>CM062808.1:628045015-629245015 GCA_031772625.1 Pinus tabuliformis
TTTGCAAACTCCTCCAAAATGTTGGATTTACTCCTACTATCCAACTCCTCACTACCCGGATGACTCTTAGCGAAGATCAGTTGCTCCCCAAACACCATGAATTTCTATTGGGTGGCCTTTGCATTGTCCCTGTACTCAGAAATGTGCATTGCTGGTAGTTGGCTCAGCTAGATGCAAAGTCCAGTGAAAATGCCTACTTTATGCCACCTCCTCAGCTCCTAGATCTCTTGACAAGAAATGAGTCCCCTCTTGGTCTTCTGTTCCCTCTGCGTGTTTTATGGCTGCCTAGAAATATGCACTTCCCTCTCTCTATGCTGGTGACAGATGTGTGTTGCTGCCCCTGAAATCTCTTATAGAACAACCTCCCTAGGGAGGGCAGGATGGTCCCCAAAAGTAGAGGTTGAATCTCCCGCATGAGAGATTTGTGGCTAAAAAATTGGCGGACTTTCTAAACAACAAAGTGTACAAGTTAGTGTTTGTTTGCAAATGTAGAAGATAGTCCACAAAATGAGTCCATCCTCTTTTTATAATTTCTCCTCATTCCTCTAGACTTGTTTTTTTTAATATTATTTTATTGGTGGGGGCCATTTTCTAATAAGTCACTTTTTCCACCATTTAATAAAATAACAATTTTCCGCTATTCTACGTACGAAATACTAGCCACCTTTCTCCAATAATATTTTCCTCCTTTCAATTAATATTACTAAAAATTTGCTTGTCCTCAAGAAATGCTCAAATAAGCGCTCTCTCTCCGCTGACAAAATTATCACTGCAAACAATATCAGTGTCCCAAATGTGCCACTAAGTCACATTGAATCCCTGCACCATCCTATCATAAATGAATCCTTGGATACCAGGGTCCCATGATAATCTCAAAAAGATGCCACCATGTCGAAATTGTGCCACTCTTATTACAACTGACTGCCCATCATGCACATACTGATCCTCCTCTCCTGAAACTCGATAGTGAAATACTCACAAATGTCAAATACATCCTGCTCAGGCATCTCCATGATGCCAAAGCCTACTGATCCAAAGGTAACCCCGAACCTTCACAGCAATAGGGAAAACCTACCTCTCCATATGATGAAGGCCTCCGTGAAACCCCATGTGTCAACCAAAGAGTGAACTAGATCACTCTTTTCCATGACTTTGCTCATCATGAGATAGAGTGATATATTAACCAACTGAATCCCCGGATCCCATAGTAAGACCTGTTGTGACATAGCTCTAGAAACTATTCGAATCCATCCATTCCTCGTATCTAGTCCCTCCATGCAATCAATATATATGCTCCATATATCATGAACTAATCCGATGCATGCGAAAATGCCATGTTCCTGCCACCGCATATTACTGATGATTGCTAAAAACTGCAGGTGCCAAATAGCTACCCCCTGAATGCATCCAATAGATGGGTTTTTTGATACTCAGAATCGACTCAATGTATGTGGATCCATCCTACTCCTGCCAACCATCACTACTAACTTTGCCATCCACCCTCTCAATAATGTGCCAATACAATGTCTGGAGCTCAGACACGCATTAGAAAATTTCCTCAATCATACATGGTATCGTCTGCTCATGCAAGATCCCGACATGCCCTATGGAAGGAGTGGCACATGTCTCCCCCATTACCATCTCCTCAGGTGTAAGTTGAGTGTTGAATGATATGCCACCCCTGCATAATATCACCTCATCTCCCAACCTATGGTTGTAAACTCGCACACCAACCCTGCTCCTCCACTGTAGAATATCTATCATGCCCCTCAGGCACTGAATCTCATAGC
The DNA here is from genome assembly GCA_031772625.1 of Pinus tabuliformis. Lineage (NCBI taxonomy): Eukaryota > Viridiplantae > Streptophyta > Pinopsida > Pinales > Pinaceae > Pinus > Pinus tabuliformis. The sequence continues at coordinate 628,046,806 of CM062808.1, forward strand.
ATCATCTCAGGAAAATCCCACAAGTCCTACTATCCACACTATGGGCCTAGATCGAACACAACAAGGATCCCCTCAACTGCACGTGATGCTAACGAGTGGAAGATGTGTGGGTTCCGAGATCAAGAACCCATGTGGGCACTCCCGACCCATCCTGTGACTGATTCTCTCTCCCAACTTGGGTATGTCCACCCCAATGACATGCCTAAAATCCTCATTAAGGAATCTCCCTACTACTAGCATTCCCTCTATTTGCAGTGCAACCTCAAACACTACTAAATATAACCATGTATCCTCATGTCTCCTGGTATACAACTGCACCCAATCACACATCACTATGCACCACTGGACCCTACTACATGTTGCTACATCATCTTGGATCAATTGTTATCCCTCCTATATCGATGTTTCCGTCACTCTATGAGGGAATGCATTAATATGTGAACCACTCCTCCTACACCACGATGCAACCCTGAACAACAATAAGCACCACTACACACCTTTGTGCTCCTCCACATATTTTTTTGCACCATTGCATACCCCTATACACCCCTGGATATCAAGGTCGAAGACTAAGTCCATAGGCATCCTCCATACAATACCCTGTCTAGTGGCATGCCGATGCCACCTTTTCCTATCAACTCCTGCCAAAGTAGGCTAATCATCCTACAATCCCATGTATTCCCAACATGCCATGACAACCCATGAAATCTACCTGCTCCCCTGTCAATGATTCCTGTCACTTTTGTTGTCAGGAACTCTGTAGGGGATATGAAATTGTGTGTGTGCCCAACCATCGAGTCCATCATGCGACTATTACCATCACCTACTAACTCCATGATTTGAAAGAGAATCCCACCTAGATCCCAACAATAGTGTGGCTCTTTAGCCCCTCTGCTAATCCATAGCCTTTGTTGAACTGTGGCCATGGATGCATCTAACCTCCTAAATAGCTCCATCGGAAACCAACTCAATATCTCTCTCCATCCAATCCCGAGAGAGGGATCAAATGCACAAACAACCATACATGAAACCAGTCACTCATCCTGCGAATGTTGCTCCATGTGTAGCTCATGTCGCCTCATCACACTGACCTGGTCGGTACATAAAATTTGTCGGGGTAATTTTGCACCTCCCTCTCTATTGTGCAGAGGTAGCCTAGAAATGTTGCAAGTCCCATCTATATATGCCTGAAGAGAGGTATTGTTTGGAAGTATTATGGCTTTGGTGACGGTCTATGCATTTGTATGCTCTAAATCTGTGGCAAACCCAAAATACGACTGATTGTCCTCCTCCAACATGGGCTCTACATGGGTCACAACCTGCCCCTCCATGACTGTCTCACGTCCCTTTATGTCTTTTCCATGCTGATGTAGATGGCTACCATCAGGGAACTCAGTCATGGCTCTGGGTACCTCTGTGTCTCCTAGCACCTCACCTATAGACAACACCTCATAAACATATGGCTTCAGGGGTGTAGGCTCTACTATCTCCAGCAAGGTGTCAACCAGTGTTATCAAAGAGGCCTCCAACAATGGTGACTCTTGTGCCACATTGGGTATATCAATGTGCTCCTCACCATCCTGCATGTCCTCATGCTCAACCTCCTCCTCAGGCTACTAACATCTAAAGCCCGGTCTCCACTAGTAGAAATCCCCCCTATTCTCACCCTCTGATTGCCCTCCTCTACAGGATGATCTCTTCCTTGACCCATGCTTCTCCTTTGGCTCATCCAGAAAATGAGGCATGGTAGGACAACCAAATTGGTGATGCGTATGGGTGTTATACTGTTGGGTTGTGTGTGCATGCACATGGCTTCTCTGTTGGGTATGACTCAACATCCCCAACATTTGTTGCATCCTCATTAGGACTTGTTATTTTTGTATCCTCAACTATTGGTTCTACCTCATCAACTCCTCCATGATCCCTTGTGTACTCTTCCCTTTTTGTGTCATTGGAGTGCCCATAAATTCACCAGTCATTATGCATGCATGGAAAAAACCTCCATGATCTTGTTAGCTCCCCCACAACTGGCCAATATCATTCTCTGATACCACTGTAAGGTTCTGAAATAGGAAATACAAGTGATAACAACAATTATCCTATGCAACAAAATACAAAAACGAAATATTCATTAAGCACCCACAGAAAAACTACAAATGAAGAATTTTTGAGCCATTTTATTACAATTCTGCAAGCCAAATACAATTTATAGTGGAATGGTGCACCTGGGCTTGTCTCAGTGGACAAGAAAAACCAAACCCAGGTAGGAAAATGGTTGAGATGATGGCTGGCCAACTGCTGCACCAATATGCACTGTGCTTCCTAGAAAACTACTGCACTACTGAACTTCAACTGGTTGGAAAGTGCATTAAAACCACCCATATAATTATGTGCTTTTAACCTCGGACTCACTGGCCAAAAAAAAGAAAAACCCAAAATGGAATTTGGCTAGTTTTGACTTCTGATTTTCGATCCCCTTGGAGCCTCACCTTAGCTATGGTTGCCAAATTTTGACCTGTTGCAAACTGCCTACAAATCCCTCTGCAAACTCCTCCAAAATGTTAGATTTACCCCTGCTATCCAACTCCTAACTACCTGGATGACTCTTAGCCAAGATCAGATGCTCTCCAAACACCACGAATTTCTACTAGGTGGCCTCTGCACTACCCTTCTACATAGAAATGTGAATTGCTAGTAGCTGGCTCAGCTAGTTGCAAACTCTAGCAAAAATGGCTGCTCTATGTTGCCTCCTTAGCTCCCGGATCTCTCACCAAGCAATGAGTCCCCTGCTAATCTTTAGTTCCCTCTGCGTATTTTCTGGCTAACTAGAAATATGCACTTCCCTCTCTTTGCGATGGTTATTGATGTGTGTTGCTGCCCCTGACTCCCTCAAATCTTTTGTAGAATGGCCTCCCTAGGGCGGGCACAGATGCTCCCCCGAAGTAGAGTTTGAATCTCCTGTGTGAGAGATTCATGGCTAAACAGCCATTATACTTGCTAAACAACAAAGCGTACAAGTGAGTGTTTGTTTGCAAATGTAGAAGATAATCCACAAAATGAGTCCATCCTCTTTTAATTTCTCCTCATTCCTATAGACTTTTTTTTTAATATTATTTTATTGGTGGGGGCCATTTTCTACTAAGTCACTTTTGCCACCATTTAATAAAATAATAAATTTTCCGCTAATCTTTGATAAAGTAATATTAGTCACCTTTCTCCAATAATATTTTCCCCTTTTTAATTAATATTGGTAAAATTGGGTAAAATTCCTTAGTGGCTCCCATGCTCAAAAAATTAGGGATATTACATAGTCAACATGGGTGCCATGGTCAATCATGGTCACCATGGGAATCATGGTTAACCACAATCATCTACATGTAAACATTGATAAATAATAGTCAACTATAGTCAACATGGGCATCATTTTTAGCGATATTCAACCACAAGCATCATGTTCAACATGCTGAAAGTCAACAAGGGCATAAACATTAAAATAGTCATTAAAGTTAATAACTTTATATAATAAACTTAATACTTAATATTTAATTTTGATTTAATTAATACCTACCTGTTTTAATATTTATTGTTAATATAAATTTTCTAATCATATTATAATATAAATTTAATATTACTTTTACTTTATATTGTTCACAATATAACTTTAATTATTTTAATGTTGTTTGCAATTTGAGGAACAAGAATTAAAGTTGCAGTGTGATGAACAAAAAATGACATTGCAATGTGGCAACAAAACCCATTACAATCTGATGAATAATATCTATCGTCATAATGTGATAAACAATAAATGTCATTGCAATGTGACAAACAACAACCAACATCACAATGTCACAAGCAATGTCAGAATGTTACAAATAATCAACATTGTTGTAATGTGCAGAATAAGAAATGGTGTCACAATGTAATGAAAAATATACATCATTTCCATGTGACCTACAATATAAATTTAATAACTTTAAAGTTGCTTGCATTGTCATGTACAACAAATGATGTTGCAATGTGATAAATATTGAATGTCGGCACAATGTGACGAATAATAAATGTCATTGTGATGTGATGAACAACAAATTCAATTGCAATGTGATGTAATATCTATCATCATAATGTGACAAAAAATAAATGTCATTGCAATGTGTTGAACACGAGAAAACATCACAATGTGACGAACAATTTCACAATGTTATGAATAATCAACATGATCGCAAAGTGATCAACAATAAACATCATTAGAATGTGACCAACAATATATATAATCACAATATGTAAAACAACATACAACATATGCATTATACTATGGGTTGACCATGGTTGATATGCATTAACATATTCATAATCAAACATGGTTAACTACTCGACATGGTCAAACATGGACATAAATTCTCAATGTCAGAATGGTCAATCATGGTGACAATGGTCAACCATTGTAACATGGTTGACCATAGTCATCATAATCACATAGTCAACATAATAAGTTATAGTCATGGCATTTAACAAAGTCAACCATAATCACAATATCCAACGTATGAAACATAATCAACCATAGTCGACCTACTCAAACTTAGTCAATCACGTTCAAGTATGCTTGAAACAACTCAATAATGGTCAACGATGGTAACTAAATCATCCATGGCCACCATAATCATCTACGGGAATCCATAGTCAACCACTTCATTAAGCATACTCAACATGGTAAAACATATTCATCTATTGTTAAACATGATCAACAATGGTCAACCATAGTCAACCATAGTCAACCATGCTCTTACAAGCTCATATATGGTTGAAAAATCTCACCATGGTCAAACATGGACATGAGATTCAACCATAAGGAATCAACTCAACAATGGTCAACCATGGTTAAATGATCATTAATGGTTAACCATAGCTAACTATAATTGATCATTGTCAATCCTTGTCACCCATGTCCTACCATGGTCACTATTGGTCAATCCTCACCAACCTTGTCAACCATGGTCAACCATCATCAAGCATGGTCAACTCTCTTCAACCATTATCAAACATGGCAATACATAGTCAACAATTATAGTTAATCTTGATCAACCATAGTCAGTTTATGTTAACCATTATCAACCATAGTCAACCATAATCAACCTTAGTTAGCAATAGTTAACCATCATAAACCATAGACAACTTGGGAAACCATGGTCAACTAAGGTCAAATATGGTCAAGCCATTTTCAATAATGGTCTCCATGGTTGCTATGGTTAATAATGGCCACCCATAGGTAACATGGTTGAACATGCTTAACCATAGTCAACTTGTGCTTCATGGTCAACCATGGTTCACCACAGTCATCTATAGTAAATGTTGACAACCATGAATAAGCATCTACACCCATAATCAACCATATGTTAACCATATTTAACCATGTTTTACTAGACAAAATATCGTCAAACATTGTTAAATAAAGTCAATATGACCAACAACAATTATCATAGCAATGTGCCAAAGAACATATGGCATAGACATTGTATGATGGGTTGACCATGAGTGATATACATTAACATAGTACTCATTTTCAAACATGGACATAGTTTCTCAAGTCACAATGGTTAGTCATGGTCACAATGGTCAACCATTGTGATATGGTTAGCCATAGTGAACATCATGACATAGTTAACATAGTCATCTATAGTCATCACATTCAACATAATCAACCATAATTAGCATATCCATGATATAAATTATGATCAACCATAATCAACCATAGTCAACCATGTTCACACATGGTCAAACATCATTAAATAAATCAACCATGGTTAAACATTGCCAAGATGTTCAAACATTGTCACACATTGTCATCCATGTTCAACCATACACCACCTTAGTTAGCCATAGTCAACCATGGTTAGCCATGGTCAACCATGATGAACCATGATCACATCTAGTCAACTTAAAAAAACCGATTCTCTACCTACTCTTAATAGCGAGCTATGTTTAAACATGGTTAGAATGGTCAAACATGGTCAACGATATTCATCCAATTTTAAACATTGCCAACCATGGTCAACCATGTTCACCCATAGTCAACCATACTTGACCATAGTCATTTATGCTCATACAAACTTATCTATGGTCAAACAAGCTCACTAATGTCAAACATGGATAACAAGGTCAACCATAATTAGCTAGCTCAATAATGGTCAATCATGGTTAACATGATCATTAGTGGTCAATAATAGTTTACCATAATTGGTCATTGTCATTCCTTATCACCAATGGCCTAACATGGTCACCTATAGTCAATTCTCATGAACCCTTGGTCAACTATGGTCAACCCTCATCAACCTTGTCAACCATGGTCAATCATCGTTAACCATGGTTGACCCTCTTAAGTTGTTGTCAAACATGGTCATTCATAGTCAACAAGGGTCAACCTCAATCAACCTTACTCAACCATGTGTTGACCATGGTAAACCATAGTTAATCATTGTCAATGAGAGTCAATCATAATCAACCACGGTTAGCAATAGTCAACCATCACACATCATAGACAAGTTGGGAATCCCTAGTCAACCAAGGTCAAATATGGTCAAACCACATGGTCCACCATGGTTAACTATGGTCAATCATCTTTATAACATTAAGGTAAATGTGACAACAACATTATTGTGCATATGGTCAATCAATTTTGTAACATTGATGTATTTAAACAACGATGTTGCGTTACTGTTTACCATGGTTAATGACGTATTTTTTAACATTAATGTAGGATTAACATTAACATTAATGTAACATCAACCATTGTCAATCATGGTCAATAGAGGTCAACCATTGTAACCATTGTTAATCATGTTCAAGAGAGGTCAGCCATGGTAATCATTATTAATCATGTTCAACTGAGGTCAACCATGGTGACAAACAATGGTTGACCCTTTTCAACCAATAGTCAACCCCATCAATGCATTTCACATTAATGTAACATCAACCATGGTAAACCATAGTTGATAATGGTCAACCATGGTTGACAATGGTCAACCATGGTAAACTAAGCTCAATGATAATCTTTCCTCTTAATCCCTAGTCAACCTGGTAATCATTATGAATCATGGTCAATTGAGGTCAACCATGGACTACCTTGACCAACAATGATTAACCCTCTTCAACCATGGTCAACCTCGTCAGCCCACTTCAACCATAATGCAACCATTTATGTAACATTAATATAACATTAACATTAACATTAACATTAACATTAACATTAACATTAACATTAACAGTAGTGTAACATAAACCATTTTCAATGATGGTTGACATTGGTCAGCCATGGTCAATATTAATGTGACATTAATGCAATAATGTAACAATACTCAAAACTAATGTAACATTGTTAAATCGATGTAACATTAATGGTTGACCATGGTTGAACCTGGTGAACCCTCTTCAACCTTGGTCAAACTGATCAACCATGATTGAACTAATCAACCTTCTTGAACCATGATAAGCAAATACACCCCCCACATGTTACCCGTCGACTAGCACAACCACATTAGTAAATGTAGTTAATATTTACCGATTGACACAACATTTTACACCTTTTATATCAACATATGAAATGATGTCTACTAACATCAACCAAAGTTACTAATATTTTGTGCTAGTTATAATTGTTTTAATATATGAGTTAAACATATATCCATATAAAAAGACATATAACAATATTATTCAATATGAAGAATCATGTAATTAAGAAAAATTTAGCCAATTTATTATAGGGATTTTTAACTTATAGATAAATTTATAGTTAAATTCTGTTACAATACCATAAATTATTATTATTAAATATTCCATTTTATAAAGATTAAATCTTACCATCACCTTACTAATTATTAATAATTAAATTAAAATTCCAAAAACTTCTTTTAAAATAAATAAAATTACAAATAAAAATAAAATATCCGCTGAAAATAAAAGTATCGATTTGTTTTTGCAAATGTTACAAAACATTTACAGCAAACATGGAATCATGAGCTATTCAAATCTGGTGGCTCATGCAGTCGGTTGCTAAATATAGTTTAATCATTATGGAGAAAGTAAGAACCTCTTCTCCTTTACCATAAAATAACTTTTATGGCGAAGAGTGAGTCCCTTAAATCTTTAGATCTTGTGATTCAGTGCCTTGGTGGCCAAATATTGTGCAATCATTATGGACCAGTGACACCATGTTGTGTTTTTTATGAATAGATTCTTAGATATGTATGTATTCGTTCTGATATCCAATTCATGAATGGGAAATAAGAATATATTATTTGATAAATAAATTTGTTCATAATTTCACTATCGATTTAGCTTTATCGAAAATAAATCTGTTCATAGCTTTACTATCGAATTAGTTTTCTCACTATTGATTGACGACCAGTTTATAATTACTGCACAAAACCATGAGAGATTCATTACAAAAAAAATCATTTTTATAACAGCCTTTTCAATGATGAACAGCACAATTATCTACTCATTAGAACATTGGACTGTTTCTCAGACTTCTCAATTATGAACTGTACAGTTATCTACTCATTAGAAGATCGGACTGTTTCTCTGTTTTCTGTTTAAGTGGTTTTTATGTGGTGGATTCAGATTGTGGACGCGCAGAAAATATTATTAGAACACACAAAGTTTATGTGGTTTGTCATTGAATAAGAATATAAACGAATGGCATTAGTTTTCCTGCAATTTAGTTACAGACTGACAATCAGTTCATATCAAAACTTACCTAATGAATTGTCACTGAATAAGAATGCCAACGATGGCATCTGCCGCGAATTAGTTTGCAATCGAACAAACAACTGGTGATCAATATTAATATAAGAAAAGAAATAAGCAGACAAATATAGTAAGAATGTCGTCGGTCATTAGGCTCGATCTGTATCCATGGCAGTTGTCCTCAGCATTGTGGAAGGTCTAATGGGGGCGACTGGAGACTCAAAAGAGCGTCAGGTCCATTGTTAACCACAAACACCATGGCCAATCCCCATGTTATGTGCACGTCCAAGTGGCAGTGCATCACCCAAGCGCCTGCCATACATAATCACCATCACCAACATCAGGGCATTTTAAAGTAAGAGACAGCAACAAAAGTAAGGGGAATGCTGTGTAACTTTTTGCTTACCAGGATTGTCAGCCACGAATCTTATTGCAGCCCAGCCATTGACTGGAACGTTCACAGTGTTGCGCATAGGAGGATCCACCAGGTTGAACTTCTGAGGATCGGTTTGTGCATTATAATTGCCAAAGCCTGCTCCCACGATGTAGAAGTCATAACCATGGAGATGGATAGGATGGCTTTCACCCGCAAATATATTGGTTCCTTGAAGAATTACTTGCACCGTCGAGTTATATTTAAGAACTTTCACTCTTGTGGCTTTCACAGGGGACCAGAGGCCTCTGCTTATGTTCTGTGCAGTATAATCAAATTGCACGGGAGGGTTATCGGGGAAGTCCGTGGAGAATACTCCTTTCATGCCAAAATGCTGAGCTTGAAGGATTGAAGAAGTGGTTGGCAGGACAAATGATATGTTATTCATACTTGCTGCAAATCTTGATCCGTTGGGACCTCCACAAGACTGCCCTGGACATTTGATCAGTCCAAGACCTATAGTGTAGAAGAGATTTTCGACCACCCTCTGAGGAACAAAGACCGGGTGGTCGCTCGAGGCCAAGCTTCTTAGACCATTAGCGAACTTAGTTGCAGTCTGGGTATCGTTATAAAATGGAAGATTAGGCATGGTTGGAGTTATTGTACTGCCAGAGCTTCCCTTGTATTCTAGAATGGCGACGGTGGTGGTGTTATCGAAGGGAACTCCTTGGCCACTGGAATATGCTCGAGCAGCCATGTAATATCTTCCTGAAGCTTGATCGGCAGTGAGAAGTACATCTGTTGTCTGACCGGGGCCGAGCATAAGAATGTTGGTCTGAAAAGGCTTCGTATACGAAGCATCCACAGCCACGACAGTCAATTTGTGGCCACCTACTGAGAAGAATAGATCGGTATTGAGTGCAGCATTGATCACCCGTAGAAGCTTAGTTTCCCCAGTCTGCACTGACACGCGAAAAGTATCTGCATCCATCACCTGTGATTAGCCAAGCTCTCTAAATAGAGTGGATCAGGTTGGCCTTTCAATTTTGAAATAACAGAAGAATTTCAGTCTCTAATTAGATGCATAGAAATTTACCTGAACTTGAACACTGGTATAGGTCTCCTGGCTGTCCATTTATAGTAAACGCATCTGAAACGTTGGGGGCAGCCCCTGTTTGCGTTGCTTGCTTCACAACATCCATAGGGTTCCTATTCCACCACTCCCCTGCGATTGCAAACACGGACTGGCATTATAGTGAATATAATTGAATATTGCTAATTGGAATCACAAAAGATAGAATCAGTGGTAGCATACCTAGAAGAATGGGAACCTGGCCATGCGGTCTCGTAAAGGGGTAAGAGGTTCCAACCCTTGGACTGACGATCAAGGCTCCATAGACAGTAGCTCTAAGCCATGAACTGTGGGCATGCCACCAGAGAGTCCCTTCTTGACCTGTGATGTTGAATCTATATGTGTAACTACCCCCCGGGCGAATGGGGCATTGGGTTATAAATTCAGGTCCGTCCGCCCACCCTGTGCGAAATTGGCGCACTCCGTGCCTGCAAACACAATAATATAGGTACACAATAATCTGGCTATGACATTTACTATGAGCAAATTACTATCGGATTATTGCTATGGCATTTATTAATCTTAAATTCCAGTTGTATCAATCTCAGACACTTTGAGTTTGGGACGTACCAGTGAATTGTAGCATTATATTGGGCATTGTTGTACACTTTGATCATTAGAGTATCTCCGTTACTAACATGGAGCGTTGGACCAGGAAACTGGCCGTTGACAGTGATGATATTCTGCGTCCCACATAGCCTCTTTACAGATGTCGATTGAAGCTGAATGTCCAATTAACCAACTACAAAACTTTAGTTTGGAAGTCAAAGAATTGGATATATATATATATATATATATATATATATATATATATATATATATATATACACATGAGTGCAACATCCATCTTAATCCTGAACTATAAGATCTACAATGATTCAAGAATCTAATATTTAACAAGTATTGGTACAAATCAGTTTCCAAATACGTAGCCGAAAGATTGACAAGATATTGTAATATACAAATCATATTTACTAATTAAATAAAATATAAAAATACTTATTGATCTCATCTTCACACATCCTAGCGCCTTCACAAATCCAAGTGCAATATTAAAAAAAGGGACATAGCGACATTAGTGAAGTGAACACCTACAATGAATGTCTCACTTCGTAGCTTCGCAGAGGCCATAGAACTCAACAACGCCAGGCAAACGATCATCCAAATAAGTGGAAGTGGAAAACCATGTTGATTAAATGTTTCCATTGCACTGTGATTCAGTTACGCAGTATAGCCAACACCAGAGAGTGAGCAAATCTATTATTTTTATACTGTACCGCTTCGGTTTCACCTTCAAAATCCACAAAACATGTACCAATGTGGACTGAGTTAGAGAAGAAAATAGACCTGCATTACAAAAGTAAGGAGATCAATTATATATATGTAGAAGTTCAGTGATAAGTCTACGTTGAAGTTGTTAGAAACAAATATATTTGGTGAAGTTAGGCGTTGGGTTGCCTAACACACAAGTTTAGTCAGCGTTTAAGACTAGTTGTAATTTCAACGATAAACGATTTGCATGCTCGCTAAAACGCAGCTGGTCACAAATGCCTATATTTTAAGATCTTTAAACTAAATCTCAGCACGCACTCTTCCCGCGTTATCATTGCAACAGTTAATAAGTTTTACCGAAACTCCTTTTTATTACAAGCTGCTGAGACTCATTATTATTACTTCTAATTTCGAACCTTATTATTACAATGTAGGCTGCCGACACTCGTCACTTTTTTACTTAAAGGAATTTTATAACACGGGCTACTGAAACCCATTATTATCACAGCTAATTGCAAGCGCTATTATGATCGCAGCTGCTTCAACTCACTATTATTACAGCGCATCTCAAAATTTGTATTTTAAGCTAAGTGACTGTTCGCATTTTAACTTCGAAGCGTCAGGGTAGATTAAATTGATTTTCAGAGGCTGCCAATGCAGCTTCGAATATTCCTGAATCAAAACTATTCACGCCTGGTAAACATTTCCATTACCTAAAAATGTACATTAGGTAATCTTTTCTAGACTCGAAAGGGTGATCGGTTATGATGAAGTTCTATAATAAAATTTAATTATTTTTTGATGTCATTACTAAGTGAGATATTGAATTGGCGTATACATGCTATTCAGAAAAATAAATTTAATTATGTTTTTGTTGTCATTTCTAAGTGAGATATTGAATTGGTGTATACATGCTATTCAGAAAAATAAGGATGTTGATCGATTGATTATGGTTTAATTGATTTAAAATATTGAAATGGTGTATGTATGCTATTTTTAAAAGTAGAGAGGTTAATATATGGATTATGGATAATTGTTTAACTGATTTAATTTAAAATAAGTGTTTTATTTTAATTTGATTAATTATTATTGATTTTAAATTTTTTTAATTGAGTTTAAAGACTTATTTTACAACCTAATATGAGGGGATGTGTAATTTAATCTGTATTTAAGTTGGACTTGAAAAATATCTCCTGAAAAAATACTTAAAAGAAATTATTACTGTAATAAAATTTAAATGATTATACATATTTGGTTAGTTTTTAGAAAAACATTACAAAACATCAATAATCCTAATGTTCATTTTACTATTACGGTTCAATATGAAAAATATGTGGTAAAAATATTTCACTTTCAGTTTTGGAATTATAAATAAAATATTTCCATATCTATATTAAATAATATAATTTTGTATAACTTTACAGAAATAAAATAATAAAAAAAACTTATATTTTTCTTATAAATATTTTAATGTAGAACTTAAATAAATTGTTTATATATATATATATATATATATATATATATATATATATATAATGATATAATGTGTGTACATGTGTATTAATGTTGACTTTAGTGAAATATTTCAATACTCAAGGTAAAATAATTTAGTTACATTTTAATAAGAAGAAAATGAGTAGCTCATTTAATTTTTAATATTAAATATTAATAATAATAAATTATTCAAAAATACAATTTAAACAATGAAGAATTGCACATGGTCTATATATAGAGATAAAAAACTAGGATACATCCATCTTACTCAAGCATTTATGAAGGATTAAAAGGGATCAAATCTCTTCACCTGTAATTTTTTTTTTCAAGTTTTGCATTCTAAAAAGAGTTTGCATATAATAAGATTTGATCCCTCTTTGCTTTTGGTAGATCAATAGTTAAAATGGATCTATATTGATAGAAGATAGTTGATCATTCATAATTATTGTTTTATTGAAAGGTGTTATGGATTGATTTAATTTAAAATATATTTATTTTAAATATTTTAAATTTTCAATCATTTTTAAGTATATTTTATTAATTAGAATAGAATTACGATTAAAATTATACATTTTAATTATTAATGTAAAAATTTTAGAGTTTAGAGATATTTTAAAGCTAGTTGTCTTTATTGAAATTTTTTGGAAGCTTTTATCATGGGTTTTTCTGGTCTAATTTCTCTAAAATCCAATAAGAATTTACTGAAATCTCAAAGATTTCACCTCAATTTTTTCATGACACTAAAAATTCCAAAAAATCACATTAAAAACAACTTCATTTTAAAATATTAATTAAATTTATATATTCAAATACCATTTAAATATAAATTATACATATTATTAAACATTAATAATTTAAAATATTAATTAAATTTATATATTCAAATATCATTTAAATATAAATTATACATATTATTAAACATTAATAATTTAAACATTTTCATACTAATTTTATTTTTATATTAAAAATATATATTTTAAAAAATAAAAAATTATCATTTTAAAAATAAATCAAATTATTTAAACTTATTCTTATTTATAAATTTATTACTAGTAGTTTTCCAAGTACAAATCAAAATTATTATAAAACAAACTTGTTACTCCAATACTTCCACATATAAATAAGCATATTTAAGCCAAAGTTATAACCTCGTACTTTATTTAACCCTTTTTCTACCTATCAAATATTTATAACAATAATCAGCAATGAACTAATATATTGGTTTACTTGGGCCTCTTCTAATGTAAGAAATGAAGCATGAAAGCAATTTTTGGAAATGTTTCATTTCAAATATGAGAACATGCTATAAATACGGGATATATATTAGTGAATGTTTCATTTCAAATATAGAATATGCTATAGAAAGGGGATATATATTTATTTATATTAGATATATTCCAAGGTAGACTATTTTTTCCCACAACCCAATTTACATTAATCGTAAGATTCAATTTGGTATTAATTATAGACATTAAGATTTTCATTGGTTGATTTGGGAGGTGAAGATGGCATAACTGTCATCACCTCAAGAATTAGGCGGGCAGACGTGCTTGTCACCCTAATGATGAATGCAACATATTTTGCATTCGATATACAACGTAGGTTAATCGCATTAAACATTAATCAACCTCCTCCCACGTGTAATGTGTGATTTGCGGGATTGGTGTTTGGATACGGTAGTTTCCTGAAGCCCTCTTGCTTTGCTTCATGATGTCTTTTGCTCCTTGTGTTGGAGGCGTCAGACTTTTGTGTTTCATTACTCTTTGTTGTTGTTTTTGTGTGTTTTATTCTTGGTTGTGTTTGTTTTTATATTGGTAGTTGTTTTAAAAGTTATAATGGGGAAATGTTGGTAGTGTTTGTAAATGAGTGTATATATTTAAATCTTGTTTCAATAAAAAATTAGGATTAACAAAATAAAAAATGCATGGTTTTTTATTCTTTATCAAATTCCACAATAATAAAAATAATAAATTTATTTGAAAAAATAATTTGTTGAATTTATTATGATAAATCAAGTGAAATGGTTAGTAGCTTTTGTAGCCATAACAAAATCTAGAGGTACATTTGCATTGGATTTATATTGGGCTGTAAATTATTATAATAATAATGGTATATACTTTATTATATTTTCTTAGCACATATTGGTTGTTCCAATAATTTTTTCGAAAGGAATGATAATGGAAATACACGAATACACAAGTAAGAAAAATCTCTCAACAAGCAATTGCAACATGAATTTATTATACTAGAAATTGTACGAGATGTTGCAAAGGAAACATTGTAAGGTAGTAGTGTAGGAAAGAGTAGCATTAAACTGTTACCTTTCCATGATGCCAATGAAGTGTCACTAGATGTTGCCAAAGGGTCTAAGTGGAATTTTGGATTTTAGTTAAAGAGGAGGTCTTAGGAATTGCATCATTGACATGACAAGAGTATCCACAATATCAAGTTCTGTCTTTTTGGTTATATAGTGTAGTTGCCAAAGAATGTACTGTATAGATAACATAGTTCTCTATCCTTATCAATTATTGACTAGAAGACTTTGATTTGGTCTTTTGGTTAAACATCCATATGTATTTTCACTGGAAACACTTATGTTTGCAGTATTAGCATACTTGAATGGTTGGAATCTATCCACACCCTATTTGTATATGCCAACTTCATTTGGGATTCAAGATTTCTTGCAATTGATATAACTCTCCTGGGTTTCATTTAAATCCATTTACATTGTCCCCCAATTCAAATGCTAGCAAACATTTGTATCATTCTCTTTTTGATCAGTCTGCGGACCGGATCAGAGTGACCTGCATTAAATGCTTTTGGATAAATTATAATAAGATCAAGTTGAAGCCAAAATAAAAATCTTTTGAACTCAAGTATGTTGAAAATCTCAAACTACCATACTCTACCACAAGTATGGTAAATTTGAATAATTAATATCAACACATTTGGTCTTTGAATCGTAGAGACGACCATGAGCCTATAGTAGGATACCAAAGTCCTTTTAATTGATGATATCAACAGCCCAAAAATTATTATTAACCAAAACATTATTATTAACCAAAAATCATTATTAGGATTTAATATTCCAAAAATCATCTATAACCAAAACAATAAATTTGTCAACTACATTTGGCAATTATTATGGAAATGGTTTATACCAAACAAAGGAAAGTATTTCCTTATGCTCACATGATAATGGATCAATTGAGGTAGCAAATTGCACTATGATTCAATTGTTATGTATATTCAATTAGAAACATTCAAATATAATAAAGTTCGTTGCCCACATTTAAAAGATTCATAATAAAATTTAAGAAGATTAATATAATAAAATTCATTTAACTTACCCCCAAAAATTTGAACTAATCATCTCTTCAACTGAGAGTTACATTAAAAATCAATACAATTATGACCCATGATGATGTAATGATCATCCCTGTGATTTCCTTGAACGATGAATAACTTTTATAACCTACTTATATTATTTGTATAATTATGATTATAACACGTATTATTACAATATCATATATTTTTGAAAAGAAATTTTTTCACTTTAAAAACAAAAACATAAGCATAAATTAGGTAATTGAGCCATAGGAAAGTTGGTCAGTGAAGATATGTTTCTTAAGTGACAATGGTGATTGTCATAGTAGTTTCCTATGGGGTTGCACCTTGTGAATTAGAGCTTTTAACATCTAATACAATTTGAAGTGTAATAGGCTTGAGTCATGATCAAGAATGCATATCACATAGAGCAATAACCTGTGTAATAGTTTGACATGTCTCGTATGTCTATTGTTGGTTTCGTAGTAAAATTCAATTTCAAGGGTTGGAGAAAATTCTTCAATCATACCTATGGCTATGGTCCAAGTATGATGGGGAGAGGAGCATCTTGATGACTCCTTGGGATGTGTGCACCAAGCCTAAAGATGACAATGGACTTAGCTTGATTGATGTTTCTACATACTTTCGCTACCACATTTGACTCATGTGATATTCTCTCTATGCCTCACTTATTTCAAGTTTCAAGCTTATTCATCTTCCAAAGTATGTGGGCAGCTTGGAAATCCATGGATGTTTTGGTTCATTTGTCTTGGGAGGGCAGCAAGGCAAGTTGGAACTTAGCTTGTCACCCCATCTAGAGTTGGAGGGTGCAGGGTCAGTGTCATGTTAATACACCCCATTTTAAAGCTCTAGAGTAGAAAGGATATTTTCTTTTGGGGGAATATCTCAGATTTGATCTCACACTCCTTATGGGACTAGTGTGTTCTTGCTTAGGAGTTTGTTTTGATGGACTTAGATACCCTATTAATTATGAAGTTAAGAGATGTCATCCTGAAGGCGAAGGGCCAAGTTTATCATATATTTAATAAAGAATTCCAGTTTAATAATTTTTAATAATTAAAAAAAAAATCCAAATTAAATTATTTTTATAATAAAAAATTATTGAAAATTTAACTTTATTTATTTTTAAAATTAAAAAAAAGTATTATATTTTTTCTTTCTAAATATGCTAAAAATTTAAAAATTAGTAAAACATAAATAAATTTTCCCAAAACTAAAGGGGATGGATTTAAGGGTGGAGAGTGAGGAGTTTTTCACCATTAATCAAGGATTAGTTCTCAAACCCTCAAGCTATGAGGCTCATTGAGATAGTGGTTAAAGATGTTGTTGCACCAAAAGAGACTATATTAAAAATGGTTTCATAGTCACTTCGCATATGAGTGGATCCACGCTCACCCATATATATATTTTTAAAACCCCACTAAGAATGGACAAAAATGAAAAAAATGAACAAATTAAATCATAGACTATTGATATTTTCATGTCATCTTCTTATTTTAATATTATATAATCTAATATTAATTTAATTGAAAACTAATTACAAGAATTTTTCAAAATCTTATAAATATAAATAATTGGAATAATGGTTAACCATTTTGCAAAACCTTATCTCTTTTCAACCCTATCTCCTGCCCCCTGTGGTCTCAATGGCCAACTAAGAAGGGGCTCCTCGCCCCCCTCCTCTTTCTGTCGATGTTATTGTAGAAGCCTTTCAGGCGTTGATTACTTCACTCTCTAAGAATCAGAAGATAAAGTTATTAACTTCCAAATTTGTGAGGATGGTCCAAAACATACCATACGTACCAATCCCCTCAACCTTTTGTCATTTCACGCTTACATTTATGGATCCAGTATTTACTAGGAAATTTATCGGCATGTGGTTATCTCCTAAATTTGTTGAACTATGGGCAAAGAAAAACTAGAAAGAAAATATGAATGGCGGATTGGGCATATAAGTAGTAGCTATTGGATATTTCGCATTTTTTTGAATCAAAGGAAGACAAGGAAATCATCTTTAGAAATGGCCCTTATTTATTTGGGGAAAGAGGGATGTACTTGAATAGATGGTTGCTAAACTTTGATCTAGTAGAAGATATTCCAAATGTTGTTCTAGTCTATGTAAATTTACCAATGATTCCTCTTTCATGATGGGGATATGATTGTCTCAGGGTGATCATAAATGGAGTTGGTAGATACATAGAAAGAGCAGAACCCAAAGGTGAGAAATTCACTTATGTCAGGATATGTGTTGAGATCGATTTGGAAAAGGGGTTTTCAACACAAATTTTCCTCACAATGGGAGATTGGAAACATTTCCAAGTTATGGACTATGAGTAGCTTCGACTCAAGTGTTGTGTCTGTCAAGTTTATGGACGCTTTGATCAATATTTTGATGCAGGAGCATTCGACTTCCAAATCAAAATGTGTTTTGACTAGACTAAGGGGTTTTGTTTACAAAGGGAGTTGGTTACCTAATTAAATGTAATGATTATTCCTCTAGATAGATCTAAAGAATATTTGAGTTAGAGAGGAATGAGGGAAGTTAGATCCTTCTAGGAAAATTAAAGGAATAAGGGAAGTTATATCTTTTTAGATTTAGAGGATCTAGTTTAGGTGAGGATTCTTTGGATCTGAGCTAAATTAGTGCAGATTCCCTTTGTATTTAATGATGTAAATTAATAATCAGAAAAAAAAAGTATGTGGTGTACAAACAGAGGAAAGTGACTAAGGCTTGTGAAGCCAGAATTTGGCTTAGAGCCAATGTTGGCCAAATAAAGAAAATCGGGCCATCAAGGCACAAAATTATATATATACAACTATTTTGAATTAAATAGAGTTGATGTCATTATGGCGTTTATTGATTGTCTCTATGTGAATGAATGAATATAAGACTTTCAAAATTCGTGTGAATCACTGAATTAATGTTATATTTACGTACAAATCTGTCATATGAGTGATATTGATTATGTATTAAGGATTAGAGATAATTTCAATGCTCTACAAGAACGCTATTATACATAGGTATTTTGTGTGAAAAAATTGTTTGTGGGTGTAAATAATATTGATATCATTGAACATAAGAGAGGTAACATGGTCAAATGAGGATGTATGGATGTCAAGAAAATAGTAAACAATAGAAAAGGTAATTGTATGAAGCAATATTCCATCAAATGATACGGTGGTTCATTATTCTATGATGGCATCACATGAAGGATGACCTCTTCACTATCAGGTTAATTGATGAACCTTTAGAACTTTACATGCATGCAATTCCTCTTGGAGAACATGTTTGCCATATTTTCTTTTAGATCATAAGTGAATAACTAAGAAATCATTTGGATAATCCATTTAGATAGGAAGAGTTTGGGAAGTGGGGCATTTCCAAATGCTAAGATAAGAGGTGATATTCCATCTATGTGTGCTAAGAATTGATCAAACCCAACTTCAATTAAACTGCTACAGAGCATTGGCGAAATAAGCATCCAACACCTATAAACCTAGGAGAAGTTTGCATCACATATGTAGTAACTTACTATGGAGAGTAATAGGTAGAGGATCATTATTTCTAGTATCATTGGTATCCATTATTTTTCCATGCATTTAGCTATGAACTAAATAAAAAGTCAAAATTATTTTAGATGCCCAATTCCAATCAAAATATTAAGAGTGTTTGTCAAAGGAAATCTTATGACTTGAGCAAATGACCTAGCATATGAGTAGAAAGCGTTAACTAGGAAACATTTTTTGCACATGAATTGACCTGAAGGATGCATTGATTGGACATAAAATGTTTTTCATGTTTTCTTTTACATCATAAGTGAATAACTAAGAAATCATTTGGATAATCCATTTAGATAGGAAGAGTTGGGGAAGTGGGGCATTTAAAAATGGTGAGATAAGAGTTGAGACTCCATCTATCTGTGCCAGTAATTCATCAAACCCAACGTCAGTTAAACTGCTATAGAGCATTGACCAATTAAGCATCCAAAATCTACAAACCATGGAGAAGTTTGCATCACATATGTAGTAACTTACTATGGAGAGTAATGGGTAGAGGATCATTATTTCTAGTATCATTGGCATCCATTATTTTTCCATGCATTTATCTATGAACTAAATAAAAGGTCAAAATTATTTTAGATGCCCAATTCCCATCAGAATATTAAGAGTGTTTGTCAAAGGAAAACCTATGAATCGAGGAAATGACCTAGCATATGTGCAGAAAGGATTACCTAGGAAACATTGTTTTGTATATGAATTGAATTGAAGGATGCATTGATTGGGCATAACATGTATGTCATATTTTCTTTTAGATGATAAGTGAATAATTAAGAAATCATTTGGATAATCCATTTAGATAGGAAGAGTTGGGGAAGTGGGGCATTTCAAAATGGTGAGATAAGAGTTGAGAGTCCATCTATGTGTGCCAAGAATTGATCAAACGCAATGTCGATTAAATTGCTATAGAGCATTAACCAAATAAGAACCCAACATCTACAAACCCTAGGGAAGTTTGCATCACAAATGTAGTAACATACAATGGAGAGCAATAGGTAGAGGATCACTATTTCTAGTATCGTTGGCATCCATTATTTTTCCATGAATTTATCTATGAACTAAAAAAAAAAACCAATTTTTTTTTAGATGCCCAATTACCATCAACATATTAAGAGTGTTTGTCAAAGGAAAACCTATGAATCGAGAAAATGACCTAGTATATGTGTAGAAAGCATTACCTAGGAAACATTGTTTTGGACATGAATTGGCCTTAAGGACACATTGATTGGACATAAAGGCCTAATAATGGAGAGAAATAAGATCAAGAACTAGAAATTCACAATATGAAGTCACTGTAAATTCTACTCAATTGAAGGAGATCAGTGAAAATTTTATAGTGTTGGCAGTGGAGAAATCAACTAGCTATGTAACAAATGTATCATTTGCACTAGAGAAAGTATCTTGTATCATGTAGAGTGAGATTTTGGATATTCAATAGGCTAATTTTGAAGGTTGTGTCATTGGGTATCAGAGCAAGTATGCTCTTTGGAAAGAGATACACAACAAAGTAATGTTATCTAGGAAGGAAAAAATTAGAGCTCGAGATACTTACGAGTTAGGAAAAGGAAGATAAGAATAGGCCTAGTGATGTGAGAAGATATGCAGATAAGGGCAGTTCTAGCAAGTGAAGTTATGTAGAATTGTAGAAGATAGTGTTAGTGAGAGCTAAATAGAGCTGAGGAAAATCATTGAATGCAGAGCGAATGGAGTTGGAGAGGTAAGGTTAGACGATATTTAAGTTTTGATTCTATCACAGTGTCTTCTCGATAGCTACCTGCTATATATAAATATATATATATATATATATATATATATATATATATATATAGAAGGTAGCTATCGAGAAGACATTGTGATAGTGGCTTATAGCTGGAAGTTTTGCCAAAGATATTAGAAAGGAAAATATAAGGGAATCCTCATGGAATTTTGTTCACTATGATGTGAAGAAATATGGATTTACACCAATTATTGAGACACTATCAAGAATTCTAATAATTTAGGGCTTGAATCTTAGGGAAAATGAGTTTGAATTTAGTAGTTGGAATCGAATAATCATATCTAAAGTTGATGAATCATCACAATAGAAGCTTCAAAATTTGTATCAAAGAGAGCTTCTACTATATGTTTATGTTTTATAGGTGTTTGATTTTTTGGAAACTAGACAGAGAAATTAGTGATGCATTGTTGTTAGTAGGATGTAGATGGTTTGTTGGATTTAGATGGATTGAAATGAAGAGAAATAGTCCAGTAAAGAGGATTGATGATTGCAGAATAAGTTGGAAGAAGTGAATGACATGTAAAATATTTTATTAATGTGAAGTTTTTAAGACAGATAACCAAAGAAGGAAGAAATGCGGTGAAAAAAGTGGTAGCAAAGAATTTGTAATAGAGAAGAAGGGAGCAGACAAAGCTCTCAAAATAAGCTTGTGGAAAACATATTATAGCAAGGGTGTTGTGAAGAAACTTTAGCTAGAGATTGAATCAAAGGCAACATTGAAAGTTATTCGGAAGAAAGGATAGTAAGAAGGCTTGCAACAACCTAGAGCATGAAGTTCTCTTTGGTTCCATAGGAAAGGAACAGGAAGGTGCCAAAAGAATAATCTCAGACGAGAAGTTTGGTGACGTATCATATGGCAAGGTGAGGAGAAGTTTGCTACTACAAGGGTTGTTTACAACTCACAATGGGCATGGAGAAGCTCACAGAATAAAGTCGAATAATGATAATGACAGACAGTCAAAGAAGAAGTCTAGAATAAAGCTACAACAAGGAGGAAATGAAAGCCAAAATAAAAGCTACAAAGCAGAGAATGAGTGATGAATAAAGAGAAAGAGTTACTTGAGCTAAAGGGAGAGCTTAGAAAAATGAAGAAAAAACTACAAAAACAAACCAAAAGGCTGAAAAATTAGATGATAAAATATTTTTAGAAAGAAACTTATGTAGGGAAAAGAGTAAAGTAGCATGTTAGAGAATCTTTTATTGAGAATTTGATGTAGAGAGTAGAGGAAGAAGAAGCACTCATAGCAACTGAGTGTGGAGTGAAGGAAGTGACTTGTGAACTAGAGAAGGGACCGATCCTTAGAGAGGAAGATGATGATATAGTGATGTCAAAAGCATCCCTTGAGACTAAACAATCTCATGTTTTTAGTTTTAAATATTTTTGTAGTGGTATATTTACAAGTGGAGTAGAAGCAATGGTGAAAACGAGTTTCCAACACAAATTTTCCTCACGATGGGAGATTCGAAACATTGCAAAGTTCTAGACTATGAGTACCTTCGATTCAAGTGTTGTGTCTGTCAATTTTATGGACACTTTGCTCGATATTGTGATGCAGGAAAATTCAACTTCCAAATCAAAATGTTTTTTAACTAGACTAAGGGTTTTTTTTTTTTTTTTTTACCAAGGGTGTTGGTTACCTAATTAAATGTGGTGATTCAATTACTTTTCCCCCCATGTTTCAAAATATTTTTAGAGAAATATGTATCTAGAAATGGAAATTGTAATTAGATATATTCGTCTGGATAGATCTAAGGAATATTTGAGTTAGAGAGGAATAAGGGAAGTTAGATCTTTCTAGGAAAATTAAAGGAATGAGGGAAGTTATATCTTTTTAGATTTAGAGGATCTAGTTTAAGTGAGGATTCTTTGGATTTGAGCTAAATTAGTTTAGATTCCCTTTGTATTTAATGATGTAAATTAATAATCAGAAAAAAAAGGTATGTGAGTACAAATAGAGGAAAGTGAGTGAGGCTTGTGAAACCAAAATCTGGCTTAGAGACAAGGTTGGCCAAATATAGAAAATCAGGCCATCAAGGCACAAAACTATATATATACAACTATTTTGAATTAAATAGAGTTCATGTCATTATGGCATTTATTTATTGTCTCTATGTGAATGAATGAATAGAAGAGTTTCAAAATTCATGTGAATCCTGGAACTAATGCTATATTTAGGTACAAATATGTCATATGGGTGATATTGATTATGTATTAAGGATTAGAGATAATTTCAAGGTTCTGCAAGAACGCTATTATAGATAGGGATTTTATGTGAAACCAAGCATTTGTGGGTGTAAACAATATTGACATCATTTAACATAAGAGAGGTAACATGGTCAAATGAGGATGTATGGATGTCAAGACAATAGTAAACAATAGAAAAGGTAATTGTATGAAGGAATATTCCATCAAATGAGATAGTGGTTCATTCTTGTATCATGGGATCACATGAGGGATGACTTCTTCACTATCAAGTTAATTGATGAACCTTCAGAACTTTACATCTATGCAATTCCTCTTGGAGAACATGTTTGTCATATTTTCTTTTAGATCATAAGTGAATAACTAAGAAATCATTTGGATAATCCATATAGATAGGAAGAGTTGGGGAAGTGGGGCATTTCCAAATGGTGGGGTAGAGTTTAGAATCCATCTATGTGTGCCAAGAATTGATCAAACCCAACACCAATTAAACTGCTACATATCATTGACCAAATAAGCATCCAACATCTACAAACCATGGAGAAGTTTTCATGACATATGCAGTAACTTACTATGGAGAGTAATGGGTAGAGGATCATTATTTCTAGTATTGTTGGCATCCATTATTTTTCCATGCATTTATCTATGAATTAAATAAAAAGTCAAAATTATTTTAGATGCCCAATTCCAATCAAAATATTAAGAGTGTTTTTCAAAGGAAATCCTATGAATCGAGAAAATGACCTAGCGTATGTGCATAAGGAATTACCTAGGAAACATTTTTTTAGACATGAATTGACCTGAAGGATGCATTGGTTGGACATAACATGTTTGTCATATTTTCTTTTAGATCATAAGTGAATAACTAAGAAATCATTTGGATAATCCATTTAGATAGGAAGAGTTGGGGAAGTGGGGCATTTCAAAATGGTGAGATAAGAGTTGAAAGTCCATCTATGTGTGCCAAGAATTGATCAAACCCAACGTCAATTAAATTGCTACAGAGCATTGACCAAATAAACATCCAACATCTCCAAACCCTGGAGAATTTTGCATCACATATGTAGTAACTTACTATGGAGAGTAATGGGTAGAGGATCATTATTTCTAGTATCGTTGGCATCCATTATTTTTCCATGCATTTATCTATGAACTAAATAAAAAGTAAAAATTATTTTAGTTGCCCAATTCCCATCAAAATATTAAGAGTGTTTGTGAATGAAAAACCTATGAATCGAGAAAATGACCTAGTATATGTGCAGAAAGAATTACCTAGGAAACATTGTTTTGGACATGAATTGACCTGAAGGATGCATTGATTGGACATAACATGTTTGTCATATTTTCTTTTAGATCATAAGTGAATAACTAAGAAATCATTTGGATAATCCATTTAGATAGAAAGAGGTGGGGAAGTGGGGCATTTCCAAATGGTGAGATAAGAATTAAGAGTCCATCTATGTGTGCCAAGAATTTATCAAACACAATGTCAATTAAACTGTTGTAGAGCATTTACCAAATAAGCACCCAACATCTACAAATCCTAGAGAATTTTGCATCACATATATAGTAACTTACCATGGAGAGTAATGGGTAGAGGATCACTATTTCTAGTATCGTTGGCATCCATTATTTTTCCATGCATTTATCTATGAACTAAATAAAAAGCCAAAAAAAAATTAGATGCCCAATTACCATCAAAATATTACGAGTGTTTGTCAAAGGAAAACCTATGAATCGAGCAAATGACCTAGTATATGTGCAGAAAGCATTACTTAAGAAACATTGTTTTGGACATGAATTGACCTTAAGGATGCATTGATTGGACATAAAGGCCTAATAATGGAGAGAAATAAGATCAAGAACTAGAAAATTTACGATATGAAGTCACTATAAATTCTACTCAATTGAAGGAAATCAGTGAAAATTTTATAGTGTTGGTAGTGGAGAATTCAACCAGGTATGTAACGAATGTATCATTTGCACCAGAGAAAGTAGCTTGTATCATGTAGATTGAGATTTTGGGTAATCAATAGGCTAATTTTGAAGGTTGCATCATTTGGTACCAGAGCAAGTATGCTCTTTGGAAAGAGATACACAACAAAGTAATGCTATCTAGGAAGAAAAAATTAGAGCTTGAGATACTTACGAGTTAAGCAAAGGAAGATAAAAATAGGCCTAGAGATGTGAGAAGACATGCAATAGAGGATATGCAGATAAGGGCAGTTTTAGCAAGTGAGGTTATGTAGAATTGTAGAAGAAGATAGTGTTAGAGGGAGCTAAGTAGAGTCGAGGAAAATTGTTGAATGCAGAGCCAATTGAGTTGGAGAGGTAAGGTTAGACAATATTTAAGTTTTGATTACATATATATATATAGCAGGTAGCTACTGAGAAGACACTGTGATAGTGGCTTACAACTGGAGGAGTTGCCAAAGAGATTAGAAAGGAAAAGGTAAGGGCACCTTCATGCAATTTTGTGCACTATGGTGTGAAGCAATATGGAATTACACCAATTATTGAGACTTGATCAAGAATTCTAATCATTTAGGGCTCAAATCTTAGGGAAAATGAGTTTGAGTTTAGTAGTTGGAATGGAATAATCATATCTAAAGTTGATGAATCGTCACAATACAAGCTTTGGAATTTGTACCAAAGAGAGCTTCTACTATATGTTTATGTTTTATAGGTGTTTGATTCTTTGGAAAATAGACATAGAAATTAGTGATGGATTGTTGTTAGTAGAATATAGATTGTTTGTTGGATTTCAAAGGATTGAAACAAAGAGAAATGGTCCAGCAAAGAGCATTGATGATTGCATAATAAGTTAGAACAATTGAATGACATGTAAAATATTTTGTTAGTGTGCAATTGTTGAGAGAGATAACTAAAGAAGGAAGAAATGCAATGACAAAAGTGGTAGCAAAGAAGTTGGAATAGAGAAGAAGGGAGCAGACAAAGCTCTCAAAATAAGCTTGTGGAAAAAATAGTACAGAAAGGGTGTTGTAAAGAAACTTCAGCTAGAGACTATTTCAAAGGGAACGTTGGAAGTTCTTTTGCAGAAAGAATAGTAAGAAGACTTGCAACAACCTAGAGCAAGGAGTACTCATTAGTTCTAGAGGAAAGGACCAGGAAGGTGCCAAAAGAATAATCTCAGAGGAGAAGTTTGGTGAGGTATTGTATGGCGAGGTGAGGAGAAGTTTGCTACTACAAGGGTTGGGTTGCAACTCACAATGGGCATGGAGAAGCTCACAGAATAAAGGCTAATAATGACAATGACAGAAGTCAAAGAACAAGTCCAGAAGAAAGTTGCAGTAAGGAGGAAATGAAAGCTAGAGCAAACGCTACAAAGCAGAGAATGAGTGATGAAGAAAGAGATAGAGTTACCTAAGCTAAAGGGAAAGCTTAGCAAAATGAAGAAAAAACTACAAAAACAAACCAAAGGGCTACAAAAGGTGATGATAAAATATTTTGAGAAAGAAATTTATGTAGGGAAAAGAGTAAAGTAGCATGTCAGATAATTGTTTACTGAGAAGTTGATATAGAGAGTAGAGGAAGAAGAAGAACTCAGAGCAACTGAGTATGGAGTGAAGGAAGTGACTTCTGAACCAGAGAAGGGACAGATCCTTAGAGAGGAAGATGATGATGTAGTGATGCTAGAAGCATCCCTTGAGACTAAACAATCTCATGTTTTTAGTTTTAATTATTTGTGTAGTGGTATATTTACAAGAGGAGATGGTTCTAATGAAAGAATTATGTGAGCAATATTTTTTTTTCGACTTAAAAGATGGTGGAGATATTGCAACAAAGAAAATTGAAGCAAAGCAGGCATCGATTTCTGTCATAAAAGAGGATGGAATAACATCAATTTCTAGTGTGCAAAACTCTCATGGTTTTAGCTTTCTTGTACTCATGGATTTTTTATCTAATGCTTAAAGGCTATTGTAATAATTAGTTGTATTTTTTGATTTTTGTGATCTATTTGATCAAAGTTCTATGTAGTGATGAACATAACTATATTTATCATGTATTACTTAGTTTTTTGATATGAAATAAAAAGTAGTTATATTTAAAAGAAATAAAAAAATTAAAGATATAAATTAACTCAAGATCCAATGTATCATCTCAACTAATAACATTCTCTTTAAATAATAATAATGTATTAATTTACACTTATTCAATATCAAAATAATTTTTTTTTCTAAAATTATAGTAAATTTTTCTTAATAAAACAAAGTCACTCAAACCAAAACTATATATTATTTAAAAATAATACTAAATACCAAATCACATAAAATTTAAAAATATTTAAAATGGTGGTAAACACTTCAATAATGTTAAATCAAATTTGGAACCAACCGGCATGGCATCTTTATGGCTTCAAATTTCCAACCATCACTAATGCCATCCTCACATGGTCACTATCATTCATATGACACTTTCCGGAGAGAATTTAAATATACTTATTTTTAATGTGCTTCAAGAAATTAAATAAACTTATTTTTAATATGCCATTTTAGCTAGTTATCTGGAACAAACTACAATTTCAAATTCCGCATTGATTTTCAATTTGGTGGCCATGTGTGTTTCTTTCTCAAAATTTAATTTTATCAGCATCCTATCCATAAATCCCCGTGCCATTGACTAACTATAAAGTGAAGTTTTGATTTTATCAGCGTTCTATCTAGAGATCCCTATGCCATTGACAGGGGACCCAAATTTTTGTGACATTTTTAAATGACAGAAAACCACGTTTTACTTATACTAATATGCAATGTATTGATTTGCATTTATGATTTTTTTTCGTAAGGGAATAAATTAATGATTATAATTCTGAAAATGAAAGTTCAACAAGCATTCACCTTTGCCCAAAAAAAAGTATTTTTAATAAAATAATACTTACACATAATCACCATGGCTGTTTTCCAATTTCATCTTTTCAATTTGTATTTTATTTTAAAATATTGAGATTAAGCTTCAGCAAAGTGTTGTAGCAGTAGATCTTGTATTTTGCTTTAGTCTATTGTATAATTTGTTGATCTACAGTGGGAATTTCTACATGATATCAGAGCAAAGGTGATCAAGGCAAAGAACAGTATACAAGAAGGGAGAAGTTCAAAGATTGAGGTTTCTGAATATATAAATCGAGTTCTTATCACATCTCAATTTCACCAATGGCATTCAGTGATTTTAGACTTGAGTATGCCCTTGATGGTAGCTTGAATTATATAGCCTGGAAGAATCACATGGAGGCAGTATTAGAGGATAACAGTCTAAAGGACTTCATTGATCAAGAAGTCATCAAGCCAACTAATGCTACTCAACTGGCGGAATGGAAGAAATGTGTGGCTCGAGCAAGGAGAATCCTCTTGGAGGGAGTTCGAGACCACATTGTCTCAAGCCTCCATGGAAAGGAGACACTATTTTCGATGTGGAAAACATTGAAAGATCTATATGAAAATAGCAGCGATCAGAGGAAGCTAGCACTGAAAGACAAGCTCCATAAGATCAAGTGTGAAAAGGGTCACAGATCTCTACATATCTGAACAAGCTCACCACCTGCGGGGATGAGCTTGGAAGTGTAGGGATCACGACCGCTAATGATGACATAGTGAGTTTTGCACTCCTTGGTTTTCCTAAGAGATGGCATAGCTACTAAGACTCGGTTAATGGAAGAGAAAAACCGCTAGATTGGGAACGACTTTGGTCGGATCTGATGCAGGAGGAAATAAGAAGAAGCACCAGAGATGGATCCTCATCGAAGCAAGATGATGAGGAAAATCTAGCCTTAGCGAGTAAGGCGAGGAAAGGGAAAGGGAAGGTGTCCCATCCCAAATCTGGTTCTTCCCATGGTGGGAAGAAGATTGACAAATCGAAAGTGCGATGCTTTCATTGTCATGAAGTGGGCCATTATGCCATGAATTGTCCACAGAAGAATCTCCAAGAAGGGTTCCTCGAAGGGATCTGATGGTGAGGCACTGGCCTCACAATTTGAGCTGGATTTCTCACTTATGGCATGCATGGTTTCATCCATGGTGGGATGTGTGTCATACCTGGACAATGGAGCTTCATTCCACATGACAGATGACAAGAATATTTTTAGTACCTTGGAGGAGAAGGATCTCCAGATGCTGATGAAGATGGGCCATGATGAAAAGTACCATATTTCAGGTGAAGGTACGGTTGTGTTTCAAAGGGAGCATGGAGCTCCCCTCACCCTGACTAATGTAAAGTATGTACCAGGTTTGAAGAAGAATCTTGTGTCTATCGCTATGTTAAAAGATAAAGGCTATGATGTAGTCTTTAGTAAAGGAAAGTTATTCCTGAGACATATCAGTACTGGACAGACAAAGCGAATTGGGATTCGAGTAAAGAATCTCTACAAGCTGGAGGTAGATGACTGTGTTGCATTGAGTTCCAAAGTTGAGATGGTGTAGAGCCAAGATGTTGGCAAGTTATGGCATAGAATACTGGGCCACTTGCACCATGGAGCCTTAAGATCATGCAACAGATTTCTATCGGATTACTCAAGGGAAAATTTGAACAGACGAATACATGCAAAGGTTGTACCTTGGGTAAGTATACGAAATCTTCCTTTCTAGATCGAGACAGTAGAGCTGGAGCAATCCTGGAGCAAGTTCACTCAAATGTTTGTGGACCCTTCTCTACAGTCTCCACTGCTAAACAAATGTACTATGTTATTTTTATTGATGATTTTTCTCATAGATGTTGGATCTACTTTATGCAAAAGAAGGATCAAACCTTCTTGAGGTTTTGTGAGTTTAAATCCTTGGCAGAGAAAGAATCTGGAAAGAAAATAAAAGCCTTACTTAGTGACAATGTTGGAAAGTATGTCTCCCAACAGTTTAAAGACTTCTGCGTTGCAAAAGGAATTAAATGGGAATAGATGGCACTCCATAACCCACAGCAGAATGGGGTGGCCGAAAGGAAGAACAGATCGATTGTGGGAGCAACATGAGCGATGTTGCATGACCAAAGCCTACCACTGCATTTGTGGGCTAAAGCATGCAATACAACAATATACTTGCTAGAAACAAAAGCCCACACCATATACTGGGGATGAAGACACCTATGGAGGCCTTTTCCAGGAAGCGACTTGATGTAAGTCACCTCTGAATCATTGGATCATCATTTTACTGTTATGTGACCAAAGATGCCAGGAAGAAGCTAGACCCAACAATAGAGTTGGGAATACTTGTGGGGTACACGGATACACCCCACAACTATCAGGTGTACCTATCTTCCATTCAGAGGACAGTGGTACGCAAGGATTTGAAGTTCAATAAGTAGAAAGTGATGCGCTTATCACTTGAGAGGGAGCTCAAGTTGCATGTAGAGGAGGAACTTTTAGTTCCTAAGGAGGAACTTTTAGTTCCTAAGGAGGAACTTTCAATTCCTAAGGAGGAGGAGCCTTAGATTGATATGAAGCAGTTGCATTCAGAGGATCTGGGAGTGGAGACATCCACTCATGTTGATACTTCCAGAGATGGGCTGAAATGCTCAAGGTAAGCTGACAGGTTGATGCTGGATGTGCGGGAGAATGTGGGACAGCCATCTTCTCAATGTAGACAGAGGAGGTCACTTGAGTGGTACATTGGGTACATGGCCCTGGTTGGGGAGTGTGTAGATACTGAACCTTCTTCATTCGAGGAGGCAGTAGAGTAACCAGTCTGGGTTGATGCAATGGTAGAGGAGTATGAATCTATCATTCTAAACAGTGTGTGGGATGTTGTCCCAAGATCTTAGGGCAAGTCAGTGGTGAGTACCAGATGGATTTACAAGGTAAAGCAGGTAGCTAATGGCAGTGTTGATAAACATAAGGCAAGGTTTGTTGCCCGGGGTTTCTCACAGGTCGAGGGGATTGACTACGATAATACTTTTGCTCCCATAGCAAGGTACTCATCAATTAGATTGATGTTGGTACTATCATCTCAGATGGGGTGGAAGATCCACCAGATGGATGTGAAGACAACATTCCTCAATGGGAAGATTGAGGAGGAGGTGTACATTGAGTAGCCAAAGGGTTTCGAGACCTTCGATTGTGAGTCACATGTGTGCAAACTCAAGAGAGCTTTGTATGGGCTAAAGCAAGCACCACATGCTTGGTACACTAGGATCGACAGCTATTTCACCGAGTTGGGCTTCACCAAGAGTGAAGTAGATGCGAACCTTTACCAAATCATGGTAGAAGGTAAACCATTGATCATTGTTCTTTACGTCGATTTTGACAGCTGATGATTAGCTGATACAGTTTTACAAGGAGGACCTTGCAAAAGAGTTTGAAATGAAAGACATGGGTCTTATGCACTACTTTCTAGGCATGGAGGTGTGGCAGAAGGATGGTGAAGTATTTTTGTCTCAAGGCAAGTATGCCAATGAGATACTCAGGTGCTTTCACATGGAGAAGTGCAAGCCCATGCAGACTCCTCTAGCTAGGAACTAGAGGAAGGAGGATGCTACTTCAGGTGAGGTAGTAGCTACTACTATTTATCGGCAGCTGGTGGGTTCACTTATGTATCTAGTGAACACACGACCTGACTTATGCTTTGAGGTGAACCAGTTGAGTCAAGTTATGGTTTAGCCTACCAAGCTATTTTGGAAGGCAACGAAGCATGTGCTGAGATATCTCAGAGGCACATCTCAGTTCGGATTATGGTACAGACGGACAAAGGGAGTGAAGCTTCAGGGCTTCACCGATGCAGATTGGGCAGGGAGTCCATCAGACTGGAAGAGCACTTTTGGAGGAATCTTCAACCTTGGTTCAATTGCAGTGTCCTGGTACAGCAGGAAACAGAGATCAGTTGCACTTAGTTTAGCATAGGCTGAATTCATGGTTGCTAGTCAGGCTGCATGTGAGGCCATTTGGATGTGGAAGATTCTAGTGGGATTGTTTTGTTAGAGGATGGATCTTACAGTGATCTACTACAATAACCAGAGTTGTATCAAACTCTCTGAGAATTAAGTTTTTCATGACAGGTCCAAGCACATTGATATCCGATATCACCATCTTCGAGACTATGTGGTCAAGAGGATCATGTTTTTGCTGTATGTTTCGACCGAGGAATAGGATGCAGATATTTTGATGAAGGCATTGTCAAAATGCAAGTTCGAGTTGTACAAAGACAGGATTGGGGTTACTGATAATCCCTTTCTTGTTGAGAGGGAGTGTTGAAAATAGCAACAAGAAATCTAAATATGGAAGTGCTAAATTTAGTACTGCTATAAATAGCATTTCAGGATACCTTTCTATTTTAGTCAGTCCCTAAACTAAAATAGAGAAGTAAAACTCAAATTTGATCTTAGCAGTTATTTGTAAAATAATTAATTAAATCACCATGAGTTAATTTGTTAAGGAAAATCAAACATGAAGTCTATGTGGGGACATGTAGCAATTTCTCCATTAATTGAAGAATTTATCCATCAGTTAAAGAGATAAGGATGAGTTGTAATATTGAGTTGAAATTAGTTGGCTCAGTTAACTGAGTCAAGTCCAGTTAGATTAATTCAAACAATTTGTTGAATTAATGTGAGTTTAGTTAGTTAATGCATGCATGCATGTAACTGCTGCACTTCAGATAACTGAATATTCTCTCATAAATAACTCATGCATGTCATTTCAAACAGAGACCCAGTTGAGATCAGATGGAGGGGCAGTGTACTATCAGTTACTAGAATATTTCATTGTGAATATCCCTTGCATGCAGAAAGAATTCTTTCCTTGAGGATTGCGCAGTTACTTCTTTAGGTTTTGTGAGTGTGATGAGGCAAATTCGCACATGTGGCTTCACTGGACCCCAAGAAAAACTGCGCAAGGAAATAGGAGGCTTGGAGGGCTTGAGGAGGACATATACTATGTCTATTCAGTCTGTGACCTGTATTGTTTGATTGCAAAGAGAGCAGGATAGCTTGAGAGCTGATCCTTTTGTAACTTGAACAAGATTTCCACTTGTATGATAATACAGAGATTGGGGTTTTAGGTTGAGGCTTTCCCCGGGTTGTTTCTTCTATGTTATGTGTGATTTATTTCTCATTCTCAAGTTATATGTGTTCTCTTGATCTTGCTCAATTCAATTAAGCTTCCACAAAGTGTTGTAGAAGTAGATTTTGTATTTTGCTTTAGTCTATTGCGTAATCTGTTGATCTATAGTGGGAATTTCTACAAAAAATATATGCCTAAAAAAATACTAAACTAACCATAAAATATTATATCTTAACACAAATATATCTTAATTAGTTAACATATATCTTTAAATCTTGTGTTGAAATATTTTTGAAAAGTATAATGTTTAAAAATCTTACTCACACATTGTTTTACTTCAAATTACTTTACATGAAATTACATTGTGTCATATGGGCAATGAACTTAACATGTATGACATATCTATTTTTGTTTTTTATTATAGGATATTACTTTTCTATTGAGAGAATATTTTATTTTTATTTAGGTTGTAGAATGAGCCTCTCCACTAAATAATAAAGTTTATTTCTTTCTCATATATATATGGTAATTTTCTTTTCTAATATTATTTAAAATAAAGTAACTTTTACAGCAATATATTTTGTATATAGTGTTTGTGAATTGTTACAAAAGTAATAAGAATAATACATCAATTGGAGTCAATTTGTTATACTCTATTTTTTTTTTATTAATAAAATTAGAAATATATTTCTATGGCAAAAATCATAATGCACACACACACACACACACACATAAACTAACAAGACTAAAGTCATGATATTCAAATCCAAAAAGATCAACTATGATAATTTCATTTATGATAATAACTATTTGGAGAAAGTTTCTTCATACAAATATTTGAGAATCGACATCCATAATTAGCTCAAATTGAATTACAACATTGAGAAAATGATAATTGGAGGTTGGAAAGCTTATCATGGTCTTGTAAATGTCTCATCTAAAACCCTGCACATCTTTTCCTAAAAATTCTTAAACAGATCTATATTCCTTAAATAAACACTGAGCAACAAAAAATGAACTCTTAAGTGGGCCTTTATTTAGGAAAAAATAAATTTTTCATCTCTTCAAATTCCATGTAAATCATGTCCAACTATTACATGAACCTTGATAATTGGAACTGCTACAGCATATAATGGGTTAGCAGAAGCAACAAATCACGTGTGCATTCCTTCGAATCATGCCAAGTTCAAAAGTGAGAATAACTAAATACATAAAATAAATTGTTCACATTCAAGAAAATGACAATAATTTGACATTCATCCTATGTACCTCAAATAATTTCAAATGCACATTTAATATAAATCATTAAAAAGATGTAAAACCTAGTGATCTTATGTATTTTGTATTACTAATAGACAGAAGATGTAAAACCTAGTGATCTTATGTATTTTGTATTGCTAATAGATAGAACTCCAACCATGATCTTAGGCATCATTATCATTGTAGAAACATCCAACATAAAGAAACCAAAAAGAACACATTGCATGAAAAGGAAATTCTCACCTCCTAGTGATTCACTAGTGATCCCTAAGTTGGAATGGGTTAATGTCCTCCCTTGTAGAAAGGTAGTCCATTAATTTTATCAAGTTCCATACCTACATGACATATACTATAAATGGTGAAAATCTAAACATGAAAGACAATGCATAAAGATTCGAAACTCAAAGAACTCATAGTACATAGAAATAATTATGGAGATCATTAAAAAAATACAACTTTCTCCTCCAAATACAACAAAAAATTGAAATTGAAGTATCTGACATCATAATGGAAAAAGGAAAACATGTGCTAGTGAATAATAGAAAACAAAAGACTGACAAAGTGACATAGTCCATGAATTAAACTTGCCTACAATGAACACTGACAAAGAATAATAAAATGAAAAATGATAACCTTGATACAAGAGAAAGATGCATGCCTCAAAGCATTGAAGAAGATATAAGATTACATTTAATAGGAGGTACCTCAGGGTAGCAATAATGACAATTTGCCATAAATGAGTGGTGATGTATATGTGAGAACGAGGCAAGGATGCAAACATCACAAGGGGATGAATAACGAGAAATTTCATTTTGGGTGGTTGAGGTAATCTAATTCTAGGAGATGTCATGTGAGAATATGCCAAAGAGAGAGCCAGCAAGATATAAAGGAAAAGAAAGAGAAGGAATAGCTCATCTTGTTTTCAGGAAAACTAGTATTCCTAAAGAATGCTAGCCCTCTAGGTTTGGCAGTGACCCTAGAAACAATAGTTTAAAGCAATTCAATGATTTCTTCTATGTGTAATAGATAAGAGAAAGATAATGGAACCAACCTGGAACTTCCGATTAATCCCTTGCTTGATGTTTCTCTCCTTTGACAGATCCTGCAACTCCTCCCTGTACTTAACACGCTTGGAGAGTACCTGCACAAGTACAACAACAAAGAACCATCAAAGAATCGTGATCTATTACAACATAAACATTACATAATCAGATATATAATGAACAAATGATAGCATTCATAAATCATAACATTCACAATTGCACAATCATACGAAAGAAAAATTTAAGAGCTTTATTAATAGAAAGGAGAATTACAACCCAATTGTCTAATCCAGCACCATCCTCATAGATTCAATCCTTCTTCACCTCATGAAATAGCAAGACCACTCCAACAAGAATACAATGCTCTCTCCTCAATTACAAACTATCAGCACTTACTTGCAATTCACAACATTTCAGCGTTTAGATCTCTTGGATGAGGGATCCATTTATAGATGTGTGCAAGGGTGTGAGTCATCCATGGGGTTTGAGTAGTGTCATTCCACTTGTTACAATTGATTCCACAAGAGAAGGTATTAGAGATTTCTTAGATCCCTTATTCATCCTTGGGCGAATTCAGAGAGGCAAGCGGCACAGGAGAAGTTTCTAGAAGATTCCATGAGCATCCACCTAGCAAATTGTCTCGGACATTTGTCCATCCTCACCTATCACCCTATAGAAGGCCTAAACAATATGCATCACACCCTGGCAGTGTACCACTCAGTATGCATCACACTTTGCTAGTGGAGCAGTCAGTATGGTTCAATTTAAGCAATTTCTGGATGGTTTCTCAGATGGAACTTTTGGGGAATGACGTATTTAGATGACTATGTTCCTTTAGGGTATGAAACAACTCTTTTAGGGGTTGATGACCCCTAATAAATTGACATATAAGTTTGGGGTTGATGTGCCCAAATATGTCTATAACAGTGGCCCCCTAAAGCATGAGGTCGTAAATATTCATGTCGGATGCTATGCTTTATCATGAGGATCCGAAGTTTCAAACTGGAAGGTGACCTGCATCATGTACATAGATCATATAGTCGTCTGCAGATACAGAGCGGTGATTCTTTAGATATAGAGTCATCATCCATGATTTGGATGACCAGCTGTATGGAGCCTTTGTACACTTGGTGTTTTTATATCCCTGAATATATCGCAACCCTAATGGATGAAACTAGATCGAGGGTCTTCAAACTCATTCAATCTTCGCTCGATGTACAATTCAATCCATGTGAAGAGATGTTCTGAAGTCGAACATGGAAAGACATCGCTTGATTACCAACCAATGATGTGAGCTATTAACAGATGCGAGAGGGATCATCGATAATGATAATGATCCTCAAGGTACTACAGTACAATTCACGTGGTGTGAATATATGATCCGATGTCGAACACCACACAAAATATTTCGGTCAAGGCCATTGATGTCAACCTATCGCCAGAAGTGAGAAACTTGCCATTGATGTATGCGAGCTTCATAGCACTGAAAGGGTTGTTTCTATGTCAACTTCTTGTATAATGAGCTGATGTCGACAAGAAACGACTCGTCGTAGGAGGGCCTTGATGTATACCACATCTACGACACGAAATGAAGAAAATTATTTCTGCAGGTGAAATGAACTGATGACACAAGGTTCATGAATGGCAGTCATGAAAAATTGAAGGTTGAAGGTATTTCAGTGTATGAGACATTAACTGGATGGTAGTTTCTCAACTGAATGACTTCTCTCGAACATGTCGACGACACTGAGAGGAATTGGCAGCGTTAACCCCAAAATATGGATGGTATGAAAGACCAATGATATGATGACTGGTGAACGGAATAACCCAACCCAACTCAATAATGGAGATGAAGTGAAAGTGTCATGTTCAAGAGTGACTTGCTACCATAAGTTCTTCAGGTTTTTTCCCCTTTTTCCCCCAGTCATTGTTGACCAGTACCTATTTATTTTTTTCAAGCTTGAGGAGGATAACATATGCTTGTTCTATAATTCGCCCTTCAGGCAAACCTGTCACTATTTAATGTTTTAACGAGTCTAGCAACAGTGAAACTCGGTCTCATCTAGATGGAAAAGTTTGTCACTATTGTTTTAACGAGTTTAATGACAAGGATAACTCTGTCCTTTTCATGTTTAGAGAGTTTTAAAAGGGACGAAAAGAAAACTCCATAAGTTCTTTTTCGCAAAGTAATCCCTTAAGTCTGAAAAAGGATAAAATAATACAAGAGAGATGGCATTTCCAATACTTTAACTAGCTGGAAAGGACGCGCACTCGACGATCTTTTCATGTTTAATGAGTCTGAAAAGGGTTTAAAGAGGACTCTATTTTGAGGAACGAGTGGTGTCTAGGGTAGTATGTGGTTCTGGTGATGTTGGAACTTCTCAAAACATGTTGATTTATGTGAAGAGGCTGGCTAATAAGACCACTCATTGCAACTGTTCCTCAAAATGGGTAAAACAACCAAGTGAAAACGTATGATCGGCTAAAGAGATGGTGGTGATGAGATGAAAACAAGTAAGGCTCAATAGACAAAATGGAAATCACAAGGGTTAAAAATTGAAAATGGGTTCATTTTTAGACCCTTGGTTTCATTTTTTAACGAGGTTGACACAAGACAACGAACTATCCTTAGAGACCTTGGTCTCATTTTTTAGTGAGGTTGACACAAGACAACGAACTATCTTCAGAGATCCTTGGTTACATTTTTTAATGAGGTTGACACAAGACAACGAACTATCCTCAGGGACCCTTGGTTTCATTTTTTAACAAGGTTGACACAAGACAACAAACTATCCTCGGAGATCCTTGGTTTCATTTTTTAGCGAGGTTGACACAAGACAACGAACTATCCTCAGAGACCCTTGGTTTCATTTTTTAATGAGGTTGACACAAGACAATGAACTATCCTCGAGGCTCCTTATCACAACTCATAAGAGATCATGAAGGAGAAATCTAGCTCCAATGCCCCCAGTACATGATGTAAAACATCACTGAATTGATCGTCAGTTGATGTAGGTATGGAACATGTTGCCACATAATTAACCCATGGCGGGGATGATACCATTGATATAAGTGGACCATTTAGGGATGATGATTGACTTGGAGCTATGCTTGGAAATGAAAGTTGGTCAATGTGACAATGATGCCTTCATGCGGGAAACACATCACTCAGAATAGTGTTGAAACAAAAGCTTCCATGTTATAAACATTGTCATGCCCAAGAAGTAAATTGTAGTCTAAAGGTCCTGGGACTACCATCATGTTTAGATAAATGGTCTTTCCTCCCAAGTAATAGGTAACTTAGGAAGGATCCCTAACGGTCAATTGGTTCCTTTATTAAAGCCCAACAAATTCTGTGTAACAGGCACAAGCGGTGGCAAACCAAGCACTTTCCAAGCAGTTGAAGAAAGGATACTCATTGATGCACCTTCATCTGTAATAGTGCCAGATACAATAATTTCACAAGCTTGTACTATGATCTCGAAAGGCACATAAGAAGGAAAGCAAGATCCTACCAGTCGATTCTTATCAAAGGAAGTGACTAGACTACTTGGAGAGGGTATCGTAGAAATGAGAGAATTAACCCTTTGAGTTACGAGAACTGGAGGATTTTCCTCCTATCTTGATGGAACAAGTGGATTACCTCGAAGCTCATTATAATTCGAAGTAACAAAAAGAACTTGAGCAGTATCATTTTTACTCTCTTCGGAAAAGGTACAATTTGCTGAAGATGAAATTAAGTCAACTTTTGTTACGACCTGTTGATTTGGGTCGGGTATAGACTCATTGGATTCACTTTTAGAGAGAATGGTTTTGACCAACGGTTGATTTTGGCCAGTCGGTTCATCAACTAGTGAAGGATTTAGGGAGAGTTTCCTGTAACTAGATGGAAGTTGCTGCGGTGAAACAGGACGGTTATCCAAAACTCTTTTGGCTTCATCCAAAAATGGACAAAGGTGAAGGGAATGATTACCTTCACATAACCTACATGGAATCCTGAACTTTCCCTTCTTTCCATGAACTTTACTATCACTAGTTGATGTTGTGTTACCAACATGATCTCCAGAGGTTGATGACATGGGATGGTGTGAACGAGAAGACCATTCTTTCAAGATCCAAGGAAAGTAAGGACAATTTCGATGAAAATGGTCTCCCGCACAAATTATGCATGGATATTTGGCTTTGTGAAGCTTAATGGATGGATTTTCATCAGATGTTGCATCCAGAGCAATGGTTGCTTGGTTTCCCCCTTGCTGAATTGGCTTCTTCTTCTTCTCTTGCCCTTTCTTCTTCTTCTTAGCCACCTGGTTACTAGTATCAATACTTTCACCAAGTGAAGAGGAAGAAGGGGAGGAAGAAACAAACGAGGAAGAAGGCAAAGAGTCAACTTCAGGATCAACTGGAGGTTGATTTTGTCCAGTTGAAGGTGTACTCGATTGTGGAGAAATAACGACATTTTGAACCAAAGAGGTTGAAAACAGCCATACTGGCAGGCCAATGGTAAATCCTGGAAGGGATAATGTAGCCATATAAGGAGCACCAATATTTCTGAAAGAAGGAAAAGGACTAGGATTCCCATCAAAAAGGATTCCTTGATCAGTGGACTCCAGATTTGTCGCCATATGTCTCAACCTAGGATCAACTCAGGAACAGGGATGTTATTCGTAGTCAATAAATTTTAACGACACTTTGGAAAAAACTTTGTTTTTTTAGTTTTTAAGAGTCGAGAAAAAGCTAAAGATGACTCTAGTCTCCTTCGATTTTTAATGAGCTTGAAGGACAAGTACTTAGATGGACCTTTTCTTTTAAAGAGTCGAAAAGGAATGAAAGTGACTACTATGGAAAATATAGATAGAGGGATTACCAAAGCAATTGTAAAACTGCAATATACACCTTGGTGATAAATTAAAAAGAAATTACCAAGGACTTATGTACGGCAATCAATCTTCCTAAATGTTGTGTTCAGTGCATTGTGATCAATAAGGCGGCAGACTCAGTTTCCTATGGATAAATGATTTAAGCCTATTGTGGTCTACCAATATATACGCAATGGTACGGGAAGCACAAGTCCATGCTAGAACTTGTCATATCAAGGAGGAGGAATCACCCAACCTTCAATGAAAATGATAGCCACTAGTTTTAACGATGACGGAACACGTCACTAGCCTAGACCTCTAGATATGTTGCGTAGTTCCAAAACGTTGTTAGGTTCATTGAAATTTATTTTAAAGTTGATCTTGTTTAGAGTTTTCCTTTCAAAGGTTCACCATGTGATGATGATCTGAAATTCCTAAGATTCAATCGACAATGATAAACAATCTTTGTTTATTTCAGCAATGAAAATCCTAGCTACTAGGGAAAGAAGATACCAGTGCTTTTAAGCAAAGAGCAAAGAGCACACACTTGTGCATTTCCATAAATCATCTTTTCGCACACAAATCAAAAAATTCTAAATGAAAATGCATGTATTTGATTTCACTCTATTTAATGTGAAAGATGCCAAAAGGAAAGCTAAATGCAACAAAGAACTGAAATATTTCACTCAAACTAACATTTTCGAAAATTTCTTCTTCAAAAGAGAAAGGAAGACTCCAAAACGACATTTTCAATTTTGAACAAAATGCTTTCGACACTTTGAATGTAAACAAATCAAATCAAATGCATCAAGAAAAGTTCAATCGATTATCAAGGGAATGAAGAATTCATGACACTTCTCTTTTCGACAAAAAACGACAATTATGACACTTTTTGTACCAAATCGACAAATCGACTAAATTTTTTTTCGAAAAAGGATTGTAAATGATGAAAAAATACATAAAAAACATTCTCTAATCCTAATGTAATTGAGGCTAATCTAAGTGATGCAGGTCAGCTTCAGTAAAGAGGCATTGCTCATATGCAGCAAAACAACCAAACAAAACTGAAAACAAGGTCAAAAACCCTCAATTTCTAGATGGAAAAAGAGTTCAGTCAATCATCGCACCTAGGCTTCACAAAAATTGAGATGCATCGCACTTACTACACTCAAGAGGTGCTATGCATACTGAGTCACAGTGGAAGACAGTGCGATGGTCTAGGGAGCGCAACTGAAATGGGTTTTGGCTCAAATGTGGAGCTGTTTTCAATGAATTAAGCTGGGTTTTGATGAACAATGATGAGAAAAGTATGATGGAATGTCTTAAGAGGTTAATGAGCTACCAAAAGGGCATCTAGATGTGCTTGCAACTCAAATGTTTAATTGATAAACTAAACCAGAGATTGACTGAAGCAGCAATCATCTACTATGTAATTGCAGAGCAAGAGCAGTTCGAAGGCTACCTGGCTAACTTCAGACTCTGTCTATAGTTTATCAAATTGAAGATAGAACAAACAATAACAACAAAAAAACATCTATTCATTCCCCAGTGGAGTCGCCAATTTGTTTCTGGGAAAAATATTATTCCTAAAGAATGCTAGCCCTCTAGGTTTGGAAACTACCCTAGAACCAATAGTTTAAAGCAATTCAATGATTTCTTCTATGTGTAACAGATAAGATAAAGATAATGGAGCCAACCTGGAACTTCCGCTTAATCCCTTGCTTGATCTTTCTCTCCTTTGACAGATTTGCAACTCCTCCCCGTACTTAACACACTTGGAGAGTACTTGCACAAGTACAACAACAAAAACCATCAAAGCATCATGATATATTACAAAATAAACATTATAAAATCAGATATATAATGAACAAATCATAGCATTCACAAATGATAACATTCCCAATTGTACAATCATATGGAAGAAAACTTGAAGAGATTTATTAATAGAAAGGAGAATTACAACCCAGTTTTCTGATCCAGTGCCATCCTCCTAGCTTCAAT
The DNA here is from genome assembly GCA_031772625.1 of Pinus tabuliformis. NCBI lineage: Eukaryota > Viridiplantae > Streptophyta > Pinopsida > Pinales > Pinaceae > Pinus > Pinus tabuliformis. The sequence continues at coordinate 628,089,859 of CM062808.1, forward strand.
CCTTCTTCACCTCATGAAATAGCAAGATCACTCCAACAAGAATACAATGTTCTCTCCTCAATTACAAACTATCAGCACTTACTTGCAATTCACAACATTTCAACCTTTAGATCTCTTGGATGAGGGATCGATTTATAGATGTGTGCAAGGGTGTGAGTCATCCATGGGGTTTGATTAGTGTTATTCCACTTCTTACAATTGATTCCATAAGAGAAGGGATTGGAGATTTCTTAGATCCCTTATTCATCCTTGGGCGAATTCAGAAAGGAAAGTGGCATAGGAGAAGTTTCTAGAAGATTACATGAGAATCCACCTAGCAAACTGTCTCAGACATTTTTCCATCCTTTCCCATCACACTGTATAGAAGGCCTAAACAGTATGCATCGCACCCTGGCAGTGTACCACTCAGTATGCATCACACTTTCCCAATGGAGCAGTCAGTATGGTTCAATTTAGGCAATTTCTGGATGGTTTCTCAGATGGAACTTTTGGGGAATGATGTATTCAGATGACTATGTTCCTTTAGGGTATGAAACAACTCTTTTAGGGGTTGATGAGCCCTAATACATTGACATATAAGTTTGGGGTTGATGTGCCAAAATATGTCTATAACACATCTCCCTTGATTCTTGAAGAACTAAGAAAGTAAGGTTTCACAGGAGTGTCAAGTGGAATCAGTGTTCAAGATGAGTGGTTCTATAGATACATGTAAGGTAGGCACAAAGGTAATCCACATGAAAGGAGATTTGGAAGTTCAAGACCCCAAGGAATATACATTTCGTCAGAATGAAGCAAAAGGTTCACCAATTTCTTGCAAGATGGGGTGTCTTCCTGGAAGATAAGGAAAAGTATAAAGAAAAAAAATGGTAGGAGCTTGCATACAAAAGGCTAAAGGATCCTGAGCTAAAATGTTTTCTGAGAGGAAAATTCTAAAAACGAGGACTTCATCAAGGAGGTCATTAACATAGTGGAAGGTAGGTTGGAAACGGATTTGAAAGAGAGCATTAAAATCCTATTTACATTGAGGAAAAGGGCATTGATGAATCTACAAATAGTCATCAATAACACCCTTAAAGAATTATGTGAAGAGTTATGGCAATCCTTGAAATTGCATATATAATTATTGAGTTTTAAAAAATGCTCCACACATAATGGCAGAGTACATGTTGAACAATGCATTACATGTATTGTTTATTGATAATGCTACAAATAATGATAGTAAAAGATGTCAATCTAAAAATTGATATAAGTAGTCCCAAAAAATTTTGAAAGCAAGTTTAAATTCTAAAAGCAAGTTCAAAACAGAAGCATTTTCTAGAAGTCATGAGGAACTACAATGAGAAAATTTATGTTTCCACCTTTCTCCAAGCCTTAAAATTAAGTCACAAATAATATGCTATATAAATTGCTACACTTGAAGCCATACTTGTTGGTACAAAAGAAAATATCTATAGGAAAGTAAGGAGGGGCCTCTAGTCCTCAAAAATCAGGAATCATCTAATGTCAGCTATTACGCATAGAATGGACCCTAAAGCAATATTATTTGTATTTTTGATACTAAAAAAAATGTGCAATGAATAAAGAATAGAAAAAACAAGCATGTGCATCATATATAAAGTGACTGGAGAGCGAATCAAAAAAAAATGTACTAACATTTACAAGATTGGATTTCTGCACTTGGTAGAAACAAAATCCTTAATGAAAGGAGAAGATAAAAAAAATGTTGGCATTATGATTCTGGTATGGCTTTATGATACATATGTTGTACTTGATGGCAACCCACTCATCTCAGATGATAAATTATAGTGCAGAAAAGTTCACGCACTTATATGCAGAGAAAAGCTTATTCTATGTAGAGAAAAGTTCACGCACTTATATGCAGAGAAAAGTTTATTTCATGTAGAGAAAAAGTTCACGCACTTTCACGTTGGAGAACTTACCTTTGGTCCATGGTAGTTAGTCCTTGGTATTTGAACCTATGGTTTTGGACCATGGTGACTCGTCAAAAGTGTGTATATGTTGGAGAACTTACCTTTGGTCCATGGTGGTTAGTCCTTGGTATTATTGAGCCCCATGTTTTTGGGCCCCTTGTATTGGTTATCTATGGTATTGATCCATGATTTTAGGAAGAAGCTTGCCTATATAAAGCAAAGGAGATCACTTGGCTAATTCATTCTTGCAAATCGAATATCTTAAGATTTGAAATATTGGGTTATTGTTTTAAAAGTTTGATCTATGAAAGGGAAGTTGAAAGCGAATCTGTGAAGGGTGATCTCTCGAGCGCTGCAGCTGCAGAAGTGCGGAGGCGCCACAGAAGGCGCAGTGCGGAGGCGCCACAGAAGGCACAGTGCGGAGATGCCACAGAGGCGCCACAGAAGGCGCAGTGTGGAGGCGCCATAGAAGGCACAGTGCGGAGGCGCCACAGAAGGCGCAGTGAGGAGACGCCACAGAGGCGCCACAGAAGGCGCAGTGTGGAGGCACCACAGAAGGCACAGTGCGGAGACGCCACAGAGGCGCCACAGAAGGTGCAGTGCGAAGGCGCCACAGAAGGCGCAGTGCGGAGGCGCCACAGAAGGCGCAGTGCGGAGACGCCATAGAGGCGCCACAGAAGGCGCAGTGCGGAGGCGCCACAGAAGGCGCAGTGCAGAGGCACCACAGAAGGCGCAGTGCGGAGGCGCCACAGAAGGCGCAGTGCGGAGGCGCCACACAAGGTGCAGGTGTGGTGGTCGCGGCACCACAGAAGGCACAGGTGCGGAGGTAGTACAGATATCCGCAGATCTATACCAGTGAAGTTGCGATCCCTGCTTAAAATTTGTTTTAACTACCTTTGACTATTCTGCAGGGTTTTGGGTGCATAACTGATGTTTGGTTACTGGTATTGAGTTCAAATAACATCATGATTAATGACTTATCTTTATGTACTAGATCTGGTTGATAACTCTCATAATATCATTGTATATGTATGGATCTGGTGATTGGGTGATTCAGAAGGTTGTTTGATTATGAGCTTCAATGTTGTTGTTGGATCCAGTTTGAAAATTTATGAAAAGTGGTCCTTGAAAGAAAAGAAGTAGGGGGTTGTAGCTCCCTTCCAAGAGAGACTGGAAAATGAGAGAGAGTTGTAGCTCTCTGCAGGTTGCAGCCTGCGTACTGGTAAAGGACTGCACCAGTACAAAATCATTGTAACAGGAGTTTCTAATTTGAAAGAAGATAGAGACATATTGCAGCAGGTGGTTTTCACCCACATTGGGTTTCCACCTTATATCTGGTGTTCTTTGGTGTGACTATCTGTTTTTCTTGTTCATGCTCATTATTTTATGGTACTAATATGCAAAAATAATTCAAAGTGTAAATAAGGAAGATTTGTTAAAAGAACTTGATAATACTGATTCACCCCCCCCCCCTCAGTATTATTTTCAACAATTGGTATCAGAGCAGGTCCTTCAGAGAAGCTTGATCGCTTGAAGGTAGATCATTCATCATGAGCAACTACGAGAGAGAAGCATCAATCAGGCCACCAATTTTTGATGGGACGAACTTCAATTATTGGAAGATAAGAGTTACTGCCTATCTTCAATCTCTTGGTACAGAAGTTTGGGATATCATAGAGACAGGCTACACTTTTCCTTCAGCTACTCCTACAGATTTGGCCGAGAAGAAGAAATATGAAACAAATGCGAAAGCAGTCAATACTCTATTGGGATGCTTATCCCAATCGGAATTCGTGAAGGTAATGCACTATAAATCCGCAAAAGAAATATGGGACAAAATTGTCACGAGCTATGAAGGAGACGAACAGGTAAAGCGTGCTAAACTTCAAACTTTCAGGATTCAGTATGAGAATCTCAGAATGTATAATGATGAAAGTGTGGCTAACTATTTCCTTAGGGTAGATGAAATTGTTAACTGCATGAAAAACTTGGGTGAAGAAATAAAAGAGGCTATTGTGGTTGAAAAAGTCCTAAGATCCTTGTCCCCCAAGTTTGAATCTAAAGTGTCCGCTATAGAGGAAAAATCAAATCTACAAACTCTCACCATGTCTCAACTACATGGAATTCTAACTGCTTATGAAATGAGAAAGGGAGGTCCATCAGACAGAAGAGAAGCGCTTTCAAGGCTTCAGGCAAAGGAGATTACTATGAAGCAAGTCACGTGCCAGAAGAAGAAGAAGAAGAATCAAATTTTGTCAGAAATCTTCAAAGGGGTTCTGGAAGGTTCAGAGGTAAGTTACCTTTTAAATGTTTTGCTTGTGGAAGAGTAGGTCATTATGCTGCAAAATGTCCTTATAAGGATAAAGGAAAGGAACCTGCTAGATGGAACAAGAAACAGAGTGCAAACAAGAAAAGTTACTACACTCATGAAGATAGTGATGGTCTATCGATTAGTGATGAAGATGAACAAGGTAATGACTATAAACTGTTAATGGCATTTGAAGATGATGATTATATGGATGCTATAGATGTGGATAGCCTTTTTGAAGAAATTACTAGACTCAAGAGATGTATAGAAGAAAAGAATATGATCATTGATACTCTACAATTTCAAATTGATGAAAAGGAAAAACATCTTGAAAAATTAGAAGGTGAAATTGTTGGTCTTAGAAAAGAGATTGAGAAAACAAAAGCTATTAATCTTAAGTTTGTCAAAGGATCTGAAACTTTGGATGAGATTATCAATGTACAGCGTTCTCCACTAAACAAGACAGGTCTGGGCTATAATGGAGAAACTTCTCAAGCAACCACTTCAAAAAGTTATCTTGATGCAGCAAGAAGGAATGAGCAAAAGCACAATGAAGACCATCAGGCAAGGCAGGGACGAATTTCAAACAGAGACTATCAAGGGCAATCCGTTTTAAGGTGAACAAAAGCTACAACCAGCCACAGGTAAAATCTTCTCAATTTAGTTCAAGAATGGATGACAATAGAAATTACAATCATTTGGTCGGTAGATTTGATAACCGCAGAAATTTCTTCAATGGACAATGTTTCTCTTGCCATAACTTTGGTCACAAAGCAGCTCAATGTGTTGCATATAAAACAATCATGACTAGAGAAGCTCAAAAACAAAGAAGTATGATCGGGATTACAAAAAGGACCTATAACAACTTTTCGGCTCTTGAAAATGAAGTTGAATGTTCTATTTGTAATAACTTTGGTCATGAAGATTCTGAATGCAGGAGCAGGTTTCAGCAGACAAAGGAACAAGCCTCAAACACCAAAACATGGAGAATAAAGGAACCACAAACAGAAAGATGTGGGATAGCATTCTATGCAGAGGGACAGGAAAATCTATGGTACATTGACAGTGGATGTTCGAAGCATATGACAGGTGATAAAGAAAAACTTGAGTCATATTCTGCTCTAGAAAAGGGAAAGAAAGTTTCTTTTGGAAATGATACTCCTGCAACTATAAAAGGAAAAGGCACTGCTCAGTTAAAAGAAAAGGTCAAGGCTGGAAATGTTTTGTATGTTGATGGATTGAAACATAATCTTCTAAGTGTCAGCCAGATGTGTGATCAAGGAACCGAGGTGATATTTAGAACAAATGGATGTCTTGTTCGTGATCTTGATACAGGTAAAACGGTGATCAAAGGTAAAAGAACTCCAAATAATCTATACGTATTTGAAGAAGGACAACAACAATGCTATCTAAGCAAGGATGATGAACACTGGCTATGGCATCGGAGGTTGGGGCATCTAAGCTTTTCACAAATAAGGAAAGCATGCAAATATCAGGCAGTTCGCGATCTTCCAGATATCAAAATTCCAGACAACACCATATGCAAATCATGTCAGTTTGGAAAGCAAACCAGAACTAATTTTCCAGAGAAGGAAGGATCAGCTAGCATGCCTCTTGAGCTAGTACATACAGATACATGTGGTCCATTCAGAAAAAGAACACCTCGAGGAGAAGAATACTTGATATTATTCATTGACGATTTCTCCAGGTTTGTCTGGTTAGGACTAATGAAGCACAAAGATGAAGCATTCGAAAAATTCAAATCCTTCAAAGCCTTGGTTGAAAATGAATCAGGATACAAAATTAAGTGCCTCAGATCTGACAGAGGTGGGGAGTTTACCTCGAATGAATTTTTCGATTTCTGTGAAGAACATGGGATAAGAAGAGAATTCTCTACAGCTAGAACTCCTCAGCAAAATGGAGTTGTGGAAAGAATGAACAGAACAGTCCAACAAATGGCTCGTGCTATGCTTGATGAGTCGGGTACTCCCGCAACTTTCTGGGGTGAAGCTGCACATGCTGCGGTTGTTATTCTCAACAAAACAAATGTCCGTGTTAACAGCACTCAAACCTCTCATGAGCTCTGGTGTGGTGAGACTCCTTCGGTGAAGCACTTCAAAATCTTTGGGAGCAAATGTTATATTAAGAATACTGATGAGCAACTTGGCAAACTTGAACCTAGAGCAGATGAAGGCATTCTTCTTGGTTATTCTCCACATAGCAAAGCATACAAGTGCTACAATAAAAGACTTGGCAGAATTGTTGACAGCATTGATGTAGTGGTTGATGAGAAGGGATACATTCCTAGGCAAGTACATCATGAAGACATCGAAGAAGATGAAGGCTACCCTCAAAGACAGAATGATGAAGAAGAAGAACCTCAAGAAGAACCAGAGGAGCAGACAAGAATAGAAGAGAAGACTCCATCCAGATATGTTCAGAAGAATCATCCAGAATCTCAGATTGTGGGGCAGAAAGAAGCAGGTGTACAAACAAGAAGAACAATTGCAGAAGCTTCAAGCTATTTGGCATTACTCTCTTCCACTGAACCACAAAATGTGAAAGAGGCATGCAAAGATGAATGTTGGGTCAAAGCAATGGATGAAGAACTTGAGCAGATCGAAAAGAACAACACTTGGGAGTTGGTTCCTAGACCAAAAGATAAGAATGTTATAGGAACAAAATGGGTCTTCAAAAATAAATTGAATGAAAATGGAGAAGTAATTAGAAACAAGGCCAGACTTGTTTGTAAAGGGTATGCGCAGCAAGAAGGAATAGATTTTGAAGAAACCTTTGCTCCTGTTGCAAGACTTGAGGCCATCCGAATGTTCCTTGCTCTCTCAAGCTTTCAAAACTTCAAAGTATTTCAAATGGACGTGAAATCAGCCTTTCTGAATGGAGACTTAGAAGAAGAAGTATATATTGAGCAGCCAGATGGTTTCATTCTTGGAAATGATCCAAATCTTGTATGCAGATTGAAAAAGGCTCTCTATGGTCTCAAACAAGCTCCAAGGGCTTGGTACTATCGTTTGGACAAATATCTTCATCAACAAGGTTTTTCAAAAGGATCAGCAGATAGCAATCTTTATATAAAAGTTGAAAATGACAAATTGCTAATACTTGTTGTGTATGTAGATGACATTATCTTTGGCAGCAATGAAGAAGCTATGAGTCAAAGCTTTGCCTTGGTCATGCAGAAAGAATTTGAAATGTCCTTGCTGGGAGAACTGACATATTTCCTTGGTTTGCAAATCCAACAAAAGGAAGGAGGAATCTTTTTGTCTCAAACCAAGTATCTCAAACAGATTTTGAAGAAATATGGCATGGAAGATGCAAAACCAGTATGTACACCCATGGTCACAGGATGTAGCCTCAGTGCAAATGATGAATCTGCAGCAGTACATCAACCAACCTACAGATCTATGATTGGAAGTCTACTTTATCTGACAGGTACCCGACTGGACATCATGCATGCAGTTGGAATAGTTGGAAGATTTCAGGCAAATCCGAAGGAGACTCATCTTCAGGCAGTGAAGAGAATTTTCAAATATCTTCAAGGGACTCAAAATTATGGTTTATGGTATCCTAGAGATACAAATCTCACACTTCATGCTTATACAGATGCCGATTGGGCCGGAAGCGTGGATGACAGGAAGAGCACAAGTGGTGGCGCATTCTTTATGGGTTCCAGACTAGTATCTTGGTTCAGCAAGAAACAGAGTTCGATTGCCTTATCTACAGCTGAAGCAGAATATGTTGTTGCTGCATCTTGCTGCACTCAACTCCTTTGGATGATGCAGACCTTGCAGGATTTTCAAATCACTTGTACACCACCTATCTCCATCTTATGTGATAACACAAGTGCAATCAGCATCTCAAAGAACCCAGTCATGCATTCAAAAACCAAGCACATACCAATCAAGTATCATTTTCTTCGGGAACAAGTGCTTGAACAAAAGGTCAAGTTGGAGTATGTTCCTTCTAAGGAACAAGTTGCTGATATACTCACCAAACCATTGCCCAAGGAGACTTTTGAATACCTCAGGCAAAAGCTGGGGGTTGTTGATGCATCATCTTGTTGTTGAATCTCTTCTGATTGTTGGTTGTACGGGAATATGCGTACATGTGCTGGGTTGCGGATTGGTTGAAGATCAAATAGCACTGGTTCAGGGGGAGCTTATAATGCATTGTTGGCATTATGGAGGATGTACAGAAGGTGATCATGGATGCTGATCTGAATATTACTGCAATATGTCTCTATCTCTTTCATGGTCATTTATGGTGTTTGGTGGATTATGTTTCTTCTTTACAGATCTGGTTCATATTCAGGGGGAGCATGCTCTTAGGGGGAGCATAACCCTTTGCCCTTGATGTCAAAGGGGGAGAATGAGCTGAAGATTTTGAGGTTGCCATCAAGTCCAAAGGGGGAGATTGTTGGCATTATGATTCTGGTATGGCTTTATGATACATATGTTGTACTTGATGGCAACCCACTCATCTCAGATGATAAATTATAGTGCAGAAAAGTTCACGCACTTATATGCAGAGAAAAGCTTATTCTATGTAGAGAAAAGTTCACACACTTATATGCAGAGAAAAGTTTATTTCATGTAGAGAAAAAGTTCACGCACTTTCATGTTGGAGAACTTACCTTTGGTCCATGGTAGTTAGTCCTTGGTATTTGAACCTATGGTTTTGGACCATGGTACCTCGTCAAAAGTGTGTATATGTTGGAGAACTTACCTTTGGTCCATGGTGGTTAGTCCTTGGTATTATTGAGCCCCATGTTTTTGGGCCCCTTGTATTGGTTATCTATGGTATTGATCCATGATTTTAGGAAGAAGCTTGCCTATATAAAGCAAAGGAGATCACTTGGCTAATTCATTCTTGCAAATCGAATATCTTAAGATCTGAAATATTGGGTTATTGTTTTAAAAGTTTGATCTATGAAAGGGAAGTTGAAAGCGAATCTGTGAAGGGTGATATCTCAAGCGCTGCAGCTGCGGAAGTGCGGAGGTGCCACAGAAGGCGCAGTGCGGAGGCGTAGTGTGGAGACGCCACAGAGGCGCCACAGAAGGCGCAGTGTGGAGGCGCCACAGAAGGCGCAGTGCGGAGGCGCCACAGAAGGTGCAGTGCGGAGACGCCACAGAGGCACCACAGAAGGCGCAGTGCGGAGGCGCCACAGAAGGCGTAGTGCGGAGGCGCCACAGAAGGCGCAGTGCGGAGACGCCACAGAGGTGCCACAGAAGGCGTAGTGCGGAGGCGCCACAGAAGGTGCAGTGCGGAGACGCCACAGAGGCGCCACAGAAGGTGCAGTGCGAAGGCGCCACAGAAGGTGCAGTGCGGAGGCGCCACAGAAGGCGCAGTGCGGAGAAGCCACAGAAGGCGCAGTGCGGAGGCGCAGTGCAGAGGCGCAACAGAAGGCGCAGTGCGGAGGCGCCACAGAAGGCGCAGTGCGGAGGCGCCACAGAAGGTGCAGGTGCGGTGGTTGCGGCGCCACAGAAGGCGCAGGTGCGGAGGTAGTATAGATATCCGCAGATCTATACCAGTGAAGTTGCGATCCCTGCTTAAAATTTGTTTTAACTGCCTTTGACTATTCTGGAGGGTTTTGGGTGCATAATTGATGTTTGGTTACTGGTATTGAGTTCAAATAACAGCATGATTAATGACTTATCTTTATGTACTAGATCTGGTTGATAACTCTCATAATATCATTGTATATGTATGGATCTGGTGATTGGGTGATTCAGAAGGTTGTTTGATTATGAGCTTCAATGTTGTTGTTGGATCCAGTTTGAAAATTTATGAAAAGTGGTCCTTGAAAGAAAAGAAGTAGGGGGTTGTAGCTCCCTTCCAGGAGAGACTGGAAAACGAGAGAGAGTTGTAGCTCTCTGCAGGTTGCAGCTTGCGTACTGGTAAAGGACTGCACTAGTACAAAATCATTGTAACAGGAGTTTCTAATTTGAAAGAAGATAGAGACATATTGCAGCAGGTGGTTTTCACCCACATTGGGTTTCCACCTTATATCTGGTGTTCTTTGGTGTGACTATCTGTTTTTCTTGTTCATGCTCATTATTTTATGGTACTGATATGCAAAAATAATTCAAAGTGTAAATAAGGAAGATTTGTTAAAAGAACTTGATAATACTGATTCACCCCCCCTCTCAGTATTATTTTCAACAAAAAAGGGTATAGTGTAATCATATACAAATGATTGGAAAGCACATCAAAATAAAATGTACTATCATTTTGCAGAATTAACATGTATTATTCATCAACTGACTTCTAGGTAAACAATTAAACTAACCAGGCTCCTATGAAGGGAAACATAATGAAATTCCCACAAATGAAAATTATAAACACACCTTTAACTTCTCTAAAACATTAACCTTACTGTATACATCAATAGCTCTCGAGTACATGTCTCCAAACCTTCTACTGGGCATTGAGGATCATCTTGGCCTACTAATATAAGCTATCATAACTTAAGTATGTCTTCAGAAGGTAAACCTTTGACACACTCCTTACTCGCTTCCATCACAGTCAGAAGGCATGCAAATAATAATCTTGCATCAACATAATAAAGCCAATGAACACACCATTGAGGATCAAGAGCAGATGAGGTGAAATGGATGGAACTGAAAATGGAGCATCAAAATTATCTGCACTATTCTATCCCAAACCTAATTCATAAAGTTTTTAGGCAGCATCAGCATTTGGAAAAATTCACAATGGTTTCATAAGCAACTAGACCAAGAACACCAAGAAAGCATGCCTAGACTATTTTCCTAGAATGGATAAAAAGATAACTTAAGCCTTAGACATACAACTTGCACCACTTAAGCTTCAATTGAAGACTTACCAAATTTACTTCTGGCCTTCGAAACCAAAGGAAAAAATAGAAAAATAATTGAGCACAATACTAAATAAAATCCAAAGGAAATGAATCCAAGCTCATCTTCAAATACATCCTTTATACTTGCGACTTGGGCATGCCATTTATTGTTGTAAATGGCCCATCTAAAACCCTACACATCTTTTCCTAACAATTCTTAAACAAATCTATATGCCTCAAACAATCATTGAGCAATAAAAAATGAACTCTTAAGTGGGCCTTTATTCACGAAAAAATAAAAATTTCATCTCTTCAAATTCCATGTAAAGCATGCCCAACCATTACATGAACCTTGATAATTGGAACTGCTACAACATATAATGGTTTAGCAGAAGCAACAAACCATGCATGCATTCCTTCGAATCATGCCAAGTTCAAAAGTGAGAATAACTAAATACAGAAAAGCAATTGTTCACATTCATGAAAATGACAATAATTTGACATTCATCCTATGTACCTCAAATAATTTCAAATGTACGATTAATACAAATCATTAAAAAGATGTAAAACCTAGTGATTTTATGTACTTTGTATTACTAATAGACATAACTCCAATGAGGAGTGTAGGCATCATTTTCAATGTAAAAACATCCAACATAAAGAAACCAAAAAGAACACATTGCATGAAAAGGAAATTTTCACCTCCTAGTGATTCACCAGTGATCTCTAAGTTAGAATGGGTTAATGTCCTCCCTTGCAGAAAGGTAGTCCATCAACTTTATCAAGTCCCATACCTACACACCATATACTATAAATGGTTAACAATCTAAACATGAAAGACAATGCATAAAAATATTTGAAACTCAAAGAACTCATCGTACCTAGAAATAATTATGGAGATCATTAAAAAAATACAACTTTCTACTCTTTGGCCATGGTACAAGTGGCTCTTTGTTGAAATTTTATCGCCCAACAACCTACCATTGGACAAAATATGAAGATACTTCTGGCATAATGCCTTAGCCCAGGCCCAGCCTAGGTTGGAAAGGAGATGGAGCATACACACAATGTGGACAATAAGGGCCTTTCTCACCCAATCATGCCAATTTATTATCAATTGGGAGATCTCCCATAGTTAGACGCAAGGGAAATAATTAATTTATGGGCTCTAATATAGGCTTTGATACACTGAAAGGACTCAACAACCATATTTTTTTCTTTGGTTTCAGTCTCAAGGAATGACTTAGGACATTGCCATGTATTAAAGGCTTGTAAGTGGAGAAACGCTAGTAACTAGAGAAAGTTGTGGCTTTTTTCCATTTCTAGTCATGCCATCATGCAACAAAAAAAAATTGTAACTTATATATCTATATATATATCTATATATATATATATATATATATATATATATATATATATATATATATATCTATGGAGAAGTCATTCCAGGTTGGGCAAAGCCTAATCAACCAAATTACAATTCATGGATTTTACATGAGCCCCTCTCCCAGTTAAGGGATGATTTCCGTTTTCAAAGCACCTGCGTTTATGCTGATCATTCCACTTTGCTGAGTGCATCCTATGTTTTCCAATCTGTCCACTTCCTTGTTTAGATCTCTGAGAATGTGAAATGTTTGCACTGAGGAGAAGTCATTCAGGATTATGCTCACTCTCGAGAGCTGTTTGTTTAACGTTGTGTCCTTAAACCTTTTCTTGCTTATTAATGACTTTATCAGCAATTCTGAATCCCCAAAAATAAGGATTTCTCTTTGGCTTTCTTTTCTGGCTAATTGGCAAGCTTTTAGGAGACTAAGAACTTCAGCCTGATTGTTGGTTTTCGTTCCTAGTCCCCAACTGAAATCTTCTTTTTCTTCATTCAGATAGAAGATTACCCCTCCTGCTCCTGATGTGCCTGGATTGCCTTTTGAGGCATCGTCGAAGAAGATAGTGCACTTGCCCTCAGATTTCCACCACTGCTGAAATCTATCCTCGGATTCTCGAATCTGCCATCTTTCCTTATGGGTTGGCCGAGTGATTGCTGAAGGTCTGGTGTTGTAAGAGAAGTCATCCAGCCATGCCCTTTCCTCTGTTCAAAGGGAGTTATCATTTTTTACTGAAGAATGTTTCAGGGTTTCTATAAGGAGTTTCTTTGCCTGTTCTGCCACTTTTTCTGCTGGTATTTCATTTTGGTTGAAGATGATTTCATTCTGGGCTAGCCATAGCTTCCAACATACATATTTTGGGGCAGCAATCTAGGCCTTATACCATAGAGATTTTCCAGCGATATTGTGAGAATAAATGGCTTTCCAAGTGGACAACATATCTGCAATTGTTTTGTGAGTTGAGGATCTCACATTTAGTCCGGTCAGAAAGATAGACCAAGCCTTCTTAGCGTATTCACAATTAACAAACATATGATTTGAAGTTTCCTATGCATTTTTGCATAGAACACATCGATGGGGGCCTGCTATATTCCTCTTACACAGGTTTTCTCCGGTCAGGATTTTGTTATGGAACAGAGTCCAAAAGAAAAAATTGATCTTGGGAATGCTAAAACTGTCCCAAACCTGCTTCCACACTTCTTTCGGATGAGGCGAATCCTTTTTTCTTTGCATTTGTAGGTACCCTTGTCTTGCTGTGTATACCCCTGTCTTTCCCCATCCCCAGGTGTCTTCTTCATCTTTATGAACTGGAGCGAAGTCTGAAATTACCTCTTTGAGGGCGTGTAGTTGAGGGATTAAATGCGCTGGTGCCTTGGGAAAAATCCAGTGTTGCCATTCTCCTTTATTATCCTAGCCAGAGATGTCTTCGATCTTTCTAATTCCTTTTGATTGTAGCCATGTTCTAATCTCTGCGATTTCGTTGTTTTCTTTCAGAGGAGGGTGGCCCATGACTCTGTCTTTCCATAGCAGGGTGTTTTTTCTGTTCCCAGGAATTTTGTACAGGTGCGTTCTGAAGAAATTGATGCCTTTGCTGCATAGCTTCCAGGCTTGCGTTCCTTTTGGAGCTCTCTCCGGGATGAAGGATCTGATTGACTGGTGTTTGAGGTATTTGTATTTTAATATCTGGCTGACTAGGTGATTGGGCTCAGCAAGAAATTGCCACAGTAATTTACAACCCAACACTACGTTTGCTTGTATAGGGTCTCGGATTTGGAAGTCGCCTTCCTCTATAGGTCTTTTCGTTGTTTCCCATTTAATTCGATGGAACCTGTTATCATTTCCTCGCCTGCCATTCCACAGGAAATTTCGCATGAGCCTGGAGATTTGGTCTGAGATTTGCTTTGGAGCCAGCATTAAGGAGGCCTGAAACATTGGCAATGCAGAGAGGACCGATCTAATGAGCGTGAGCTTACCTCCTGTGGTAAGCCAATAGCCCCCCCACCCTGCGATCTTTTTCTTAAATTTCGATATCACCTCTTCCCACAGTTGATTCCTGTTGGATCCCATTGTTATTGGGAGACCCAAGTATTTGAACTTGTCCCAATCTGCATATCCGTTGAAACCCAGGTCACTGGCAATTCTGTTGATAGCTTGCTGCTCTGCATTCCATCCATAGACAACACTTTTCCTTTCGCTGATTAAGTAACTTCTATATTTTGAGATAAGAAAAGAAGTTACATTTAGAGTGTGATACAAACACTAAACCCAAAAGTATTATCTAAACAAAAGAGGGTTTATATCATGTTTTGATATGTTGCTTCAAAGAGGTGAGAAACTGTAAGAGTGCAACACAACTTTTCTAAAAAACTGCCAAGGGTTTTATTGATCCTAACTTGAACAATGAAAACCAAATGCACCATGATAGATGTTTATAGTACAAAAAGATTATTTACAAAAGCACATGATAAATATTTCAAGTTAAATTTCTAAAACATAAAATCAGACATTGTTATATGCAGTTAAGTTGGAAAGATGTATCTTAAAGCAAATTTTTCAAATAATGTGGCCCACATATTTGATTTGATGGAAAATCAAAATAGAATTAAACCATATTCTTGTCTTTTTCATTATATGCTTCGAATTAATCAGTAGTGAAATTTCTAGATAATGTACTAGAAGTGTAATATAGAATTCTATGAGCTAAACTAAAGTGGGATGTAGCCTTGTATAGTTGTACTATAAATCGCCATCGCTGAGCACTGTCAATAAATGAGACAGCAAAGATCTTTAGTGATATATTGAAGTTTACTTTTTTGTCTAATACAAATGCATTTAATGTATTATTGATACTTATGGAAAGTCTTTCCTTTTAACGAAATATTATGAAGTTTAAGGCTAGCCAGTAAATAGGGTTTGTCTAATATTATTTAATACAATACTTTGATCTCAGCAAATGGTAAGTGGGAAGATTATGCAGGAATGGAAGAACATTTTCATGAGATTCAACAGGGTGGGATTATTGTTTCTCTTAGTTAGGTGAAAGAAATTTCAATCTAACAAATTGCCAAAATCAATGTATCTTAGTGGAGAATTGTATTTCCATTTGGAGAGAAATTTCTGCATACCTAGAAATATTCTCATATGAAAACTGTAGTTAATCTAGCAAGATGATGAATACAATGTGTATCAATAGATAATTAGCTTCCTATCAAGCGCACACATGTATGGCCTGGAACAATGAAGCTATGTGGATACATGTATCAATATGTGGAAATATATTTTGCATAGGATGGAAATAAAGAAGTTTTCAAATTGGGTCTTTTGGGGAACATACAATTCTTCTTTTAGCTAGAATATGAAAGTAAAATAGCAATTGGAGTTCATGTTTACCCATACAAATCAGATATTATTATCTATTGTTATCCCATTGATCATTTCCATGTAGTCATTGATGTTGAGCTAAGCCAACAAGTTCTGGGACTTTCTTAGAGACCATGGTAACATTTTACCTTTAATTAATGCATTGGATGGATTCCATATGAATCAATAATTACAAAGGTGCTATAATATTTGTTAATATTTTATGTTTTAACATGTGATCTCAATTATATTAACCTGAAGCACACCTTGCAAGAAAATTTCATATTTATGGATTCATCTTCTATGTCTACTTGGATGGAAAAGAAAGGGGCTGCTAGATTGTACTGCTCAATCAGTTCTGGGTAATTTTCCAATAGGAGTGTCTAATTGAGTAAGAAATTCCACCATTTCCTTCATAAATGCTACGGTATTACCTTCATCTAATTCAAAATAAATGGAAATTTGTAATCACATTCAAGATGCATTATGTGTGGACTTGGAGAAAGTGTCCCTGTCACTTGACATTGCTACTAAAAAAGAAAATTTTAGTTTTGTGGCTTAGTTGGTAAATAGTGAGCCCATAATAATGATTCTGAGAGATCCTTGCATACTAATATTTCCTATTCATGGTATGCAATCAATGTTTGGAAGAAATATTGATCACACCTAAACTTCTCTAATGACTTCCAGTTCTAAAAAACATATATAGTTTCATGGGCCACCTCTTGATGTTTTTCTACTTGGTCATATACAATGGTAACAATAGTTAAGAACACTCATAATGAATTCACACAGGTATATAAGCAAAGTTGTTATCTCAAAGCAATGTTGAATATCAACAAAAAAATTAGATAATAGGTATGACAAAAAATACACTTATCTTCCTGATGCTTTGACTTATAAGTCAAAACTACAACAAAATCCTGACACCATAAGCATGCATAATAGATGTAATATTTTTAAAAATACAAAGATGCGAAATCAATATAATGAAGAAAGTCACTAGTCATAAACTCATTAATTTGACGGTTTCCCTACCTTGGATGATAAAGAAATACTTTTGGGCATCCTCTACTAATTTGCAGATCTTGTATTGATTGCCATAGGGTAGAGTAAAGAAATCTCTGCTGCAGGAGGTGTTTTTTCCAAAGGTCTTATTCCTCATTTGTTCACTTTTTCCCTCACCCATGCAAAGTTTTTTGCAGGCTCAGAACATAGTGGCCGCTCTTGCCTATAGTGTTGTTGAGACATGCGTATTCCTTATATTGGTCACCTTGGTAGCAGTAGACAAGCTAGGATTTGGCTTGCTATGGATAGCCCTAATAGTGAGTTTGACTTGGTGGGTTATAGTATATATTCTATAGCCCATATTGTAGGCATACATGGGCGGGCTTCACCTTGAAGGCCTTCACATGACTCTGGTCATACTTCAAGTTAACTCTAGCATCAATTGTTATGCTAATGTATGCCTTAATACTTTTTTCAAGATACACAAATTATCTTAATTATGTCTCGATGTTTACATAATAGTTTAGCCTGTTTTAACAAGTTTTGTTTTGTTCTACACCTGATTCTACTGTTTGGAAATATGGTACATTAAAGTATTGGTGCTTGTATCAGGTTTGCTACCAAATGCATAGGTCATTGTGGATTACATTTCTGTTTGGTATGATACTTTCCCATTTAAAGATAACTAATTTAAAGCCAAATACAAGCTCCATGGCTATGCATTTTCCCAACTTAGTTAGACAATTATGCCAGTTAATAGATCTCTAACGTACCAAGTTTTGAACATATATGCAACATGAATTATTACAAATAGGAGTTTATGGGAATGTTGGGTCTTAGTACAACTGCAAGGTATACATTTATGATTTGGAGTCATATATTGTTTTATTGGGGCATCTTTATGGCTATTGCAGATTCTGGGAATATCTCGAAATCTGACCATCCAAAGAGGGTCAAACAATTGATCCCTCCTGACCTTGGGATTCTCGGATATTAGTGAAATATGAAATCCACATAAGTTCAACAGTTTTATTACAATGTTGAACTTGATTTCTCCTTGAAAAACGTTATATAGCATGGTATACTTTTTTTTCCCATTTGGTATATCTAAAAATTGCTTTTCTTTATTGTTGTATTTATATTGTTTGTAGTATAAGAGTGGGTAATGAGCTGGGAGCCAACAAACCTAAATATGCAATATTTTCGGTTATAGTTGTGGTGGTCACTTGCTTCCTAATAAGTCTCATATTTGCCAATTGGATTTTGATACTGAATAAATAACTCGCCATGGAATTCACAAGAAACACTATGGTTATATGCTCAGTCTATGCATTGATACCTCTGCTTACAATATCTATTCTCGTTAAATGGCACCCAACCCATTCTCTTAGGTCAGAATTTTCATATCTACAATTTATTTGTAGTAGAAAGTTATAAAGCGGATAGTTGATGTTTACTATATTTAGGCTTATATTTTCATTGACATTATAAAGGTATTGTGATTGCAAGGGCGGCAATTGGATGTGGATGGCAAGTTGTGGTGGCATATGTGAACCTAGTGACATACTATATTGTTGGCCTACCAGTTGGAATTGCTTTAGGATTGAAGACCAGTAGAGGATGCCCACAAGTATTGTAGTGGTAGACCCAATTTATAAGATATGAATACTTTCACTCTTACCTTTATCCATAATGAGAAACAACCCTTAGGTCTCCTCAATTTTTGCAAGGAGGTAATTCCTTAATTTGATTATTACACCTTGACTTATACTGGTAACACCGGATTTTCTCATCCCCTCTCATGGTTGTAATTTCTTTTTCAATGTCATTTATAAAGGATGATCCAAATATCTTAATGTCCATTATAGTAATCTTGAGAAAAGACTAAATTGTGGCTTACCACAATATGATCTTTTCGTGGGTAGTGATGAGGGTTCTCAATATCTTCCTGATTAGAAACTTGTGTCATCCATTTCTCAACACCCATGAATTGGAAGAAGATAATCACATTACATTGGTGCACTTAATTGGGCAAAGGAATGGTTGGAAATATGGTGATATGGCATCGGAAGGATATGAATCTTGGCACAATGGAGAGAATTTAACACTTGTAACTCTAAATGGGCCACTCAATCCATTTCCAGGCATAGAATAAAGGATTTTTGTACCAGATCCAGTAAAGGATAGTTGTTTCCTTGATGCAAATATATTTGAAGTTGTGTGAAGGAAATGATCTAGTTCCCTGAGGGAGCACACCATGGTATCACATGTAGAAGTTTTGATGAAGATGAATTGGGTATGCATAAACTCTTGTATGTGGAATGGATTGATAAAAAAGACAAGAGATTTGGTAGCTTGAGGAATTTTTCCTCATTGAAAATGTAGAGAAATCGAATAGCGCCATTTCTCCATGCAAGTTGGATGTGTTATTTGAACTTCAGGATAATGAACAAGTGCTGAACTAGCTCCATTCTAGGTGGTTTGATAGTGAATTGGATGAGTAAGTAGTCAATAAGGTGAGACACTACTCTGTGAAAAACCTTAGGAATTCTCTTCAAGTGACTATCCAAATAAGATTGAAGCTAGAGGTCTATATCATAATGCTCCATAAAAGAATACCAAGAGACTAGCAATAAGTCACATTGCACCCACTCAGTGGCTTGGAAACATTAAGTATCAAATCACTTAAACTCTTTGTGGCTAATTTAAGCCATTGATAAAATTTGAAAAGGAGAAACCTTTTATTATATTTTAGGAGATTATTTTGGTTAATAGAAAAAGAAATGAGGAATTGGATGTCGTAGCTTTATACACTCAAAAAAAAATTCATGATTTGAATAACTCTACAAAATGGAATGAAGAGGAAAGCAAGTCGATAGTTTATGACTTTGATATGGTGTTACTACTTGCTCTCTTTGTGTCAAAATGATTTGGTGGAAGTGATAAATATTTGAATATATCACCCATGCAAAGAGTTATTATTCAATATTTTAATTACAACACATCCAGTACTAACCTTTAGTCGTGTAGGCATTAATCCAAGGTTTTAATTAAAATATATCCAATACTAACCTCTCCGACTCTCGGAATGACTTTCTGCTAAATGTGGGTGGATCTCTCTAGGCATTGTATTGATTCAATAAAAGAAATAAAGGTGTTGGAAACCGAATTAACTATGATTACCTTGCAATTGGAGCACATCCACCTAGTTGTTGACATCACGGACTTGGTTTACCTATAACTGGGAAATGTATTGTACAAATTTGGTCCCTTTTCAACGCTAATGTGAGTTTAAAGGATCCACCTTCCCAATGACATAAGGTAAGAGAAAGAAAAAATAGAAGGATAAAAGTGGACCTAATTATAAAGAAGAAAAAGTATCTATAGCTCATGTCCTATTTAAGGAGCCTGTGGTAGGGAAATACTATGTTCTAGAACTAGCAAAAATTCCAAAAACAAAAAATTTCATGAGGGATCCAGTTAGATAAAATTGGTTGAAAAAATAGAGGAAAAAGGGAATCTAAAAATTATACCCACCATAATATCAATTGATCTCTAAAATGCTCAACCTTAGAAATCTCTCAGTGCATATCAAATCCAAGCTTACATGGGCTTGTTGCTCATCTGAAGCATTTAGTTTTAAAAAAGTATTGAAAATGAAATGAAACACAACATGATTTTAGGCCATTCCTTGAAACAGTAGGAATTCAAATTAGAATTATTTTCAACTTATATAGGCTTTAGCATTTTTTAGTTCATTATACCTGATACTTGGCCCTGAAACATATGAACTAGATGAAAGGCTTGGCTCAAAACCTCCAATATATTAGCAAATGTGTATTTTGGTCTCTTTTCTGCTCCTTGCTCTGCAGAAATGTGACGAGAATTTGTGTCTATATTCACTTCAATTGTATAATTTTACATCAGAAAGAGAGCCAAAATAAAAGAGGAATTGGATGCATAGTCTATTGTTACCTCAGTGTCATTTATTCTGATGAAGAATAAGTGACTCCTCGCCTATTTTTTTCTTTCCATCGAACACCCAAACATCGAGTACATATAAATACATAAGATTCCAAATCAATTAAACCACAACGGAGGAAAATCTCTTTGTTCTACCATGATATCAATTATCAACATCCTACATGTTCAATTTTGTTTAATAGAAGTCGCAGAGTTATTCTATGCATTTCACTTGGATGCGCTTTTACATTCTATTATGATATGGAACCCCTGAAGATCTAGTGGAATTTTATGTTGTGTCTTTAGTTCAAAATTACTTATTTCTTCAAGTGGTTTTGATCTCCCAGTTACCTTTCAATCTGTAATAATTTATGCTTAATAATGTAGAATTTTGACAGTGTCCTACTCTAATCTTATCCTACTAAATATACTATATTGCAGAAGAAGAGAATTGTAGAATCAGTGTGGATGTGTCAAATGATTTTATTAAAATACCAAAATCCAGGGATGCTGAAAATGAATATGTGCTTGTAAGTATCTTCGTTGGGGTTATGTTGACTTTGAACTGACTAACTATAGGTTCTAGAAGTAGGAATATGTTGATGTGGCTGGAAGCATAATTGTTTGTTAGGGTCTAGATTATAAAGCATATGTAAATTGGGTAGAATATTTTCAGTAAGCTAATTGATGTTTATAAAATGTCTAGATTTATGATTCCAGAAAAATTACTGCAACAAAGAAGGTAAGTGGATTACCTATGAAGGCATCAATAGCAGAAGAAATGTTGAAAGAGCTGGAAGCAAAACGCTGCACTCCTCGTGTGGTTGCACATTTGATGGGACTTGATACACTCCTAGTAGAAACAATGCTAGAAGAACATATGCAAGAATAAGATAATGAGCCACATAAAATTACATCTGGGAAACATCAACATCAACCTAAGCCAAGCTATGATGTTGGAATCTCTCCACAAAAATCAAGGAGTTCGGTATGTAAGGAAATTTCTTTTCCAAAATCTCAACAGAAGTTTCCTAATAATAGAAAATGAAGGGCACCTACACATGATCAACCTCAGGGAAAGCACATGTACAAATTCAAGAATGAGTTTGAGGCTTCCCATTGTTCAACATGTCACAATCATTCAATGAGTGAACAAATGGATGAACTCGGAATAGAGTCAGTTGAGAAACAAATGTTTGTTCATGAAATGTTGGATGAGGCAAAGATGGCTTTTGTATGCCAGAAGTTCATTGATGCTAAGCATCTTGCCACTGATGAGACATTGCAGCAGTCGGAAGAATTTCTTGATGCACTGGGAGTATTGAAGTGAAACAAGGAATTTTTCCTCAAATTCCTTCAAGAACCAGATTCGTTGTTTGCAAAGCATCTTTGGGATTTACAATAATGCTTCGCAAATGTCTTTTGAAGAAAAAAACGTTCCAAAAATGAAATCAACGAATGTAATTACTGCACATGAGATGATGAAAAAGGAGGATATTAGTCAAGGAAACTATTCCAAAAAAGGTTAAAAAATGACAAACTACTTCAAAAGCAAAATGGTAGAAATGTTTTGATAGGAAGAGATGAAGAATGGCGGGTGAGAAACTCAAAAGATCAGGGTAATCAATACTCTAAAGCAGGTGCCCCAGTTAAGAGTGATGATGGTTCTTTACCAACAGGGATATTTGTATTAAATCCTAGCCCTAGAAGTGCTCAAAATGCTAGACCCACTTCACGACCAAGATACTCTTGTCAATATCAAATTGATTTTAAAAGTATAGGTGAAGGTGAAAGAGATAGCGCTCACAATTTTCTAGAGAAAGTAAGGGAAAGACTTAAGATGGGACTCAAAGAAATCAGGAAGGATGACTTTAAGTATACTCAGGAGAGTGTTAGGAGTTGAATTCATGATGGGCCCAAAGATCCAATGGAAATTGCTCGAGAGATTGTAAGGCAAGTGAGAGAAAGTGTGACCAGTGATTTAACAAAAGGCCATTCCAGATTCGGGAAAGTTTCTACTTTCTTCACTAGCATTAATGGCAACAAAAATTCATTTAATGGGTCCAAAGATAGTTCTGGAGAGCTAGGCATTTGCAGATGCTTATGTTTCCATTTATGTTACCAAACATTCATTGGACTACAGAAAGAGGTATGGTGGTACTTCATCATATCCTCTAGGTAAGTCTCCAAATTCATCTGAATCTACAGTCAACGAAGAAGCTAAAAAGCGTATGTCAAAGAGATTGAGGTTGACCGATGCAAATGAAGGCGAGAAGTAGTCTAGAGGGAATTTAAGCACATTAGGGAAAATTCTTGCTTTGCGTGAGGACAAAAAAATAGTATGCCAACCTACGAGCTCCAAAACAACAAAAAAACCAATTATGGAGCTGAAGAAAATCAAATGCATGTTAGACTTGAATCTGATACTGGTCGTGAAGATGAAAATGGGAATATCGCATCTAGAATTATTTTGAGATCTCCATCAATACATGTGTCATCCATGGATTTTTACAGAGAGGGGTTAGAAATGCAAAGCAGAATTTCTGATGCCAGCACAGGCTAGGAACATGAGAATTTTTCTGACACGTCAAGTGTCAACCTTCCTACTGAATTCAACAAGATTAGAAACGATGAATTTGTTTTCAAGGGGAATGATTCAAGTTTGGAGGGAAACATATTATTGTGGGGAGGAATATCACCTAGCCAAAACTATGATTCGTTAACACTGCCAGATTCTTCTGTCTGTTGGGCGTGTAGCCTGATTATCTTCTTTATTCATAGGTATCGCTGCTTTGGACCCTCATTCGTAATGGGGCGGCAACACCACCCGTAATATTTGCACTGCAGGGGGGGTCCAGTGGGGGGAGGCTATGACCTTTGGGAGCCCCACCCCCCGCGCAAGATCGGGGGCAGCGCCCCCGAAGCTAAAAATAGATGTAAAATTGCCTTGTAAAATGTTGTAATTTTGTAGTCAATCTGGGCCATTCATTAGGTGGAGATCTGATAGTAGAAGTTATGTTTAATTTAGGGCTTTTTTCCCTAGAAGGAAACCCCTTGCTATATATGAGGGAATTGTATTATGTCTATGTATATATGTATTCTGAGTGAGTAAGATAGAGGATATTGAGAGCGAAGAGGGAATTACAATGGATCTACTGTAGGTTGTATCTCTTCAGTTTGTTGGAAAATATAAAAGGAAGGACTGGCTGTTTCTCTGTGGATGTAGCCAAAACTGGGTGAACCACATATATCTGTGTCTCTCTTGTTTTAATGCATTTTCTGTGTTTATATTTCTACAATATTTTATTTGTTCCATTGCTCTGTAATATATAATTTTCTAACATTGTCCAAACCTTGGATGAGGGTTGTGATGCACTCCCAATAGTGTTGGATGGTTTGGAGCATCAGAAAACTTGCAAGCAATCAAAATATGCTCAACATATGGAAAATGAACCACTTGAGCTTTCAAAGATTATCATAAGTGAGACCTTACCTATAGATTCTAATAAAATGGAGGATAATGCATTGGAAACATTGGACTCCCATGCTTCTGTGTAAAGTGATGCATTACAATTTGATGACAATGTTGTTTATGTAACTGAGGTAAGATGCTCATCAGTTTTTCCATTTCTACAATACTCTGTCTATGTGGAAAGATAAAATTGTGAATCCTTCGCAAGCACTTTATTCTCACATTCTTTATATCTGGTCTTTTTTGATCTAATGAATCATGCTAGAAGCTAATTAATTGGAGTGCCTTCAGTGGATTCCATCTGAGCAACCACCACCGAGCTCTCCAGTATCTTACAGTCCACCAAACCATTTGCACCATTCTGTATCTGGAGCTTGAGAAGTTAATAATGAGAAAGCAAAACAACCTAGTCCAATTTCAGTTCTTGATTCTCCTTTCCAAGAAGAAACACCCAGTCCAAAAGATTTCAAGGAAATTAGCTCAAATCTTCAAGCTAAGTCATTGAAGCCACTAAAGGGTCACACAATTTTACTCTCAAATCGATCTTCCACTTTTTTCAGTGAATACATCGATCTACTTGTTGAAGACATCATTTAGCTGCACTAGTAGCAGGATGTTTAAAATAGGGGGAGTGTAAAAGAAAATTATGAAAGTTACAATAGAGAATTTTCTTTGGACCATGTCTGAGATAGAGTTGAAGAGGAATAGAAGTATGTAAATACTGTGATTGAATTGGGGATGCTATAGAATTACATTTATTTTATTTGACTCCCTCTTCTTCTATGCTAGAGAAGTAGTCCTTTTTCCTCAGATGGATACAAGGCATCATCTGAGATCCTTCTACATTTTTTATTCTACATGTGCCATTTCATTCCTTGGATATTCTTCTCCATAGTCAAGATAACCCGACCTTCATTTTGTTACAGAGCGTATGGCTGATGCCTAATAGTTGTGGTTTTTACAACTACCCCTTGATCATTAATACAGAGTATGTCCATAACCAATCTAAGTCATGATGTTTATAATCATTGATCTCGTTTGCACATGCATAGTAGTCACTGTATCTACCAAAAATTTGAAAAAAAACATTCAAGCTTTGTTTAATCTAAATGGAACGACTACATTAGCAGGTTCAGTTGAATATGTTTTCTATAATGTCAGATATCAACTGTTATCTCCTTGATAATCCTTAAAAATATATTTAATGAAAATTCCTATCAAGTTTCAACTTACACTTTGATGTGTTGCCTCACTCCAAAATCATCATACTTGGTAAAGGAGTTGCGAGGTATTATACTATAAATAGAGTAACAACAATGGTGAATTCAAAGAACTTCCATCCAACAAGTTCTCAACAAGAAAGAGACTAACTGATATCCAATAACAAGACTAATTTGAAATAAAATATCAAACCAAGCATTTCAATCCTAATTGTAACTTGCAAACATGAAAAATACTATTACGTTAAGCGTGTGATATCACTGCAATACCAATTTGAAATTGCCTACACAGCACATGTAGAACAATCTAAGAGCATGTGGACTTGTAACTAAATATTTCCAGACATTGTTTCAATTTAACATTAATGGATTTTTCTCAATTTTTTTTCTTCGCCAAATTCATATTCTTATTTGTTTCATGCAACTTCTCTGTGTTCCAATATTTGAATGTTTTCCAAGAAAATTCAATTAATCGTAAATACATGAAAGCCACTGAAAATTAAAATGCCATGATTCAAGAAAACATGGATGTTGAGGTCTGAACCAGAGGGGAAGGCGCAATATTTGACCCTTTGTACTCCCAACTGAAAGTTGTATGTGGTTGCACTCTACAACAAGAGGAAACCCAAAACAAATATAGAAATGAGAAATCAATAGAACAAAGGCCGACATCCAAACTGCAATATATGAAACAAAAAATTGATCACTTCCACATATCTCTAACCCTTGCAGCCCTATGGATGATGGCCACCTATGATGGTGGTATCAGTAGTTGTTTCCTTCACTGATTCATAGTATGACATCATGAAACTGTTATTGGGAAATTTCATCGTTATTCACACACCACATGTTGCCAATCATTGTTACCATGAGCACCCCCATGAATTCCTTCCCTCAACTGAGCACGAATTCCTACCAACCCAAAGATAATAGAGCTAGTGGTTATGCGGGGAGGTGGCCTAAGCTAAGGGAGAAGTTGATTAACCCAAACTAAAGCTGGGTAAGGGGTTAAATTTTTTGTGCCTTTTCCCCTATCTTCCTTACCCTGTACCCTATATCCCTTGTCTTTTTTCCCATCCTTGTAATTTTGGATAAGGTTATGCGTAAGAATACCCTATCTTTCTGATATGTCCCGTTTTGACCTCGCTGCCTCGACTACTTGCTGCCCTAGATCACATGCATCTCGAGCTTCTCTTGCCAGCAAGGGCTTGCTTCTGTAGATGACATTCACCTTAGGTTAACTGCAAAATCTTGACCATCATGAAATTGCATTCTTGCACAATATTGGAATGTTTTGCATTGGAATTTTCTGCACCATGAGGAATTTTTGCAAGGCTTATTATGATCCCCAAATGGGAATCCAAAAATAGGGTATTGTATGCTTTTCAAGTAATGACTTAGGGTCATTTTTTACAGCCGAATTACAAAGACCCTCGGTCAGGTAGAATGAAGGGGGTAAAAGCCCTGTCTGCCTTATCATGTACCCTGTATCCATTGTCTGTCTTCCCATCCTTGTATGTTTGGATATGGTTAGGCAGAAGTATACCCTATATTGCCAATATGTCTCGTTCTGACCTCCCTACCTTGACCGCTTACTGCCCTAGAATCACACACATCTCGAGCTGCTCTTGCTAGCAAAGGCTTGCTTCTATAGATGCCATTCACCTCAGGTTAGCTGCAAAATCTTGACCATCACGACCTTGGATTCTTGCACAATATTGGAATTTTTTACATTGGAATTTTTCATGCCATGAGGAATTTTTTGCAAGGCTTATTACGGACCCCAAATGGAAATCAAAAAATAGGGTATTATATACTTCCTGAGTAATGGCTTAGGGTCATTTTCTACAGCCGAATTCCAAAGACCCTCACTCGGGTAGAATGAAGGGGGTAGAAGCCCTATCTTCCTTATCTTGTACCTTGTATCCCTTGTCTATCTGCGCATTCTTGTAAGGTTGGATAAGGTTAGGTGGAAGAATACCCTATCTTGCCGATATGTCATGTTCTGACCTCGCTGCCTTGATCACGTGTTGCCCTAGATCACACACATCTCGAGCTGCTCTTGCCAACAAATGCTTGCTTCTGTAGATGCCATTCACCTTAGGTTAACTAAAAAATCTTGACCATCAGCCTTGCATTCTTGCACAATATTGGAATTTTTTGCATTGGCATTTTTCGCACCATAAGGAAGTTTTTACAGGGCTTATTATGCCACCCAAATGGGAATCCAAAAATAGGGTATTATATGCTTCCTGAGTAATGAATTAGGGTCATTTTCTACAACCGAATTCCAAAGACCCTCACTCGGGTAGAATGAAGGGGGTCATTTACTAGGTTGGTTTAGGTAGGTTGGTTGAAGATTATTCTATGTTCTAATTACGATTAAGGAGTTGTTTTTAGTGAGAATTTTTGGACTTTCCAGTGCCAAAATCTATTGGAAACTTTTGAGGTAAATCTTGATTTGGATTATTTAAATTGGTTTTTTCACTCTATATTGGGTTAAAATCTTGATTTGGGTTATTTAAATAGGCTTTTTCACTCTATATTGAGGTAAAATCTTGATTTGGGTTATTTAAATTGGTTTTTTCACTTTATATATGGATTCAACACCCTGAAAACCCCTAGGGCACTTTCATTGTGCAAGGTTACCCATCAAACTTCTGATTTCAATAAATTGCTGCTAGGTTTTAGAGAAATTAGACCAGAAAAACTCACCAGAAAAGCTTCCAAAAAGTCACACTAAAGACAACTTGTAGGATTAATGGTGTTCCTAGATTTTTATCATGGATTTTTTTAAGGCTTGTAAGGCGAACATGATCTAAGCTGAGTAGTAGGTATTTTAGTGAAGAAGGATATACCTGTGTTCTTAAAGTTGGTTTGAATTTGAATGGTATAGCCCCATCTCCAATGGGTGATAGTCTAACTCCTAGTAATGGTTGATAGTAATGGGGTCATTTCTCATCCTCTCCACGGAGATAGCGCTAGAGTTTGAAAACTAAAATGAAGTTTTGAAGTCAATAGGGTATTGCCCTTAATTTATATTATTATGTTGTGACAAAGACAATCAATATTTAATTAAAATAAATTAGAAATAGTAGGTTTCCACAAAGATTATAAATATTCAATTAAAATAAATCAGAAATAGAAATAGGTAAATTGAGACGAAAATGATATTTCTTCTCAAACTAATGTCTTAAAAGCCCTTTTTGTCTAGTAGTGAATTTTTCAGATAGAAGAGGGCATGCTACCTCAAATTAGAATCAACCAATTCAGAGTATCACCAAGTTCGAATAAACACACGCATTCGAGCTAAGGTGGGCCATTAAAATTAGGAGTTTAGGGATAAAAAGAGGAAACTAATTTGCTAAGGATGCAGAGAGGGTAGGATAATTTTTTCAAACTATATTAGAAATTGTGAATGTCAATAGTTTTAATCATAGAATTTACTCCACAACAAAGTTTTGTTGATCAACACTCCGCTTGAACCGAACTGGTCGTGGAACCGATATATGATACATGTCATTAATTTTAAAACCCAACAATCTAAACATTGATATACAACCATACATACTTTCATTCGGAGAGGATGTGGCATCCTGAGATTGAAATTGTGGGGCTTCCACTCCATAAGTAGTGCATTGATTATTTAGTGGTATATCCTCCAAATCATCCACCTCGTCCTTAGCCTCGGTGTCCATCATATCTGCTTATGAAGAAAGCCTGTCAAGGCCAATGCAACATCTTCATATATTGCCTCTAATACACTCTCACTCTCCAAATCCTCCTCCTTAGGATCAATGAAGATAATGAAGCTTGGAAGCATAGGCAAATACTTAAACCGTAGGGGTTTAAGTAGCAGGGTTTCTTTTATTTAACAATTTCGATGAAGCATTCCATGGAGAAATTCAGTTTTGCTCAATTTAATGAAGGAAAAATCAAATTGAGAATTTCTTACTGCATTTTTCAACAATCCTTCAGGTGAATCTAATCCATGTTGTCGATGACAGTCAGGAGTTCCAGCATAATAATGTGCTGATAATAGAAACCAACAGATAGAAGTAGCATTCAAAATAAATGAAACTGTCAAAAAACACATATTAAAACACAATTGATGGAGACCCCGAAAAGCACTCCAACTATGATAATGCTTATCCACGTTCAGTAAAAGTTCCTACATCACTCCTCTCATGAAGCACACCTATGTTGTCGACCTTCATTGCCCTAAACCCATTAGTTTATGTCGACCTCCATCGCTCCACTTCTTGAAGAACCCATCAATAATGTAAAGATAGACCCTTAATCCTTTACCTTTACCTTTTTTTACTAGTGCCTCGTATTGGAAATTTCAAGAAAAAATATTTCTTTTGTCTTAAAAATTGTCTTAAAATCCCCCTCCATGTAGTAGTTCCGAATGCAATGATAGAAAATTTGTCTCTAATGATATCAACATATATGAAAAGGATAAAAGAGGAATTGATGTCTGAGAAATATTGTCAGTAAAAGTTGTCGCGTTCTTCTTAGTCGACTACCTCCACGAAATGAAGAGCCCAACAGATCATTGTCTTTATATATGATAACATGAATGGTTAGTGAAATAACAACCTCGGTATAGGTGCAAGACAGTAGTAGCCTGCAAGCTGGTGGACTTAGGGCACACTGTCAAAGTCAATTTTGTAGTTGTTAGATAATGTTGTCTTAAATTGATATGTTTTTGTCTTTATTGTTGATTGTCTTAAATAGGTTTCATCTAAAGTGGTCATTGTCTTAAATATAAAGTTATGTCTTAAAATATTTTTGTCTCAAATAGTTGTTGTCTTAAATATAATGTTTTGTCTTAAATTGTTTTTGTCTTAAACTGTTTTTGTCTTAGATATAAAGTTTTGTCTTAAAATGTTTTTGTCTCAAACTATTTTTGTCTTAAATATAAAGTTTTGTCTCAAAATATTTGTCTTAAATTTTTTTGTCTTGAATAGAATGTTTTGTCTTAAAATATTTGTCTCAAACGTTTTTTGTCTTAAAGTTTATATTTAAGGCAATTCAATTGATATTAAATTTAAATGTAAAATAACTAAAATAAAAAGTGACTTTTTAATACAAAAGATTTCTTTTGTCTTAAAAAATGTCTTAAAAGTGCCCTTGGTGTAGTAGTGAATCTTCCCACTTTTTGGAGAATTGGAGCACTCAGTGCCTGAAAAGCTGTAACTACAAGTATAAACACTCATATCTCAAATGAGCTATTAGATATAAACTTTAACATCAACAAGCTAACACAGAGATACATATGAACTAAACTGGTATCAGCGACATTTACCAAGATTCAAGTGCATTGGTATCAGTGCCATCCACTCTGAGTTTGAAACATACCAGTGCATGCATGTAGCATTATATTGGGCTTTGATGTACCCTTTGGTTATAAGATTGTCTCCCCCTATCAGTGCATAGGTTTAGCATTATGTTGGCTTTGTTGTGCCCTTCTTTCATAAGAGTTTCTCTCTAAAGTCGAAACGATGTAGTAATTCCACTAATTCTAACCTAGTGGAAGAGTAACTTCAACCTTTTGTCACTAGAGACTTATACCAAATATATTTACTTACAGATAAGCTTCATCAAAGGCATTTTTAGGATCACATTTTTGAAGTTATATTGTAGTATAGAATTTCATACATGTCCATTATGTCTTTTTTCAAATTCTAATTTATGATAAGAACTCATGAAGTTGTTGAGGGTAAATAGGCTCTAGTGCCTCATTCCTATTCTTATTATGTTATTTTTGTAAACTCTTTAATCATATCTTATGTTATTCTTTAAAGGAATATTAAGGTTTTAGACACTTAAAACTTAGTTAATATTACTTTAGTATAATGATTTTATGTAGAATGTCTTTCTTTAGTGTGTACTATGATTATCTAATATTACATGAACTCATTCAACTTAGAGACAAAAAGATAGTTGTTGGTGTTGTGTCCAGGATGATCACACAAAGAACACGAAGGTGGACGATTTGGTGCAATAGTTTGGTTGGTTGTATATTGGTATGTCTTCCTAGTGCTCGCTTTATTTTTAGCTTTGTTTCCCTTTATAGCTTCTTTCCAAATATGAGCCAACCATAGTTGGTGTTGGATTGGAAATGAAGTGTTATAAGGGGATGTTGGAATAGGATAAATGGGTGTGAATTCCACATAAGGTTTGATCTTGTCTAGTGAGATTGGATATGGAGGATCCATGTACCAAACCAGCATACCCATAATTATGTTGGGAAAATTCAATGTGGCCATTAAAATTGTACTAACGACTATCAAAGGTGGGAACAAGAAAGGAATTTATAGTGACCATGGAGAACACCCACAATTATAGGTGTTGTATTTTCATGGGTAGAGTGTTGAGTAATTGGCTAAAAGGAGGTTATAGGCTATTGGGAAGCTTGGGATGCAAACGACATGCAAACTTGAGAAGCTCTAGGTGTAGTGATGAAAGGTTGTGGGCCATAGTAGGCCCCAAGAAGTGAAAATATTTATAGGCCATAGGAATGATTTTGTTAAAGGAAGCCATCACTTGGTTTCCAAGCATTTAGGAGAACATTTTCTGGATTAACCTCAAGATTACGATCATAGCACATGACTTGGTCAATGGTGACTATCTTCACATTATAAGGGAAGCTTATGGTACAATATATAGATAAATATAACTCCTTCATGGCCTACATGAAGTTGAGCCCTAAGAAGATATTGTAGCATAAATGGGCATCAAAAACTTCCATATCTAGCAAGGCTTGTGTGCTAGCCAACGTGATAGGGAAACTTGGTATAGGCATCCTAAATGCAAGGGGTGACCATAACATACTCACAATATGATCGTAGACAGGTCCAGTATAGGAGAAATGATCATTTTCTAGACATGGAGATACATCATATAGGTGGATACCCCTTCATCAACAATGCATAATTGAATAATGACATTCTTGAATGATACTAGAGCTTGAAAAGATGCAGATGTGGGGCGACATGGAATGTTCTCTTTATTGAGATCAAATATAATCATAATATTATCAAAAGGATAAAAAATGCCCAAACCATAGAGTAGAACCTTTCTTTGTGAAGGGCATTTTTGGAGAAAGTCTAGTGCTGACATGGTTGTAGGGGATTTTACAAATTCATTTACTAGTCAATAGTTATGGCAAGTTGGAGCATGTTAATTGGTTGCATTTCAATGTAAAGGATCGTTAGTGATCTTCTATTTCACCTCAACTGATGGTAGAGGGATATTTAGAGTCCTATTTCGTAACGACAAAGGCTATGTCGATTAAATAGTTGAGTCTCTCTTGGGGGGAATATTCTTGAGAATGTGTGGGGAGGTTGATATTAGAAAAATCTATCATCAAGATATGGTAGATTCCATTGACAGGTTGATTGGGAGTTGGAATAGGGGGCGAGGCTTGGCCATCATTTATGGCCACATATCCTTGAATACGAAATATGTTCCTAAGCATAAACAATTGTGAAGGTGGTTGAGCTGAGGTGGAAAGTGGTTGGTTACATCATTTATAATTTTCTTGTGCTTCCCATAATTTATGCATATCAACAAGATGATGAATATCATGATGATAATGGCCATAAGTACCATAATGGCGAAAAGGATTATTCATGCAGATAACCTTATTTTTCTTCAAAGGAGTACCTTGGTGCTTGGTTGTGGTATTTTAGCTTCCTCCATCATTGGCATTAGGTAGGTGGTCCTGGTTTCTTGGGTTTCCCTAAGTATTGGCATTATATTTTACCTTACCCTTATTCATTTTCTTTGAAATAAGGGGATTGATAACAATTTGTTGGGTATACACTTAACCCTGTTGAGGTGGTTCTTGATAAGGCATAGGGGTTTATAGTTCTAGTGATGGTGGGTTTGGAGCACTTGGCATATGACATTTCCTTAAGATAAGAATTACAAGTCCTGGAAATTGTATTCTTAGACTTTGTGATTTATAAGGACTCACAGTCTAACATTCCCATCTCAATCACAATTCTAGATAATTATACCAATAATTGTTATCTTCAACCTGAAACTATTTAACTGAGTTTCTATGAAGTCTATGTTTTCCAAAGTAAACTTGGCCAGCTATATGTAGTACCAAGGAGTGTTTGCATTTTCAGAGTATCAAAGTAGCATCTCAATTGGAGTTAAGTTTTTTATCTACCAAGCTTAGGGGGAGAGAGTGTCTCATGTTTTGACAACAAAGTTGGAGGAAGGACCATGCCCTTTTGGCATAGTACCTTCCATTTTCCTCACACTTCTCCTTTGGATGAGGCCTTTTTTGCAAGTGTCTATCAATTGGTTAGCATTTTTTATGTGGGTCTCTCTGGTGGGTCTCTCCATATATATGGTGATTGTGGTGGTCCTCTTCATCCTACTTGTTCCACTACGGGTAAATTTGTTTCAACATTCTCTCTTTGTTTTTTTCCTATCTGTGCTCATTTTTTCCTCAAAGAGGTGTCTACATTCAACCAAGGGCATATTCTACCCCCTACTTGTTATTATCTTGTTGGTCATTCTCACCTAATCATAATTGAGATTCTTGCTCTGTTTGATGCTAAATTTGTTAAGATTCATCCATGTCAAGCCTAAATCAATAGAGAGCACGCTCTCAATGAGGGGTTGGGAGTCGTGATGGGCTTATCAATACACATGCACAGACTAGTGAACATGTAGTCTCAAAATGTTATAGGGTGCATACATCACTAGTAGTACAACATGAAATTGAGGATATTGAGAAAGAGTTAGTTAACAAGCATGAAGATATATTAGACACATATGTGCTCGACTCCATCTCTAACTGGATACCTGATTTGGGTTAGAAAGGGGGAGATACAATTGATATATATTCAATGTCGAGTTGTATTGGTTGCTTAAAGAAATGTTGGGGGGATTTTTATTCGAGTTGAATGAAAATGAAAATGAGGTCCCGCTAAGGATGAAGGAACTACATTTACTCTATGAAATTATGGACTAGGGCCTACAATGAATTGAGTGAATCCTTCCGCATGATCGTAACACTCCTCCTCAAACTGAGCTCACCCATTTGGCACATGGGAACTGATAATTCAAGTTTGATCATTTCCATATCCTTTTATGTTAATGTCAATTAGTTGGTTCTTCTTGTTACAACCTGTGACATTTGTTTTCACTTTTATGTTAACCCAGTCCATAAGGCCATGAATCCTAAGTTTTGGTCTTATTTAAGCATAGATATTATGAATATTTTATCAATTTTGATCAATTCTTGCTCAAGCCTCAAATTTTGCCTTTGGTCTAGTTTCTACATGGGTAGACCAAAGGAACTTGCAAATATTTCTAATCATATACGATGTAAATACAAATTTCATTGAATATAGACATCGAGCTTACAAAAAAAACTACTTTTGAAATAAATTTCAACCTTTGATCTATGACTACTACTACAAATATTCAGTGGAGGCTAAATCCCTATCATCCACCTAAAAATTATTGATAATTAAATTAAAACTCTGGAAGTTGTAATCTAAAATAAACATGTCCATCGACATAGTAATAACTAGTATAGACATATAAATTAAATGGTTGCTAAATGTTAATAGGCATAAAAAAACTTACTCATGATACATTTTAGATTATCAAGGTTAATTTTTTTTATAAAGAATAACTATATTATAACCTTTAAACTTTAATCTTTTTTATTATTAATTATTAAAAAATAATATATTAGTTCAAATTATATACATTTAAAATGACATGCAACAAGATTCTTAACCATGGATATTCCACCCCATTTTACCATGGAGATTATTAACATGTAAATAGGGTTCGTTACAATACCATAAATTACTAATACCACATGCCTAAATCGTGTTAATGTGACATTTTTTAAAACCAACTTAGATCCATCTTAACTCTAGATCTACCAAACTTTGAGAGGGATGAAATGTCTTGAGATACAAAACTCTTTTAAAGTGAAAAGTGATTTGATCCCTCTCCGCACTTGGTAGATCTAGAGTTAAAATGGATCTAGGCTAGTTTAATTATTATTATAATTATAATTAAAACTATTAATTTTATATTTTATATTTCATATTTTATTTTGTGTAATTTAACCTAGTCAAGATGTTTTATTGATAATGATAATTATTAATTATTTTATTTTATTTTATTTTGACTTAGTGAAAAGGCTTACAAGCCATTACATTACATTACAATATCTCTACCACATTGGGATAGAGAGCACCTTTCCACACAATGATTAAAAAGGATGGAAAATGAATAACTACTTTGGAGGTAATTATCTACCTTTTATATGTGACTACTACTAAGAATATTTTGAAATATTTTATGGAGGTTAAATCCCCTACAATCCACCCTATAATTATTGATAGTTAAATTAATGGTTGGTAAAATTGTATAGGCATATCAATAATAAAAATCAAAACACCTACTTCATTATACATTTCTCATTGCCAAGATTAAAAAAAAATCATAAAAAAAAATAAAATTATATTTTAATTTTAAATTATTATTAATTATAAAAAGAACTATTATATAAGTTCTCACACACACACACACACACAGATATATATATATATATATTATATATATATATATATATATATATTATATATATATATATATATATATTATATATATATATATATATATATTCTTAACCATGGAGATTCACCTCCATTTTACCATGATTTTTCTAAAATACTACGAGCCAATATCATGGTTTATCAATACCACATGCCATAACTCATTTCATATGGCATAGTTGATATGATTTTTTAATTAATTAATTAAATTAGAATAGAATATATATATATATATATATAATATATATATATATATATATATATATATATATATATATATATTCATTCTAAACCATGGAGATTCACCTCCATTTTACCATGGTTTTGTTAAAATACTATTGGCCAATATCATGGTTTATCAATACCACATGCCATAACTCATTTCATATGGCATAGTTGATATCATTTTTTTAAATTAAATAATTTAATTAAAATAGAATAAATTTATAACTACTTTTGAGATAAATTTCAGCATGTAATTTGTGACTACTACCAAGAATATCCTAAAATATTTAATGGAAGTTAAATTAATATCATCCATCTAACTGTGGAATATACAAATTCATTGTCTCAACAAGGAGGAAGACAAGATTGTTGCAACTACACAATATAATTTAGGTTATGATTCGGAAGATGAAACAAAGATCACAACCATGGGTTTGAAAGGTAAGGACATTGCAATTAATAGTTCTTCAAATTGTCTCAATGATACTCAATATGAAAAAAAAAGAATAAAGTTTTCCCACATTAGAGTCATTTCAAAACATACCAAGATAGATACAATGTTTGATAGTGGTTCACAAGAAAATATTATCTCAAAATACATTGTTAAGAAGTTGAAATTAGAAACCGTTCCTCGTCCTAAACCTTATCCTTTAGTTTGGGTATGTGAGAATTCAAAATTGCAGGTGACAAAGAAATGGATACTTAGATTTGCAATTACTGCAAGCTTTCTTGATGAGGTTGAACTTGATGTAGTTTCAATTGATATATGTGTATTATTTTGGGAAGTCCATATCTTTATGATAGGAGAGTTATTTTTCATCGCCATGAGAATACATATCATTTGTTCAAGAATGGGATTGAGTACATTGTTAGAGCGCATAACAAGAAATTGAGTTTGTCTCTTATGAATGCTGGAAAAATGAAGAGGACTATTAATGCTAGTCAGAATTTTGCATTGTCAATGTTCAAGCACAAAGATGTTGAGGAACCTAAAGCCTTTCAAGGATATGAATCATGTTTGAAATCTGATTTTATTGAGGTTTCTAATTCATGTGATAAGATGTTTAAGGAGTCTAACAAGTTTCCTACTAAAAGAGGTAAACAAAATGAAGTGTGATTGCGGTAGGATGCTTCATTGTTGAACATTGGTGTGAACAAGATTCTAGTGTTAAAGCATGTGGATGTCATAAATTAAAATGAAAAGGCTATTTGACAAAGAGGACATTGGTCCCAAAACATCTTCTTGTGGGTTTTATAATGTTTTGGTTTTGAAGAAGGATGGTGAATGGTGATGGCGATCACATTTGGTGAAGAGTCAAGCCAAGTGCAAAGCTAGAAATGCTAAGCATCATTATGGCAACAATGTTCAAGGTGAAGTGAATTTTAAATTGAATAAGTTTCCTTTGATTGAAGATCGAGGAAGGAATGTTCAGATTCCTTCAAGGGCAGTTTTATTTTTTGAAAATCTTGGGAAATTGTAGCAAGATCTCATCTTTAATAGCAAGACAAGGACTCCAAAATTAGGGAAAGTGATGTACTTTCATGAGAATCTCAAAGCAATAAAAGCAAGAAAAGCCAAATGTATTGAGGTTGGAAGGGCGAGGGAACTTTAAACTCATATAATTGTTGACTGAAAATGAGCTTTTGGAGGTCAAAAAGATTCCAATGGGAAGGAGTGATCCAAGGGATTAGTTTAGTGCTAAAAATTCAAAGTGATAAAAAATGATTGAAACATGTATGATTGATATATCTCGGTGATCTACATCCAACGCAACTCGTTTCACTTGAAACTAATATCATATGCTCCTGATATTGTGTTATAATCGATTCACCAAACAACTAAAATTTTAAAAGCTGGGTTGCAGGTACGCCTAGTCAGCAATCCATACATTGACTAGGCAGATGACTGTATTTTTTTGGGCCTATGGTCGTTTGACATTTTCCTCGTTCTCATTGGCTCGAATTTATTATTGTTGTGCTGACTGTGTAAAGTTTGGACCAAGAGTGGAGGGCCATGTGGGTTAACCAGGGGTCGCCACCTGGCCTCTGAAGGTTGGTTCAAAAATTTGGTATGAGGTTAAACTTCCTGCACAAGATTTGTAACTGCGACTTGGAACACACAACAATAGGCCTGCACCAATGCACCACAATTGTTTCTTAATAGCATTGGTGGAGGGGTTCTATATAAAGTTTAGAAAAAGCACCATCAAGGGAGGGTACTTGGCTAAGACTTAGCCCCTAGGCACCCCAGCACCCATGGGACTAGAGGCGGAGGGGCCAAGGGCCTAGGCCTTAGCCCAACCCATGACCACAACTAGCAACACCAAACGCAATCGGAGTCGTAGATAAAATTAGAGGTAGAAGGTTGGAGGGGTCCAACCACAAGGTCACATGACACCCCATAACATTGAGCATGCGAAAATGTGGAGGGGGCTAACCCAAGGGGCCATAGAATAGCGAGCACGCAGAATAAGGGGGCAACCCCAAGTCACTGGGATGCAATGTGACGAGGAGAGCAGCTAAACCAAAGGGCGCGGAGTTAGATCTTGGAATCTCGGCCCCCAATGTGGTTGTATGCGCTAATGCGACTGAAATTTTTGGGACTGAGAGCTTAGTGGGCGGATTAACGATCCTATAATTTCTCCCATTGGGTGGAATTGTAGGCTAGATTTGTGCGTTGGTTCCGAGTTTTCGGTGCTCAAGCTAGATTTGTGTAGAATTGTGGGATGACTAGGTATAGAATTTGGGAAAAATTAGTAACAATCATAACTTTCTCAAATTTTTGGCCAAATGAGGTGTAGAAAGAACCCAGATGGGGGTTTTTGACATTTTTGGATCCATTGGAGACAACATTTTTTCTCTTTGAGCAATATAAATGCATGTAAACACACTTTTGAGAACTTAATGAAAGAGGCCTTGCATTGGACGCTGGACCAAGAGATGTATCCCAGGAGAGCGGTGAACTCCTTTATCATGCTTTGTGTTATGTGTTTTAGATATGCTTATTTTGTCTGTGTTTGGCTGTAAATTGTGGTTAAATTCGCTTGTTTATGTGTTTAGTAAATTGATCCCCTACCCAAAACACATATAATTTTCACTTGCATATTGTTAAAAATCTTCAAGTTTACATATTCAGATCATTGAGTACCTCTCAAATCTGTCTGTTCTATTTTAGGTGCTAATCCTTGCCAAAGAGCTTTGGCTTTTATGGGTTTGCTCTATTCCACATTCCCTCTCTCGGGATTGAATAAAATACACTTTACTCTGTCTGGTGGATAATTGGCCTTCTCCTCAGAGTTAATATGAATCTGAATCAATGGGGCACAGTTCCCTAGCTTTCATTGGCAAGTACAATGAGTTTGGGGGAAGACTAAAGGTGTTGGAAATTAGGGGACAAGTTGGATTCAAAATGTGGTGGGGTCTGAGAGGAACGACAAGAAGTAGTATTGGTGTTGGGAGAATGAATTGTGGTTGCTTGGATGTAGTCACTCAGTTGAAGAAGAAAATAGATGTGCTTCAAGTGGACTTGCTTGTCTTAAATTTGAAACTAAAGGACTATAGGTTATCCATAGTTCAACTACTAGAGGAAAATCATTGCGTGCATAGTAGATCCAACCCATGAACTCTGAGCACGCCACCAAAGAGTCCATTCTTACCCTTGATGGCGAATCTACATGCTTGATTGAAGATTCCCCTAAAGGATTGGGGTATTGGGCTATAAACTCAAGTCTAATCTACCCACCTTTTGCAGAATTGGCGCACTCTGTGCCTGAAAAGCAGTAAATACAAGTATAAACACTCATCCCTCAAACGAACTGATGCCAATACATAGATACATACGCACTAAACTGGTGTGTGTTAGTGCTGTGACATTTGCCAAGATTCAAGTGCATTGGCATCAGTCTCATCCATTCTGAGTTTGAAACGTACCAGTGCATGCATGTAGCATTATATTGGACTTTGATGTACCCTTTGGATGTAAGAATGTCTGCCCTTATCCGTGCATACTTGTAGCGTTATGTTGGCTTTGTTGTGCCCTTCTTTCATAAGAGTTGAAGTCGAAACGGTGCAGTATAAAAATATCAGGATTGATGACTACTCCCAATGGGTAACTGAATCTATCTGGAATGGAGGCGTTTATTAATCAAATTGTGTTCGCACACTCGTAATTTGCAGCGAGGTTTGTTTGGATGGTCGTTTGCCTGAACTTGTTGACTGATATAACATCGGGCAAGTTACACAATATCAGTAAACAATGTCAGGCATGCGACCACTCAAACAAACCTCGCTACAAAGTATGGGTGTGCATAGACATGTTGATTAAACGTCTCCATTGCATAGAGCTTCTGTTGCCCACGGGGTTGTTCACTACTAAAACAGATATCAACCTATTAGTTTTATACTGCACTGTTTCGACCTCAGCTTCAAACACCAGAATGCATGTACCGGTCGGCACTGATTAGATG
Organism: Pinus tabuliformis; assembly: GCA_031772625.1. Lineage (NCBI taxonomy): Eukaryota > Viridiplantae > Streptophyta > Pinopsida > Pinales > Pinaceae > Pinus > Pinus tabuliformis. The sequence continues at coordinate 628,130,639 of CM062808.1, forward strand.
AAGAGGAAGGACTGATTAAATAGACATAGTTGGATTACAGAATTGCCCAGATCGAATATTTATATATAGTTATTTACCATTTAATCATTGGTTTATGCTGAAGTTGTTGAAGTAGCTAGAAAAAAAGTTCTTAAAAATGCTAAAGTTGTTGAAGTTTGGTGGCGAGTTGCACTAAGATGAAAATACAAGCGTAGTGGACGTGAAGCCAAGGGAAAAAGGTGGCCGCTGGATAGGAGAGCGAAGTAGTTGAAGAGTACCATCAATAAAATTATTCTTCAAGCTTTGTCTTCCGCCAACACTAGATGGATTTTTGCATTTCTTGAGAATCATTTAATGTCCAATCATTTCTACCTATCACATTTTACAGCTTTTTTGGTAATATATCTAAATATTAAAACATAATCTAAATAATAAACAATTAAAAATTATAATATCATGAAATTATAAGATAAAATTTTAAATAAAGTTTGAATGATAATAAATTACGATTTTTGAAAAATTCTATAATCAAATTTCAATTATAAAAACTCATTTATTTTTTAACAAGATATCTAAACAGAGAGAAGACAAGCCAGAGTGAAACTCCTTAAAATTGTATAGAAAAACCGTTAGCATGCGTTGTAACGAACGCTCAAATTTTGACGAATGTGGGAGGATATATCGGGGATTAACCCAACCGTTTGCCTTTACGTTAGAATGTACACATCAGTGACTCGATTGTTGTTTCTATGTTTATTAATTTCTATCAAGTTTCCAACAGTTTTGCGTGTAAAATATTTTGCTGGCATGAAAACTTATTTCCGATATCGGTCGGAATAGACCATAGATATTTTTTATGTCAGGTTTAAATAATATTTATGTTCGCATTTTTTTCCTTTTATTTCTTAATGTTCATGAATCTTTTGGAAGGAGACGTAATTCCACCCTTTGTCAGTCTCTACTTACACCAAATATATTCAAAATCATTTTTAGGTGCGCATTTTTTAAGTTATATTGCACTCTAGAATCGCATACGTGTTCATTATGCCTTTTTTTTCACATTCCAACTTTTGATAGGAACTCACGAAGTTGTTGAAGGTAAATAGCCTCTAATGCCTCATTCCTCTTCCTATTATGTTATTTTTGTAAAGTATTTATTCATATCTTATGTTGTTCTTTAAGGGAATATTAAGGTTTTAGAGACTTAAAACTTAGTTAAAATTAGTTCAGTATAATCATTTTATTTAGAATGTCTTTCTTTAGTGTGTACTATGATTATCTGAAGATTACATTCATAATTATGTTTTAAAAGTAAAGTGATATAATTGTTTATCTTCATTTTAGTAATAATAGTTATATTGATCCATTGTTTATCATTTTATTAGTCTATCACTTTTATTTGATAGTGTATTATTTTCGAATGATTAATGGTGAGAAACTTATGTGAAAATTAAGATAATGCTTTAGTGACTATGGTAACTATTTTTTTTTTTTAAATAAATAATGCAATTCTATAGTGATGTTTGTTCTATTTGTATCATTAATTATTCTAAATGTTTTTAACCTGTATAAAAACTTGACTCACTAAGAGAAAACTTGTTATATCAACAATGGTCATTTTGAAAACCCTATTCATTTTATGTTGTAATACATGTTGTAAATTCTTTAAAAAGTTTCTATAAATATTGAAAAAAGGCTCACTTGGCTTGTTTGTCAAGTTGGGGTTTTGTAGAGTAAATCATAGTGTGTATGGTTTAGGTGTATTGTTGCTATGGATGATTTGTTATTATTATTTATCCTATAGTGTTTTGAAATATTAACAATAACTATTATTATCAAAGGGCAATGAAGGAATAGTGAAGAAACTATTGCAATGGCTAGACAAGTTGTGAAGGGGTCGAAAGTGGTGAATGGATGACCATCTTGGACATGACATTGTATGCTTATTTAGATGGAAGTGGTGAATGGATGAACATCTTGGACATGACATCAGAATATTTGTTTAGATGGAAAATTCACAGACAAAGAACAAAACAAACATAGAAAAAAATTGTATTAGGATGTTGGTTGTGATAAAAAGGCATGAGAAGAACACCTGATGTGAGGAGATATGTATGAAAGAGGATGGATACTTAAATTCTATGACAAAAGCAACCAAAAACTTACTTTGAATATGGAATTTTTTATTTAAATTACATGTAAATGGGCATACAACTATAATACTTTGTTATGCATGCATACCCCTTTATCTAAAGTCTAGAGATAGTCCTGGGTAATATGGGGGAGAGTATGTTGATTTTTCAAGTTGGATGCAAAATTTTTATAATAAGGTTTAAAAGGGGAATTGGTGCTTAAACTTGAATTTATAAAATATTCAAGATTGTTAGGTCAATAATGATGATTAGCTAGTTGGGAAAATGAGTACAAGCGCAACATGTAATTATGTTCATGCTCAACGTAGATTTGACACGTGTAAGAGAAATATTTTTTAAATAGAAAGGTAATGAATTTAGTTAGTTTTACTTAAAAGCATTATAAAATATCAATAATATCAATCTCACTATGGTTCCTCTATTTCTTGTTGATATTACAACCCAATATGGTAAAAGAAATTCACTCATTCTCAATCATAATTTCAATGTCCACATTACATAACATAATTCTATGCCAACTTATAAAGTAATTATAAGTAAAAAAAAGTGTGAATGAGATTTTTAAACCTTATAAACTATTTGAAGATCTATGTTAACTAATTTATGTCGATATCAACTATATATGTGTGTGTGTATGTGTGTGTGTATGTATGTTAAAATAAAATATTCAAGGTAGAAAAAAAAAGTATATATATATAAATATATATATATATATAAAATTATATAATGATAAAATAAAATAGTCAAGGTTGAAAGAAAAAAAAAAGTAAGTAAAAATAAAAAATATCAAGTACTTCCTACTAAGAACAATAAGAGGGAGATGTGTAATTCATTCAATGCTTAATATAAAATTAATACATGTCATTTAAAAATATTCATAATAATAAAAAATTTCAATGTAGGTCATCAACAAAATATTTTAATATATAGGATTAAGTAATATTAGCATACACTACTCCGGATGCGGGTGGTAGATGAGCATTCAAGGTGTAGGAATTTACAGGGTAAGTTCCTCAGAAAGAACACCAAAAGGACACCGCTCACAACCAGATCTCAAATCAATACACCAGTATTTTTGACGTGGTTAGAACCCTCAAAGTGCAAGGAGGGAAACAGTCCATGGCCTCTCCAAACATGGGTACTACAGGCAATTTATTAATCAAAGAATGAAAATTTACATAAGCTTCTCTCATGCACGGATTACCCAAACAATGACCCTCCATGCGCTTTAAATAGAACTCATGGACCAATCGGGTGTCAAGCCACGGATCAAGTGTCGGTAATACCGAGGTGAGAGTGAACCGTCGGATCACTACATATCGTGACCGTCGGATTGTAAGTTACAAAATGTACAACGGTAAAGAAACACACTTTACCTAACTCTAACCTAACTCTATACTAGACCAAGTTGAACTTAACTATATCCTATGTGTCGGAATATCCTAACATCCCCCCTTAAGAACAACTTGGGATAGGATTGAAGGATTTACAAATATGACACAATAGGAGAAGGAAGGAGGCACTAGAGCCTATCCCCCCTTAGTGACAACTTCCTGAACTCCAAGCATATATCGAAGTTTAGTGAACTTCGCCTTTGTGAGAGCCTTTGTGAAGATGTCTGCAACCTGATCATCTGTTGGACAATATTGCACTTCAAGAACATGGTCATGAATGAGCTTTCTGATGAAGTGCATGTGTAGTTCAATGTGTTTGCTGCGCTGATGCTGGACTGGATCTTTGCAAAGCTGAATGGCACTTTGATTATCACACCAAAGTGTGGTTGGATGCTGCTGCTCAAAGCCAAACTCTGATAGGATCTGACGAAGCCACAAGGCTTCCTTACTAGCTTCCACGGCACCACGATACTCTGCTTCTGCTGACGAAAGAGAAATGGCAACCTGTTTCTTACAAGCCCATGTAATAGGTCCTGAACCAAGAGTGAAGACATAACCGGCAGTAGAGTTCCGATCATCATGGTCACCAGCCCAATCAGAATCAGTGAAACCAACTAACAGAGGAGCTGCTTTGGCACTGTAATGAATCCCAAACTGTACTGTACCTCGAACATAACGAAGTATTCTTTTAACTGCTTTCCAATGACTTTCACGGGGGTTTTGCATAAAACGAGCAACGAGGCCAACAACAAAGGAAAGATCAGGACGAGTATGGGTTAAATACAAGAGTTTTCCGACAAGTTGACGGTATAAGGTAGCATCAACTTCAGGAGAAGTACAAGAGACTGAAAGTTTGACTCCAGACTGAAAGGGAGAAGGGGCTGGCTTACAGTCTTCCATGTGAAAATGACGAAGAATATCACAAGCATACTTGGACTGGGAAAGGAAAATACCCTCCTGGGATTGCAAGACTTGAAGACCGAGAAAATAGTGTAAGTGTCCTAAGTCTGTCATTTCAAATTTCTTTTTAAGGCTGGACTTCACATGGTTTATAAGGTTGGGATCACTACCAGTAAGAATAAGATCATCAACATAAAGGACAAGGATGATAAGAGAGTTGCCCACTTTCTTGGTGTAGACAGTATTGTCAGAATGACACCTAGAAAAGCTAGATTCTAAAAGAAAGCTATCCATTTTTGCATACCAAGCCCGAGGAGCTTGCTTGAGGCCATAAAGGGATTTCTTAAGTCGACAAACAAGGCTGGAGTCTGTTTGTATGAAGCCAATGGGTTGTTCCATATAGATTTCTTCCTGCAAGTCCCCATGTAAGAAGGCAGATTTAACATCCATCTGATGGACTTCCCATTTTAAAGAGGCAGCAAGGGAAAGAACAAGGCAGATAGAGTTCATTTTGGCAACAGGGGAGAAGGTTTCAGTGTAGTCAATGCCTTCAACCTGTGAAAAGCCCTTAGCAACGAGACGAGCTTTATGTTTATCAACTTTCCCATCTGGTCCATACTGGGTTCTGTAAACCCATTTACATCTAACAAGTTTGCGTCCCTTTGGTAGAGGAACAAGATCCCATGTATCATTTGTCATCAATGAATGATATTCTTCATTCATAGCTGCTTCCCAATGTGGATGGCCTGAAGCTTCTGCAAAAGTGTCAGGATCATGATTTACTGGAGCTTGAGCCAGTAAAGAAGAGGCTCTTTCAAACTGAGAACGTGTACGTCGCTGATCTATAGGATCACCGGCAAGATCACCTGCTGCATCCCGAGTAGCACGGACCCATCGTGGAAGTTGAGGATCCTGAGAAGGTGGGGTGGGGGGGGGGGGGGCTTGGTTTGCGTGCTTGCCTTGAGAAAGCTCTTTTTCCCTACAAAACACAAAACACAAAACCCAACACGAATATGCAAAGAAAAACGAACCTTGCGGCTCGAAGTTAGCTTTAGCCAAAAAACTAGAAATTTAAAAAAAAAAAATCTCAAAGTTAGCTTTAGCCGAAAAACTAAATATTTTTCTCAATGTTTGTGATTTTCCGAGATCACACTAAGGTGCAGGGAAAAGAGCATACGCATGAGAAAAATCCTTCCTTTCTATTTCTGATTTGCCCAGATCGCACAGAGTCGCAGGGCAAAGAGCATACGCAGAAATGAAAGGTATAGATTCGGTTAAAAAAAAGGCTAAATAAACCGAAACTGAAATAAGCAGAGAGAAAATAACAGTAAACTGCAAAAAAACACTATATACCTCCCGATCTAAAAAATGACACAGCTAGGGCTACCGGAAACCTTTTCGCGTGAAACGAAAGGGGTTCCTCACTGGAACAGATGCTCCGAACGTAACAGAACTGTCCTCTCGGCCCGAAAGCAGTCAGAAACAGCAGATCTAGGAAACGACAGCCGCATGCAGTTCTACCGGCTTCAGATTTGGATCACCAACGGACGCGGCCCTCAAATAGCTCTGATACCATGTAGGAATTTACAGGGTAAGTTCCTCAGAAAGAACACCAAAAGGACACCGCTCACAACCAGATCTCAAATCAATACACCAGTATTTTTGACGTGGTTAAAACCCTCAAAGTGCAAGGAGGGAAACAGTCCACGGCCTGTCCCAACGTGGGTACTACAGGCAATTTATTAATCAAAGAATGAAAATTTACATAAGCTTCTCTCATGCACGGATTACCCGAACAATGACCCTCCATGCGCTTTAAATAGAACTCATGGACCAATCGGGTGTCAAGCCACGGATCAAGTGTCGGTAATACCGAGGTGAGAGTGAACCGTCGGATCACTACATATCGTGACTGTCAGATTGTAAGTTACAAAATGTACAACGGTAAAGAAACACACTTTACCTAACTCTAACCTAACTCTATACTAGACCAAGTTGAACTTAACTATATCCTATGTGTCGGAATATCCTAACAGAAGGCAAATATGGCGTCAGCCAGGTAGATGGCCGCGTCACATGGTAGTCCATTCCTTCCCCTACAGGAATTTAAAGCAGAACTCTGCCCCTCAGCTGCCTCAATTAATCCTCTGTGCGGATCGAGACTTCACCTGCAAGCATAAAATCATGGAGCCAAGCCCTCTTGACTCTTCCATTCTACCTCTGAACTGCTCTTGCCACCCCAACATTGCAAAGCCAAGCTTTCGAACCGCAACATGAAGGCATTGCAAACTGCTCTGCTGTGTCAACCTGGGCAATGCTTATCACTTCTCCCAGTCAATACACTGCACCCTGCAAATTGAGGCCTCGGCCCGTGCCTCTGTCCCTGACTTGACATCCCCTGTTCTTTTCAGTATAACCTCAGCTGCTCTCGCCCTCGCCTCCTGCCACTTTGGCTCCCTTCTCGCTGCAACATCCCTTTCAGAGCATTATGCATCGTCGTTATCGAATGAGATGTAGGCGTGGTGGTAGCTGCGATAGCGCCATCCGCCCCTCTTCGCTGCCCCCCACTGCTTCATCTTCCTCGTCAGCCTCCCCGCCTTCCAATCCTTCCTCTTCCCGCATCCATGGCAGATATCCGGATACGCGTAATGGAAGAGGACGAGCCCACCCCTGTGAGGCTCATCAGACTGATAGAGCCACCCAGTCAACCAATCTTACTACTACAACCGAGTATGCTCAATTCCATTTTTCTTGCTCCATGAACCGACTGGTTGTCATTGCCACCATCTGAGTGGATTTTAGGGAGGAAGCTTCTCAGGCATTACTCCAATCTACAGCCTTGCTAAGAACCAAGTTCCTCAGCCACACAAAAATGTTCAGAGGGAGCCGAGCTCAAGCCATCTGCAGAAAGCTAAGGATTATCCATCCATAAGTGGCTCAAAGATGGTGGGTGGCAATGCCACCGGCAAAGCCAAAGGCATTCAGGTTGATGATAGAGAGCCACAGGACACCACGGGTGGCAAGTAGGCAAAGGATATAGATGCAGAAGACTATGGGTGTTTGATCGTGGAAGAGAAGTCACCATCCTAAGACACCTAGCATTTGCATGTCACATGTCACGTGTCAAGCTCGGTATTCTGAGTTTTTTGCTTTTTTCATCTTTTACAGTGGTTAACTTTGGCAGTCAATTTTGAATTTTACCATGGCAGTAAATTATGATTTCTGGATTTGTAGCCCCTGCGTGGGCAGAAGGTACCTAACTTTCTCTCATTTTCGGACTAGTTTCCCCTCTGGGTGTAGTCTCGATTTTAAGTTTTGTTGTTTAAAATGGTCATATGGCTGACCTAGACCTGCAAAGGTCAGGGCCTCACTGTACATTATGCTTCCATTAATAGATTTAGTTTTACATAGAAAAAAATATTAGCATACACTTAAAAATATATTAATAACAAAAAATAGCATTTTAAGGTGGACAATGTAATTCATATATAAAATGTGCCAATGCACATGTTATGTATATATTTTAATTCTATGTATATATTATATATTGTTTTAAAAAAATTATGTATATATCATATAAAGCAATTGAAAAATATTACATTTTTATGGGGTAATTGAAAAAAATATATTTTTATAGTTAAAGCATTTGAAGTAGTTTTACTATTTTATATTTTCGTTTTTTTTAAATGCAGTTTTTTTTTTAGACTTACAAGTTTATATTATATATATGCAATTGAAAAACTATATATATATATATATATATATATATATATATATATATATATATATATATATAACAATTCATTGAAATGTATTTTTTATTTTTAAAATTTATTTGTAATATCATTATCATCTCATATTTTTTTGTGTATTTTTATATAAATATATTTCTCTTATCATGGATATTTTCATATTTCAGATCTTATAAATATTTTGTTTTGTTGATGGACTTTGTTCATAACATTAATATTAGAGTTGGTCAAAAAGTCAGTCTAATCTGGTCTTTGGCCATCAAACCTTCGTCAATCATATTGTCGTGTAATTAAAGTTTTTGATTGCAAAGAATTTAGAACTTCTCCATTTTGTAAGTTTCATTCTCAGGCCCTTGGCCATTATATATATATGTGTGTGTGTCAAAATATATTTTGAAATATTATATATATATATATATATATATAAAATAAAATTTTAGAAAGAAAATTTAAAAAAAGCGACTATATAAAACCTGAAATATATATATAACCTGAAATAAAAAAGAAAACAAATTGAAAATAATAAAACTAATATATATTAAAATAAAATTAAAAATAAAAGTGTTTATTTTACCGTCAATTTTGAAGATCAAATAACATATCACAACAAAAAGGAAAAAGAAAAAAATTCTCTTATCAATAGATAAAAGAAAACTAACACTATATACTATTTAGATTGAGAAGACATAGTAACGAAGTATCTACTTGCTAGCTTGGCATTAAGAAAACTTGACACTTTGGTGGTGGCCAAACAATGAAGTAGACATTGTAACAAATTTCAAGAAACAAAATAGGGTGAAAAGAAATCACACACCCGATTTAAAAGCACCCAACCATCATGGTGAAATCATGGTGTACCGTATTTGTCACTAGATGATGTAGGATTTTAAGGTCCCTAAAATACAACTTTCTATGTTTCAATATGAAAAAAAACCATGACATATTATGTGATACCTGTTGTAATGGTCTTAACGTGAACTATAAATTATCTTATGACTCCTATGGGGAATTTAGTGTGTTTAGGTTAATATTGTTCTTAGAAAGGCTTTTCTTTACTTAGGGTATACAATAAAATATAAGCTCAAATAAATTAAGTACAAAGATTCCACAAAAAAGACACCATTTATACAAAGTTTAAATGAGCTTAGTGTGTGGGGTGAATGCGTGTTCAAGTGAAATTGTGAGTATACAAAGTGTGAATTGATGTGGATATGTAGTGATCCTTTGCAATTCCCTTAATTAAATTACTTGATGTTTTTCTTTGCAAGAAAGAAAATGATGTATGGATGATGGGGCACTTCTTTCCTTATTATACTATGTAATCATATGTTTGTGTGATTTCAAAGTAAAATATGAGAAATTACTCTACCTGTAACGGTTAATAAAGAAAATTCGTTAGTAGTGATGGTGTGTACAAGGTGAATCTAGTGCACATATAGAGTATTTGAATTTCAAGTATGTGGATATGTGATTCATAATCCTTTAATAAAATTCCCCTAGTTACATTATGTGATGTGTATTTTTTGCAAGAAAAGAAATGATGTGTGGATGATGGACGACTTAATTCTTTCCAGATTATACTATCTAAGTATATGTTTGTGTGCGAAATCTCAAACTAAAATATAAGCCTCAATTACTCTACTTGTAATGGTTAGCAAAACAAATTGGTTAGTAGTGATGCTGTGTGCAAAGTGAATCTAGTGCACATAAGAAGTGTTTGAATTGCATGTATGTGGATATGTGGTTCTTGATCCTTTAATACAATTCCCCTAATTACACTGTAATATTTGTTCTCTGCAGAAAAAGAAACTTGATGTGTAGATAATGAGTAAATTACTTTTCCAAAGTATTCTATGTATGAGCATAATATAGGGAGATGAAAAATCAATGCTTTGGAAAACATTATATTTCCATTACCGAATACATTGAATTACGTAATTTATGTAGTTAAATAACAATTGTTTTTTGTTTATGCATAAATCATGATTTCAATTTAAGCGATGCCAAAATTGAGAACACCTAATAGAGAAACCCCTATGTAAAAGATAAAAAACTTACAAACTAGTTGAAGATATGCAATTTGTAAAATATTTGCACACGATGCTATGTTAACAACCAAAAAAAATTAATTAATTTATATATAAATTTTAATGATAAAAAATAAATTTATCTTTCGTTGCTCCCTTATTTCACCCCTACAGCAGTTGACCGTTTTTCTTTTTTTTTGGGTTAAATTATAATGGATAGCGGGATTGCCTACTCTTTTGGCTTGCACCCCAGCTTATTTAAATGAAAATGAAAATTAAATTGAATTGGAACGCTTCGTTTCAGTGAGAACTGTGGTGAAACACGTGAAAATGGTAACTACCATTGGCTTCAGTAATCCTACAGATGCTTACCCATTCTGTGTCGAGTTTCTCTCAACAACAATGGCCCCATTTCAATAATTTTGCAGCACATTTTGATTTGAATGTGCCATCGTCTTCTGACTGTAATCTGTTCTCTTCTCTATCATTTTGAATTGGAAGATACTACATGGGAATTGGTATGTCACTGGTCGCAGAGAGAAATGAGTTTGAAAAGATTCTACATGGGACTTGGTATGTCACTGGTAGGTTTGAAGAAGTGTTTTGATCCGGCATTTTTAAGTTCATTGCAGATTCTTCGAATATTTGGGAATCGGATGGATATGAGCGCCGTCAATTTTTTTGAACGGAACCGTATCGATCCAATTTTCCAATATTCTGGACATCTGCCATCGACTTAATCTCAGAGGTTCTGATCAAGCAATACGACGAACCTGAACAGTTTGACATTCACCGCCAGTAGAGGAATGGAACAAGACTACGAGAACAGCGAACGTGTATTTATTTTACAATTCAAAATTTTAGTTTACAAATAGTAAAATCAATTCAATATTTTCAAAGATACATTTCCTCAGTAAATTTCGTTAAAATGAATGGAATTTTTTTTAATTTGTTTTGTGTCAACGTTACAAATTAAAAATTTAATTTAAATGGGTGTTATTTGATTAAATTTATGTTTATAATTTTGCACTGTAAATTCATTTGAATGTCTTTTAAATGAAACACTAATTTAAGGACTAGAATACCACGAACATGAACAGTTTGACATTCATGGACAACGGAGGAATGGAACAAGTATACCATAACAACGAACATGTGTTTATTTTACAATTCAAAAATTTAGTTTAGAAATACACCTCAGTCAAATCAATTCAATATTTAAAAAAATAAATTTCCTCATTCTTTAAGAAATTAATTTAGTTAGAAGGAATGGAATTTTTTTATATTGTTTCGGTCAACGTTACAAATTAAAAATTTAATTTAAATGGTTATTATTTAAATAAATTTATGTTTATATTTTGCACTCTAAATTCATTTGAATGTCGTTTAAACTAAACACTAATTTAAGGACATGGATTTACTAATTAGTTTTGTTTTGAGAACTAAGCCTAATTGTTACCTTAACGTTATTAATTAATTATAATTAATATTTTTGGTTTATTAAAATATAATTAATCATTTTTAATTTATTAACATTATATTTGAATATCTTCCCAATAATAATAATGTGTAAATTTTAGCATTTACAATATTAATAATAAGTTTTTCATGTTTAAATTAATATTAGTATTCATTTTTTAATTAATATTTACATTTTTTTTGCAAAGGTTATCAAATAGTTGTAAAAGTTTTATCAAAGAATTGATTGTATCATTTGTTTTGTCATTTTGTTAATAGTTATTCTTACTTTGTTAATAGTTACTAGATAAATTTATAATTTCCTATAAAATATAAAATGAATAGCCACTTCCATGTATATAAACTTTTTAGCAAATAAGATAATAATCAAATTATTAAATTATTTCTCAGTTTGAAAACTTTTAACAAATAACATAATCCTGAGAGTATTGAGTTATTCCTAAATTTAACATGATATCAAAGTCAAACAATTTCGAACATCACAACTTTTGGTGTTTCAATCATGCTATGTTATGCCATGCAAATCTCTTGGTTGTCAATTACAATTCACTAGGTTTATAATATAATCCATTTGGTTTATAAGATAAATTCATTGGGTTTATTAATCACATTGTGACAAAGATTGTCTCGGTATGAGAATCAATCATGGTCAACCATGGTCCAATGTCACGTTGTGACAATGATTGTCTCGATATGAAAATCAATCATGGTCAACGATGTTTACATTCACTCTAGTTTGTGACCCATCTCTTTGATCATGGATGAATACAAATTAAACCCTTCAAACGATTGGGGTGTGAACCCCAAGGAGGATGATTTAGGAGCAACTCTGGGGAGTCCTACCTTTCTTTTCACATTAACAAGGCAGTTCCACAATTTTAGGATTTTCAGCATGTTCTGCAACAACTTTGAAGAGAAACTCAAAACATTATGACTTCGATATTAGATATAGGGTTTGATAATCTAGACATGTTTATAATATACATGTATGAGTTATGTCCTAATCTACTCTTCTCGTCTTAATATCAAGACAATTTTTTTATACTTTTCTATGCATGAATTTTTCCAGTGTTTGAATGATGAAATAAACGAGTATTAATGGGTCTGTATATACATATTTTTGAAAGTTTTGAAGTTCTTTTTGGAGTTTATGTTTGTTTTGTTAACGAGTTGAATTAATCATTTTGTTATTTTTATAGGCGAGATTTTGTAGTGCAGATGTTGTTCGAGAGGAATATTTTACAGCAAATACTGTGCCTCTTGATTTGAGAGCTTGAAATCTGTTACTAAGAAGAATTTTAATCAAATTTTCCTTCGAGCAAGGTGATATCATAATAAATTACTGGGATGATTTTAACATATGTATGATTCCAGAGTTTGAATTTTTTTACTAAGAATAGCTTAAATCAAAACGTCTTTAAAGTGGGGTGATATATGATTAACCATGGTCAAGCATGGTTAATCATTGTCAACCATGGACAATTATGGTCCAACATCACATTGTGACAAAGATTGTCTCAATTTGAAAATCAACCATGGTCAACCATTGTTATGTTGCACTCTAGAATTGCATATGTGTTCATTATGCCTTTTCTTTCACATTCTAACTTTTGAAAGGAACTCACTAAGTTGTTGAAGGTAAATAGGCTCTAATGCCTCATTCCTATTCTTATTATGTTATTTTTGTAAACTTTTTATTCATATCATATGTTGTTCTTTAAGGGAATATTAAGGTTTTAGACACTTAAAACTTAGTTAAAATTGCTTCAGTATAATAATTTTATTTAGAATGTCTTTCTTTAGTGTGTACTATTATTATCTAAAGATTAGATTCATAATGATGTTTTAAAAGTAAAGTGATATACTTGTTTATCTTTATTTTAATAATAATAGTTATATTGATCCATTGTTTATCATTTTATTAGTCTATGACTTTTATTTGATAGTGTATTATTTTCGAATGATTAATGGTGAGAAACTTATGTGCAAATTAAGATAATGCTTTAGTGACTATGGTAATTATTTTTCTTAGTAATTTTTTTTAAATAAATAATGCAATTCTACATTGATGTTTGTCTATTTGTATCATTAGTTATTCTAAATGTTTTTAATCTATATAAAAACTTGACTCACTAAGAGAAAACTTGTTATATCAACAATGGTAATTTTGAAAACCCTATTCATTTTATGTTGTAATACGTATTGTAAATTCTTTAAAAGGTTTCTATAAATATTGAAAAAAGGCTCACTTGGCTTGTTTGTCAAGTTGGGGTTTTGTAGAGTAAATCATGGTGTATATGGTTTGGGTGTATTGTTGCTATGGATGATTTGTTATTATTATTTATCCCATAGTGTGTTGAAATCTTAACAATAACTATTGTTATCAAAGGGCAATGAAGGAATAGTGAAGAAAGTGGCTAGACAAGTTGTGAAGGGGTCGAAAGTGGTGAATGGATGACCATCTTGGACATGACATCAGAATATTTGTTTAGATGGAAAATGCACAGACAAAGAACAAAGCAAACATAGAAAAAGTTGTATTAGGATGTTGGTTGTGATAAAAAGGCATGAGAAGAACACCTGATGTGAGGAGATATGTATGAAAGAGTATGGATACTTAAATTCTATGACAAAAGCAAACAAAAACTTCATTTAAATATGGAATTTTTTATTTAAATTACATGTAAATGTGCATACAACTATAATACTTTGTTATGCATGCATACCCCTTTATCTAAAGTCTAGAGATAGTCCTAGGTAATAGGGGGGAGAGTATGTTGAGTTTTCAAGTTGGATGCAAAATTTTTCCTAATAAGGTTTAAAAGGGGAATTGGTGCTTAAACTTGACTTTATAAAATATTCAAGATTGTTAGGTCAATAATGATGATTAGCTAATTGGGAAAATGAGTACAAGGACAACATGTAATTATGTTCATGCTCAATGTAGATTTGACAAGTGTAAGAGAAATATTTTATAAATAGAAAGGTAATGAATTTAGTTAGTTTTACTTAAAAGCATTATAAAATATCAATAATCTCAATCTCACTATGGTTACTCTATTTCTTATTGATATTACAACCCAATATGGCAAAAAAAACTCACTCATTCTCAATCATAAATAAAAATATTTCAATGTCCACATTACATAACATAATTCCATGCGAACTTATAAAGTAATTATAAGTAAAAAAAAAGTGTAAATGAGATGTTTAAACTTTATAAACTATTTGAAGATCTATGTTAATTAGTTTATGTCGATATCAACTTTATATATATATGTGTGTGTGTGTATGTGTATGTATATGTATGTTGAAATAAAATATTCAAGGTAGAAAGAATACATATATATATATATATATATATATATATATATATATATATATATATATATGATTTCCAACTAAAACTTCATATATATAGAGAGAGAGAAATAAAATGTTAAAATAAAATATTCAAGGTTGAAAGAAAAAAAAAAGTAAGTAAAAAATAAAAATTATAAGTACTTCCTACAAAGAACAATAAGAGGGAGATGTGTAATTCATTCAATGCTTGATATAAAATTAATATATGTCATTTAAAAGTATTCATAATAATAAAAAATTTCAATGTAGGTCATAAACAAAATATTTTAATACGTAAGATTAAGTAATATTAGCATACACTTAAAAATATATTAATAACAAAAAATAGCATTTTAAGGTGGACAATGTAATTCATATATAAAATGTGCCAATGCACATGTTATGTATATATTTTAATGCTATGTATATATTATATATTGTTTTTAAAAAATTATATATATATCATATAGAGCAATTGAAAAATATTACATTTTTATGGGGTAATTGAAAAAATACATTTTTATAGTTAAAGCATTTGAAGTAATTTTACTATTTTATATTTTGATTTTTTTTTAAATGCAATTTTTTTTAGACTTACAAGTTTATATTATATATATGCAGTTAAATATATATATATATATATATATATATATATATATATATATATATATATATATATATATATATATATATATATATATATATATATATATAAAACAATTCATTCAAATGCATTTTTTATTTAAAAAAACAAAAAAAAATTCCCTCTTAACACATACTAAATCCGTACTTAAATTGATCTATACTATTAATATAAAAATTTACAAAATTTTTGAAAATCACATAGATTTTTATATATATGAAATATTTAACCTCCCGAAATAAAGAAAATGCATAGACATTTTTCTAATCCTTTTTAAAATATTGATAATATTATGTCATCCTGATGGAATACGAAGAATGAGAACCATGTGGTGCTCATCTGAGGGACTAGTCAAAAACGCAAGATATGTCTTGTTGCATGTGGTGCTCATCTGAGGGACTAGTCAAAAACGTAAGATATGTCTTGTTGCATGTGGTGCTCATCTGTAATTAAGCTTCGAAATTCAAACATTTCTAAATGAATGAGATGATAAATGACCCTTGATGGAACCGTGCTTCTTAACAAAACACTACTTTATTGCAAGCTATACTCGGCATTATAGAGTACTTCAAACCTATTGTGTGGAGAAGTATAGAAATGTCTTCTGCAAGTAATTTTTGTAACGTGAAAATTACTTTATAAATAATTCCTCCCTTATTAGCTCCTTTTTATGGTTAATTTTTTTTGGTTGACTAACTCTTTTTATCAAAATTTCATCAAACTTTGAATTAGATCTTTTATTAAGAACTTCATGTATCTCAAAATAATATTAGAATGGATATCCAAAATTTATATATTTTTTTTCTCTGCAAATACTAACTTCTATTAACTGAAAGACAAAATATTTTTACATATTATCGAAGCATGGAAGCACTCGACAGAACAGAACTGCCCCATTACAGATATAAGCTGGGGAAACTAGTTACAAAGAGCAAGAAACCAGATAACAAACATAAAGAGAGACATGTGTTGCCGAGAAGGAGAACTAAGCCAACACAGAAACACAAAAACATTGCAACCCAGCATATAAAGAGTCACCAAATACCCATCTAGGAGCGAAAAAAACAGTAGGACAATTGCAAAGAAACTTGATCACGAGCCTGAAACAGAAGACGAAACAAAAAGAGACAGTCCCAAGTGGTGCTACTTCTCCTTTGTCGGGCCATGGTCCTTCTTCTCATCCAGACCTATATCACCAGTCTTCAGACCTTCATTGCCGCTCAAATCGCTGTCAGGGATTGCTATGGCATGGTCTGCCTCGCCATGAGTCCTGTCCTCAGCTACAGGTCCTGTATCTTCAAGGGGAGGAAGATTTTTGAGAAAATCCTCCTGTTCAGCTTTCTCTTTTTTCCAATTCTCCATGCTGTCTTTGTCCGAGGAATGCTCACTGCTTGGAGAAGGATCAGGGGCGATGCAGGCCAAAGGGGAGACAAGGTTTTCCTCTTCCGAGAGAATAATGGTGATGTGAGCAGTGACCAGGGGCCTATGCAAATTACTTTGAAATTTAAAGTGCGTGGTTTGGAAAGCACTGTTCGGGATAGGTTTACGACCAGAACCTACAGAAGGCCCAACTTCATGGACGGGGGAGGGATTGAAAGGTTCCGGCGCCGTTTCCATGGCATGACCGACTGGAGGATGCAAACGACTGTCACGATGCCCCCCTGAATGATGCCTCTTGCCCGAGCGAACCATGATGACAGATAGGAGGTAGGGCACAAATGGATTATGGACGGGATGACCAACAGGATGGAGTCGATTGAGGCAAGAGGGATGCCCAACAGAGCTTGTGACCGACACAACAATATAACAGAACTTACAAACGACCACAAAACTTGCAGACAACAACACAGAGCATGAATCCAGAACAGGGGAGAAATTACCCTTGATAGAGTTGGCTTGGAGCTCGCGGCAGTGAACCAGATTTAAACCATCACCAACAGCCTCCGCAAACCAGGTTCCATTACCGCACGACTGAGCACAAGGCATGGTGAGAGAATGATGGAGCAGCATGATTATAACAGAAGGAATGTTGCGTCGATCAACGCAGAACATAAATGCGAATCCACCAACCGATCCAAAATTAATACTCTTTCCCTGCTCGCATGAGTTTACGTCCTGGGAGGCCACGCTACTCTGCAGCTGGCAGTACTAGGCATTAACTCCTTGCATGGAGAACAATGAGGTCGGTGATGCCACTCGGATCCGGGAGATCCAAAATTTATATTATATAAAAGTAAAGTAATACATATGAATTTGAATTAATGTAAACTTGAAGTTAGCATTATTCTTAAAAAAAATTTAAACGTTATGTGTTACGAATATAATTTATATAATTAAAAACATATAATAGTTAATTAAATAGTAATTAGTTAATGAAGAGGTATGTTTTTAAGAACATGACTATTCATGAAGGGGAACCTGTCTAGGTATATAAGTAGACACTTATTTGTAATAGCATTATCATCTCATATTTTTTTGTATATTTTAATATAAATATATTTTTCTTATCATGAATATTTTCATATTTCAGATCTTATAAATATTTTGTTTTGTTGATGGACTTTGTTGATAACATTAGTATTAGAGTTGGTCGATAAAGTTAGTCTAATCTGGTCTTTGGCCATCAAACCTTCGTCAATCATATTGTTGTGTAATTAAAGTGTTTGGCTATAGAAAATTTAGAACTTCTCCATTTTGTAAGTTTCATTCTTAGGCCCTTGGCCATTATATATATATATATATATATATATATATATATATATATATATATATATATATATAGCGAGAGAGAGAGAGAGAGAGAGAGAGGAGTCAAAGCATATTTTGAAATATTATATATATATAATAAAATTTTAAAAAGAAAAATAAAAAAGGCGACTATATAAAACCTGATATATCTATATATATATATATATATAGATACCCTGAAATAAAAAGGAAAACAAATTGAAAATAATAAAACAAATATATATTAAAATAAAATTGAAAATAAAAGTGTTTATTCTACCATCAATTTTGAAGATCAAATAACATATCACAACAAAAAGGGAAGTGAAAAAAATTCTCTTATCGATAGATTAAAAAAAAACTAACACTTAATACTATTTAGATTGAGAAGACATAGTAACAAAGTATCTGCTTGCTAGATTGGCATTAAGAAAACTTGACACTTTGGTGGTGGCCAAACAATGAAGTAGACATTGTAACGAATTTCAAGAAACAAAACAGGGTGGAAAGAAATCACACACTCAATTTAGAAGCACCTAACCAACATGGTGAAATCGTGGTGTATCGGATTTGTCACTAGATGATGTAGGATTTTCAGCTCCCTAAAATACAGCTTTCTATGTTTCAATATGAAAAGGAAAGAATGACATATTATGTGATACCTATCGTAATGGTCCTAACCTGGACTATAAATTATCTTATGGCCCCTATGGGGAATTTAGTGTGTTTAGGTTAATATTGTTCTTAGAAAGGCTTTGCTTCACTTAGGGTGTACAATAAAATATAAGTTCAAATAAATTAGGTACAAAGATTCCAGAAAGAGGACACTATTTATAAAAAGTTTAAATCAATTTAGTGTGGGGTGAAAGCATATTCAATTGAAAGTGTGAGTATACAAAATGTGAATTGATGTGGATATGTGGTGATCCTTTACAATTCCCTTAATTAAATTACGTGATGTTTTTCTTTACAAGAAAGGAAATGATGTGTGGATGATGGGCCACTTCTTTCCTAATTATACTATGTGATCACATGTTTGTGTAATTTCAAAGTAAAATATGATAAATTACTCTACTTGTAACGATTAGTAACAAAATTTGGTTAGTAGTGATGGTGTGTACAAGGAGAATCTAGTGCACATACAAAGTGTTTGAATTTCAAGTATGTGGATATGTGATTCATAATCCTTTAATAAAATTCCTCTAATTACATTATGTGATGTGTGTTCTTTGCAAGAAAAGAAATGATGTGCGGATGATGGACGACTTAATTCTTTCCAAATTATACTATCTAAGTATATGTTTGTGTGCAAAATTTCAAACTAAAATATAAGCGTCAATTACTCTGCTTGTAATGGTTAGTAAAGCAAATTGGTTAGTAGTGATGGTGTGTGCAAAGTGAATCTAGTGCATATAAAAAGTGTTTGAATTGCGAGTATGTAGATATGTAGTTCTTGATCCTTTAATACAATTCCTCTAATTTCACTATGTAATATTTGTTCTCTGCAAGAAAAGAAACGTGATGTGTAGATAATGGGTAAATTACTTTTCCAAAGTATTCTATATGTGAATATAATATAGGGAGATGAAAAATCAGTGTTTTGAAAAACATTATATTTCTATTACCAAATAAATTGAATTAGGTAATTTATATAGTTAAATAACAATTATTTTTGTTTATTCATAAATCATGATTTAAATTTAAGTGATGCGAAAATTGAGGACACCCAATAGAGAAACCCCTATGTAAAAGATAAAAAAAACTTACAAACTAGTTAAATATATGCAATTTGTCAAATATTTGCACACATGAAAAATTGCTTTTTACATTTTAAATATGATCCTATGTTAACAACAACAAAAAAAAAAATTAATTTATATATAAATTTTAATGATAAAAAACAAATTTATCTTCAGCTTAATGCTCCCTTATTTCACCCATACAGTCGTTGACCATGCTCTTTTTTCTTTCTTTTTTTCTAATTATAATGCATAGCGGGATTGCCTACTCTTTTGGCTTGCACCACAGCTTATTTAAATGAAAATGAAAATTAAATTGAATTGAAATGCTTCGTTTCAGTGAGAATTGTGGTGAAACACGTGAAAATGGTAACTACCATTGGCTTCAGTAATCCTACAGATGCTTACCCATTCTGTGTCGAGTTTATCTGAACAACAATGTCCCCATTTCAATAATTTTGCAGCGCATGGAGCTACACTGCATGATAATTTGTTTGATTTGAATGTGCCATCGTCTTCTTGAGAATTGATTGTATCATCTGTTTTGTCATTTTGTTAATAGTTAATCTCACTTTGTTAATAATAGTTACTAGATAAATTTATAATTTCCTATAAAATACAAAATGAATAGCCACTTCCTTGTATAGATAAACCTTTTAGAAAATAAGATAATAATCAAAGTATTAAGTTATTTCTCAATTTGACAACTTTTAGAAAATAACATAATCCTGAGAGTATTGAGTTATTCCTAAATTTGACATGATATCAAAGTTAAACATTTTCGAACATCACAACTTTTGGTGTTTCAATCATGCTATGTTATGCCATGCAAATCTCTTGGTTTTCAATTACAATTCACTAGTTTTATAATATAATCCATTTGGTTTATAAGATAAATTCATTGGGTTTATTAATCACATTGTGACAAAGATTGTCTCGGTATGAGAATCAATCATGGTCAACCATGGTCCAATGTCACATTGTGACAATGATTGTCTCGATATAAAAATCAATCATGGTCAACGATGTTTACATTCACTCTAATTTGTAACCCATCGCTTTGATAATGGATGAATACAAGTTAAGCCCTTCAAATGATTGGGGTGTGAACCCCAATGAGGATGATTTAGGAGCAACTCTGGGGAGTCCTACCTTTCTTTTCACATTAACAAGGCAGTTCCACAATTTTAGGATTTTCAGAATGTTCTGCAACAACTTTGAAGAGAAACTCAAAACATTAGGACATCGATATTAGATATAGGGCTTGATAATCTAGACATGTAGGATAATTTTATAATATACATGTATGAGTTATGTCCTAATCTACTGTTCTCGTCTTAATATCAAGACATTTTTTTTATACTTTGCTATGTATGAATTTTTCATGTGTTTGAATGATGAAATAAACGAATATTAATGGGTCTGTATATACATATTTTTGAAAGTTTTGAAGTTTTTTTTGGAGTGTGTGTTTGTTTTTCTAATGAGTTGAATTAATTATTTTGTTATTTTTATAGGTGAGATTTTGTGGTGCAGATGTTGTTCGAGAGGAATATTTTACAGCAAATACTGTGCCTCTTGATTTCAGAGCTTGAATTTTGTTACTAAGAAGAATTTTAATCAAATTTTCCTTCAAGCAAGGTGATATCATAATAAATTAGTGGGATGATTTTAACATATGTATGATTCCAGAGCTTGAATTTTTTTACTAAGAATAGCTTAAATCAAAACGTCCTTAAAGTGGGGTGATATATGATTAACCATGGTCAAACATGGTTAATCATTGTCATCCATGGCCAATTATGGTCCAACATTACATTGTGACAAAGATTGTCTCAATTTGAAAATCAACCATGGTCAACCATTGTTAATCATGTTCAATGATAGTTAATAAACATGGTCACATTATCACAAAGATTTTTTGATTGTTCAATGTCGTGTTGTATCAAACATGGTCAACCATGGTCCAATGTCGCATTGCAACAAATATTGTATGCCTATGAAAATCAACCATGCTCAACCATGCTCAACCATCATCCAACATCACTTTGTGACAATGATTGTATCAATATGAAAATCAACCATGGTTAACCATAATATCAATAATCTAAATCACTTGGGCTTATGGTATCAATCTTTTGGGTTTATTATTCCCTTGGGTTTATAATATCAATCCCTTCGGTATATTAATATAAGGGTTCATATTCCTAGGGTATAATATTATTCATAGGTTTATAATATTAATCCCTTGGTTTCAATATACATCATGGTCAACCAAGGGTTTATATACCTTGAATTTATAATATTAGATGCCTAGGTCTAATAATATTAGTCCCTTCGATTTATGACAAATATTATCAAATTGGTCAATGCCGCATTGTGTCAACCATGGTCAACCATGGTCCAACGTCGCATTGTGACAAAGATTCTCAATATGAAAATCAACCATGGTCCAACGTCGCATTATGACAAATATTATCTCAATATGAATACCAGTTATGGTCAACCATGGTCCAATGCCACATTGTGACAAATATTGTCTCACTATGAAAATCAACCATGCTCAACCATTGTCAACCATTGTCCAATGTTGCATTTGGCAACAATTGTCTCAATATGAAAATCAATCATGGTCAACCATGGTTAGCCATAACATCAATAATATCAATCCCTTGGGTTTATAATATCAATCCCTTAGGTTTATTAATCTAATGGTTCATATTCCTACGGTATAATATTATTCATAGTTTTTATAATATAATCCTAGGGTTTAATATAAATACCTTGGGTTTATAATTCATTGGGTTTATAATATAAATTCCTTGGGTTTATAATTTTAATCATAAGGTTTATATTCCTAGGTTTATTATTCAATTTAGGGTTTATAATATTAATCCCTTGTGTTTATTAATTTTAGGGTTTATATTCCTAGGGTTTAATATTTAATCATGGTCCAACGTCACATTGTGGAAAATATTCTCTCAATATGAAAATCAATTATATTCAACCATGGTTAACCATCATTTTTTGACAAATATTGTCTCAATATGATAATCAACAATGGTCAACCATGTTTGCTTTAGGGATTATAATATTAATCTAATGTTTTATATGCCTTGGGTTGACAATATTAATCCTTTGGGTTTTTGGGTTTTTAGTATTAATCAGTTGCATTTATTAGTGCCTTGGGTTTATAATATCACTCCTTTGTATTTATTAATCTAAGGGTTTATATTCCTAGGATATAATATTATTCTTAGGATTTATAATTAATCTCAAGGTTTAATATAAATATTTTAGGTTTATCATATAAATTCCTTGGGTTTATAATATTAATCATAGGGTTTATATTCCTAGGGTTTGATATTAACTTTAGGTTTTACAATGTAAATCCATTAGGTTTATTAATTTTAGGACTTATCTTCTTAAGGTTTAATATTCATCCTAAGGTTTAATGTTATTCTCTTGGGTTTTTAATATTAATCCCTTGAGTTCTCATTGTGACAAATGTTATCTCAATATGAAAATCAACCATGGTCAACCCTGGTACAACATTGTATTGTGGCAAATATTGTTTCAATATAAAAATCAATCATGGTCAACCATGGTCCAACATCGCATTGTGACAAAGATTGTTTCCATATAATTGTCAACGATAGTCAACCATGTTTATTTTAGGGTTTATAATATTTATCTTATGGTTTATATATCTTGGGCTTATAATATTAAACCCTTAGGTTTAATATTATTCCCTTGTGTTTATAATCCCTTGGATTCTTAGTATTAATCCCTTGGGTTTATAATATCAATCCCTTCGATATATTAATCTAAGGGTTCATATTCCTAGGGTATAATATTATTCATAGGTTTATAATATTAATCCCTTAGTTTCAATATAAATCATTGTCAACTAAGGGTTTATATACCTTAGATTTGTACTATTAGCCCCTTGGATTTAATAATATTAGTCCCTTTGGTTTATATTACCTTGAGGTTTTAGTATTAACCCATTGGGTTTATTATTCCCTTGGGTTTATAATATCAATCCATTAGGTCTATTAATCTAAGGGTTCATATTCCTAGGGTATAATATTAAAATCTAAGGATTAATATTATAAAACCAAGGTATATAAACCCTAAGATAAACAATATAAACCCTCAACTAAACATGGTTGACCATGGTTGATTTTTTTTTTTTGAGACAATCACTATCAGAATGTAACATTGGACCATGGTCAACCCTCCTTATTCGAGGGATTATATACCTTGGGTTTATAAAATTAATTCATTGGGGTTAATTTTATTCCTTTTTGTTTATAATCCCTTGGGTTTAATACTAAAACATGAGGATTTATAAACCCCAGGGAATAATATTAAACCCTATGAGTTAATATTAATTGCAAACACTATGAATAATATTATACAGTGGGAATATGAACCCTTATATTAGTAAACCCAAGGGATTGATATTATAAACCCAAGGGAATTTATATACCCAAGGGGTTAATACTAAAACCCCAAGGGAATAATATTAACCCAAGGGATTAATGCTAAAAACCCTAGAGTTTATATTCCCTTGGGTTTTAGTATTAATCCCTTTGGTTTATTATTCCTTTGGGTATAATATTAATCATAGGGTTATAAACCTAAGGGACTAATATTATAAATTCAAGGGATTGATATTATAAACTGAAGTGATTAACACTAAAAACCCAAGGGAATATAAACTCTGTTGTTTTTAATAATAATCACTTAGGTTTATTATCCCTTCAATTAATATTATTACCTTGGATTTATAATCCCTTGGTGTTTTAGTATTAACCGCTTGGGTTTATTATTCTCTTAGGTTTATAATATCAGTTCCTTGGGTTTATTAATCCCTAATGTTTAATATTATTCCCATGGTTAATATTATACTAAAAACCAAAGGAATTATAAACCCAATGAATTATACTAAAAACCCAAGGAATTACAAACCAAAGGAATTATACTAAAAACCCAAGGAATTATAAACCCAAGGGTTTATATACCTTGGGTTTACAACATTTATCCCTAGAGTTTAATATTATTCCCTTGGGTTTATAATTCCTTGGGTTTTTAGTATTAATCCCTTGGGTTAATATTATTTCCTTGGGTTTATAATCCCTTGGGGTTTTAGTATTAAACCATAGGAATATGAACCCTTACATTTATAAACCCAAGGGATTGATATTATAAACCCAAGGGTTAATACTAAAATCCCAAGGTATTATAAACCCATGGGATTAATATTATTCAACCAAAGGGACTAATATTATGAATCCAGGGTCTATAAATCTTTGGATGACCATGATTTATGTTGAACCTAAACGATTACTATTATAAACCTATGAATAATATTATACCCTAGGAATATGAATCCTTAGATTAATATACCCAAGGGATTGATATTATAAACCCAAGGGATTAATACTAAAAACCTAAGGGAATATAAACCCTAGGGTTTTTAGTATTAATCCTTGAGTTTATTATCACTCAGCTTAATATTATTCCCTTGGGTTCATAATATCAATCACTTGGTTTTATTAATCTAAGGGTTCATATTTATATTACATTATTTAAAATTAAATATTTATTATTTAATTAAATAAATACCATTTATTATTAAATAATAGTTATTATAAATAAATTATTATTATTATTGATAATGATAATAATAATATTTTTATTGCAATAGTTTTTTTGTATTATTAATTTTATTGTTACATATTATTAATGGTAGATACAAATGAAGCCTTAGTGTATATCAACCAAATTAATATTTTTAATGTGGTTGTGCTAGTGTATGTTAAATCATGAAATTATGTTTGCAAAAAAACAAATTAATTATATAGAAATTTTAGTGATATATTGTAATTTAAGTGTTTAAAATTTGTGATTTCAAATATGTATTACATAATTATAATGCATATTTAAATACATTTCTATAAACGATTAATAAAATACAATATTGTCAATCTTTTTGAAATAATTTGATAGATCATAGGAATATTGTCTCTATTTACCAAGTGAAGCATTTGACCTTTTTCAGAATTAGTTCTTCTTAGCAACACTTCTTTTTTTCCTCAAGAGACTATATAAATCCTAAACTAAAAGTGATTTTGATAAAAGAAAATAAATTTATATATTTATTCTTATGTCTCATTCACCAAACATTGGAATTAAAATCCAATGCCAACTAAAAGGGATTGTGAGAATAGAAGGAAAGAGAAAAATGATTTAAAAATAATCTAGGTGTTAAGAATAAAATTAGAGGAATTGGAGAGTAAATTGTCAATATATACATATTTCCCAAGTAATATAGTCCCACAAGTAATAATCTCTCTTTACTTCTCCCCAACACATGTTTAAGAAATGAAGAAACTCAAAACCATTTGGGCATATGATTGAAGGGTGTGTGATAAAGGTTATCTATTGTTAGATATAAACCCAAAATTTTACTAGTGAATCTAGGTTTGAAGCTTTGTTTTGTTTCACAACAAGTCACATTTACCAAGTGAATCATTTCAAGACTTTTTTCAAATTTACTTCTTCTTAGCAACAATTTTTTATTTCTTCAAAATACTATATAAATCCTAAACTAAAAGTGATCCATACTGTAACAAGGATCGTATTATTATTTTTGTTCATGTATCTCAGTTACCAAACATTTCGATTATTTAAATCCAACGTCAATTACTTAAATATACTCATTTGTATAATACTTTGCAAGGTTGTTGAATTAAAGTCTAATAAAAATTAATTTTAAATTCTTATATAGAAAACTTCTAAATACATATTTTAAAGAGAATTATTTCTTAATGATATGGTGAATCTTTTGAATTTAAGAGAATGGGAGATTCCTGAAAAATCAATATAGTGTTTACCATAGTGAAGGGCCAAATTTATTTCATGAGAGAAAATAAAATCTATATCTATAAATTCATAAAAATTTAATAAACTATAAGATAAATTGTGACTAAGAAACCGTACAATACATAAATACACACTCCATGATACAATAAAGAACATGTTGAGCTAGTTTTTAAGTATGTTAATATTCGAAAACCTACTATACAAAATCAAATTATTTGGAAAAGTTTACCTTGACTAGAAGCACCATATCATTTATTGTTTTAAAACGTGTAACTACAATTACCATAAAACAATAGTAAGAAAAAAATTCTTAAAGGAAGAACTTATAATAACTACAAAACATTTCATAATTCCAAAGAAAAAGTGAAACAAATGTGGGATGAGAAGTATGAAAAAAACAATGAAATTGTTGACAAGGAAACAAAAGGAAATCAAGAGATAGAGGTTTAGTGGATTTAGAGAACAAGGAATATGCTTCAAGGTCTTATCAACAATGAATGTACATTGTTATCATTTGTGGTGAAGAGGGGAATAAATGATTTGAGTGTTTTTTTGGTAGAATGTACATGGAAATTTTAGCACAACAATCAAGTAGGGCACAAGGAAGGGTAAGAGGATTTAAAAAACTATATGTTTCTACAAGGAGTTCTTTTTATGCACATACAAAGATGGATATCTAATGTTTTTTATGTTTTAAATTATTTTCATCAAATATTGACAAAGTTTAAAATACCTGGAAGTCCTCTTTTTTACTTTTGAACAATATTTTACAATATATTTTGCGATTACATGTTGATAAAAAACTAGATAAATTTAATCGACATTAGATTGCCACAGTCTAAGAAGATTAACATTCTAAACATTTATAACATATCATCAATACATGCATGCTAATTTATTTCTTTTAAATTTATTATTTATGAATTTAATATTGATTAATCACATGAGTTTTCCATGGAGCATTATATTTTTACTTAATAATACACTACTTTTTGTGCAAGCACGAATCTACACTACACTTTCTATGTCTTTAAAAAACTTGTTCTCTTAAAAAAATTCTCATAACCTTCATGTGACAATTGAAAGAAGAAACTTGTGAGGTTTTGAAAGGTAGGGATCATCATTTAGGATTCAAGGAACCATTAAATGTTATATATGATGATTAATGTTATGGAATTTTAATGTTGTTATATATGTTTGACAAATAATCTCTTCTCAATTCATGCACATTGGAAATAGAGATATTCTTGCCCCTTATAGATCTTGACACATTTTCTCTCTTTTAACTCCTAGAAGGATGTCAAACATTAATCAAACTAATTTTTATAGGTTTTGGAGCACCTATGTGATAGCCGTTGTTTTCAATCCCTATTGTAAATAAATTGATATCAATTGTAATTCGTGTAAATACTATATAGAAATTATGTTCCAATGGTTTTATTTGGTTAAATCACATCCTTAGTTTTAGTGGGTTATCCTAAACCATTACAATTTTAAGGTGGTTTATAATTTGCATGAATTCAAGTGGTTTCAGAAAATTCCAATCATCCATGGTTTCAATTAGTTTTCAATAATTTGCATGGTTTCAAGTGGTTTTCAATAATTTGCATGCTTTCAACTGGTTTTCAATAATTTTCTTGGTTTAAAGTGGTTTTATTTAGTTATTGTTACATGTCATTTTTTAACTACATGGTATTACTTTCGATGGTTATTTTATCTTAGTTTTATTATTTCATTCTCCATTTGTTTCTAGTTTTAAATCATATTTCCTAATGCATACAATATGGAGCAAGTAATATAAGAAGTGAGACAATTTAAATTACCTATATTTGCATGAATTTATTGAATTGCATGATATTCTTGTTCTTTCAATGCTTGACATATTTTTCTCATCCTTTGTCTATCTCTTTATCGCATTTCCTCTGTGGATGACAATTTATTTCTTTTTCTAAATCCAAATCTCCAATTTCCAATGTTGTTGTGAATCCTTGTGTAATTTTCACGCTTTGATATTGCACTATGAATGAATGTTTGCTATTTTTTTCTACATTCAAATTTAGAGACTATTTTTTTGGGGGTTGACAGTAGCGGATTGATTGAGCTATAGGCTTGATTGAAACCTTGAGCCATATATTTTTTCATTAATAACATTAATAAAAGTTGGTATTCAGTTGGTGGTGATTGGCACTTTAATGGCTCGATCAAGCCACTGGTTAACCAACTATACGACTTGATAAAGGGTTTATTTAATGCTCGATGGGGAAATTTGAATTTTTAATTTAAGCACTCGATCAAGAATTTGAAGTGGTCAATCAAGCTCCTAAGTTTGTAAAAATCACATTGTCAACACCTCTTCTGCAGATTTATCTGCAACCCTATTTTGTACCCTAGCAGATTTAGGGCAAAATGTGTCCTTAAGTGGTGGAGTTGATCATGCTGGATTAACGAAAGGATCCTCTATCAAATGGCATATGAATTTGACACTTTCAAATTAATATGATATTTTTCATCTAATTTCTTTTAAACATAATTATTGAAATTGTTTCAGACAGTTTCAAAGGGAGGAAATAAAAAATCATTAACATAAAATATACACAACAAAAAAATTTCAAAAAATAGCACTATCTTCATTTATGAATCATCTTCAAAAGGCTACAGTTGTTTTTTCAATTTATTTAAAGAGTTTAAAAAATATTATGCTAACATATGTGTCTCCAAAATTTAATTGAAATATTGCATCACAAACTTCGAAAAATAATAAAAAATATAATTTTACATGAAAAGATAAATTTTTAATATGAAAAAATTAGTTCTCTCCATTTAGATCATGCTCATATATATATATATATAGCCTAAATTACTTATGGGAGCTCCAATCATGTCATGGCATCTTGTAATTGTTTCAATCATGCAGTTGATGTGAGATTAACCTCATTGGAAAGTTATACCTTCATATGAAGAAACAAAGAAAGTATAAATCATATCATCCACTCGAAAGTATGATGGTATTCCATAGGAAAGGGATTATGAAAGGTCTTTTCCCCTTAACTTCTCCTACATTTGGGTTAAAATTGTAGCGACATAAAATGATGATCCAAACCACTTGCAAACATTGAAGTTTATCCTTCTCAAGTTATATCTTTGAGAGAATTGGTTGTAGACTATGGCATATACTACATGGCCTCCAATCTAGGCACAGAGAGTCCTACTTATGCCTGTGAGACACAATCTTAATTTTTGCGCAATGTTCATACTTGAGGATTGTAAGTGGACTAGAAAATTGTACTACTAGATTAATGCAGGTATATACGTTTGTTATTTCAACTTAGTGGGCAATGTTTCTTTCTAATTGGGAATGAACACATCAATTGGAATGTACTATTTTTAATTATGTTTTAGTGTGCAAGCATAGTAGGGTGACAAAAGTTTCAAGTTTGATGGACTTAGTGTAGAACTATTGGGGTCAACATAAGTCATGGGGACCTCTATGGAAATGCTAGGCAAGGAACTCCCATAGTTTAATTGATTGTCTCTCAAATTCATTTGTTTTGTTTCATGTGTTAAACCTTGTCAAAGAGCTTTGGATTTTATAAGTTGGCTTTGTTCCACTATCCCTCTCTCGGGCTTGAAGAAAAGGAACTTTACTCAATCTTGTAGATAATTGGCGTTCTCCAAACCATTAGTATGTTCTAAATCAATAGGGCGCAGTGCCTTAACTTTCATTGGAAGGAACAACAAGTCTATGGGAAGACTAAAGGTGTTGGAAATTAAGGGATAAGTTGGATTCAAAATGTGGCGAGGCCCCACAGAAACGACAGAAAGCAGTATTGGTGTTGGGAGGATGAATTGTGATTTTTTGGACATAGTCACTTAGTTGAAGCAGAAAATTGAAGTGGTCGAAGTGCGCTTACTTGTCTTGAATTTGAAACTAAAAGACTATAGGTTGTCCATAGTCCAAGTGTTGGAGGAAAACCAATTTCTAAAAGAAAAGTTTTCCCAATAAGATAATGAGGTGGAGGCCTTACGTAGCCAACTATTATATCTATAGGACCAAACTAATCGTCTAAAAACTCGGCTCCACAAGGGTGACAATGAAACTAGGACTCAAGAAGAGAATTTTAAGGACCTTAACAAGCCAACAATTAGGAAAAAAATACAAATGTATTTGAAGTATGTTTCCTTGCAAATTTTGCCTTCTGTTAGGAATCTTTCATTGTATATACAATTTTACTAATGTTCTGAAATATAACATAATATGTAATCTAGTAAGTATGTTATTAACAATATTTAATCCTATGAAATTGCAGGATGATGCTCATATTGCAAACTTTTCCGTATATATGTCATGACTGAGCATAGACTTTATGAAAATCATACTCTTGTTAAAATAAAAAGACACCCTTTAATATATAAAATTGATTAGAAAAATAAGAAATTTAAGTTACATGTAATTAGTATTTTCAAATGTAATATAAATGGTTTATGATTTTTTTATTATTAATTTTAGCATTAGTTATAAAAATTATAAATTTGAGTTATATAATTTGTACTATTTAAATATCTTTAAAATATTAAAATCTTTTAATCTTTTAATATTTTAAATATTTATATATTCCAAAAATTCAATTTAAATAATAAAAAATTATAGTTATGCCATAAGCATGGTCTATATTAGAATTGGGCTTGAGGAATTTATATTTTCAATAAAACTAATGGTTGAAATTTCAAGTTAGGGGAATATTCTTCTTCTAATACATGATCTAATGAACAATATGAAAAAATTGACATCTTTTTTTTTTTCAGTTTCATGCTTCTCTCTTTAATTTATTAAAAAATTATTTGTAAAACATGGCTAGATTCACTCGATTTGGATGTATTGGATTATATAACTTATATTATATAACTTCTACAATTTTCATTCCTTCCCCGTTGAGCCATGTTTAATGTTGTCATTCACATTCCTTCCTGACCCTACCTAGGATTAGAGAAACACTATATTCCCTTACTAGCACAACCACATTAAAAATATTAATGTGGTGGATATAGCCGAAGGATTCATTTGTATATACCATTGATAAATATGTAACAATAAAGTCAATAATACAGAAAACCTATTGCAACAAAAATATTATTATTATCATTATAAATAATAATAATTATTTCTTTACAATAATTATTATTTAATATTAAATGTTATTTATTTATTTAAATAATAATTATTTAATAATAAAAATAATGTAATATAAATATGAACCCTAGGAATATGAACCCTTATATTAATAAAATCTAGGGATTGATATTATAAATCCAAGGGAATAATAAACTGAAGGGGTTAATACTAAAACCCCAAAGAATTATAAACCCATGGTAATAATATTAAGCTGAGTGATAATAAACCCAGCGGATTAATACTAAAATCATAGTGTTTATATTCCCTTGTGGTTTTAGTATTAATCCCTTGGGTTTATATTCCCTTTAGTTTATAATATCAATCCCTTGGGTATATTAATCTAAGGATTCATATTCCTAGGGTATAATATTATTCATAGGTTTATATTATTAATCTTTTAGGTTGAATATAAATCATGGTCATCCAAGGATTTATATACCTTGGATTTATAATATTAGTCCCCTGGGTTTAATAATATTAGTCCCTTGAGATTATAATACCTTGGGGTTTTAGTATTATCCCTTTGGTTTATAATATCAATCCCTTCAGTTTATAAATGTAAGGTTTCACATTCCTAGGGTTTAATACTAAAACCCCAAGGGATTAATACTAAAAACCCAAGGAATTATAAACCCAAGGAAATAATATTAGAACCTAGGGATTAACATTATAAACCCTTGGTATATAAACCCTTGGGTTTAGAATTCCTTGGGTTTTAAGCATAATTCATTTGGTTTATAATTCATTTGGTTTTTAATATAATTCCTTGGGTTTTTATTATAATATTAACCATAGGGAATAATATTAAACCTTAGGGATTAATAAACCCAAGGAACTAATACTATAAACCCAGGGGAATATGAACCCTTAAATTAATAAACCCAAGGAACTGGTACTATAAACCCAAGAGAATAAAAAACAGGATGGGCTAGTACTAAAACAACAAGGGATTATAAACCAAAGGGATTAATACTAATAAACCTAGGATTTATATTTCATTAGGTTTTCAGTATTAATCCCTTGGGTTTATAATATCAATCCCTTGGATTTATAATATTAGCCCATTATGTTTATAAAACCTATGAATAATATTATACCGAAGGGATTAATAATAAAAACCCAATGGAATATAAACTTTAGGGTTTTTAGTATTAATCCTATGGGTTAACAGTATTCCCTTGGGTATATAACCCCTTGGGGTTTTAGTATTAACACCTTGGGTATATTAAATTCCCTCGATTTTATAATATCAATCCCTTAGGTTTATTGATCTAAGGGATCATATTCCCACGGTATAACAATATTCATAGTGTTTGTAATTAATATTAATTCCTAGGGTTTAATATTATTCCCTATGGTTTATAAATCCTTGGGTTTTTAGTATTAAACCCAAGGGATTATAAACCCAAAGGAATAAAATTAAACCCAAGGAATTAATATTATAAACCCTCAAATAAAGAGGGTTGACCATGGTCAACCATGGTCCAATGTCACATTGTGACAACAACTGTCTCAAAATAAAAATCAACCATGGTCAACGATGTTTAGTTTAGGGGTTATAATATTAAACCTTCGGGTTTAATATTATTTGCTTGGGTTTTTAGTATTAATCTCTTGGGTTTAGTATCCATTCCATTAATATTATTCCCTTGGTTTATAATCCCTTGGGATTTTAGTATCATACCCTAGGAATATGAACCCTTATATTAATATACCGAAGGGATTGATATTGTAAACCTAAGGGATTAATACTAAAAACCGAAGGGAATATAGACCCTTAGATTTACAAACCCAAGATATTGATATTATAAACCCAAGGGATTGATATTATTGATATTATGGTTGACCATGGTTGATTTTCATATTGAGACAAGCGTTGTCACAATGTGACATTTGACAAATGTTGACCATGATTGTCCATGGTTAACCATGATTATAAACCAAAGGAAATCATATTAAACCCTAGGAATATCAACCCTTGGATTAATAAACCAGAGGGACTGATATTATAAACCCAAGGAACTAATAAACACAAGGGATTAATATTAAAAACCCAAGGGATTATAAACCCAAGGGAATAATATTAAACTTAAGGGCTTAATATTATAAACCCAAGATATATAAACCATAAGATAAATATTATAAACCCTAAATAACATGGCTGACCATCATTGATTTTCATATTGACATAATCTTTGTCACAATGTGGTGTTCAACCATGGATGGCCATGGTTGATTTTCATATTGAGACAATCTTTTCCACAATACGGTGTTGGGCCATGGTTGATCATGGTTAATTTTCATTTTGAGATCATATTTGTCGCAATGTGAACCCAAGGGATTATATTAAAAACCCAAGTGAATAATGTTAAACCTTAGGATAAATATTAAACCCTAAGAAAATAAACCCTAAAATTAATAAATCTAACGAATTAATATTGTAAACCCTAAGAATATAAACCCTATGATTAATATTATTAACGCAAGGAAATTATATTATAAACCCAAAAGATTTATATTAAACCCTAGGATAAATTATAAATCATATGAATAATATTATACCCTAGGAATATGAACCCTTAGATTAATAAACCCAAAGAATTAATATTGTCAACCCAAGGCATATAAACCCTTAGATAAATATTATAAAGCCTAAAACAAACATGGTTGACCATGGTTGATTTTCCTATTGAGACAATCTTTGTCACAAAGCAATGGTTGACCCTTGTTGACCATCATTGATTTTCGTATTGAGAGAATCTTTTCCACAATGTGACGTTGGACCATGGTTGAATATTAAACTCTAGGAATATAAACCCTAAAATTAAAAAAGACAAGGGATCGATATTGTAAACCCTAAACTGAATATTAAAGCTAGGAATATAAACCCTATGATTAATATTTTTTTTCTAAGTAAAACTATTCTATTAATATAAAACAAAATATAATTACATCAAGGCTCGGGCCTCAGTAGTGTTGAACATCATTCATAAAAAAATATGCCTATCTAACCTTGACTGCTCCAACAATGGGGAAACCAGTCCATAAAAGCAAAATCCCATACAGGGGTTATCAGTTTTGATCAAAAAACATATCAAACATTGCATAAACATAACAAGGAAGGATTGGACAGAACAAAAACATAACTGAAACTGTCCACTCAGTGGAAAAAATACCCAACTAGCAGAAGGGCGACACCTAGCTGCCAAGTGTCGATTTTTGAGATTGTCTGGGGCAGGTTCTTCCTCAATCAAACACGCGTACTGGTACCAATCCTCCTCCTCTACTGACGTGCCACTTCCTTGAGCTGGATGAGTGCCTGTGTAGCTGCCCGCAACTACATGCAGGCCAGACGTGTCTCCCGGTCTACTTCCTGATGCCTGCGTGTCACCAATTCTTCCTTCAACAGCCTATTGACTACCAACCAACTCTTTGCCATGCGGGATGGCAGCATCTTTCTTCAAGCCACTACTTGCCTAGGTCGTCATTTCTTCTGTTTCTTTGTGCATTCCTCTGTTGCTCACCATTTCTCTTTGGCAGAGCTTTCGGTGTGTCATTTTCCTCAAAGAAAGTGATGTTGACAGTGGCGGTGATAACAGGTCTATGCAGGGTGCTGTGGAATCGGAATTGCATTGTGTGGGGAGTGGGGTGAGGGGGAAGGGGAAAATTGGCTGTATGGACAGCGACGTCCCTCCTTCCTGCACCTTGGAGCTGAGCTCATCCCCTGCCATTGCAAGTATCAGGATACCAGCTAGGGAAGGAGCCATAAGGATTTGGGATGTCAGGATAAAAGGAGGGGGAGACAAAGTCTGGGCTGGGCATTGCATGAGGATGGATGCCCCCTCTCCTGCTCCGCATTTGGTGGTGAATGTGAGCCATGGTGGGATCAAAGCAAAGCTATCAGCAGGGAGATTGGTGGAATGACTAAGTAGAGAGTGAGTGAAGGAAGTCTGAGCGTGAGCAGGATTGCAAAGCCTGGTGTGGGAGAAGTGAAACCTATTGCCAAGATCTATATAAGTGAGCAGCCAACAGTGGTTTCCTGTTACTGTGCGTGAGCAAGGGTCTGTGGCTTGAGGAGGACAAACGCAGTGGAACAGGGGAGGAGGAACAACGTTATGGTCTATGGAGGCCATTGCTATGAGAATGATGGTGAAGTCTTGACCAGAGCACCCATTTAATGGCACCTGCAAGGTGCCATGAATGCCCTTCAGGTTGGCATGGGAGAAGATGCAGGCGGCCATGTGGCTAGTCCTCCCACCGCCCGTCTGTCTAATCGCCATTAATGGCTTGATTAACACCCACATCTGGGTGTGCTTCTTCACCCTGTACCATCTCAATCTGCAACAAATCATTGTAATCCTTTAACTGGAGTGTAGTGGCAATAGTATTAAGCATGCCTGCATGTAGGGTCCTTCCACTATCCACTCCTATGTTAGCTAAAATATCAGCCACTTTGTTGCCATCCCTACGAATGTGTTTGAGGGTGACTGCTCTGTGGGTACAGAGCCATTGTTCAATGAGTTCTAATCTTTCTGCCAATCTCCAACTGCTGACCACTTTGTTTGAAGGCATCCCCTGCAGAATCTAATTAACCATGTTAATGAGAATCTGTGAATTACCTTCAATTAAGAGTGGGAAGAAACCATGGAGTTGAGCAAGGAGAAGCCACTGCCATAGCCCTTCTAATTCAGCCAAGTTATTCGTATCCCAACCAATTGAGCCTATGAAGGTTAGAAGAGGTATGCCTTTATGATCCCTGAAGACTCCTCTGTATCCTGCTTTGCCTGGATTGCCCTTAGAAGCTCCATCAAAGTTAAGTTTTATCATATGTTGGGGTGGAGGTAGCCATCTGTTTGGTATCTTGCTTTGTGAAGATGTTTTACCATGATTTGCTTGCATCTGGTTCCATTGTAGATTCCAGTTTTCCCATATATTCTGTTCCTGTGGAATGGAAGGAAAGTATTCTTCATACCAGGTATGAAGCATTAAGGTTTCCTCAAGGTTATGGCAAACATTGTTCCATAGGACCAATCCTCACCTTTAGAAGTCCTATGGAAAAATGTTTGCCATAACCTTCGGGAAACCTTAATGCTTCGAACCTGGTATGAAGAAGACTTTCCATATTGTCCACATTAGAAGACCTGGGATAAGTTTCCATAAAGTGTTTAACAGTTTGATTTTATATGGACTGATTTCCCAATTGCGCACAGTGTTGGTGATATCCTCTTTAATTCATCTGTCTTTTTGGCATCTTAAGCTTACTCTTTCCCAGAGTCTGCCTGCCAATGGGCAAGAGTTCATGAGGTGCACAGTGGTTTCTTCCTCTTATTTGCAGTTGGGAGACATGGAGGGCCCATGAAAGCTTCTTTTTTGTAAGTTGTCCCAAGTGAGGATTTTATTTTGACAGAGCAACCAGAGGAAAGTGGATACTTTTGGCCAAATGGTGGGGGCCCAAACTTTGTTCCATAGAGGATCCTTGACTGTGTGATTCCTTATAATTATATTATATGCCTCATGTGTAGTGAAGGTTCCTCTTGCCTCGTATCCCCATCTAATTATATCCTTCTTATCAGAATATCATATTTCCTGTTAGAAAGTTCTACTTCCAGATTTTCCTGAATGGACTTTGTGCCTTGCCTAATGATGTGGTCCAAGCTTATCCATTGTCTGTATCCCTATATGACAATGGGCTTCTAGTGTTGGTTGACCATGACCATCAATTGCCCTTCCCAATCCGGTATTTGTTGAGGTTTGAGTAGGTCCTTCAGCTTTGGTCTTTGCTGCCAAGAGTCTTCCCAGAACCGTGCATTATTACCATCCCTAACTTCCCAGAAGCTGTGTTGTTGGATTAAATCCTTGTGTTGTTTAGCTGCATTCCAGATTAGGGATCCTGGGCCAAATTTTGTGAGTTGAATTAGATCGTCTACTGATCGGTTGTTGGCATATTTTGCTGTCCAGAGGATAGCCTAGGGAGTATGCGGCGCTGAGATCCATTTCCACCAGATTCGTGCTCCCATGACAGCATTACAGTGTTGAGGATCACGAAGCCCAATACCTCCAGAATTTTTTAGAAGGCAT
Source organism: Pinus tabuliformis (assembly GCA_031772625.1). Taxonomy (NCBI): domain Eukaryota; kingdom Viridiplantae; phylum Streptophyta; class Pinopsida; order Pinales; family Pinaceae; genus Pinus; species Pinus tabuliformis. The sequence goes on from CM062808.1 coordinate 628,168,916, forward strand.
ACTGTGTCCCATTTCACTAGAGCCCATTTTCAATTTTTTCCCTTATTTCCCCACAAAAAGGTTCTCTGAAGTTGTTTGATTTCCTTGAGGATCCATTTTGGTGCTGCCATAACTGAAAAAAGATAAAGAGGCATGGATTGCAAGACAGCTTTGATTAAGACTAAACGGCTTGCCATGTTGAGGGCTCTGTAAGTCCATGAGGAGAGATGAGCTTCCAACTTTTCCAAGAGCAGTTGCCAAGAGGAATGCTTTAAAGCAGTATCAGTCATGGGAGTGCCCAGATATTTCGAGGGGAGAGTGGCTATCGAGAATCCAAGGATCCGAGCAATTGAAGATTGAGTGATAGCAGGGGTATGAAAGAAAAAGATTTGGGATTTAGCCTTATTGATGCTAGCTCCAGAGGCATCCGAGAACTCTGTCAAAAGGGATTTTAATTTAAGAGCTTCTTGGACCGACGGATGGCCAAACAGCATGTTATCGTCCACGAATTGTTGGTGGGTAAAAGCAGGGGTGTTGGGAAAGGAGAGGCCTCTTAATTGCTGGGAATGAAGAGCTTCTTTGATGTTTCTTCCAAGCCCTTCCGCCATTATGACGAACAGAAAAGGGGATAGGGGATCGCCTTGTCGGATTCCTCTGGAGGGGTGAAAGGGGGTGGAAGGGATTCCATTGACCAGAATTGAGAAGAAGGTGGACGTTATAAGACTCATGACCCATCTAACCCATAGGGAGGAGAAGCCAAAGAACCCTATGATTAATATTACGAACCCAAGGAATTTATATTATAAACCTGGCAATGGGTTATACAGCCAAGGGATTTATATTAAACCCTAGGATTAATGTTATAAACACTATGAATAATATTACAACCTATAAATATGAAACCTTATATTAATAAACCCAATGGATTTATATTATTGGTATTATGGTTGACCATGGTTGATTTTCATATTGAGATTCTTTGTCACAATGCGACAATGGACCATGGTTGACCGTGGTTGACACAATGTAGCATTGAACAATCAGACAATATTTGTCATAATTGAAGGGACTAATATTATTAAACCCAAGTGACTGATATTATAAAGCCAAGGTATATAAACCCTTGGTTGACCATGATTTATATTGAAACTAAGGGAATAATATTATATTACTATGAATAATATTATACCCTAGGAATATGAACCCTTAGATTAATATACCGAAGGGATTGATATCAAAATCCAAGGGATTAATACTAAAATTCCAAGGGAATATAAACCCTTATATTAATAAACCCAAGAGATTAATATTAGAAGCCCAAGGGATTGATAATATTAATATTATGGTTGACCATGGCTTATTTTAATATTGAGACAATCCTTGTCACAAAGAGACGTTGGAGGATGGTTGACCATGGTTGATCATGGTTTATTTTCATAGTTAGACCATCTTTGTCACAATGTGACATTGGACCATGGTTGACACAATATGACCTTGAACAATCAAAAAATCTTTGTCATAATATGATCATTGTTATTAACAATCTTGACCATGATTGACAATGGTTTACCATGGTTGATTTTCAAATTGAGACAATCTTTGTCACAATGTGACCTTGGACCATAGTTGACCATGGTTGACAATGATTAATCATGCTTGACCATGGTTAATCATATATCACCCCGCTTTAAGGAAATTTTGATTTAAACTCTTCTTAGTAACAAAATTCAAGCTCTGCAATCATACATATGTTAAAATCATCCCAATAACTTATTCTAATATCACCCTGCTTTAAGGAAAATTTGATTAATATTCTTCTTAGTAACAAAATTCAAGCTCTCAAATCAAGAGGCATAGTCTTTGTTGTAAAATATTCCTCTCGAACAACATATTCACTACAAAATCTCACTTATAAAAATAACAAAATAATTATTCAACTCGTTAACAAAAAGGATACACATTCCAAAATTAAACTTCAAAACTTTGAAAAAGATGTATGTACAGACCCATTAATATTCATTTATTTCATCATCCAAACACCGGGAAAATTTATGCATAGCAAAGTATAAAAACAAAATGTCTTGATATTAAGACGAGAAGAGTAGATTAGGACGTAGCTCATACATGTAAATTAGAAAATGATCCTATATGTCTAGCTCATCAAGCCCTACATCTGATAACCAAGTCTTAAATTTTTGAGTTTCTCTTCAAAGTTGTTGTATAACATGATAAAAATCCTAAAACTGTGGAAGTACCTTGTTTCTGTGAAAAACAAAGTAGGACTCCCCAGGTTGCTCCTAAGTCATCGTCCTTGGGGTTCACATCCCAACCGTTTGAAGGGCTTAACTTGTATTCATCCCTCCTCCAAGGGATGAATACAACGGTGAAATAAGAGAGCCTTTGGATCAAACTCTAACGGAATAAATTTAATTTAAAATAACTCCGCAATAAAATTTAATGAATAGAACCTTCTCAAACGATATGGTCTGTTTTTTATTTTCCTCGAGAATAAATTTAATCTAAAATAACTCCGCAATAAAATTTAATGAATAGATCCTTCCCAAACGATATGGTCTGTTTTTTGTTTTCCTCGAATTATGTTACGGATACCGAGATGGCATGCCTCCACTTGTTATTCTCTTAGGATATGACATATTGAAAACTAAACATACACGTGGTTCTTTATGGGAACAAATTTAAGATAGCTTCCATGAAAAGCTTTTGTACATCTGGAAATTAATATGCATTATGTTTTATTTTTTCAGTCGTTTTAGTTCTTTGAATTAAGCAGGTAACTGGTCATGGTGTGATGGCTGTCTCCTTGCTGTCCATTTCATAATAATATTTGGTGGTTTTATGGGAATAGGGTTGATAATAATCTTATGTTTTATTGTAAGATTGTGCTGTCCATTTCATAAAAATATTTGGTGGTTTTATGGGAATAGGGTTGATAATAATATTAGGTTTTATTGTAAGTTTGTTTTATACATAATTAATAGGTTAATAATTAGTACTTAATTAATTAATAGGTTAATAATTAGTACTTAATTAATATTAGAGTTTATGACACTAGTTTATAATACAGTTTATATTAAGTTGATGGCTTATAAATGTGGTTGCGATAGTCTAAACTATTATCTTTAAGTTACTTTTAGAACTATCAAAGTTGTTGCTTTAACATTTGATGACAATGAAAGTGTAATTGAATACTGTATTATTCAGAAATAATGCTTACATTAGTAAATAAGAAAGATTAGGTTGTTGATTGTTGGAAATTTGTTGAGAGATTTTCTCAACAATATTCTCTTTATTTGGAATATGTTGGATCTCATGAGCTCTATTTATGTGGCTTCTAATTTGACTTTATTGCACAATATACAAATTGTTTTGAATAAATTTATCTATCATGTCTACTCCATTTTTCTTGTTAGTATCAAAGCCCATATGAGCTTGACTCCCTCAAAGGAGAGCCGAGGAGAGCGGAGGAAGATGGAAGAGATTTGAAATTCTATTCTGTGTACATAAATAAATAAGACCGTGTGTGAGAGTGTTTTTTTGTGAGTTCTATTTCTCGTGTGATTGTTTACTAAGTTTGCTGTGTGTGTCAGAGTGTTTTTTTGTGATTTCTATTACAAGCCTGATTGTCTATTAAGTTTGTTGTGTGACGTGCTAGTCAATATTCCACGCCATCGCTAAATGAGAGACACCGGAGTCAAAACACTAGTTTCCACGATTAGCTACTATGTGTAGAACTGCGAATAGACCGCTCTCAGCTGGGCAATAATGGATTTTTTTTTTCTTTGCTGTATTGTCTCAATGAATTTGCAGATCTTACCAACCAAGAATTCAAGGCGTGGTATCTAGTAATCAAATGTGATATTGATTTCGCTCGAGTACCCAAGCACAATCAATAATTCCAGTTGGTCAATCTATGGAACGACCAAGGAGACTGTGCAAGTGAACAAGGAGTATGTGAGTTGCGCAGTGGATCTAAGTATATTCAAACTCGGCGGCTCATTAAGAATGCTGGAGCATCCTAGTCCTCTCCGACATAGAATTCAATCACACTGTCGTCAATCTCACTCTGTTGGTGGCCCATGAGGACGAAACACACCCGCAAGTGTACAAGTCTTCGACTGCAAAAATATTGGGACCAAACAGTGTCAAAAGGAATGACATATGTAGCCCACCGAATGACATATGTAGCCCACCGAACCATTTGAATGTCGGCATGAGTATTGGGAAGACATTAATTCTTGAAACTTGCAAGCGAAGGGGACCATAGCTGCAAATCGCTAGCATCATAGTCCATATTATGTCCGCCTTTCAATTTATGGAACATTTAGACATACAGAAGAGAAAGGGAAATTGTTGGTTTCACTGCACTTCTGTTAGGAACAACCTACACATGTAATCTCAATCTATGATTAATATAAATATGGAATTGATCAATGATGGGAATAACTCTCCACTGTTGTGCGAACAATTGATACCTGGAGTATCTTCTCACTGAAATCATAGGTTATCATTGAAGCCTGTGTGTGGTGTTACCTGTAGCTCCAGCTTCATAATGCGCCTGTAGAAATGGAATTCCTCCACTAGATTTGCCAAGGACTAGTCTGCCTCTGCTCAAATTCCGTTGTGAGAGGCATCCGAAACTGCTTATATCTTTTAATAGCCTAGATTTATTTGGTGTTTATTAAGTGATGTATTTTAACGAGTGTTATATTTTTTTGTTTGAAAATTAAAAACGGTAGAACCAATTATTGAACAATGTTCCATCAATCAAATTAATGTTTTTTGGCGTTCAAAAACCCTTGAATAGATAACTAGCTTGATTGTGTTTACATACTGTTATGGTTTGTCGTTTTTGGTGCTTGGAAACCCCTGAACAATGACTAAAGGTTACAATATGAAATTCATGTGTGTGAAACAGGTCAAGTTGTTTGATCAATTTTTTAACACATTCAGTGTTCAGATTGTTTTTCTAGCAACTGATGGATGGTCAAAAGGGAAATATTTGTTGAAATTTTAATTTCAAACTACTGTACTGTGCACATTTAATTCAGCAAAACCACCAGTCTCCCATTGGACCGCTTTTGCTGAGGTAGTAGTTTTCCTTCGAGGGGCTCTGTACACCATTTGACGCGTGTCCACAATACTTTTTGCAAAACAGCTTTTTATCGGGACGGATCGTTCGTTTTGTTTGGGCAAACGATATTCGTCCGATTGCAAGGATAGATGATGTGCGTTGATTGAAACTAAAGTTGCATACAGTCCGGTACATGAACATTGCATGAAATTTTGGGTTTGACTGCCGTTTATTGCAGTGAAGTAATTAATGGTATTTACGTTGGTTCGTAGATTGTAGGTGAAATGTTTCAATTTAATGTTTTTTTTAATGCACAGAAGTATGGCAAACTAAAAGATAGGTATGGTCATTTTTTTTGTTAAAAAAATATACGCAATGTAATATGTAAAAAGATTGGAAAAGCTCGTGTGTAATTTTTTTTGTAGTTGTTTATTGAAACGAAGGGAAGCACGCTCCAGTGTGAACGAATGAAGAATTGTCTTACACAGTGGTGTAAATGGCGTGAGTAAAGAAAAGGTTTTTCACCCCGCAGTGAATGTAATGTAAGGAAATTTTATTCCAGCAGTGAATGTACGATTTTGTTTTTACACAGGAGTGTAAAATAAAGTTGCAAGAAAAGAGAGTGTGTTAATTTTCAAGAAGAGACAGAGTTTTTATTTCAGCAGTGTAAAATCTCAGGAGGAGACAAAGTAATTTTTTTGCTGAAATGTTCTTGGTGTAATCCCTCAGGCAAAGGAAGAATATTTTGTAACAGCAGTTTTATTTTAGTGAATACAATTCTTTTGTGGGTGTGTGTAATACTCTGTTCTCAGAAATCAATTATAGCTTCCCTGTCGTATGATCCTGTGGCAAAACAGAGCATTGTCTCTCTGTTCAGTTTATTTGTTTTGGAATTTACCAGAAAATTCCCAATAGTGGTATTAGAGCTTGTTCAGGCTCTTTGAAGATGTCAAAGAAGCTGAAGGAGGATTTCTTGCCGCAGCAGCTTCTCCAGTAGAGTGAAGACTTAGTCAAGAAAGGATCCGGGTATTTCTCAAAGTTTTTTGTATAGTTGTTGAAGACAGTTAGTGTTTTTTTTTTTAAATACACAGTCAAATATTTGAAGCATAGCTGAGAGTGCAAGGAATGGTTGGCTCCAGCACTAGCATGGGTATTTTTAATACTCATCTCCCACAGTTTAATGGGAAAAACTATGACTATTGGGCAATAACCATGAGAGCCATGTTTGCCTCACAAGATTTATGGGAACTTGTTGAATATGGGTTTGAAGAACCAGGAGATGAAGATGAGTTTAATAGATTAACTCAGGCAGAGAAAGATCTGTTGAAGAGCAATAAGAAGAAGGATTCAAAATCCCTCGTATTTTTATACCAAGCAGTGCTTGACAGTGTGTTTCCAAGGATAGCAGCAGCTAAGACATCCAAAGAAGCATGGCAAACTCTCAAGACAGCCTATCAAGGCATGGAGAAAGTGAAGAAAGCAAAGCTACAATTGTTGAGGAGAGATTTTGAGAATCTATGCATGAAGGAGTCAAACAATATTGACTCATTCTTCACACATGTGATTGGTCTGGTCACACAAATAAGATCTCATGGAGAAACTCTTGAAGAAAGGAGGATTGTGGAAAAACTGTTGAGGGTCCTACCCTCAAAGTTTGATGTGATTGTCACCACCATAGAAGAGACAAAGGATCTCACAAATTTTTCAGTTGATGAACTACATGCATCACTGATCACACATGAGTAGAGATTGAGTAGGAATTAAAACTCATCTCTAGAGCAAGCCTTCATGACCCAGATGTCATTTGGAAGAGGAAGAGGTCAAGGCAAAGGAAACAAGAGAGGAAGAGACAGAAGCCAAAACAGAGGTGGAAGGAACAGTTCAGCAAATGCTCAAGGAAGAGGCAACAATCCAAATCAGAACCAAGGCCAAGGCAGCAGTCAACAAAGTGGACAACATCATGCTCAAGGACAAAGTTATGAAAAATCCAATGTCCAATGTTATTATTGTAAAAAATATGGGCATTATGCCAATGAATGTAGGAAGAAACAACATGATATGAGTAATAGATCTAGTGCAAATATCACTAGAGAAAATATCAGCCAAGATAATGTGCTGTTAGCTTGTAATATGGCTGAAACAAACAGTAATGATATATGGTTTTTAGATTCCGATTGTAGTAACCATATGACAGGAAACATAGCCTTGTTTTCTGCTTTAGATCAAAATGTGAAATCACAAGTCACACTTGGGACTGATAGTAAAATTTCTGTTATGGGAAAAGGAGAAATAAAAATATTTACAAAGAAAAGTGAAAAGAAAACCATAGCAGATGTCTATTATGTTCCTGGAATGAAGTGTAACCTCTTAAGTATTGGACAGCTTGTTCAAAAGGGTTACAATGTTTTCTTTGAAAATGATGTATGCACCATCATGGATAGAGCACCCAGCAAAAGATGTATTGCTGAAGTGAAGATGACAAGGAACAGGATGTTCCCTCTCAGAATAAGGGCAGATTTGAAAAATAAAGAAGTAATAGCAGCAGTGACACAAGAGGCTTTCCAAAGCGTACCAAAGGATGAAAATTGGTTGTGGCACTTGAGATTTGGACATCTCAACTTTGGAGGTCTTAACTTGTTGAGTAGAAAAGGAATGGTAAGAGGATTACCATTGATAGAGAAACCAGACAGCGTTTGTGAAGGTTGTATATTGGGGAAACAACACAGAGAAAGTTTTCCATCAGGGAAAAGCATCAGGGCAAAAGCACCCTTAGAAATTGTCTACTTAGACTTATGTGCACTAATGCAAACTCCATCACTAGCAGGCAGCCAATATTTTCTAACATTCATTGATGATTTTACTAGAAAAGCTTGGGTTTATTTCCTGAAGAACAAAAGTGAAGTGTTTAAAAAATTTCGAAATTTCAAAGCACTTGTAGAAAACCAAAGCGGGCTGCATATCAAAGTTTTAAGAACTGACAAAGGAGGTGAGTATATCTCCAAAGACTTTTTACGGCTTTGTAGAGAAAATGGAATCCATAAGCAGTTTACAGCTAGGTACACCCCGCAGCAAAATGGAGTAGCTAAAAGAAAGAATAGGACAATCATGGATATGGCAAGGAGCATGTTAAAGGCAAAACATCTGCCAAATGATTATTGGGTTGAAACTGTACACTGTGCAGTATGTATTTTGAATAAATGCCCAACAAAAACAGTCATGAACAAAGTGCCGGAAGAAGCATGGAGTGGGAGAAAGCAAGGAGTCACCCACATGAAAGTTTTTAGATGTGTGGCTTATGCACACATTCCAAATCAGCTAAGGAAGAAGTTGGACAGCAAAGGGGAGAAATGTATTTTCATTGGATACAGTGAGGAATCCAAAGCTTATAGGTTGTATATCCCATCTACCAAGAAGTTTTTCGTGAGCAGAGATGTTCAATTCATTGAGAAGGAAGCTTGGGATGGAAGCATAGAGAAAATAGTGAATGTTAAAAATTGTTTGTCTCATGATGAAGATGATGAGGAAATGGCTGAAATACATCCCCAAACAGTAGCACCAACACAAGGACAGCAAGTGACACCCTTGAGGAGAAATGAAAGTGCTTCTCCAACCACACCACTAGGAGGAAATTCAAGTGCGTCTTCAAGCACTTGTACACCAAATGAAAGAGGTAAAAAATTCAGAAATTTAGGTGACATTTATGATGAATGTATGAATTCTTTGTTTGCTTTATATTGTCATGTTGATGACCCTATTCATTTCGAAGATGAAATTAAGGATAAGAAATCGATAGAAGCTATGGATGAGGAAATCAATGCCATAGAGAGAAACAAGACATGGGATTTGGTTGAACTACCAAAAGGAAAAGAAGTCATTGGAGTTAAATGGGTTTACAAGACCAAGAGTAATGCTGAAGGCAAGATAGAAAGACAGAAGGCAAGACTTGTTGTTAAAGGATACAAGCAGCAGTATCGAAGAGACTATGAGGAAACTTTTGCACCAGTTTCTAGAATGGAAACAGTGAGAGCCATGCTATCCATAGCAGCACAAAACAAGTGGAAAGTTTACCAAATGGACATGAAGTCAGCGTTCCTAAATGGAGTGTTAAAGGAAGAGGTTTACATTGAACAACCTCTAGGCTATGAAAAGAAAGGCCAAGAGCATAAGGTGTGCAGATTGAAGAAAGCTCTTTATGGGCTGAAGCAAGCACGAAGAGCATGGTACAGTAAGATAGATTCCTATCTATTGGAAAATGGATTTGAAAAATGAGGGAGAACCCACGCTCTACATCGAAGAAAAGTATGGTAAATTACTAATTGTTGTGTTATATGTTGATGATGTTATTTTCACAGGTAATGATGATTACCTTATTGAACATTTCAAAACAATCATGAAACAAGAATTTGAGATGACTGACATGGGTTTGATGAAATACTTCTTAGGAATACAAGTAGATCAAAATGAAAATGGGATTTTTATCTCACAAGAAAAATATGTTAATGAAGTATTGGAGAGATTCAATATGCAGGACAACAATGCAGTAATCACTCCCACAGCGATGGGATTAAAACTCAGCAAAGAGGACAACAACAAGGATTTTGATCCTAGTTTGTACAAGAGCATAGTTGGCAGCCTCATGTATCTGACTGCAACTAGGCCGGATATAATGTTTGTTGTTAGTTTGATTTCCAGATTCATGGAGAGGCCAAAAGAAGCACATTGGCAAGCAGCAAAAAGAATTCTGAGGTATGTTAAAGGTACTAAAAGGTTTGGCATTTCATATACTGTCTCAGAATGTTCAGATCTAATTGGATACACTGATAGTGATTGGGCTGGAAGTGTAGATGATCGGAAAAGCACATCCGGTTATGTTTTTCACATGGGTTCAAGAGCCATTTCATGGGCTTCTAAGAAACAGCCTATTGTAGCATTGTCTACAACAGAGGCAGAATATGTGGCAGCTACAGCAGTAGCATGTCAAGCAGTTTGGATGAGAAGGATGTTAACAAGCTTAGGGCAAGAGCAGGCAAAAGGAACGGTGATTTTTTGTGACAACAACTCAGCAATTGCATTATCCAAGAATTCAGTGTTTCATAAGAGAACGAAACACGTTGAAACAAGGTTTCATTACATCAAGGAATTGGTAAGCAATGGAGAAATTGTTTTAAAACATTGCAGGACTCAGGAACAGGTTGCAGACATTCTAACAAAGCAATTGGACCAGAAGAGTTTTGAATTTTTGAAGAAATGTTTGGGTATGACTGATAACCCAGCAGTTGAAATTAAAGGGGAGTGTTGAAATATTAATTTCAAACTGTTGTATTGCGCACATTTAATTCAACAAAACCACCAATCTCCCATCAGACCGTTTTTGCTGAGGTAGTGGTTTTCCTCCGAGGGGCTCCGCTACTACACACCATTTGACACGTGTCCACGGTACTTTTTGCAAAACAGCTTTTTATCGGGACGAATTGTTCATTTTGTTTGGGCAAGTGATATTTGTCCGATTGCAAGGACGGATGATGTCCGTTGATTGAAACTAAAGTTGCATACAGTCTGGTCCATGAACATTGCGTGAAATTTTGAGTTTGACGGCCGTTTACTGCAGTGAAGTAATTAATGGTATTTACATTGGTTCGTAGATTGTAGGTGAAATGTTTCAATCTTAATGTTTTTTTTAATGCACAGAAGTATGGCAAATTAAAAGATAGGTATGGTCATTTTTTTTGTTAAAAAAATATACCCAATGTAATATGTAAAAATATTGGAAAAGCTCGTGTGTAATTTTTTTTGTAGTTGTTTATTGAAATGAAGGGAAGCACACTCCAGTGCGAATGAATGAAGAATTGTCTTACACAGCAGTGTAAATGGCCTGAGTAAAGAAAAGGTTTTTCACCCCGCAGTGAATGTAATGCAAGGAAATTTTATTCCAACAGTGAATGTAAGATTTTGTTTTTACACAGCTGTGTAAAAGAAAGTTGTAAGAAAAGAGAGTGTGTTAATTTTCAAGAAGAGACAGAGTTTTTATTTCAGCAGTGTAAAATCTCAGGAGGAGACAGAATAATTTTTTTGTTGAAATGTTCTTGGTGTAATCCCTCAGACAGAGGAAGAATATTTTGTAACAGCAGTTTTATTTTAATGAATACAATGCTTTTGTGGGTGTGTGTAATACTCTGTTCTCAGAAATCAATTATAGCTTCCCTGTCCTAAGATTCTGTGGCAAAACAGAACATTGTCTCTCTGTTCAGTTTATTTGTTTTGGAATTTACCAGAAAATTCCCAACAATATTTGAGAGATGGTGATTGGTCCATAGGATATTTCATTAATTGACAACTCTTATCACAGAAGCCCCGACAAGCTGAGTTGTCAATATTGTTTTTCTTGCAAAGTTCATCAAAGATGGTTAATATTGTGGTGGTGAGAACAACATTGTACGAAAGACTTCAAATTGGGGATAAATGTAGAGGAAGACTAGTGAGATTGATATGACATGTGAAATGTAATTTGTCATTTATTAATCTTTGTAATGATGTGAATATAAACATTAAAGCAGAGACTTAAAAATAAAGATTAAGTCATTTATTGTTGGAATTTTGTTGAAATATTTTCTCAACAATATTATCCTTATTTAAAATTTGCTTGTAATTTAAGTTATTTATGGTTGGAATTTTGTTGAAATAGTTTTTCAACAATATTATCCTTAATTAAAATTTGATTGTAATTTAACTTTCTGTGCGATATACAAGTTGTTTTAAATAAATCTATCTACCATACATTTTTCTTATGCTTTAAAATAGTAGAACTTTAAAAAACTCACTCTTCCACCTAACAAAAGTGGTGACGGATGTCGTTACTGAGTATTGCATTAAAATGGTAGAACTCGTAAAACTAGGACAGTATGTGAGAACCCACTTGGAAAACATAAATAATGATATTGTTTTATACACTGAATGTTTCAACTTATAAAAACAAGTCACCGTAATGTTTTAGCCTTCCAATTACATTCATATATTTGCCATATAATACATCATATACCCGCACAATATACTAGGTATCGTTCTTAGGCTTCGAATAGATAATGATAGGAGAAGGTTCCACCAATGGCTTAACAAGTATCTTAATACGGCCCTCCAGATGAAAGAACGTATTGCGTTATAACTCTCGGCATATACATTTTCAGGCGTATCACAAAGCAAGATCAGATTTTGTTGTCGTATTACAAAGCATATTTTTAAGATTGGCTCATATGTGGCCGATTTTTCTCCGTTGGTACTGTGTAGTGGGCGCTACTGCAAGAATGGGAGTCTAGCCATGGGGCCTGGCCAAGCGGTTCACAACTTTTTATAGTTGATCAACGTTGCGTACATAGTAGATCCAACCCATGAACTCTGAGCACGCCACCAAAGTGTCCATTCTTGACCCTTGATGGCGAATCTATATGGTTGATTGAAGATCCCCGTGAGCGATTGTGGAATTGGGCTATCAACTCAACTCCAATCTGCCCACCTTTTGCAGAATTGGCGCAGTCGGTGCCTGAAAAGTAGTAAATACAAGTATAAACACTCATCTCTCAAATGAACTGTTATATATAAGCTTTAACATTAACAGGCCAATACAGAGATACATACGCACTAAACTACTGCGTGTTAGTGCTGTGACATTTGCCAAGATTAAAGTGCATTGGCATCAGTCTCATCCACTCCGACTTTGAAACGTACCAGTGCATGCATGTAGCATTATATTGGGTTTTGATGTACCCTTTGTTTATAAGAATGTCTTCCCTTATCAGTGCACACTTGTAGCGTTATGTTGCCTTTGTTGTGCCCTTCTTTCATAAGAGTTTCTCCCCTTCCTTCATAAGAGTTTCTGCCCGAAGTCGAAACGGTGCAGTATAAAAATATCAGGATTGATGACTGCTCCCAATGGGTAACTGAATCTATCTGGAATGGAGGCGTTTATTAATCAAATTGCGTTTGCACAGTCATAATTTGCAGCGAGGTTTGTTTGGATGGTATTTTGCCTGAACTTGTTGACTGATATAACCTCGGGCAAGTTACACAATATCAGTAAACAATGTCAGGCATGCGACAATTCAAACAAACCTCGCTACAAAGTATGGGTGCGCATAAACATGTTGATTAAACGCTTCCATTACATACAGATTCTGTTACCGAGGGGGTTGTTCAGTACTGAAACAGATATCAACCTCTTACTTTTATAGTGCACTGTTTCGACCTCAGCTTCAAACACCAGAATGCATGTACCAGTCCGGACTGATTAAATGAAGAGGAAGAAGTGACTAAATAGACATGGGTGGACTACAGAATTGCACAGATCGAATATTTATATATAGGTATTTACCAATTAATCATTGGTTTATGCTGAAGTTGTTGAAGTAGCTAGAAAAAGTGTTCTTAAAAATGCTAAAGTTGTTGAAGTTTGGTGTCGAGTTGCATTAAGATGAAAATAGAAGTGTAGTGGACGTGAAGCCAAGTGAAAAAGCTGGCAGCTGGATACGAGAGCGAAGTAGTTGAAGAGTACCATCAAAAAAATTATTCTTCACGCTGTATTCAGCCAACACTACATGGATTTTTGCATTTCTTGAGAATCATTTAATGTCCAATCATTTCTACCTATCACATTTTACAGCTTTTTCGGTAATTTTATTTGAAATATGACCGAACAATTTAAATCTTCTAATATTTGAAATGTTTTTCAAAACATTTAATATATCTAAATATTAAAACATAATTTGAATACTAAACAATTAAAAATTATAATATCATGAAAAATGATAAGATCAAATTTTAAATAGAATTTAAATGATAATAAATTACAATTTTTAAAAAATTATATAATCAATTTTCAATTAAAACTCATTTATTTTTTTAACAAAATATCTAAACATAAAGAAGACAAGCCACTGTGAAGCTCCGTAAAAATGTATAGAAAAATAAGAAGAGCAACACTGAAACACAGTAAACCTGTTTGCATGCGTTGAAACGAACGCTCAAATTTTGACGAATGTGGGAGGATACATCGGGGATTAACCTGAGAATGTACACATCAGTGACTCGATTGTTGTTTCTATGTGTACTAATTTCTATCAAATTTCCAATAGTTTTGATTGTAAAATCTATTGCTTGCATGAAAACTTCTGACTTCCCATAGCGGTCCAATAGATAATTTTTATGTCAGGTTTAAATAATATTGATGTTCACATTTTTTTCCTTCCTTTCATTTCTAAAGGTTCATGAATCTTTTGGAAGGAAACGAATTCCACTAATTCTAACCTAGTGAAAGAGGAACTTCAACCTTTTGTCACTCTCTACTTATACCAAACGTAATTCCACTAATTCTAACCTAGTGAAAGAGGAACTTCAACCTGTTGTCACTCTCTACTTATACCAAAGATTACGTTCATAATTACGTTTTAAAAGCAAAGTGATATAACTGTTTACCTTTTTTTAAATAATTGTGATATTGATTCATTGTTTATCATCTTATTAGCCTATGACTTCTTTTTGATAGAGGATCATTTTCGAATGATTAATTGTGAGAAATTGACGTGTAAATTAAGATTATGTTTTACTATTCTAACTATTTTTCTTAGTGAATATTTTAAATAAATAATGCAAAAATATTTGACAGAAAGAATTATTTTCGAATGATTAATTGCGAAAAAAAACTCGTGTAAATTAAGATAATGCTTTAGCGATTACTATTTTCTTAGTGAATGTTTTAAATAAATAATGCAATAATGTATTGATGTTTTCTCTATTTGTATTATTAGTTATTCTAAATGTTTTTAACCTATATAAAAACTTGACTGAGTAAGAGAAAGATTGTTATATCAACGATGATCGTTTTGAAAAATGTGAAAAATCTATTCATTACCTGTGGTAATACATGTTTTAAATTATTTAAAATGTTTCTATAAATATTTAAAAAAGACTCACTTGGCTTGTTTTTCAAGTTGGAGTTTTGTAGAGTAAATTATGGTGTGCATGGTTTAGGTTATCATTGTTATGGATGATTTGCTATTACTATTTTTACCATAGTGTTTTGAAATATTAACAATAATTATTGTTATCAAAGGTCACCGAAGAAATAGTGAAGAAACTATCACAATGGTTGGACAAGTTGTGAAGGGGTTAAAAGTGGTGAATAGATGATCATCTTGGACATGACATCATAACGTTTGTTTAGATGGAAGTGGTCAATGGATGACCATCTTAGACATGACATCAGAAAGTTTGTTTGGATGGAAAATGCACACGCAAAGAACAAAACATACATAGAAAAAAATTGTATTAGGATATAGGTTGTGACAAAAACACATGAAAAGAACCCCTGATGTGAGGAGGTATGTATGAAAGAGGATGGATAATTAAATGCTACGACAAAAACAACCAAGAAAGTACTTTGAATATGGAATTGTTTATTATTTAAATTACATGTAAATAGGCATACAACTATAATACTTTGTTATGCATGCATACCTCTTTATCTAAAGTCTAGACATAGTCCTAGGTAATAGGGGGAGATTATATTGGTATTGCATGCATACCCCTTATTTAAAGTCTAGACATAGTCCTAGGTAATAGGGGGAGATTATATTGGTTTTTCAAGTTGGACGCAAAAATTTTCCTAATAAGGTTTAAAAAGGGAATTCGTGCTTAAACTTGACTTTATAAAATATTCAAGATTGTTAGGTCAATAATGATAATTAGCTAATTGGGCAAAGGAGTACAAGCGCAACATGTAATTCTGTCCATGCTCAACGTGGATTTGACACGTGTAAGAAAAATATTTTTTAAATAGAAAGGTAATGTAGGCTATATAAAAAAAGGATGCACATTTAGTTAGTTTTACTTAAAAGCATTATAAAATATCAATAATCTCAGTCTCACTATGGTTAATCTATTTGTTGTTGATATTACAACACAATATGGTAAAAAAATTCTCCCATTCTCAATCATAAATAAAAATATTTTGATGTCCACATTACATAATATAATTCCATGTTGACTTATAAAGTGATTATAAGTAATAAAAAGTGTGAGTGAGATGTTTAAACCTTATAAACTATTTGGATATCTATGTTAACTAATTTATGTCGATATCAACTTCATATATATAAAAAGAGAATGTTAATAAAATATTGAAGGTTGAAAGAAAAAAATAAATTAAAACATAAAAAATAAAATAAAAAATATCTAGTATTTTTTACTAAAACTTCATATATGTATATCTATATATAGAAATAAAATGTTAAAATCAAATATTCAAGGTTGAAAAAAAATAAAAGTAATTAGAAAATAAAAAAGTACTTTCTACTAAGAACAATAAGAGGGAGATGTGTAATTTATTCAATGCTTAATATAAAATTAATATATGTCATTTAGAATATTCATAATAAAAAAAAAATCAATGTGGGCCATCAACAAAATATTTAAATATGTAGGATTAAGTAATATTTTTTTTTCTCTGCAAATACTAACTTCTATTAACTGAAAGATAAAATATTTTTACATATGATCAAGGCGTAACAGAACTCGAAAGAACAGAACTGCCCCATTACAGACATAAGCTGGGGAAACCAGTTACAAAGTGAAAAAGACCAGAAATCAGACATAGAGAGAGACATGCGTTGCCGAGAAGGAGAACTAAGCTAGCACAGAGACACAAAAGACATTGCAACCCAGCATATAAAGAGTCATCAAATTCCCATCTGGGAGCCAAAAAACAATAGGACAATTGCATAGAAACCTGACCACAAGCCTGAAACTGAAGCTGAAACAAAAAGAGACAGTCCCAAGTGGCGCTACTTCTCCTTTGCTGGGTCATTGTCCTTCTTCTCATCCCGAGCAGTATTGCGAGTCTTCAAACCTTCCTTACCGCTTAAATCGCTATCAGGGATAGCTATTGCATGTTCCGCCTCGCCATGAGTTCTGTCCTCAGCTGCAGGTCCTGTGCCTTCAAGTGGAGGAAGATTTTTAAGAAAAGGCTCCTGTTCATCTTTCTCTTTTTCCCAATTTTCCATGCTGTCTTTGCTCGAGGAGTTCTCACTTCCTAGAGATGGATCAGTGGTGATGCAGGCCAAGGGGGAGACAAGGTTTTCCTCTTCCGAGAGTATAAGGGTAATGTGGGCAGTGACCAAGGGCCTGTGCAGATTACTTTGAAATTTGAAGTGCGTTGTTTGAAAAGCACTATTCGGTATGGGTTTCCGACCAGAGCCAACAGAAGGCCCAACTTCATGGACGAGGGAGGGATTGAACAGTTCCGGCACCATTTCCATGGCATGACCGACTGGAGGATGTAGACGGGTGTCACGACGCCCCCCCAGAATGATGTCGCTTGCCCGAACGAACCATGATGACAGAAAGAAGGTAGGATTCAAAAGGATTATGGACGGGATGACCAACAGGACAGAGTAGGGTGAGGCAAGAGGGATGCCCAATAGAGCTTGCGACCGACACCACAGTATGACAGAGCTTATAGATAGCCACAGTATGACAGAGCTTATAGACAGCCACAAAATTTGCAAACAATAACAGAGAGCAAGAATCCGGAACAAGGGAGAAATTACCCTTGAGAGAGATGGCTTTGAGCCCGCGGCAATGCACCAAATTTAAGCCATCACCCATAGCTCCCGCAAACCAAGTTCTATTATCATGCAACATAGCACAAAGCTTGGTGAGTGAACTCTGGATCGGCATGATTATAACAGGAGGCATATTGCGTCGATCAATGCAGAACTTAAATGCAAATCTGCCACCCGATCTCTCATTAATACTCATTCCCTGCTCACATGAGGTTACGTCCCAGGAGGCCACGCTGCTCTGAAGCTGGCAGTACTGGGCATTAACTTCGTGCATGGAGAACTGTGGAAACAGTAATGCCACCCGGATCCGGGAGTAGGATTAAGTAATATTAGCATACACTTAAAAATATATTAATAACAGAAAAGATCATTTTAAGGTGGACAATGTAGTTCATATATAAAATGTCTCAATGTACATGCTATGTATATATTTTAATGCTATGTATATATTATATATTATTTTTAAAAAATTATGCATATATCATATAAAAAAATTAAAAAAGCAAATCTATTTATTAGAGCAATTGAAAAAAATACATTTTATGTTTAAAACATTTGAAGTAGTTTCACTATATATATATATATATATATATAAAAGCAACAATTTTTTTTGGACTTACAAGTTTATGTTATGTATATAAAATTCAAATATATATATATAAATTCGAATTCGTCGAGTGATACATTTTTTATTTTTGAAATTAAAAAAAATTCTCTATCAACACATACTAAATCAGTACTTAAATTGATCTATACTAGTAATATTAAATATTACAATTTTTTTTAAATCATATATATATATATATCCTCCAGAAATTAAAAAAAAAAAAAGCATATATCCTCCAGAAATAAAAAAGAAAAAATATCCTCCAGAAATTAAAAAAAAAAGCATAGACCGATTTAAAATCCTTTTAAAATATTGATAATATTATGTCATGAATATGGAATACAAAGGATCAGAACTGTGATTGGAATAAGAGGGACCAGTAAAAAAACGTTAGATAGGTAGTCTTGCATGTGGTGTTCATCTGTAATTAAGCATAGAAATTCAATCATTTCTAAATGAATGGGATGATAAATGAGCCTTGATGGAACTATGCTTCTTAACAAAACACTACTTCATTGCAAGTTATACTCCGCATTATAGAGTACTTCAAACCTATTGCATGGAGAAGTATAAAAATGTCTTCTACAAGTACTTTAGTAATTTGAAAAATACTTTATAAATAATAGTAATGTGAAAAAATACTTTATAAATAATTGCTCTCTTATTAGTCGCTGTTTATGGCAATGCAAAGACTAACAATCGTTTAGTCATTAAATTTATATTAATTTAGTAATTTGAAAAATACTTTATAAATAATAGTAATGTGAAAAAATACTTTATAAATAATTTCTCTCTTATTAGTCCCTGTTTATGGCAATGCAAAGATTAACAATCGTTTAGTCATTAAATTTATATTAATTTTTGTTAACTGAACTTTTTTACCAAAATTTAATCAAAATTTTGAATTGGACCTCTAATTAAGAACTCCATGCATCTCGAAACAATATTACAATGGATATTCAAAATTTATATTAGATAAATGTAAAGTAATACATATGAAATTAAATTAATGTTAATTTTAAGTTATTATTAGTATAAAAAATTAAATGTTTTATGTTATATATATAGTTTATATCATTATAATATAAATAAAAATATATCAATACTTAATTATATAATAATTAGTTAATGAAGAGATATGTCTTTAACCATATGACTATTCAGGAAAGGGAACATGTCTAGGTATATAAGTGAACATTCACTTGTAATATTATCATTAACAATACCTTTCAATCAATTGTTAAGGGTACAAGAACAGGTGAGCATTGTTGGAATCACCAATTAAGAACAGATGCCTGGAATTATATCTATAATTAAGTTCACTTCCACCAAGCAACCCACTATAGAAATCATATGCTCCTTAGCCCATCGCACTGATAGAATTCATAAGGGAATGCGAATAATAACACAGAACTCTAATGCGTACAACCATAAGAAAAAAACAGAGGGGCCCAATCATTCATAATTTATGTGCTTTGGTTTAAGTTTATGAATCAAAAGTTATATAAAATGGTTTAATAGGAAGCATTATAAATAAGGATAATAATTTATATGCTTTGGTTTAGGGTCATAAACCCAAAGTTATTTAAGAAGGGTTTAAGAGGAAGCATTATAAAAAGATAATTCGAAGAGGAGAAGATTTAGTAGATAGTATTTGTGAAAATTTGTAGGCTTTCCCCTTCACTAATTGTACAGATCCGGCCAGAGCAAGAGCCGGCAGAGACGGAGGCAGATAATTAATATTAAATTTCATTCATTATAAAATAAAAGTGACTTAGCAAAAAGGAAAAAATAAAAATAAATAAAAATGTTTTTTTAAAACCAAAAAGTTGATTTTTTATATATAAAATAAGATTAAAATATTAAAAAGGGAATAAGGGAAATATATATATATATACAAAAGAAAGAATTTGAGGCTCGTTTAAAAAAAAAATTATCCAGTATTCATTATTACTAAGGTTGAATCTTTAATAAGTTTAAGAGTTATAAAAAAGAAGGTTACTTTTTAATCGTAAGTCCATTTTGAATAAACAAAATGATTAATTTGAATGTGACTGAAGGGACCATGGATTTGCTACATAATTTTATGTTTTGGTCTAAATGTTTGTTTTGTAAAATATATATTGAATATGTGTGGATTTATAAAAATTGTGAATTATGTCATTTAATATGTGGAAAATTATTTAGTATAGATGAATATTGAGTTAATAAGCATATGTAATTGAAAAGATCAAAGAAAAATTTTTCAGTTCTAGAGCAAAAATTTGAGGTATCACAAAAAGGACATAAAAATATTGAAAGTTTGTTTGACAAAAAATTAATAGAAAAAGACGAGGAAATTTTGCATCTAAAGAACCACAACCAAAAATTACTTTTGAAGGTCAAGAAGTCCAATGAAAGAAAGAAAAAATTAGAAGAAAAAAAGGAATGTGTTGAAAAGAAATTTAATGAAAATATTTCTGAGAAGTAAGAAAAAAACTTGTGCTTAAAAGACTTTAATCAAATATTAATTGAACAAATCAAGGTTTTAAAAGATGAGGAGAAGGATACTAAGGATAAATTCAACAATTCAAAAAACGAAGAACTTTCACGTCTAAGGAATCATAATCAAAACCTTTTGACACAAATAAACAAGCTTAAAAGTGACAAAGAGTCACTAAAAGACAAGTTAGAACAACTTATTAAAAAATAAGCATCGAAGTTTTCATAGGTAATAATCCAGCTTGAAGAAAAAGGAATGAATATCAATCAAGTCAATATTACAACTCAAGAAGAGGATAAACCAGTTGAAGTGAATACATACTCAGAAGTTGTAGTTCAAACAACATAAATTTCAAGTGAAGATATTACAATTAACCAAGCGACCTTTGTACTTGAAATAAATCAGATACCTCCAATAAACCAAGAAATCACCATAATCAGATTAAGAGGAGATAGAATCACAAGAACTCCTTATTGTCACCCAAATCATAAAATAAGACATCTCAACTTGTTTGTGTACCCAAACCATAAACAAGTGACTTATGTTCCCAAGAACATTGATGCCACCATAATCCAGCCTTATGATAACAATTCATCCCAAGCTTTTCAGTAATAGCAAGATTCCACAGAAGATTAATTTTGGATTGTTAGATAGTTTCAAGGTACGATAATTTTGTACCACACTCAAAAGTTCATATTGTCTTGTATCATGAAAGATGATAGTTCTTAGACAAGAAGACATTGGTGGTAGAAATGACATCAAGCATTTTCATCGGTAAGCTTTGAGGATAAAGATTTTTAAAGAGAAAGGCAATGCTATAAATATAATTTTGTATCAAAATAATATAAATAGAAATATATAAATAATAATAAAGAATAGTTAATTAATTAGTAATTAGTTAATGAAGAGGAATGTCCCTAGGGACATGTCCATTCTTGAAGGGGCCCCTACCTAGGTATATAAGAGGGCCCTCAATTGTAATAACATCATCATCTCATATCTTATATACATTCTTATATAAATATATTTTCCATATCATGGATATTTCGATATTTCAAATCTTCTATGTATTCTACTGCATTTTTGAACTTTTTTTATAACAAATATAAATATATAAATTATTTTAATAACATTGTGTTCATAAATGTCATTTTCATCAGTGAATTTGTTTATATACAAAGTTATGAGGGTTAAATGTGATGTAGATGGTTACCAAAATTGATGTGGTAGTCTACAATTAGACTAATGGTTCACTTAAAAACCAATCAGTTGTGTGTTAATAAGATTATGTATGTGTATTTCCTCCCAAGGGTCCCACTAAGTTGACCAATCACCACCGGTCCCACTTCGACTTTTCCACTCTCGAGCACTTCAATCTGCACCATTGATTTGTTTACCCAATCCTATGGATATCGCAATGTATCGTGCACCAACTAGCCTGGCCGATCTCCACCGTCAATATATCCCGTCCGATCCAACGACTATGACATAATATCGAGCATTGTCTAGCACGATCAATATCAGGTTGAGAACGTGTGAGAAAAGTGTTTTTCCCATGCTACGTGTCACCAAGTTAGGTTAATCATGCAATTTTGAAAAATACCATTTACCATTTATTTTCCATGTGATATACCACTCATTATTTTTTGAATACTACCCAGGTGCTTAATACAGAACCTTTAATAAATATTCTTAATAAGATTTACTGCCCGATCTTGGTATTAACCCTTAACACTATTTGGTTGTAATTATAAATCAAACACGTAAATGGAAAATAATACCCGATTAGGGTCCAGAACGTCGATACACAGATTCAAGGGAAATTCTGCACCAGGAATAACATGCAACACCAAACTTAATCAATTATTCAATAACATAGAGATGATAGACTCTTAGCCCTCTCAGCTCGATTACAAGAATTTGTCTAACCTTTGTTTCACTCGCAAACCCTATCTTTCTCTCCCAATTTCTCGCTTACTCGCTCTCCTATTCCATTCCCCTCTATCATTACATTTTTTTCCTTTCATTTACGGATCGAATCCTATCCTAACAACATTGACAACTCAATCTCTATTTTTATTAGCTCGACTATTAAATCCCTATTCTCAAGCTCTAATACACACCTATCCTAACACTTATCTCCTGTTCTAAAAATAATACAATGATTTAATTGTTTCAATAATTGAAATGAAGATCTAAAATTGATTTTGACCACTTAGGTCAATAAAATTCATCTCTTGTTAGCCACAACATGTGAACATACAATCACATTACTGGCTAAGTTTGGATGCTCCTACATTAGACTGTCGGGGAACAAAGGAATCATTCATCAAACTGTCAGGATTGACTCTGTACTTCTATAATTTTGTTGTTGTTATTGAACTGGCATCCTCGATTGATTGTCCCTTCCATTTGACTAGATACTGGAAATAATCTTGTCCTCTGGTTCTATTGGATATTCTTTTCTCCAAAACATCTTTCATTACTTTCTCGACTGTCTTTGGCATTTCTTCTTCCCAATTTAAACTCTGAACTTCATCTTCTGTAGGTTCCTTCTGTAACTCTAACTCTGTCTCCTTGTATGGTTATAAATATGCAACATTGAAGATATGTGATATTCTTCTGGCCACTCAATTTTATAAGCATTGGTTGAAAACTTCCTCACACTTCTGCATGGTCCTATATTTTTCATCTTTAGTTTATTATAATTCCCAACAGGAAATCCTTCTTTCCTTAAGTACACCATCACTAGGTCTCCGACTTGGAATTCTTTTTCTTTCCTTCTTATATCAGCTCTCTGTTTCTATTTACCACTGCTTTCTTGCAATCTGTCTTCAACATCCTCTTGTAGTCTCTGCATCTGCTCTGCAAACTCTTTGGCATTTACACTTCTTGTCTCTTGTTTTCCCAAATTTCCGAGCTCATACATACCTCTTGGATTCATTCCAAAAATAATATGAAATCAACTCATCCCAGTACTTCAGTTTTGAGTTTCATTATAAGCAAACTCAGCTTGAGCAAGTACTAAATCCCACTGCTTAGGATTTTGGTACACTAAAATTCTCAATATGTTTACCAAGCTTCTATTTACCACTTTGGTCTGTCCATCTGTTTGAGGGTGATATGATGAAATGAAACTAAGGTTGGTACCTATTTTCTTCCATAGAGTTCTCCAGAAATGCCCAACAAACTTTGGATCCCTATCAGACACAATACTTATAGGAAACCCATGTAACCTTACAACTTTTGAAAAAAACATATTAGCAATATGTGTTACATCACTAGTCTTTTTACATGCAATGAAATGTGCCATTTTATAAAATCTGTCTACCACAACATAAATGGAATCATTTCCTCTTTTTGTTCTAGGTAATCCCAAAATAAAATCCATACTAACTACATCCCATGGTCGGTTTGGTATTGGTAATGGCTGGTACAATCCTGTATTTTGGCTTCACCCCTTAGCATGCTGACATATCTTGCACTTTTTAACAAATCTCTTAACATCAGTTTTCATCTTTGGCCAGTAGTAAAAAGCATTGACCTGAGCAAAGGTTTTGTCTCATCCAAAGTGCCCAGATAACCCTCCACTGTGATTCTCCTTCATTTTGTTTTCCCTCATAGAACATTTGGGAATGCACAGTTTGTTACCTTTAAATAGAAAAACCTCCTTGGATAAGATAATCTAACCACTAGCTTCTATTATGAACTGTCAAATTTTCTACAACTGCATAATTATAGAAAATAAATTCAATAATAAATTAACAATCCCTAATATCTATTGGCAATGCATCTCTTACATCTATTTATCAAACTAAATAATAAGACCAGTTTTCTACTAATCTTTCACATCCTGAAGATGAACCATCGTTGATGGTTCGAAACGTCGATCAACAATAACCAAATGCGATGAATCCGGAAGATGATCTACACAATTATGATGATCGCAGAAACCTAAGAGATTAAATATCTTTAAATTATGCATCATATTTATACATATCAACCATTTCTTCAAATCCTACAACACCAACTCTGAATTCTTGCACAATGAAATTTATCCTTCTTAAAGCATCAAAAACTTTGTTCAACTTACCACTTGTATGTTTGATCACAAAAGTAAAACTCTATAAAAAATCTACCCACTTGGCATGCTTTTGATTCAATTTTGGTTGGTTGTTTATGAACTATAATGCATGATTGCCAGAAAACAACACAAACCCCTTTGGTAGCAAATAAGGTCTCAATTTTTTTAAAGCTTGCACAATAGCATAAAATTATTTATCATAAGAAGAAAATTTATTCTTAGCTTCATTTAGTTTCTCACTAAAGTATGCTATTGGTCTCTATTCATGACTTAAAACTTCTCCAATTGCAACTCCACTAGAATCAATTTCAACTTGAAAAACTTTTTCAAAATCAAGCAAAGCTAAAACTGGTTTTTCTATAATTTTCTTCTTCAGCAACTTAAAATTTTTGTCTACTCCTTCTGTCCACTTGAATGGTTGATTAGTCTCTTTTATTGTTTCAATAATTGGTGCACAAATGTTACTAAAACTTCTAATAATTTTTCTATAGAAACTTGCAAGACCGTGAAAACTTCTTACCTCAAATATGTTTCTTGGAGTTGGCCAGTTCAAGATTGCTTGGACATTCTCTAGATCCATGTTTAGACCTTCTTTAAAAACTACAAATCCCAAATAAGTCAACTCTTCTTTCATAAATCTACATTTCTTCAGATTTATTAGCAGTTTCTCTTTCTGCAGAGTCCTCAAAACTAGTTTAAGATGCTCCAAATGCTCCTCCTTGCTTTGACTGAAAACTAGAATATCATCAAAGGTAAACAATGAAAAACTTTCCTGGATAGTCCTTCAAGACTTCATTCATCAACCCCTTGAATGTGTTGGGTTCATTAGTGAGTCCAAAAGGCATCACTAACCATTCATACAAACCAATGTTTGTTTTGAATGCAGTTTTCCATTCATCTCCTTCTCTAATCCTTATTTGATGATATCCACTCTTCAAATCTATCTTAGTAAAAGACTTTGACCCACTTAAACAATCCATCAAATCATCCATGTGTGGTAAAGGAAATCTATACCTGATAGTAATCTTGTTTATGGCTATGGAATCAGTACACATGCGCCATTCACCTCCTTTATTTGGACTGAGTACTGTTGCTACAACACATGGACTAAGACTCTCTCTGATTAATCCCTTATCCATCAGTTCTTGCACTTGTCTCCCAACTTCTGCATTTTCTTGAGGAGTTAACTTGTATGCTGCTTTGTTTTGAAAACTTACTCTAGGTATTAGATCAATGTGATGACTAATACTCCTTATTGGTGGTAATGCATTTGGTAGTTCATCCACAATAATATCAACAAAATCATTCAACAGAGTTTTGTTTTCTTCAGATAAATCATCTAAGTTTGTGAGAACCAAAATTTCCTTAGGTCTCCTTATGATAGAAAAATGTATCTATTCATCCTTCTTGACTTCTTGCAGCAATTCTTTCCCACTTGTCATCATAACACTGTTTCCAGGCATTCCTTTATTTGCATCATTTAATGGCATCGGTGTATGTTTATTCCCATCCTTCCCTAGAGTATAAGTGTTTATTCCCCCATCATGTATAGCTTTCTCATCAAACTGCCAAGGTATTCCTAGCAATACATGGCATACATCCATTGGCATTACATCACATAATGCCACATCCTTATAAGTGCCAATCTGGATTTCTACTTTGCATTGTTCTATCATAATAAGCTGATGTCCTTTTTGCAGCCATGATACTTTGTAAGGAGTAGGGTGTATTGTTTTTACTAATCCCAACTTGTCCATCATTTTTGTACAAATAAGGTTATCAGTGCTTCCACTGTCAATTATCACTTTACAATATTTTCCTTTGGACTTGCATGTAGTTTTGAATAAACTCTTTCTCTGAGCTGGTTCTCCTGTCTCTTTCTCTGCTTTAAGCAATACCCTTTTCAATAACAAATATTCTCCTACTTCAGGTGATTCTTCGTTATTTGCGATTTGAGATTTTTCTTCCTTTGCCTCAGCCACATTCACATTCCGCTGATTTGTTGCTTTATTATGAGGACACTCCCGTGATCCATGTCCCCATTCTCCATATGTATAACAATGAATTTCTCTTCCTCAGCCGCTTCCTCTAGGTGAAAATATTCCTCTACTAAAGTCACCTCTCTGTCGTGGTCTACTACTTGAACCTCCTGGTTCACCCTGAGGGTGCCGAAATCTGGATTTGGTAGTTCCTCTACCTCTTGCTAAACTTTTCCCTCTACTACTCTGATTTTGTTTCCTCAACATCTTCTCCTCTGCTTTCAAAGCTGCTTGATAGGCATCTTCAATTGTCTTTAGACTCAGCAAGATGATTTCATCCTATATGTCATATCTCAAGCCATTAATGTATTTGGCTACCTTTTCTACGTCATCCTCTGCATTACCTGCTCTAATGCTTAGCTTATAAAATTCTTCTGTATATTCTTTGACCATCATCCCCTTTTGTCTCAAATTTTGTAACTGTATGAAAAGATTTAACTAATAATATTCTAGCATAAATTTACCTTTCAACCTACTCACCATTTTATCCCATTGTTTGATCTTGGGCTTCCCCTTTCTTTCTTTGGATGTTTGTAGTTCATCCCACCAAATAGTTGCATGACCCTTCAATCTGGTAATTACAAATTTCTCCTTCTTTTTTCCATCAACCTCCTCATAGTTGAAACACTTGTCCAATGAACTGATCGAGTCCATCAACTCTTCTACATTAATATTCCCATCATACAAAGGTATTTCCATCTTTGGTCTTCCACTTACTTTGGCCAACATTTTGAGAACTTTGGTAGCTTCACTCTCATCCTCTTCTTCTTCCTTAGAAGATTCCTCTGCAGCACTGGCATCACCTTCATCAGGTACTCTCCTTTGAGCAGTTTCCATTGTCTCCATTCTTGTACACAAGTTTCGAATCTCTTTAAGAAAAAATACGTTCGCTATAGGTCTCCCCTGACCTATGCCAGTTCCTCTCCTAGGTGGCATGTTTACTATAACAGACTTAATCCTTGGGCTCTAATACCAAATGATATAGATGGTTACCAAAATTGATGTGGTATTCTACAATTAGACTAATGGTTCACTTAAAAACCAATCAGCTGCGTGTTAATAAGAATATGTACGTGTATTTCCTCACAAGGGTCTTGCCAAGCTGATCCATCACTGCTAGTCTGACTTTGACTTTTCTACTCCTAAGCGCTTCAATCTGCACCATTGATTTGTTTACCCAATCCTACGGATATCGTGATGTATCATGCACCAACTAGCTTGGTCGATCTCCACCGCCGATCTATCTTGTCTGATCCAACGGCTACAACACAATATCGTGCGCTGTCTAGCACGATTGATATTAGGTCGAGAACGCATGAGAAAAGTGGTTTTCCCGTGCTATGTGTCACCAGCTTAGTTTAATTTCTCAATTTTGAAAAATTCCATTTACCATTTATTTTCCACGTAATATACCACTTACTGTTTACCAAATACTACCCATGTGCTTAATACAAAACCTTTAAGAAATATGCTTAATAAGATTTAATGCCTAATCTCGGTATTAACCCTTAACGCTATTTGGCTGTAATTATAAATGAAACAAATAAATGGAAAATAATACCTGATTAGGGTCCAAAACGTCGATACACAGAGTCAAGAGAAATTTTGCACCAGGAATAACACACAACACTACACTTAATCAATTATTCAATAACATAGAAATTACAGAGTCTTGGCCCTCTCAGCTCGATTACACCAATTTGTCTGACCTCTGTCTCACTCACAAACCCTATCTTTCTCTCTCAATTTTTGGCTTACTCACTCTCCTATTCCATTCCTCTCTATCACTACATTTTTTCCCTATCTTTTATGGATCGAATCCTATCCTAACAACATTGACAACTCAATCTCTATTTTTATCAGCGCAACTATTAAATCCCTATTCTCAAGCTCTGATACACACCTATCCTAACACTTATCTCATTTTCGAAAAATAATAAAATGATTTAATTGTTTCAATAATTGAAATAAAGATCAATTCGAGAGATTCAACCCTCTACCAAAAACAATTTTGACCACTAAGGTCAATAAAATTCATCTCTTGTTAGCCACAACATGTGACCATACAATCACATTTCTGGCTAAGTCCAGATGCTCCTATATCAAAATGTCAAGTGACTGTCAGGTGTAGCCATCTGTGTCATCACTTGACACCTCAACACCTACCTCACCTCGTCACACTGTCTCATTCCACTGCCATGAGAGGTTCCATTGTTTTGATACTTACTTTACCCCAAATCATGCTAGCCTTATATTTTGTGCATTATATTGGAATACATGGAACATGATCTATGGAGTTGATTTCACTCATAAATATCGTAGTCTGTCTTGGAATTGATTTCACTAAATGACATGTATGTCACTACTCTAAATATTACCTTTTGGACATGGTTTTCCTTTCCTATCTAGACTATTTTCCTTTACAAAGGATTTTGAACTATATTGTAGGCCTATAGGAAGGTATTCACAATCTAAAGTAAATTGTATTGTTGCCTTTTTGTAATGAAATAACCTTTAACGTGTAAGAGGACCCGCATGAAAAATACAAAAAGACAAAAAAAAGAACAAAAAAACAAGCAAACAAGAAATTATTGAAGCTTACACCAATAATTGTAACATTTGGCAATCCCAAAATTCCTTTGGGTATTGAACCATCTAGATTGTTGTTTTTAACTCTAAAACGCACCAAAGTTTTACAATCTCCATAGGTTTTAGGTAGCTCTCCTATCAAAGAGTTATAGATAACCAAAAAATATTTCATGTTTTCTCTTGGCAACACACTAGTAAATTAGAGTTTAGAGACATCGAGCAAATAAAATTGGAAAGATTGCCAAGTTTATGTGGTAGTTGACCTGTCAAATTTTTCTTATACAATGATAAACCTTCAAGGTATGGTTACTCCCCAATGCTTTTAGGAATATAGCTTGTCAGTTGGTTCTTGTTTAGCTCAAAGGAAACAATGTTTCTGGAATTTCCAATGTCCTCTGGAATGTTTCCACTAAGCATGTTCTTTGATTCATCAAAGTATTTCAAAAATGTAAGATTACCTATCTCTCGAGGTCTATTTCCACTAAAATTTCTTTGAAAAAACTCTAGTTGCGAGATCTTTTTGAGTTTCGAAAATACATTTTGAATATATCCATTTAGGTAATTGGTAGAAAGATCAAAAGATAGATAATTGTAGAGTTCAGAATAAAACTCAAAATCTCTCCCACCATATTGCATGAAGCTAGGTAGAGATAATTGTTTTTTTCAAATCCATAAGCTCTTAAGGTATTTTTCCTAGGAGAAATGGATTATTTGCCAAGCTTAGAGAGGTCAATTCTGGTAAATTTCTTATAGAATCAGGGAATGCACCTGTGAAGTTTTTGGTTTTTAAATCTAGGATTTGCAAGGATTTCAATGGAGATAAGTCTAGTAAAGTACTATGTAGAGAATTATTAGAAAGATTTAAGTACTCTAGTTTGTTGCAATTCATGACAATTCATGGAATATTCTCCTGAAGATAATTTACAACTAGCTTAAGTTCAAATTCTCAAACCATGTATATTAGAGGGAAAAATAACTATTTATAAATTTAGTTTCAAGTATGATTTGAGTGACCATACCTATAGAATTGTCAGAGGAAATTCCATCTCAAATGCAAGGCGCATGATTGGAGTCCACCCAGTTTTTCATGGAAGAATGAGGATTTTCCAAGCTAGCTTTCATTAGCAGCAAAATTTGGTCCCCTTGAGGAAAAACTTACACTTTATTCATCCTCTATGAACCCCTTAAAAGCAGCACCAACAATACACTCTAGAAAAAAAAACTTATCCTCCATCATTTCTTGTGTATCTCACAAGCCTATATTGCAAGTTCGACCTATTGGGTATTTTGTAGGCATAGCTATATTTATGGCCATGGTATTTTCTGGGAAATTTACTTATAAGATATCCATATGATACCATGGTTTTGTAGTACATGATGTAATTATAACCCATGAAAAACTTAGTTGGAGGCAATGCCAATGATTTGCAACGATCACTCTCCTGAGGTATAACAACCTTACCCCACCACAAATATCCATGTTGGACTTTGTGTGACTCCAAATTTACCAGTTATGAATTTCTAAAGCCATGTGTGGATAGTTGCAGGGATTTCCTAGGAGGACATATTTTCCTTTCCTCGGACTTTCATTTGATGGGGGAGTTATGTGGACTATATATTAAATATCAAAGTGCCTAAAGTTGATGAACTAGTTTCTACTTGGTACCTTGCCATTACCTAAAACTTCATGTGCTCAATACCTTGCTAGGTTCTTGGACCTGCATCCAGAAGAATATTATGAACCAAATATTCTATCATGTGAAAGGTTGAAATTTGTTGCCATTGTTCATGTTGGCTTGCTTGCATTTCAATCTTCCACATTTATTACCATATTAATCTCCTCCTAGCTTACCTAAAATAAGAATTTTGAGATACATGAGGTTGCATGCACTCCCCGACATGCTTATCAAACAAGGTTTTTTATTTATTATATTTTTTATTTTGTTTTTTATTAATATTCTTTTTTAAATTTCAATGATTATTTTTGCCTTGATTATTTATGCATACATTTTTTTAATTAAATGAATAAATAGAAGAAATTGTGTGTGTGTGTGTAATCACTAATTCTTAAAAACATGTGTGCAATGTCCTAAGTTGCATGCTTTTCACTTTTCTACTCCATTCTTTGTCTAGACGTGACAATTACACCTTGAACCTTGCTCCTGTTTCAACATTACTCATGTTTCAGTGTTAAACTCTAGGCCAGTTGTTATCTCAGCACACTAGGTGAGGTAGTTTGTCATAGAAGATTCTCTGAGTAACCTAGATTTTATGTCACCTCCTACTATGAGAAAGTAAGGCTACCAATATCTCCACAAAAATGGATGCAATAATCACACTCAAAATCATAGTTCCCATAAGAAATGTGGAACAAGTGATCCAACCATAAAGTTGAATTTGTCTTAGATATCATACCTTTCTCCATCGTTTGCACCCATGAATACCACAACAACAATAACAAAACCATGTGGATGTATTGTCCAAGTTAGTTGTATTAAGTTATTTGAGTGTCATTGGCTTGTATCTTCATAACCTGAGTAGATTGTTTTCAATGGTTTAAGCAATAATTTTTATTTTTTTGGCATGTTTTGGGATATTAATTTCTTGAGGTAAAAGATACGAGGAATGTAACAATTTGAAAATCTATGTTGTGATATTACTAGAGAGAAAAGGTATTTTGATAATTTTTTCTTCACAATATTAGGTGTAGCAGAGAATCTGCCTTCTATAAAAAGGCCAAATAGAAGATGAAAGGATTTCCTTCAAACATTGTAAACCCCAATTTGTTCTTTTTTTCCAATTTACATAGAATTCCAAGGTATCTTGGAGAAGTTTCTATGATCTGATTTCCTGGCTAGGTATCCCATCCTTTATTGGTGGTTTCTCCTCTTTGATATAGATGAAATAAATTCCTTACTATAGCTAGCAATAGATAGAGCTTCAAACATGTACATGATAAAAAATAAAAAATAAACATTACATCTCAAAGTTACTATACTTGCAATCAATATTTTTTGTTGATTGCCATCAAAAAAATAAAAAAAAATAAAAACTACTAGATGTGTATAGTGATATATAGATATCCATGGGGAGAGAAACCTATTGTGTGATGAAAAAATACTACCACTAAAAAAAGGTTTTATATATTATCAAAGAAAACTACAAATTACAGAGCTCTTTGTTCTCATATTCATAGAGAATATTAGCTTTGGAGAACATTAAACTATAGTCAAAGATTTTTGTGATCCTCCTACAACTAATTGCTACAATTTAGCCTCTATTTTTTCTCCCATTGCTTGATGAGGATTTGAATTCCTTTCTCTCATTAGCGTGTTTTCTTATGTTTTTCAATTATTTACAGATTGGTTTGGTCTCACATAAGTTTCATTGATTCAAGTTGCAATTGCATTTAATGTTTCATATTTCTTTCTTAAGAGCTACTATTTGAAGACTACGAAATTTTATAAGGACATGGGGGGATTTTGGATAATTATGTGAGTTATAAAGAATGCACTTGAAAAGAACGTTTGTGTGATCATGGTCAACATGATAAAGGATTATGGAAGGCATTACAATAAATTTTCCATGCAATCCCAAAGATAATGAAAATACAAAATGTGTTTTTGACTAATGCCAATATAAAATCAATTTTTAAAAATATGTAGCAGACCACATATATGTGCTTCTAAGTAAAATATGCATGCACCATTGCAATTGCATATATACTTTCAATTAAGCTCTCAAATTGTTGTGGGAGTTAAATGGTTGTGAAGGAAAAGTCCATATCACTACCCCCCTTTTAATGATTTCTTAAAAATTTATTTATCAATGGAAATGGCATTGATCTCTAGTGAATAAACTTCTGCCTATACATGATAATTTATTAGAATTTTATAATGAATACTTTCCAATATAGCTAATTCAGGAGGCTGCTCTAATGAGTCTTCGTGACTTAAAAAACTAAAGTCATCATCCTTTTCCAAAGGAAATTACATTCCACATGTGCATTTTCAGTAATTAACAAGAGGAATAACTACAATGGAGCACAGTCCCTACCTCTACTATTAATTCATTTATTAAGGCAGTGTGGGGTCCATGTTTTATCATTTGTTGAGAATGCTTTGTTCTCAGAATCATCTCCACAATTTCTCATTAATCCTACATCTACATAGGCTTCCTCCACACATCTGCACTCTGCACAATGAAATTCATATCCACATAGCTTCTTCAACACATGCTTCCTCTACACACACTTAATCTACACACAAGTACTCTACACAACCTCTTATACACATGCTTCATCTGCACAACTTCCTCTGCACATGCCTCCTCTACATAGCTTCCTCCACACACACTTATTTCAATCAACATAGCTCTTGAATATCTTCACCTAAATTACATTTAATTTGGCTTTCGAAATTTCATTTACATAGATGTAAGTGTGGTATTGTCATAATTTGTGTGATTTATTATAAAATATAGTTATATTATTAAAATGGGTTATAGTTGTGAGTTGCATAAGAAGCTATCCACCCAAATAACTAAATTTAATCATAAGATACATTTGTGAAAGATTTATTTTTTATATTTCACTTGGGCAGTAACAAATCCCTTAGAGAAACAACATTCCTTTATGAATATATTTTTCTTTTGCATAGATTTTGCTTTAATATATATGTTGTACTTTAGGGAAAAGGTTTTATGTGTTTTAGGTTTAATCGTTGTGGTAGATTGTTTTTAGTTTAATGTTGTTGTTAGAACTGTACATGTCAAAAAAAAAATAACCAAGACGTCCAGCCCCCACATGACTCGAATAAAATTTCTTGAAGATGACGTCGTTGGATTCGCTGGAACGAATGGATACATTCCTTCCAGAGGCATATCACATTGTAATTTCCAATACCAAAAATTCCGAGAACTAGGTAAATGGTTTGCCTCCTAGGACGGTCATTTTTCATTGTGCAGTTGTGCAAAGCTAAGTGTGTGAAGAGACACACAATGATCTTCCTCCATTATAAATGTTGGGGCCCAACTCCAGAATTCGCACATGGGCTTCCACACTTTGCACACACAAATATTTATTTTTCCTGTTTAAGAATCATGACTAAGACTAATTAGTTTTAAAATAATTAATTAGGTCTTAAAATGAAATGCACACAAAGCTCATTATGTGTAGCTCCACACGATGAAAAGCAATTGTTGAGAAATGGAAATGAGAAATTCCAGTTTTATTTGTCCTTGAATTAAACTATGAATTAAAACACAATTATTTTCTCATAGCAAATTGAAAATAATTAACTAAGTTTAATTAACTTAATCAATTTAGGGAATTCGAACTGGAAGTCTTTTAGAAGACATGTATATGTTCTCCCTAACTTATAGGAGTTCAGAATGAGTTATGAATGAGTTTTAATTAGTTAACTCAT
The DNA here is from genome assembly GCA_031772625.1 of Pinus tabuliformis. Lineage (NCBI taxonomy): Eukaryota > Viridiplantae > Streptophyta > Pinopsida > Pinales > Pinaceae > Pinus > Pinus tabuliformis. The sequence goes on from CM062808.1 coordinate 628,203,822, forward strand.
TTTATTGAGTTAAGTCCAGTTAAATTAGTTCCAATTAGTTTGAGGAACTAATAGTGAGTAAACAGTCAGTTGGGACACTAGTGGCCTAATAAGTGCTACTCTAGTTAACTGAAGATTCCACCATCAGAAACTCATGCATGTTGATTCTGAGAAAGACCCAGTTGAGACTAGAGTGCATGAACAATGTACTATTTGTTTTAGATTTTTCTGAGTTGCACTGGTAGTGCATGCATTCAGGAACTGATCCTTGAGGGATTGCTTTATTTTTAGAGGCTTTATTTCCTTTTAAATACAAGTTGTCCTTCATAGGAATTACACACATTGGAATAGAGACTTGGAGAGCTTGTGAATTGGTTAATCTTTTTCCTTGAGCTTGCTTATGAGTTGGATATTGAATTTGCTGAGTGATGGGATTTTCTAGAGAGAACAAGCATTGTAATTTCATCTTGATTTTCTAGATTAATACAAAACAGATAGCAGGGTTTTGAGTTGTGGCTTTCCGCAGATATTTATTGTGTTATGTGCCTTTGATTTTCTTCCTCTATTGATTATTGTTTTCTCGATGTTTATGGGATTCCATTGTAAAGAGTATAAGTAGATTCTTGTCTCTTGTTTTAGTAGATTACATGAGCTTAGGAATCTACAGGTTTTTCTACATGGTATCAAAGCAAGATTGTTTTTTGGGTCGAGAGTTTGAAGAGAAGTTCTGAGAATTTATGTGAAATATTTTCATAAACAAATTGCAGATTTGGATTCCTTGGGAAAATATACCCAAATTCAAAAAACATATTGTTTGAATTGGAATTCAGATGAGGGAGATATCGATGATTTAAAATCAGCTCTTTAGAAGAGATTTTGAAATTTTGAGTTTTTGGGTTACGGGTGAAAGTCGAATTTGTATACATACTTTAGGATCAGTGGATGGAATTCCATGGGTTGAGGCTTGAGTATGCCTTGGAAGGCAGCTCATATTTTATAGCCTGGAGGGATAGGATGGAGGGTGCACTAGAAGATAATGGCTTGAAGGGATTCATTGATTAAGAAGTCCCCAAGCCAGCAGCTATGGATGCACAGAACTTGGCCGAATGAAAGAAGTGTGTGGCGAAGGCAAGGAGGATAATCCTCGAGGGAGTTTGAGACCACATTGTATCAAGTCTCCATGACAAGGAAACTCCACATTCTATGTGGAAAACATTAACGCAATTGTGTCAATAACAATGATCAAAGGAAATTGGCACTGAAGGATAAACTTCGTAAAATCAAGACGGAGAAAGGAAATACTATTCCAAAGTACTTGACCAAGTTCACTCAATGTCAAGAAGGATTTGGAAGTGTTCAAATCACAGTTTTCGAGGAGGATGTGGTGAGCCTTGCTCTTCTTGGACTCCTAAAGAGTTGGCATAGTTATCAAGACTCTGTCAATGGTCGAGAAACGCTGCCAGATTTGGAATGACTATGGTTGGATTTGATGTAGGATGAGATCAGGAGGAACACCAGGGATGGCTCTTCATCAAAGACTAATGATGAAGAGAATTTTGCCTTAGCGATTAAGGCAAGGAAGTGGAAAGGTAAAATTTCTCGTTCCAAATCAGATTCTTATCTTGGAGGTAAGAAGAAGGACATGATGAAAGTTAAATTCTTTCATTGTCACAAGATGGGTCACTTTGCTACAAATTGTCCATTGAATAAGTCCAAGGATAAGTCCTCAGGAGGAGCAGTGGGTAAGGCTTTGGCCTACTAATTCGAATTGGACTTTTCCCTCATTGCATTCATGGTGTCTTCAGTGATGAGAAGTGTATGGTACTTCGACAGTGGAGCTTCTTTCCACATGACTGGAGACAAATAGTTATTCAGTGAACTGGAGGAGAAAGATCTCAAGATGCATATCGAGATGGGTGATGATGGTAAGTATAGTGTTACTGGTGTGGGCAATATTAGTTTTTTGAGGGAGCATGCAACCCCACTCACCTTGAAAAATGTTATGCATGTGCCTGGACTAACGAAGAACTTGGTATCCATTTCCATGCTTAAGCATAAAGGCTATGATGTGATCTTTTCGAAAGGAAAGGCATTCCTTCAACACATAGCTACGAGTCAAGTAAAGAAGATATGGATTGGAGTCCAGGATATCTATAAGATAGAGGTAGAGGATTCTGCTGCGTTGAGTTCAAAAACGGAGAAGATGTTGAGCCGAGACATCGAGAATTTGTGGCATAGGTTATTAGGCCACTTACATCATGGAGATTTGAATATATTGCAACAAATCTCTACCGATCTTCCCAAATGTATGCTTGAGCAAGTTGATACATGCAAGGGTTGTACTTTGGGAAAATACACCAAGTCTTCCTTTGGAGATGGAGACAGTCGAGCAAAGTCTATTATGGAGAGAGTCCATCCAGATGTGTGTGGACCACTCTCGACAGTATCCACCACCAAACATAGGTATTATGTAGATGACTATTCTCATAAATGTTGGATATTTTTCATGCAAAGAAAGGATCATACATTCACAAAGTTTTGTGAATTCAAAGCATTAGTCGAGAATGATTCAGGTAAGAAGCTTAAAGCTCTATAGAGTGATAATGGTGGAGAATATGTCTCCAATGAGTTTAAGAACTTTTCTACAGTAGAAGGGATTAAACAAGAGTTGACTGCACCTCATAACCCTCAATAGAATGGGCTTGCCAAGAGGAAGAACAAGATCATAGTAGGGGGCAACAAGGGTGATGTTGCACAATCAAGGCCTACCACTACACTTGTGGGCTAAGGCATGCAACATAGTGGTTTATGTTTAGAATCGTAGTCCACATCAGATACTTGAGAGTAAAATACCAGAGGAAGCTTATTTTGGTAAGAGGCTAGATGTTGGTCACTTCATGACTTTTGGGTCATTAGTTTATTTCCACGTGACCAAATATGCATGGAAGAAGCTTGAGCCAACAACAGAGTTGGGGATCTTTGTGGGGTACACTGGTACTCCCCACAACTATGAGGTGTACATGCAAACAAGTCGGATGATAGTGGTTCAGAGGGATGTCAAGTTTTATGAGGATAAGGCCATGCGAGTATCCCTTGAGAGGGAGATTGAGCCACATTCGAAGGAGGAAATTTTAGTTCCTAAGGTTGAGGAGCCTCAGATTGATGTGGAGCAACCACATGCAAAGGTTTTGGGAGTGGAGACATCCACTCAGGCAAAGTCTTCTAGAGAGGGAAGAAAGCACACTAGAGAGGCTGACAGATTATTAGATGATGCACGAGAGAATGTGGGAGCACCCTCTTCTCAGCACAAATAGAGGAGGTCACTAGAGAGGTACACTAGATACATGGCACTTATGGGTGCATGTGTTGTGACAAAGCCATCTTCCTTTTAGGAAATAGTGTAGTAGCCAGTTTGGGTTGATGTGATGGTGGAGGTGTATGAATCCATAGTTTGAGACAGTGTTTGGGGTGTGTTATTGAGACCAGAGGATAAGTCAGTTGTGAGCTCACATTGGCTTTACAAAGTAAAGCAAGCTGCAGATGGTAGTGTTGAGAAGCATAAGGCCAGATTTGTGGCTCGTGGCTTTTCACAGGTAGAGGGGATTGACTATGATGAGACCTTTGCTCCTATTGCAAGGTACTCATATATCAGATCTATTTTGGCACTGTCTGCATAGATGGGTTGGAGTATCCATAAGATGGATGTGAAGACTACCTTCCCCAATGACATGATTGAGGAAGAGGTGTACATAGTGAAGCCTGACGGTTTTCAAACCTTGGACCATGAGTCACATGTGTGCCGACTCAAGAGAGCATTGTATGGGTTGAAGTAAGCACCCCATTCTTCATACACCAGGATAGATAGCTACTTCACTGGGTTGGGCTTCACAAAGAGTGAAGCAGATGCAAACTTGTATCACACAGTGGTGGAAGGTAGGATTTTGATCATTGTAGTTTATGTAGATGATCTCATACTAACAGGTGATGATAAGCTCATCAAATATTGCAAGGAGGATCTTGCAAGAGAGTTTGAGATGAAGGACATGGGGCTCATGCATTACTTTCTTAACATGGAGGCAAATGGGGAGTTGTTTGTTTCTCAAGGCAAGTATGCCAATGAGATACTCGGGAGATTTTGCATGAAGAGTAGTATATCCATGGAGACTGCTCTAGCTGGTAACTAGAGGAAGGAGGATGCTACTTCAGGAGAAGTAATGGAAGCTACTATTTATAGGTAGCCTATGGGTTCACTCATGTATTTGGTGAACACATGACCAGATATGTGGTACGCAGTTAACCAACATAGTCAAGCGATGGTTAGGCCTACCAAGCTGTATTGGAAGGTGACAAAGCATGTATGGAGATACCTCAGAGGCACTACTCAGTTTGGGTTGTCGTACAGACGGATAGAGGGAGTGAACATTCAAGGCTTCAACGATGCAGATTGGTTGGGGAGTCCATCTGACAGGAAGAGCACATCAAGAGGGATTCTTTAGTGTTGGGTCAGTAATAGTTTCTTAGTACAACATGAAACAAAGATCGATTGCACTCAGTTTGGAAGAGGCAGAGTACACGGATACAAGTTAAGAAACATGTGAGGCTATATGGATGAGGAAGATCCTGGTTGGTTTGTCTAGTCAGCAGATGGATCCGACAGTGGTTTATTGTGATAATCAGAGTTGTATCAAACTCTCTGAGACTCCAATTTTTCATGATCGGTCCAAGCATATAGATATCTGGTATCATCATCTCAAAAATTGTGTATTGAATTGGATCATGTTGTTAGATTACATTCCCACGGAGGAGCAAGATGCTGACATCTTGAAAAAGGCATTGCCAAGATGTAAATTCAAGTTTCACAGAGACAGGATCAGGGTAGTGGATAATCCCTTTCTTGTTGAGAGGGAGTGTTGAGAAATGGAAACAAGAAATTCCAGTTTAATTTGTCCTTCAATTAAACTGTGAATTAAAATAGAATTATTTTCTCATAGCAATTCAAAAATAATTAATTATGTTTAATTAACTTAATTAGTTTAGGAAATTTGAATTAGAATTCTTTTAGAATACATGTATATGTTCTCCCTAACTTATAGGAGTTTAGGATGAGTTATGAATGAGTTTTAATTAGTTAACTCGATTTATTGAGTTAAGTCCAGTTAAATTAATTCTAATCAGTTTTAGGAACTAATAGTGAGTAAATAGTCACTTGGGACACTAGTGACCTATTTAGTGCTACTTTACTTAACTGAAGATTCCACCATCAGAAACTCATGCATGTTGATTCTGAGAAAGACCCAGTTGAGACTAGATTGTAGGGACAATTTACTATTCATTTTAGATTTTTTGAGGTTCAACGATAGTGCATGCATTCAAGAATTGATCCTTGAGGGATTGCGCTATTTTTAGAGGCTTTATTTCCCTTTAAATACAAGAATTTCTTCATAGGAATTACACACATTGGAATAGAGACTTGGAGAGCTTGTGAATTTTCTAATCTTGGGCCCTGAGCTTACTTATGAGTTGGATATTGAATTTTCTGAGTGTTGGGATTGTTCTAGAGAGAACAAGCATTGTAATTTCATCTTGATTTTCCAAATTAATACAAAACAGATGGTGGGGTTTTGAGGTGTGGATTTCTTCGTATATTTATTGTGTTATGTGCCTTTGATTCTCTTCCTCTATTGATTATTATTTGCTCGATTTTATGGGCTTCCGCGGTAAAGATTAGAAGTAGATTCTTGTCTCTTGTTTTAGTAGATTACATGAGCTTATGAATCTACAGGTTTTTCTACAGGAATCACACAATGAGCTATGTTCTCCATGCTATTTAACGACATGCAAGTTATTTTAATTAAAAAAAAACTAAGGTTGTTGGAGTGCCCACATGGATTACCCATTTAGTGTTTTTCCACTTGAATAATAGTGTAGCTACAATAAGAATTGGTGTGTCGTAGTACGTTGATCTAAGAGAGCAGATCTAGAGAAAATCAGAAAACACAAGAAACTCTGTTTCGAGTAGGTGATGAAGTTGGACACAAGAGACTGAGAGGCAAACCTTCTAACTCCAAGAAAAAATCGAAACCCTCCATCACTATTATGAGAAAGGATAACCCCAACAAGATTTGTTCCCATGTGTTGGATATCTCGAATGGCTACGACATTGGAGATAACATGGCCACCTTTGTCGACTGGAGATTTTAAGTCATAGCTGAACCATGAGCAATGTTACCCTCCACCAATATGTAGCACCAAGGACAAGGAAGTATCATATTTTAGAAACTCTTCTACAAATCAAGAGATGTACACTTGGGGCCTTTCTGGAGCTTTACAATCTATGCAGGGCAAACATGAAAATCATTGTTGATATGAAATTTATGAAAAAAAATCAATATTCTTCCCCTTTCAATAGTAGTGATAGGAGGCTTGATAGTCCGAACACATTTCAGTACAATTTTTCATTTTATATATAACTAAAGTGGAAATATGGGCAAAATAGAGGAGCTTCCTGTAAAGTTCTAGCCTTCATATGGAACCCAAAACTTGCAATCAAGAGAGAAAAGGAATTTTGAAATTTGATAGAGAAACCATAAATTAGGTATAGCATGAGATCCTATGAGTATACCCTAACATGGTTTGCTAACGTGTCCTTGGATAACTTGTTTCCTTCAACTTTAATTAAATGTTTGACATCCTTAGTCTCCACTAGTAGTTTAGAACATCACACTCTTTAGCAAATCACGTAGTCATCAATTATAAAAAATATTAGAATATGAAGATATATGGTAAGAAATGTGAGGTCACTGAAAAAATGTAACCACGCTTAATTCATCCCAGAAATGTGTAAAGAATGATAATAACAGAAAGGCCCCATCTTTGTAGTTTTCAAGGGATTTCAATTCAGAGTTCATATATAAAACAAAGAATTCAAATATCTTCAATAGAATTCCAACATGAACCATAACCTTTGCCAGAAAGCCTCAATATTCTCCAATATGTCACTAAGAAAAATAACTTTTTCACACAAGCTCATTGTGTGAGAGTGTAGAGAAATGTGTTTTCTATGCACTCCCATGCAATCAATTTCTCTACACATCATTAAAAGTTAAAAAAAAATTAGATATTAATTATAGAAATATTTATTGGGAAGTTTATTGGGATTGTTTTCTATCAATATAGTTCCTTTATGGCCATTGCAGGAACTGTATGGTTGTTCACCCTCTGTATTGTTTATTCTCACCTCTTTATAACAATGAAAGTTATGTGCATTAAATTATTTTTTGAGTCAGATTTGTGCTCAAATTCTCCACACAAGTTAATTGTGTGGGAGTGCGAATATTTCTCTGCACTCCCACACAATCAACTTCTCTGGCATTGTTAAAAAAATTTAAAAGCCTCATATATTAATTATATAGATCTTTATTGGGAAGGGATTTCTTATTTACTCGTCGTGCTAACAAGGAGATCTCATCTTTTGAGGACAATATCAATGTGCTAAATCCTTGCGAATTTTTGTGACAACATGGGGAAAACCACCCAGTCCAGACCTTGGTTAGCAACTCCTTTTCCTTTTGGTGTAGTGGCTCTGACTAGGGATAATGGGACCAGTTTCCCAGAAAAATATTTTGATAGTGTTGGTGGGGTGATATATGATGTAACGGGAGAATGCTTGAGCTAAGTGTAATCTAATCTAACTAATAAACACATGAATATATCCAATTTTAACACTATTTATACAATGATCTCCTACAACAATTGGTAATATAGATCATTCAATTGCAATAAGAAGTGAAATTGTTTAACAGTAATCGTTTTGGACAAATAGTTAGACAAAACAATTGTGAAAGATATATTGCATATAAAATCATTCATGTATTCATAATAAAGTCAAAGCCAACATCATACAAAAGTGCAATAATGCTAAACTGTAATTTAGAATTTCACACATAAAACAATTTAAAGAAGAAGTATTTCCTGTACATAAATAAAACAAGATCATAAGATAAAAATACCATATATGATGAGTCTTGCTCATATGTTTCAGCAATATTAATCCAATCTCAATCAATCCAACACATTCTAAGAGTATTTCAGTAGATCATGCTAGATATTTGAAAGAAACTAGATCTTGTTCCATTCATTCCATCAAAACCTCCTCAAAAGTACACAAGTGCAATCTTTCGAAGAATGTTTTTGATAAAATTTCCAGACCTCTCTCTAAATGCATGAGAGGGGTTTAAATACTAAACTATAGGTCCTAAAATATATTATTACAAAAAATAGATGAGGAGGTTTAAATGACCTTCCTCAGATTATGCGAAAATAAAACTAAAATAAAAATAAACTAAATTACTAACACCTTTACACTTGATCTCTGAGATCACAAATATCTCTCATAGGCTTGACCTAAGTCGGTTTGCTGATCACATATTTTAACTATGCAACAAATATAGCGTCTATTAGTGTTGGCGCCATCTTTTGTTTTGTGGTTGTTAAGCACCTCGAAATCATCCACTGACTGTATGGTTTAACTAAAAACTGTTAGTATGGTTCCTAATTCAGCCTGCTTAGTTATCTGATCACCTCCTCCTTTTCCTACATTGCCTGCCTCAACTGCTGCTCTAACTGTTTGACATTCGAAAGAAATATTGGTACACATTCTATAACCAGGTTGGCGCCATGAAGATTTTCGTTGATGGCTTCAATTATGATATTTGTTGTTGTCAATGTTATCATTGTTTCCCTTTCTGCTTGCTTCAATGGAGAATCCCAATATGTGAAAAGGATGTCTTTGTGAGATTCCTCTAGCTTCGACAGATCAGCCTTTCTCCAATCGAGAATCCCAATATGTGAAAAGGATGTCTTTATGAGATTCCTCTAGCTTCGAAAGATCAACCTTTCTCCCATCCTTTGATTCTTTCTAGGTGATAAAGTCAAAAACCCTTTTATGGATTTCATCATACTCAAGTCTCATGCCAACAACTTGGATTGTTATCTTATCATTGGTTTTGCAACAAGGATTTATCTAAGAAATCTTCTAGCAAAGTACTTCCTTCTGCTGCATTAGTTGGGAGTTAACACTGAGTGCTTCCTTTATGAACTCATCGATTTGCATATTATCCTTAAACTTATCTGTTATAGGTTGTATCCACACATCTCTTTCTGCTATGCTGGCCTTATGTTGTATTCTCATTTGTTCAAATTCCTACTGGAGTTGGGCTACTTGTAATTCTGCTTGTTAATTAGATTTTTCTCGAGCTAATTGTTGTTCTAACAGAAGAATTTTTTGTCCTTTTTCCTTAGGCAGCATTTGGACCTCTATCACTTTGTCAATAGTTGTTATGGCATAGGCTCCTACGTGTTGCGACAATTTTGTGAGATTTTTATATAGGTCCATGGGAGAGTCCTTCCAAATGATGTCCATTGGTTCATTTTTGGAATTTGTAAGAGTCATAGCGTCCAGCTTTCTTTTCTTCTTCTATCTCTTGACTACAAATTTTTGGGTGGCACTGTAAAATACATCTAGTGGAGGTATTTCTTCAACTCTGAAAACAATTTCTGAAGTGGGCATAATCGGAATGATTTCAACATTCTAAGTGTCCTTAACTCCTTCCTCTGTCATTTCCAGATTTGACTTGTGTTGGTTTTTCTTAGGAATCTGTATCTCAGATGTTTGCTCAGGGTTTGAATTTGTGTGAAGCTTCTTTTTGAACTATTCCCATTCCTGTTCCAAGTCAATAATTGGTATCTTTCCTGACTTATTTGATGCAGAGATAATTTCTATTTGTTTCTTTGCCAGTGTTTGCTCGATTATTTCATTTGTAGTTCCAGCTGTGTCCTTTTTGGACTTGTTATTTGTATGTCCTCCTCCATTTTGAGATTATTTCTCTAAGTGCTTTGACTCATGCATAGATATCTCTTAGGTTTCTTCTTCAAAGTGTTCTTTAGAGCTGTCATCCAAGCTTACACTGTGAGTTGGCTCCCTTATTGGTTGTATCTACAATAGGTCCAATGGGACCTTTAATAATCTTTTCTCCCTATACACATGGGAAGCTCTAAGATCATCTAGTATAAAAAGTGTCAATGCCAAATGCAACGCTATTGAGCATGTTTCTACGTGTAGGAAGAGGTCATCAAAGCGGTCCCCTTTGTGGATGAATGCTTTTACATTCACCATAGTAGTAAATTTCTTAACAGTGTCATCCAGGTCATATTACCTTCCTAGAAATGTTGCTAATTTCATAGATTTAATAATCTCTACTTATTTTCATGCATGTCGAAAATCATGTAGCGCAAATGCTCCACATTGTAACGGAAATGTAGGCCAAATGGCCTCCTTCTGCTCTTTCAGTCCTCTGCTTAATCCACCTTCCCCTATTGTTTGGTAGGCTATTACTTTGGCCAATAATTTCTTGGGAAAATAATATGGGAGAACATGTGGTGAAGCAATGCTCCCAAGTACTCTGATATAGGTAAATGTCTCCTCCCCAAACCATCTGGCTACTGGCAAGATATCCACTTCGGCCTCTTTAGAAAACCTAGGGGCAGTTCTATTGTATATTTCTTTATGGATGGGTAGCATGACTCCTTGAAAATTTTTATAAAAATGGGGGTGAAACTGAGATTCCCACAAAGTCTTATGGTACACATGGATATGAAGTGGATCTTGAACAGTCCACTTCCATCCCATAATCAGAAATTTAGAACAAAAATAGATTGAATCCATTACAAAAGCACTAATAAAAAAAGGGGGATAAACCCTTAAAGAAGGACTTATTTTTTTTCTATATTCCATAATGGCATGTGCTAAATTATCTGAAAAAATTTGAGCCCAGTTCATTATCAGTGCATTCACGACTACAACTATTAATGGGAGCCATTCCGAGGAGAACCTTGGTGCTATCAGGTTTACTAAACAATATACATAGCATTGTTGTTGTGAAACTAGAAGGGGGAGAAATGGATGTCGTAGAGTACATACCCATTTTATCCTGTTTGAGCTTGCCTTCGTTTTCTGTCGAGGTTTGGGTGATGTTTGCTGGGTCTTCATTCTCCTTGGAAAATTTCTCAAGGAACTATTTATTGTAGAGCTTCTCTAGCTCTGGTAACTGGTACATGATTCGTAGGCTATCTGCTGAAAAAGACCCCATGACCTCTTGCCTCTGATTTTTGAATGTTCGTTCTGTAATGTCTACCTTGTCAATTACCCACTTGACCATGTCAGTATATGTGATTATCTATGGTCGTCCAACTATGTAGTGCAAGAAAGAGCATGCCGTCTCGAAATAGGAGGCATCAGATGACTCTTGGGAATCTGCCATGGAATTTGTTTCCAGTGGCCTTGGGTGCTCTTCTTCTAACAAGTTTTACATAGCCTCGCAGATTGTAGTTCCTCCATCTCTGCTACATGTAGTATCAGAGAAAAGAAGAATCATTTTTTATTTCTCGGACGCAGCTGCCTTTCCCTTCTTTCCCATTGTTTCCAACGATGCTCCTTGTAGATTTATCCTAAAATGGAGAAAAGTGGAAGTTATTGGATAAAGACAAGTAAGAATGGCAATGAGAATGAATGATACAAATAACTTGAAAAGGTTAAAAGAATGGAGTTTTAATCAAACTTAGATGAAAATATATCATATCACGTTGAGCCGCTTTTTTTCATAAATGCCATTAACCTATATTAAATAGCCACTAATAGTTCCTTATCACTGCTTTTATTACTCATTAATGTATCGCATCGTGAAACGGGAAGGATGGCTTTGAAGGTGGCAGACATAAGTTGAGAGAATGTCGATTTTGCGATTGCGATGCAATGTCACAAATCACATTTTGCATGTTTGATTGTGCACTTTCTTAAAGTTCCTTAATTTCCTGCGCGATGCGAGATGCAGGATAAGTGGTGGGTTCTTTATTATTTAAATCTATTTACCTTATAAAGCGCTTTTCATCACGAGGCAGACTTAATCATCATTTTATGATATTGGGTTCTATTAGGTTCGAGCTTTTATCGCATTTTGAAACATTGTAGAGTCCATAAAATTTCATACATTTCTTAAGTGTTTCGACACAATGCGATAATGTTGACCGTCTCATCGCAATATCGCATTTGTCATGTTTCAACATGCTTTGTGAGAGTGTGCCCTTTGTGAGTGATGATATGTGGTATGAGATTTATTTTAATAGGAAAATCCTTAGCTCTTATTTTTAAATGAAAAGTCTAATGATATCTAAGTTAAACACAGTGATTCTTTTGATCACTTTTCATGAGTTTTGCTTGTTAATAAGGCTTTTGACATACTTGGACTAATGGTGTGTGAAAAGGAAAGGATTGCTAGCTTTCAAAGGGTTTTGACTTGATATCTTGCTTTATTCCAAAAAACTTAAGAGAAAGTGTCTAAGTGCTAAATTTATTTTTTGAAGGATTTTATCATGGGTCCCCATTTATTAATAGATTATTATCTATTATACCAATAAATGGCCTGGGGGGAGTGGTGTTGAATAGCACAACAATTGGTGATTCGCTAGAATAACCAGTTATCTTTGATAGTTTTTTGAAATTTCTAAAGAATTCCAAAATAAAGGTAGTTCAGAAAGATAAAAATACATGAAATACAAGATAAGTAACATTTCTCTGAATATATAAAAAAAAAAACAAAAACAAAAACAAAATATACTTAACTACCATCCATTTGATTATCCTCTTCAATAGGAAAGTTTCTTTGTCTACATCAGTCATTACTTGGTTTTAAAGATAAAAACAGGGGTCTCTCGCATATTAGCTTTTAGATGTACTATGTTGTCATAGGTATACCCTCTGCTACCAGCAGCCATCCATAGCCTCGACAGGGTCACCTTTTAACCAGCAATGGTTCAATATCCCATCTAGGTAAGAGTGCAAATTTTAAAGATAAATTCAGATTCATATACTTACATTCTTTCTCATTCTTTTCTAAACAATTACCTTTTCTTAAAATTTTCATTTTCTTCTTAAAGGTCACTGTCTTAGTTTGGTGGCCAAAATTGAAAATGCCATTCACTGGTTGTAGCTTTAACTAAACAAGTGAGCTCGTGATGAGACCCCTTGTCTTTTGATTAACATAATCTCAAGCCATTACCCTGTTTTGGTATGCAGTATTGGTAATGTCAACTTGTTACTTCCCTATGATCATGGTAAGTCGGCTCTTGATGAGACCTCTTATCCTTTAAGTTTAAGAATATTTTAGAATTACACTCTAAAAAGTGAAATCTCACTAGATGGGGAGAATCATTGACTCCTTAAGAGTTTTCTGAATGACAATTATAGAGCTAAAGATGCTTCTCTGTAGAGAGTCCTTGCTTTGTTATATATACTTTTCTTAACTGATGGTAGAACAAAGGTTCTTTTACAAAGTTGGGTTTTACCAAAGGAAAACTAATTTTGGTAGAGGACAAGCAATTTCAGAGAGATAGAACTTAGCTTATGTTTCAAATGTTAAAGTCATCTTCTTAACAATCTCTACTTAAACAAGTGAAAAGTTAAAATATAAAAGAGACTATTTACAAAGGCCAAAAGTAAATCCTACTTCAACTTTTATTTTCCTAAAAATTAAAGGCAATAATATACAATGAATAGAAGAGATTATCTTCTATGAAAAATATTTTTTTAGAATCTGCCCATTAACAGGCAGAGAATCTCTCTTGCCTAATAAATATTGCAATAAAAAGTTTGATGGGCCTATTTGTTCGACAATCTAAAATGGGTCAAGCCACATTCTTTGGAATTTGGTATGCTTACCTTTTTCCTCGTTTTCTTTATCCCATTTCAATACCAGGTCTCCGAGCTGAAAGGATTTTGAGCTTACAAAATTTGCATCAAATGAAGATTTGACTAACTGTTGATGATGTGCATGTGTGATTTTGGCCTTTTCCCTTTCTTCTTCGAGCTTAAGGATTACTGATTGTATTACTTGCATGGAAGAGGAAGGAGTTTCTTCAATAAATTGAACGAGGGATAGTGAGGGAATATCTACATTTGTAGGTAAGACAACTTCTTTTCCATAAACAAAATTAAAAGGAGAAGTGCCTATTGAGGCCTTCTGTGTTATTCGATCTGCCCATAGAGAAAATATTAAAGATTTGTGCCAGTTTTTTTGACCTTGATCAACAGTTCGTTTGATGATTCTTATGAGATTTTTGTTTGTAGATTCAGCGAAGCCATTTCCTTGAGGATAATAGTTAGCAAAGTATTTAATTTTAAAACCTCTTTTAAGAGCAAAATTCTGTCATAGCATTTCCTATAAAATAAGATGCATTATCAAACATGAGGGTGGATGGTAGACCAAATCTGGTAATAATAAACTGATCAATAAATTCAATGATGTTTTCATAATTGGCTACCTTAAGTGGAATTGCTTCCACCCACTTTGTGAAGTAATCAGTTGCTATAAGGATATATTTATGTTTCTTTAAAGAGTGAGGTACGATCTCACCTATTATGTACAATCCCCATTGTTCAAATGGTTTTTCAATGTCGATTGGATGTAATGATAATGCAGGTTTCCTCTGTCTCCCAGCAACTGTTTGACAAACTTTACATTTACTTACATAATCATGTGCATCTTTAAATAAGGTTGGCCAATAATAGCCAACATGCAGGATTTTATGTGTGGTTGTGTCCCCTCCAAAATGTCCACCAGTTGGTCCATCATGGAGCTCCTTCAAAACCTTTTCTTCCTCAGATTTTTCAAGACATCTAAGAAAAAAAAAAGTCATAATTTATTCTAAACAACACATTATTGATGATTTGATATTGTCTAGCTTTTAACCTCAAATCGCTTTTTCTTTTGCAAGTTAGTTATGTAGGGGCATATCCATTTTTCAAATAAAAGATGATATCAACATAGTTGGATTCAGTTTCATTGAAGCTTACCTCATATACTTGTATATCATCACCTGAACTTATACTGCTATTAAGTTGGATGCTCTTGCTAACATTCTGCAAAAACCTTGACCTTTTACAATTTTAGCTAGTCTGATCTCAATGTCATATTCTTGCAGTGTTGTTACCCAATTTTCTCTTTTCTCACCTACATCTCTTTGTATTAATAAATGTCTAATTGTTAGGACTACTACCTTGGTGTGAGTTTTGAGGAGAAAGGGTTTGAAATGCTTTATTGGTTTGAAAACAATGAAAGCTTTCTTTTCAACATCTGAATAGTTTAATTCAACCCCCTACTAATTGGACCTAAAGAAAGAAATTGGTGCTTCGGCTTTGTCATCATTGAGTTGTGTTAATATAGCTGCATATGATTTCTCGGAAGCAAAGGTATATAAAATGAAATGATTAGAAAAATTCGGGGTTGCTAGGGAGGGAGCATTTATGATTGCTTGTTTAATCAAATCAATGGCTTCATGCTCAG
Organism: Pinus tabuliformis; assembly: GCA_031772625.1. Taxonomy (NCBI): domain Eukaryota; kingdom Viridiplantae; phylum Streptophyta; class Pinopsida; order Pinales; family Pinaceae; genus Pinus; species Pinus tabuliformis. The sequence continues at coordinate 628,219,196 of CM062808.1, forward strand.
TATGTCCCCATTTAAAAAGAGAATTTTTCTTAATCATAGATTGGAGAGGTAAAACAATTTGTGAAAAGTCAGGGACAAATCTTTTGACAAAATTTATCTGACTTAGTAAAGATTGCATGGATTCTTGTTATTAGGTAAAGGGATGTCAGAAATTTATCTTATCCTATCAAGATCAATGTGAATTCCTTGTTTGGATAGAATAAATCCAAGGAGCTTTCCTTCACTTACAGTAAATAATTATTTCTTGGGATTGAGATAAATTCCATACCTCTAACAATGCTCAAATATTTGTTTTAAATCCTTTAAATGATTACCATGCCTTTTTGAGTACATAATTATAGCATATAAATGGATTACCACTGATTTATTAATGAAGGCTTTGAAAGCTATATCCATTTCTCTCTGAAATGTGGCACCAAAATTCATTAACCGAAATGACATCTTTTGATAGGCATAGGTGCCCCATTTGGTTCGAAAGGTAGTCTTTAGCTGATCATATAGATGTACTAGAATCTGATTATAACTTGAGAATCCATCTAGAAAAGACATTAGTTCTGATCCTGCAACTAATTGTAGTATATGTTCCATAGGAGGTAATGGGAAATTGTCCTTCTCAGAAGCTTTGTTGAGATTGTGAAAGTCTATACATATTCAAATATCACGATTCTTTTTTCTGATGGGAACAAGGTTGAAAACCCACCTTGAGTGTCTGAAAAGAAAGATAATTTTGTCTTTGAGAAGCTTATTCAATTCAGATTTGATCTGATGTTCTAAATTCAAATGGATCTTTCTTATATTCTGTTGCACAATTTTTTCATCAGATATCATGGAGATGGTATGTTGAATTATGGAAGCTTCATATGTCTTAACATCTTCATAGTTCCAAGCAAAGACATTCTTGTATTTCTTCAACAAATGAATGAAGGATGATTTTTCATCTAGTGTAAGACCAAGTCCTAGATTGATATTCTGAGGCTTAAGGTTAGTTCCAAGATTAATTAATTCAAACCTAAAAGTTGAACTTTGGAGTTTTAAGTTAGTGGGTTTTTTGAATCTGTCCTTGAGATCATATAAGTCCTCCAGCTTAACCATAGACTTAGGTAGGGAATTCATAGTCATTTCTTGCTTAAGCTAGGATTCTTGTTCATCTTCATCTATTATCTTGTCATCATGAGAGCCTTTAGATGTTAGTAAACTTATGATATCTGGATCATTATTAAAGACTCACCAATTGGTGATATTATCGTGAATAGAAGGCCTAAAAGTCAATTCAATAGAACCGTGATCGGGGCTATAATCTCCTGGTGGAATGAGCTTGGATGCAACATTAGCCAAAAGATTAGCACTTGCATTTTGGAGTCTTGGGATAGGGGAAATATTAAACGCTGTAAAGTGAGAAGTGAGGTCCTGGACTAATGATTGATAATGTTTCAAATGTCCAGACAAATAGTGTATAGTATTTCTTACCTGTTTTATCACAATTTTTGAATCTCCAAACACTTGAAGATGTTTGATATTAAGGTCAATAGCTTTATACAACCCTTGAACCAATGCTTCATATGCAGTAGTGTTATTTGTACATTCGAATTAAAGCCTACATGCAAACATAGTTTTTCCCCTTCTGGGCTAGCTAATATGCATCCTGCTCTGGCTCCATCATTAGATTTGGATCCATCAAAAAATAATATCCAAAATAAAGAGCTAACTACAGGTTTATATACAAAATGTATATGCTTAGAAGCATTTGTTTGAGAATAATTTTCAACTTGCGATATAACAAAATTTTCCAAGAAGGCTGAAGTATTTGCATTAAAATTTCATAGAAATTATTCAATTGAGTAGTTTTCGATGATATCGGTGCTATTTGCGACTGGCTCATTCTCTCCCTCTAATTCTGTAACAATATACTTTAGGTGTTTTTCGTGGTCAACCCTTATTTGATTTCGCTTGCCATTATAGGGAAGTCACATGTGGGACCAGTCAGTTGAAAAATAGCCATGAAGCTTTTCTAACCAGTCTCTGCTAAGGATTAATTCGTAGAACTCGAGGATATTATCCACAAGAATTTCAATAACTTGACACACTTTTGGGTTTGATAAGAGTCTAATAGTGACTTGATTGAGTTATCCTATAACTTTGACTTAGGATCGGTCTAACTGCACAATGCGAACAATAGATTTTTGGAGCTCCACATTTAATTTTTCATATATTGTTTTTGGTAGGATGGTGGATGAAGCTTTAGAATAGACTAAACAATTATGTAGATTCTTGTTGAAAACTTCAAAAGTCAAAATAAATGGAGGAGTATAGGATTTCGATCTTCCTCCTATTAGAGCAATATCAGTAGGATTGATTTTGTCTAATGAGGTATTAGGAGGCCTTCCCCATTCTTGGGCAGTGTGCAATATTACAGTAGTGGGAAGGGCAGAAGTAAGGATTGCTTTTAGATCTTTGAGCAATAGATTTTGTTGATCTTTTAACTTGCTAAGCTCATGGAATGTGATGCTTGCCCTACTCTTTTTCATATCTTCTACTATGTTCCATTTCATTTCATTTGATACTAGCAAGATTTTAGCTGAAGGTGAAGAATTTGTTTGAGGAGGAGCAGTTTGAGTGGATTTAGATGAAGATTTCTTACCTATTTCTTTGTCTTTGGGATCCGGAGTTGATACCTTCTTCTTTGTATTTGTTTGTGGAAAATCAACAGGGCCTCTACTCCTACTTGCAAAAGGTAATGCTTCTTGTGCTTCTTCATTGGGAAGGATAAAAGCCCAAATTCCTTGTAACTTCACTACTTCTTCATCATATGTTTTCTCTTCAGCTATTGCGACTTCTTATTCCTCCACATCTTATTCAACATTTTATATGGTGCTTAGAGGTTTAGTACCAGAGGAGGGGTTTCTTTTATATGGTTTGAAATATTTCTTTGAGGAAGTCTCTACTCCCTGTTTCTTGATATCAACCATTTCATTGGATATGGTTTTAAGGACTTTTTGTAGACCTTCAATATCAAAAGGATCTTTAGGTGGTTTTTTCTTGGATTCATCCCTAAAATTTACTTTCCTGGATTTTCGTTAAATTCTAATGCATTATTCTTATCTAAGGCTAAAAGACGTTTTTCTACAGCTATGGCTTCTTTCATGTTTTCTGCCAAAGTTGGTTTGGTAGCTCTATCGACAAAAATAGTTGTGTTTGAGGGAAGGGCAAAAATGTACCATTCATTTTGGACTTCTTCGCTAGGCTTAGACGTCATTGAGATTTTATTCAATAACTTGTTAAAATGTGAATTGAAGTCCTTAATCGGTTCTCTAGGTTTGACTTTCAAGTTGGAGGGATCATTGATAAGAGTAGTCGTTGATATGTCATTTCCAAACTTGCTTAGGAACTTCTCTTGGAAGGCATCCCAACTATTAATGGAACCCGATGGTAATGAAAAGTACCATGATCCTACTGATCCTTGTAAACTATAAGGGAATAATATTACAAATGCATCTTCTTCTACTACTTTGTTGAGGTTTATGAACAACATAAAATTGTTTATGTGTTCTTCAGCTCGTAATCCATCATCAGGATCAAACTTTGGTAACCACTTTTGTAGATGGGCAGGCAATGGATGTAAGGGTCCCACCATCCGAACAGCTCCTGGATTTGTCCATGGCCTTTGTGGGTTTTGAGCCATCATAGGTATCTGTGTAGAGGAAGATGTTCCACTATTTGAATGTGATTGGGTAGAGGAGGCTTGTGCTCTAGTACCAGTGTAAACCACGATTTGGTCTTGTGAGGTGGATGGTTGATTTTGTGATGAAGTGGATGGAATGAATGATGATGTTTGATGTGATGATGAGAGAACCTCACTATGGGATTCAGATTATGTCTTCTTAGCTCTCTTACGATTTGGTAGAGGGAATTAAAATGGGGGGATCCCAAATTTTTCACTCTGTTCTCTAGTTAACCTTTGAGATGAGGGAAACTAAGAAGAAACACTAGCTTGGGATAACTCATATTCTTCTTGAGATATTGAAATCGTTTGTAGCTTATGGATCAAAGACTGGATTTCAGGGGTTTCTATAGAAGAAGATTTTTCTCACTTCTCTGAGATCACAATAGTGGATTCTAAAGGTTTGTTTACAACTTCTCGCTTAGGATTTGGAGATTTGGAATGCGATCAAGAAGTTGGAGGAGATGGTGAGGGAGTTTTACTCTTAGAGTGGTTTATTGATTTGAATTTACTTGCCATTCATAGTTAGGCCCTCCTTCTAGTGCCATAATGTTGAAGCCTCTAAAATCATTACGACAACATGGGGGAAAACCACCTGGTTCAGACGTTGGTTAGCAACATCTTTTCTGTTTGGTGTAGTGGCTTCGATTGGGGATAATGGGACCAGTTTCCCAGAAAATATTTTGATAGTGTTGTTCGGGTGATATATGATATAACAAGAGAATGGTTGAGCTAAGTGTAATCTAATCTAACTAATAAACACATGTATATATCTTAGTTTAACACTATTTAGCTATAAATATACCCGGGAATTGAATACAATATGTGATCTACAACGATTTCCTACAATAATTGGTAATATAAACCATTCAACTATAATAAGAAGTGAAATTGTTTAACAATAATCGTTTTTGATAAATAGTTAGGCAAAACGATTGTGAAATATATATCACATATAAAATCGTTCATGTATTCAGAATAAAGTCAAAGCCAACATTATACAAAAGTGAAATAATGCTAAACTATAATTTAGACTTTCACACATAAATTTTTTAAAGAAGAAGTATTGCCTGATACATAAATAAAACAAGATCATAAGATAAAAGTACCATATATTATGAGTCTTCCTCACGTGTTTCAGCAATATTAATCCAATCTCAATCAATCTAACACATTCTAAGAGTTCCAAAGTGCATTTCAGTAAAGCATGCTAGATATTTGAAAGAAAATAGATCTTGTTCCATTCATTCCATCAGAACCTCCTCAAAATTACAAAAGTGAAATGTTTCGAAGAATGTTTCTGATAAAAATTTTGGACCTCTCTCTAAATGCATGAGAGAGGTTTAAATACTAAACTATAGGTCCTAAAATAGATTATTACAAAAAATAGTTAATTAGGTTTAAACAACCTTCCTCAGATTATGCAAAAATAAAACTAAACTAAAAATAAACTGAATGACTAACTCCTTTGCACTTGATCTCTGAGATCGCAAATATCTATCATAGGCTTGAGCTGAGTCAATTGGCCGATCACATATTTTAACTATGCAACAAATATAGCATCTATTAGTTCCGGCACCATCTTTTGTGTTGAGGTTGTTAAGAACCTCAAAGTCATCCACTAACTATATGGTTTGACAAAAAACTACTAGTATGCTTCCCAATTCACCTCGCTTAGCTATCTGATAACCTCCTCCTTTTCCTGCGATGCCTATCTCCATTGCTACCCCAACTGTTTGACATTCAGAAGAAATATTGGTACACATTCTGTAACCAGGTTGGTGCCATGAAAATTTTCGTTGATGGCTTCAATTATGTTGTTTGTTGTTGTCGTTGCTATCATTGTTTCCCTTTCTTCTTGCTTCAACCGAGAATCCCAATCTGTGAAAAGGATGTCTTTTTGAGATTCCTCCAGCTTCGACAGATCATCCTTTCTCCCATCCTCTGATTCTTTCCATGTGATAAAGTCAGAAACCCTTTTATGGATTTAATCATACTCAAGTCTCATGTCAACAACTTGGTTTCTTATCTTATCACTAGTTTCGCAGCAAGGAATTATTTGCAAAAGCTTCTGGAAAAGTACTTCCTTCTGCTACATTAGTTGGGAGTTAAGACTAAGTGTTTCCTTTATGAACTCATCGATTTGCAGATTATCCTTAAACTTATCTATTATAGCTTGTATCCACGCATCTCTTCCTGCTAGGCTAGCCTGATGTTGTGTTCTCATTTGTTCAAATTCCTACTGGAGTTGGGCTACATGTAATTCTACTTGTTTATTAGATTTTTCCTGAGCTAATTGTTGTTCTAACAATAGAATTATTTGTCCTTTTTCCTTAAGCAACATTTGGACCTCTGTCACTTTTCCAATAGTTGTTGTGGCATGGGCTCCTACGTATTGCGACAATTTTGTGAGATTTTCAAATGGGTCCATGGGCGAGTCCTTCCAAACAATCTCCATTGGTTCATTTCCGTAAGTTGTAACAATCATAGCGTTCAACTTTCTTTTCTTCCTCTGCTTTGACTACAGCATTGTGGGTGGGACTATAAAATATGTCTAGTGGAGGTATTTCTTCAACTCTAAAAACAATATTTGAAGTGGGTGTAACATGAATGATTTCAACATTCTATGTGTCCTTAACTCCTTCCTCTCTCGTTTCTAGATTTGACTTGTGTTGGGTTTGCTTAGGATTTTGTATCTCAGATGTTTGCTCAAGGTCTGAATCTGTGTGAAGATTCTTGTTGAATGGTTCCGATTTCAAAGTCAATAATTGGGCTCTTTCCTGACTGAGTTGATGCAAAGACAATTTATGTTTGTTTCTTTGATGAAGTTTTCTCGGTTGCTTCTTCTGTAGTTCCAGTTGTGTCCTTTTCAGACAAATTATTTGTATGTCCTCTTCCATTTTGAGATTCCTGCTCTAAGTGCTCTGACTCATGTGTAGATCTCTCTTAGGTTTCTTCTTCAAAGTTTTTTTTGGAGCTATCATCCAAGCTTATGTTGGGAGTTGGCTCCCTTAATGGTTCTATCTGCAATAGGTCCAATGGGACGTTCAATAATCTTTTCTCTCTATAAACATGGAAAGCTCTAAGATCATTTGGTGTAAAAAGTGTCGATGACAAATGCAACACTTGTGAGTATGTTATTGCCTATAGGAATAGGTCATCAAAGGGGTCCCCTTCGTGGGTGAATGGTTTTACTTTCACCATAGTAGTAAAATTCTTAACAGCGTCGTCCGAGTCATACTACCTTCCTGGAAATGTAGCTAATTTCAGAGATTTAATAACCTCCACTTCTTTGCATGCATGTCCAAAAGCATTTTGTGTAAATGCACCACATTGTAATGGAAATGTAGGCCAAATGGCCTTCTTCTTCTCTTTAAGTCCTCTCCTTAATCCACCTTCCCCTGTTGTTTGGTAGGCTATTTCTCTGGCCAATAATTTGTCGGGAACATAATATGGGAGAACATGCGTTGAAGCAATGCTCCCAAATACTCTGATATAGGTAAATGTCTCCTCCGCAAGCCATCTAGCTACTGGCAAGATATCCATTTCGGCCTCTTTAGAAAACCTATGGGCAGTTCTATTGTATATTTCTTTATGGATGGGTAGCATTAATTCTTGACAAATTTTGTAAAAGTGGGGGTGAAAATGATATTCCCATAAAGTCTTATGGTACAAATGGATAGAAAGTGGGTCTTGAACAGTCCACTTCCATCCCATAATGGGAAATTTAGAGCTAAAATAGATTGATTCCATTACAAAAGCACTCATAAAAAACGGGGGATAAACCCTTAAATAGGGACTTTATTTTCTCCTATATTATATAATGGCCTTTGCTAAATTATCTAAATAAAATTGAGCCCAATTATTTATCGTTGCATTCATGGCTGCATCTATTAATGGGATCCATTCTGGGGAAAACTTGGTGCTATCGGGTTTACCGAACAATCTAATAGCATTGTTGCTACAAAACTAGAAGGGGGAGAAATCGATGTCATAGAGTACATACCTGTTTTATCTTGTTTGAGCTTGCCTTCGTTTGCTATCGAGGTTTGGGTGACGTCTGCTGGGTCTTCATTCTCCTTGGAAAATTGCTCAAGGAACTATTCATTATAGAGCTTCTGCGGCTCTGGTAATTGGTACACGATTCGTAGGCTGTCCGTTGAAAAATACCCTATGATCTCTTTCCTGTGATTCCTAAATGTTCGGTTTGCACTGTCTGCTTCATCAATTATCCACTTGACCATGTCAGTATATGGGATTATATTTGGTCATGTAGTTATGTAGTGCAGGAAAGAGCATGTCGTCTTGAAATAGGAAGCATCAGATGAATCCTAGGTATCTGCCATGACCTTCATTTCCAGTGGCCTTGGGTGCTCTCCTTCTAACAAGTTGTACATAGCCTCCCAAGTTGTAGTTCCTCCATCTCTACTACACATAGTACTAGAGAAAAGAGGAATCATTTCTTATTTCTTGGACGCAGCTACGTTTGCCTTCTTTCCCATTGTTTCCAGCAATGCTCCCTGTAGATTTTCCCTGAAATGGAGAAAAGCGGAAGTTATTGGATAAACACAAGTAAGAATGACCATGAGAATGAATGATACAGATAACCTGAAAAGGTGACAAGAAAGGAGTTTTAATCAAATGCAGATGAAAAAATATCATATCGCATCAAGCCGCTTTTTTCATAAATTCCATTAACCTATATTAAATAGCCACTAATAGTTCCTTAACATTGCTTTTATTGCACATTAATGTATCACATTGCAAAACAGGAAGGATGGCTTTGAAGGTGACAGACTTAAGTTGTGAGAATGTTGATTTTGCGATTGCGATGCAATGTCACAAATCACATTTCACATGTTTGATTGTGCGCTTTCTTAAAGGTCCTTAAGTTCCTGCAAGATGGGAGATGCGGGATAAGCGGTGTGTTCTTTACTATTTAAAGCTATTTACCTTATAAAGCATTTTTCATCATGCAGCAGACTTAATCATCATTTTATGATATTGGGTTCTATCAGGTCCGACTTTTATCAAATTTCGCAACATTGTGCAGTTCGTAAGATTTCATACCTTTCTTAAGTGTTCCAATGCGATGCGATAAGATTGACCGTCTCATCATGATATCACATTTCCCACATTTCGACATGCTTCGTGAGAGTGCACTATTTGTGAATGATGATATGTGATACGAGCTTTATTTTAATAGGAAATTCCTTAGGTCTTATTTTTAAATGAAAATCCTAATGACATCTACGTTAAACGAAGTGATTTTTTTTATCGCTTTTCACGAGTTTTTCTTGTTAATAAGGATTTTGACATACTTGGTCCAATGGTATGTGGAAAGGCAAGGATTTATAGCTTTCAAAAGGTTTTGAATTTATATCTTTCTTTATTCCAAAAAACTTAAAAGAAAGTATCTAAGTGCTAAATTTATTTTTTCAAGGATTTTATCATGGGTCCCCATTTATTAATAGAATAATATCTATTATACCAACAAATGTGGGGGGGTTTAATAGCATAACACAATGTAAGGCGTTTTTTATTTGTGAATGTTATTGTCAATTGGAGCTCACTATATGTCAATTCGATCTTTTAATTATTGCTTCAAATTTAATTATTTGAATCCATGGAGGGATGGCTGCTAGGGTTTTTAATGCATTTTTTTGTTTTTTTCAATCCCCATTTTTCTATAGTATTATTTAATGAGAAGTTTATAATGTGAACTATATGTGTTTATTATATTTCAATTTGGTGTTCTAATGATGCCTTCTTAATTAATTGTTCAGCTTAATTGAGTGATTATTGATAGGGTTATTCATCGAGTGATTATTGCTAGGGATTTTTAGTTACATGTTTTTTCATTTTTAATGGAAACTTTCATTAATTGACGAGGATGATTTCTATTGATGGTTCCCTAACCAAGTTATAGATCTTATACTTGCATAATCAATGGTTCAATTTTTCAATAGGACCTCATCATTTGGAAATCATTTGAGGAAAATAAAAAGAAAAGAATAAACTAGGTAACCATGTGATTAAACTAGGTTTTTCATCGGATTTGTGTTGAAGGTTTTGATCTAAATGAATAGCCTATGTGAAGACATATATACACTTTATGGTTATAACATTGATCTTTAAAAAAAAAATATGAATGGAAGTCATTGTGATGTTATACATTGAAATGTATGGGTATTTATGTAAAACATTACAATGGCATGAATCGTAAGCAAATGTGTTAAATGATATGTTACCAGCTGATGTGATAAAAATGAGGATTTATCTATTAAAGGAACCATGCATTACTACGATAAAACAAGCATCATTTACCAAAGGATTAAAGAAGTAGCATTTGTATTAATTTTTTCGTTGTAGGCTTTTTGAAAACTAAACACAATCTTAATGACTTTGGGAATGCCTTCTGTCATGGAAATGCATATCAATGACACTCTTGGCACACGATCAACTATTCAAATAATCAAATATACAATCCCACTATGCCAAGTATCTATTATTCATGGTTGGAGGGTGCTGAAGGAGCGAGGGGCATGAAGACCGTGAACTCCTTTACTGAACTAGTTTCTACTTGGATATCCGGGGTTGAAGGAGTCGAGGAAACATGGACCATGCACTACTCTATTGAGTGTTAGGATATTACGACACATAGGAAATAGCTTAATATAACTTGGTCTAGTGTAGAGTTAGGTAAAGTGTGTTTCTTTACTATGTACTTTTGTAACATAAAATTCAACGGTCACGATATGATCTAGACATGAAGTGATCTGATGGTTCATTCTCTCCTCAATATTATCGACATTTTATCCATTGCTTAACACTTGATTGGTCCATGATCTCTATTTAAAGAGCATGGAGGGTCATTTTTAGGGTAAACGTTCATGAGACAAGCTTATATAATCTTTCATTCTTTTATTAATAAATTGCTTGAAGTGGTCGCGTTGGCTCAAGCCATAGACTATTTCCCTCTTAGAGGGTTTTAACCACATCAAGAATACTAGTGTATTGATCTATGATCTGTTTATGAGTGGTGTCCTTTGGTGTTTTATCTGAGGAACATACCTTGTAAATTCCTACATGGTATCAGAGCTATTTGAGGGCTGCATCCGTTGGTGATCCAAATCTAAAGCTGGTACAACTACATCTGATTGTTGTTTCCTAGATCTAGTATTTCTGACTACTTTCAGGCTAAGAGGAATACTCTATTGTGTTAGAAGCATCTATTCCAGTGAGGAACCCCTTTCGTTTCACGTGAAAAGGTTTCTAGTAGCCCTAGCTACATCATTTTTAAGATCTGGAGGTATATAGTCTTTATTTGCAGTTCTAGCTATTCATCTCTCTATTTATTTTAGTTTATTTAGATCTTTATTTTTTATTACCAGATCTATACCTTTCATTTCTGTGTATGCTCTTACCCTGCTTGTTTGTGCGACTTGGGAAAATCAGAAATAGAAAGGAATGATTTTTCTCATGCATATGCTTTTTTCCGCCACGCCGTAGTGTAATCTTGGAAAATCAGAAACATTGAGGAAAATATTTAGTTTCTGACTAAAGTTAACGTCAAGCCGTAAGGTTTGATTTTTTTTGTATGTCTGTGTTGGGTTTTGTGGTTTTTTTTTGTAGGCAGAAAAGAGCTTTTTCAAGTAAGCACGCACCTCAAAGATTCAGTGACTAAACCCCCCTGTGCCCCCCCCGCCCCTTCCTCTTTTCCAAAAATTACTAACCTTTTAAACTAGCTTACTTGGTCCAAAGTTACTTTATGAGAATAGAGGTCTTTAGTTCAAGTCTTTCTTTTTGTTGAGTTACTTTTTCAAAAAGAAAATGTAACTTACATTTTAAAGTTACTTTATCTAAAAGTGTTCTCACCCATTATAAAGAGTGAGTCACTTATAATTCTAAAGTCTCTTTATCTTTTATTTAAGTTACAACTTAGTGGGTAGCTCATAAAGTACCATTGTAAAAGTGACTTTCACTTATTTATAATAGTGAGTCACACACACACACACACACACACACACACATATATAAATTGAGATAATTAGATTAAGTTTAGAAAGGGGGGGGGGAGATTTTTTTAAATATAACAGTATCATTCATTTCCTCACATTTACGCACTTCGTTGACATCTTCAACAACATTTATTCAGAAAGCGATAACTTCTTCATCAGGAAGCCGTTTTTTTTTAATCTACCTAATTTTTCGAGATCTTTCCATTGGAACACTTAGTTTCAACGTCTACAACTTTAGTTTCTATTAAAATGGAAATTCCCTACCAAGTTATTCTTGACAGCACCAAGTACTTCCAATGGTGGTCCTACATTATGGATTTACTTAGAAGTAAAGGTCTTTACAAAATAGCCTCAAGCCAAGAAACCAAACCTCAAGATGAAGGTAAGGCAGCCAGATGGGAAAATAGTCAAGATCAACCATGTGGGTTGATAGGGATGTTTATTTCTCCAGACCTTAGATTCCATATCCCAGAACTTGATACTCCTAATGAAACAATCAAACAACTCACTAAAATTTTTGGAACTAAAAATGAAATTAGAGCCCATCAACTGAAAAATGAGTTGCTTACATTGGACCCCAATAATTTTTCTTCCATTGAAGATTTTTTGTCCAAGTTCAGGACCTTAGGCTTCTCTTGGAAGGTGTTAAGAATAAGAAAGAATATGATAACCTTATCTATTCGATTCCTACTAAGTTGGGACTAGCATACTGTGTATTTGTTTCCACCTTCCATTCTACTAGAGAAGCCTTTATTTCTCAAGGACAAGACTACAAGTCCCCCTCTTTTGATGGCTTCTGTGATTCTTTAATAAGAGAACAAGAAAAGCTCTTATATCTTTGTCTTCTAAATCTTGGAAACTCTTCTAAGAAAGCCTTATCTGCCCAAAAGCAACCAAATTCAAAGAATTGCAAGAAGCAGTATCCTAAAGAGAATGGTCCTAAACCAAACAAGGGTCCTAAGCAATTTCAGTTTCAAAATGAAAAATCATTTCAACAAAATGATAAGGCAAATAAAAACAAAGGGAAGAAGACTTATAGACATTGCCACTTTTGTAATTGAGACAACCACATAGAATCCAAATGCTTTAAGAAGATGGAAGCCTTGGAAGCAGCAATCAAGAAGCATAACATCCATTTGGAGCACTCTTCAACTTCAACTTCATCTTCAGGAATAACACTTTCTGCATGTGGTTGTCAAGCATCTTTGTCTGGCTATGCACTAAATGTATCTTTTTCTTCTAATTCTCATGAGTGGCTCATTGATTCTGGAGCTTCTTATCACATGCCCAAAAAAAAGCCATGTTTTCTTCTTTAAATGATTATAACACCAAAAATATATATGTTGGTGATGATAGATCTCTTAGTGTTGTAGGGACTAAAACTGTTCATCTAGACAGTGGTCAGTTTAATGATGTATTATGTGTTCCAACCTTATCCTACAACCTTCTATCTGTATATTAGATAACTCATTCAGGTGAAGGTAAAATCGTTGAATTTTCACCTCATGATGTCATAATTAAGGACCTAATAGATCCTCAATAGATTTTATATACTGGCATTGTTGATGATTCTACAAGGTTGTATAAGTTTAACAAATTTGGGTCATCAAATCTTCCCTTGGTATTTTTTGCTCATAATGATGAAGTGAGAAAACTTTGGCATGAGTGATTTGGTGACTTAAACTGTCACTCCCTTCAGAATCTATGTGAAGAAAATATGGTGACATGTCTTCCAATGGTATCTTGCAGAGATGGTGTTTATTCTGGATGTGTACTCATAAAACATCATTGGGATAGTTTTGAAAAATATGCCTCTCGGCATGCCTTAGCCACCTTACAGCTTGTGCACAGTGATTTATGTGACCCACTTCCAGTTGTTTCATTCTTTGGCTACAAGTATTTCTTAACTTTCATTGATGATTTCTCCAGACGCACTAGGGTATACTTCTTAAAACTCAAGAGTGAAGTATTTAACATGTTCTTGGCCTTTAAGACCTTTGTTGAAAAACAATGTAGACATCATGTTCTTAAGCTAAGATCTGATAATGGTGGCGAATATGTTAACAAAAAATTCATCAACTTTTGCATTGAGAATGGAATTCAAATGAAACATATTGTTCCATATACTCCACAACAAAATGGTCTAGCTGAAGGGAAAAATTGCACCTTAAAGGAAATGGCTAATTATATGCTTCAATCTAAATGACTTAGTCTTAATTTTAGGGCAGAAGCAATTAACTGTGAAAATTACATAGTAAATCGCACTCCTACTAAGGTTTTAAAGAATATCACTCCAAAAGAAGCATGGAGCTCAATTAAACCAGATGTATGTCACTTTCATGTTTTTGGAAGTGAAGCATCAACCCATATTCCAAATGAGAAACATAAAGCTTTAGAATCTAAGAGTGAAAAATGTATTTTTGTTGGATATGCTAAAGATGTCAAAGGATATATACTTATTCCACTTAAGTCAAAAAATGTTATAATTAGAAGAGACGTAATTTTTTCTGAAAATATATCACCCTACGATCCTAGTTCGGCGGATGTGCCACCTCTCTCTATCCCTTCTACTTCTAAAAATATTTCTTCTTCACATGATTATAGTGAGGATGACAATCCTCCCCCACCTTCTTAGGATCCTCCTTCAGCTCCTCAGCTTCCAAAATGGGTCTTTGCTACTCGGGATGGAGCAGGTGCTCTTGTCACTGAGCCTACAGATCAGTGATGTAAATGTTCTCAATTTGATAGAGCCTCTTCTTTACTAGCTCAAGCTTCAGCGAATTATGATCCTGACACCTTTGTAGAAGCTTTAGACCATCCAGATTGGGAAGCAACTATGAATGAAGAATATCGTTCATTATTGGCAAATGATACATGGGATCTTGTTCCTCTTCCAAAGGGATGAAAACTAGTTAGATGCAAATGGGTTTACAGAACCAAGTATAGACCAGATGGAAAAGTTGATAAGCATAAAGCTCGTCTTGTTGCTAAGGGTTTTTCACAAGTTCAAGGCATTTACTATACTAAAACCTTCTCCCCTGTTGCCAAAATGAACTCTATTCACCTTATTCTTTCCCTTGCTGCCTCTTTCAAATGGGAAGTCCATCAGATGGATGTTAAATCTACCTTCTTGTATGGGGACTTGCATGAACAAATCTATATGGAGAAACCTATTGGCTTTATACAAACAGACTCCATCCTTGTATGTTAGCTTAAGAAATTCCTTTATGGTCTCAAGCAAGCCCCTCAGGCTTGGCATGCCAAAATGGAGAGCTTTCTTTTAGAAACTGGCTTTTCTAGGTGGCATTCTCACAATACTGTCTACACCAAGAAAGTGGGCAAGTCTCTTATCATTCTTGTTCTTTATGTTTATGATCTTATCCTTACTGGTAGTGATCCCAACATTATAAACCATGTGAAGTCCAGCCTTAAAAAGAAGTTTGAAATGACAAAGTTAGGACACTTGCATTATTTTCTTGGCCTTCAAGTCTTGCAATCCATCGAAGGTATTTCCCTTTCCTAGTCCAAGTATGCCTATGATCTTCTACGCCATTTTCACATGGAACACTGTAAGCCAACCCCTTCTCCCTTTTAGTTTGGAGCCAAAATTTCAGTCACTTGTACTTCCGTTTAAGTTGATTCTACCTTATACCGTCAACTTGTAGGAAAAATTTTGTATCTGACCCATACTGATCCTGACCTTTCCTTTGTTGTTGGCCTTATTTCTCGGTTTATGAAAAACCCACATGAAAGTCATTGGAAAATAGCTAAGAGAATACATTTTTATGTTCGAGGTACAGTTTAGTTTGGGATTCATTACAGTGTAGAAGCATCTCCTCAATTGGTCAGTTTCACTGATTCTGATTGGGCTGGTGACCCTGATGATCGAAAGTCTATTGCAGGTTATGTGTTCACTCTTGGTTCAGGACCTATTACATGGGATTTTAAGAAACAAAGTGCCATTTCTCTTTCTTTAGCAAAATTAGAGTATCGTGGTGCCATAGAAGCTAGTAAGGAAGCCCTGTGGCTTTGTTAGATCCTGTCAGAGTTTGGCTTTCAGCAGCAACATCCGACTACACTTTGGTGTGATAATCAAAGTTCCATTCAACTATGCAAAGATCCAGTCCAACATTAGTGCAACAAAAACATTGAACTGCACATGCACTTCATCAAAAATCTCATTCATGACCATGTTCTTGAAGTGTAATATTTTTCAACAGATGATCAACTTGCATACATCTTTACAAAGGATCTCACAAAGGAAAATTTTACTAAACTTCAATTTATCGTTGGAGTTTGGGAAGTTGTCACTAAGGGGGGATAGGCTCTAGTGCCTCCTTCCTTCTCCTATTGTGTCATATTTTTACATCCTTCAATCCTATCCCAAGTTGTTCTTAAGGGGGGATGTTAAGTATAACTTGGTCTAGTGTAGAGTTAGGTAAAGTGTGTTTCTTTACTATGTACTTTTGTAACTTAAAATCCGACGGTCACGATATGTTCTAGACATGAAGTGCTTCGATGGTTCATCCTCTCCTCGGTATTACCAACACTTGATCCGTGGCTTAACACCCAATTGGTCCATGATCTCTATTTAAAGAGCATGGAGGGTCATTTGTATGGTAACCATTCATGAGACAAGCTTATGTAAATTTTCATTATTTTATTAATAAATTTCCTGAAGTGGCCACATTGGCTCGGGTCGTGGAATATTTCCCTCTTAGAGGGTTTTAACCACGTCAAGAATACTGGTGTATTGATCTGTGATCTATTTGTGAGCGATGTCTTTTGGTGTTTTGTCTGAGGAACTTACCTTGTAAGTTCCTACATTGAGTTGGTCTCGCCTTGGTTTTTGGGAGCTTATGGAATATACACAAATTACTCACTGCTAGGGCCTTATACCAAAGTAAGCACCTAAAAATTTTGGCTATCATAGATTTGGCCAAAGTGTCTTTCAGTAAGAAAAATTATTTGTGATACCTATAATTTGGCAATCCCAATTTTTCTCCACAAAAATTTATGGATGTTATTTCAGGATCAAAATGATTTTTAGCTCACTGAATAAGAGATTAAAATGATTCTTAACTCACCTCAATGTGTTGATATTTCATTGTGCGGAGGAAGCTTCCCCCACACATTGAAAGCTATGCGCAAGGAAAGATCTGCACAATGAAACATAGGATATTAGTTCACCCTATGTAAAGGAATTATGTGTTAGTTATATAATCATTGGGAAGAGAAGTAGCATAACTATGTTAGTGCCAGAGCACCCACCAACGGAATGACCGCTTAAAAAATTAGTTTTTTTTTTTAAATGAATTGCCAAGCACTGACAAATACCGAAAAAAACACCCTCCATTAGGGGAATTATGTCCCATCAAATATTGCTCAACCAATCGAAAATTAAAAATAATATTTCTAGAAAATTAGAAAATTAGTTTTGAATTTATGGGAAAATATAAATATTAAGAATTTTCCCGAAACTTTGGTTCAAATTGTAAAAACACAACAAAATAATGCAAATTCAATGCACTTTGATAGTGAGGCGGATGTTAGAGTCCCTGGCAAGGTAGGGACTAATACTAGAGATGTTCATATATTGCAAATGTATGTACACAACAAACCACATTATCATTATGTAGAAATAATTAATTAATGGTGAGAATAAATTTTAAATTTTAAATTTAAGTGGCGAACATTTTATGCTCATGATTTGAATTTATGAAGGAATGAAATAAAAATATTTTTTTGAATAGAACACAAAGATATGACAAAAGAACATAACTTTAATTAATTAATAACAAGTATCAAAAATTGTTTCCACGGAAAATAGAACAAACTAGCTCGGGCGATGGTAGCTTATCTCTGAGAAGAGATGTGATAGTTACATGTCTTCTAAAGTGTGTTACAATAAGGATTAGAGGCCCTTTTATCATAAAGAAGAAGTGTGAAACCCTAACCCTAGGAGATGAAACACCAACAATTTTGGGTCATGTTGGGGTAAGTTGGACCGACAACATCCTAGGGTCATAAATTTGGCATGCGTCTAATTTTGGCTATCATAATACCTCATTTCAACCTAATTTCATTCCTAGAAAAAAGAATAGGACCTCAAAACGACTTTTAAAGTTTAGGAACCGAAAAATGCCAAAAATAGAAAGTTGTGCTAGAATTAACGAAACTAAAAAGAAACAGTAATGGGGGTCCAAGTGGAATAGGAAACTGACCACCAATATCTAACTAGATCAGTTCATGTAATTAAACAAGATTGCACCATGCATTTATGATTTTCTTTATTTGAATTCAAGATTTAGAATTTAAATTTCTACAATATTTAAAAATTTGTTTTCACTTTTAACAATTAATTTTTCTCTTATTTATTGCATTAAAAAATATTGGCCTTGTTATTATTCATTAGATTCAAAAATACTAACTTTTTAAAGTGTTTGAAAATTTCTATGGTGATGATTTTGATGTTGTAGAATTAGAAGTTGATCCAAAATAGTCATTTTTCCATCAATATTTCGAGTATACATCAAGACCCATCATCATGACTAAAGTTTGAGAAGAAGATACAACATAAAGCAATGCATAAATACAAGAGAGAGTGTTATAAAGGGAGAAATGGCCAACATGAAACATGTTGATGACTGACAAAAATAAGAATGTAATGTGATAAGAAAATGAAACAATAAATTAAAAGGATATAGAACGAATTTCAAAAATGAAATATAAAATTTTAATGCTTAGTTCATATTTTAATACATTTTATTAATATCATGTTGATGGGATTGATTATTCTAGTTAATAATTAATGTTTAATAGCATTGATAAGATTAATGTTGTATTAGTAATATTAATATAAAATTAATAATATTGATATTGATATTGATTATTATTAATATTAATATTATTAATGTTTGGATGTTATTAATACTATTAATTCCATATTAATCTTGTTAATGTTGTTCAATAAATTAAAAAAAAAATCTCATACCTATAATCCAATTAAATTGAACTTCATGCAGCATTTATATGGCTTTAAGCCTAAAATCACACATAACTATAGGACAACATCACAAGTACAACTACTAAAATAATACTCATTGGATGGTTCAGGTTTTTTTGAATCCACCTCTTGCCATTTTCCATTGCAATTATAGTGAGTTTTCATTTCCACATTAGACTACCTATTATAAGAATGTGTAAGGAATGTTAAGCATGTGGTGCCTATATTAGAATGTTAAAGGGTTGTTTCAACATGGTGAGCAACTAAAAACTAGTGCCACCTTTGCAAAAGGATGTGCCATATGTTGCGTGGAATCTGAATGTCATGGTTTTTTTCCAAGTATATTATCTATGAACATTTACAAAGAAGTTGTTTTAACTTTTTAATTTAAAAGTATTTAATTGATTTTGAATGGATTTAAACTCTTTGAACTCATTAGTATCATGAAGTTTATTTTACAAGGATATTAAGCGACACTCTTGAAAGTTTCGATACCTAATTTCTTGCAATTTTTTGATGACTTGAGAGAACATACTTATGAATTTGTATCCTTACAAGTTCATCACCTTATAACTATTTTTTAACTAGAAGGAATTTAGTTGGAAACTTCATTTGAGTTCCTAATCTTGTGTTTCTCTTCTTTTCGACACTAGTTTTCTCAACATAAACTTGAACACAATGTTGGATGAAAGTTTTCAATGATGTCAAAGGGTGAATGTGTCATTGTCGAGTAATTTTATCATTGATGTGAAATCCCTAATATTAGGGATGATTCCCTAACCTTGGGATGATCGAAGCATGTGATAATAGTTCAAGAAGCCCTAAAGCATAAAAAGGGTTAAGCCCTCAAATGCAAAACTGACATTATTGTCATTGATGACAAAGGGGGAGATTATTGGATGAAATTTATCATTGATATCAAAGGTTGAATGGGTCATTATTGAGTATTGTTGTAATTGATTTCAAAGCCCTAATATTAGGGATGATGTCATATTTGGGATGATCAAAGCATGTGATAATAGTTCAAGAAGCCCTAAAGAGAAAAAGAGTTTAATCACTCAAATGCAAAATTGACAGTCAAAAGAAAATCAAGGAAAAGGTGGTCAAAGCCAAAGAAAATTCAAGGAAAGACTATCTCATCATGTAGCACTCAACAAGGAATTTCCAATGGTAAATTGAACTCCCTATAACTCCTCACAATTGAAGATAAATGGTTTTTTTGGATTTTTAATGCTCCATTTGGATACCCTATCTTTGAATTAATTTTTAATCCATTTACCTAGCTCAAATGGAAGCATAACATACATGGTTGGAGATATTATTCAAAGGACTTTCCAATGGTATATATAACTACCTATAGCTCCTCATGGTTGAGGAGAAATGATTTTTTGAATATTCACTATACATTTTTCCAGTTGCACCAGCCCATCCAGCTAGTGGATAAGTGGGTTAGTGAGTGGACAAGTTGGCCTAATCGAGACCTCAAATGCACTATATGTAGGTGTGAGGAGGAGGAATTTTAGAAATTTTCTCAAGGAAAATTTAGATATGTTGAAACAAGAAAAGAAAAGAATTGTTTATGAGGTTCATACCTCATGAACCGCAAGGAGAGGCTAGATTGGGCAGGTTATCTATGGGAGGAATTTTGGCACATTCTTAAAGGATTTTTGCATTTTTTTTTGAAGGTCTTTCTTGCATCATTCTTGTAAAAGTTTGGAGCATTTCTTAAAGTTATTCTTGTAAAATATTTTAGCAGATCTTGAAGTTATTATTGTAGAAGTCTTGAAGAAGATTTGAGTTACCTTTCGAGGAAGATCAATAGTATTTTCTAAGGCTAAGTTTATGAGGGATATCTAAGGCACCAAAAGCACAATATGAGATTTGTTCTAAATCATATCTAAAGTAGTTGATTTAAGGTATTAATTAGAATCTATTTTGTTGCATTGGAGGTCATAGTTACAGTGGCATACTTATTGGAGCATATTTGAAGTTCAATATGTTTAGGAAGAGATAATAATGATTGTATATTGGTGTATTTAAATCACTATTCTTGGTATGGGAGCCCAAGATTTTTGTTCTTTATTTTATTGTTGAGGGTGGAAAAGAGGTGCTAGGGAAGAAAGTTGTAGCTTACTTAAGGAGGTTGTTGCCTCCTTCTAGTGGGAGATGGTAAATCTAGAGTTGAAACCCTTCTAGTTGCAATTGGTAAACCAAAATTTTAAGCTTCCCATGTAATATAAATAAATTGTTCCATATATATCTTGCATTCCTTTGATGTGATGTTATTGCTTAATGGTTTTGATACGGAATTGTAAGAAAAAGTGAAATATTGATTCACCCCCATTCTCAGTATTCCCAACAATTGTTATCAGAGTAGGTTCATCACAATCTAACAATTGGAAGGAAGATCTTGGGAACAAAATGGGAAAGGGAAAAAGGCTAGCCTCGGAGTTATCAAAGGAAGAGGGAAAATAAGTCTCCTTCATTGCAATGATTCCAAATCATACCAAAGTCATTAATGAAGATCAAGTTGACTTAGTTTTCATGTTTCCAGCTCTCGTGTTTGATGGAACAAACTATGAATTATGGAGCATATCTATGTAGAGCTATTTGAAAGCCCTAGATTGTATATGTTTCATAGTTGTTACCAAAGATACAACCAAAAAGGATTCAAAAGAGTTTTATGCAAGAGAAATGGATGTCATTCTAAGAGGCTTATCATATATTGTAAAAGACAAGGTGGGACAATGCTCCTCAGCTAAAGAGCTTTGGAAAATAATAGAAGAGCTTTATGCAAGACAAGTTGAAAAGAATGCTACCCACTTAAATATTGAGGTACAAGGAGCAAAAAGGAGAGAATAAATATTGAAAAGTCATATTAAATAAAAATCCAATAACTTAGCCAAGCTACAAACTGAATTTGATAAACAAGAGAGAACGTTTAAAGAAGAAATTTTCTCGTTGAAGACACAACTTGAAGAAGAAAGAAAAATTGAAGAAGTGACCAAATGTCAACTAAAAAGGAAGGAAGAAGATGGCAAGAAGTAGGAGGAATAAGTTGTATCATTAATGGTTGAATTTGATAAGCTCAATAAAACTTTAAATAACTTGCTAGTGTTGGATAACATTGTTAGCTGCAACAAATCAATTCTAGGTGAACCTCCATGCAAAGAAGATGCAAGCACTAAGTCCCCAAAGGAGAAATTTATTGAAAAAATTAAAAGCATAATATTTGTCCTCAAAAGGAAACGCAATAATGTTAAGAAGAATGAAGTTTTCAATTCAACAAGATATGTTAATGTTCTCATGAATATTCCTTATCAAAAAGAGAAGAAGAAGACTGAACCTCCTCCAAGGCAAAACAATTTGAGAAAATTGTCATGGAAATCCAACTCACCAAGGTGCCAAAGTATATTTATTTGTTGCTTTTATTCATGTACAAATTTCAATCATAAAGCTAGGGATTGAAAAGCTCATAGAAATATTAACTACAAAGGATATAAAACAAAACTAGAAGCATGTTTACAAGTAGACAAGTTAGAAACCCTAATGGATTCTCCATCGAAAGGTACACAACATTTGCTCCATCATTTAGGCACAACACAAAATTATTTAAATGGAATAACCTTGGAAATATTTATCAAGAGTAAATATGTGACATGAATTGGATTCCTAAGAAGATTTGGCAAGAAAGGAAACCCACTAAGGTTTGGAGAAGAAAATATGTCGAGCAAGAAGAAGAAATCTCATGAGGGGGAGTAGACCCACAAAAGCAAGACACCCTTTACCATTAATGTCAAAGGGGGATAAAAAAGGAAGTGTATCATGGAGACGAAGGAAGTGAAGCATGGATACAAGGGGAGCATGATGATAGGGTGAGCATGAGTACTGGCATCAATGACAAAGGGGGAGATTGTTGGATGGACATTGTCATTGATGTCAAAGGGTGAATGGTTCATTGTTGAGTAATGTTGTCATTAATGTCAAACCCATAATATTAGGGATGATGCCCTAGCTTTGGGATTATCAAATCATGTGATAATAGTTTAAGAATTCCTAAAGAGAAAAAGGGTTTAATCCCTCAAATGTAAAACTAATAGTATTGACATCAATGATGAAGGGGGAGATTGTTGGTTGAAAAATGTCATTTCTCTCAAAGGATGAATGGGTCATTATTAAGAAATTTTATTATTGATGTAAAATCCCTAATATTAGGGATGATTCCCTAGCTTTGGTATGATCAAATCATGTGATAATAGTTCAAGAAGCCCCAAAGAGAAAAAGGGTTTAAGCCCTGAAATGAAAAAATGACAGTCAAAAGAAAATCAAGGAAAAGGTAGTAAAATACAATGAAAATTCAAGGAATATATCATCATGCAATCCTCATCAAGACCTTTCCGTATATAACACTCCATCTAACTCTTCACGGTTGAAGAGAAATGATTTTTGGATTTTTAATGCTCCATTTGGATACCCTATCTTGAATGCATTTTTATTCCATTAACCTATCTAAAATGGAAGTATAATGTACATGGTTGGAAAGCCTATTTTGAGGCATTTCCAACAATATATCAAACTCCCTCTAATTCCTCACAATTGATGAGCAATGAATTTTTGAATATTCACTATATATTTTTCTAGATGCACAAGCTAGTCTGGCTAGTGGACAAGTCGGCCTAGCCAGTGGATAAGTTGACTTAGTGAAGACCTCGAATGCACTATATATAGGCATGAGGGGGAGGAATTTTAGCAATCCACTCAAGGAAAATTTATATTTATTGAAACAAGGGAATAAAATAAGTGTTTCTAGGGTTCGTATCTCATGAACTAAACATGAGGAGAGGTTGGATTTGGGAGGCTATCTATGGAAGGAGTTTTAGCACATTTTAAAGGATTTTGACACAATGCTTTTTGAATTTATTTTTGACATCAGTCTTCTAAAATTTTGGAGAATATCTTGTAGTTATTATTGTAAAATTATGGAGAAGATCTTGAAGTTATTCTTATAGAAATTTGGAGCAAATCTTGAAGTTATTCTTCTAGAAGTCTTGAAGTAGGTCTAAGTTACCTTTTGATGTAGATCAACAATCTTTTCTGAGGAAACGTTTCTGAGGGAGATCTTAGCTACTAAAAGAACAATTGAGGTTTGTTCTAAGGCATATGTAAAGGTGTTGATTGAAGGTATGAGTTTTGTTGCATTAGACGTAAGAGTTAAAGTGGAATACTTATTGGAGGAGATTTGAAGTTGAATATGTTTAGGCAGAGATAACAGTGATTATATATTGTTGTATTTAAGTCACTATCCTTGGTGTGGGAACCCAAGAGTTTTTTTATTTCTTTTATTGGTTAGGGTGGTAGGGTGGTGCTAGGAAAGGAAGTTGTAGCTTCCTTCAGGAGGTTTTTGCCTCCTTCCATTGGGATCTAGTCAATTTGGGGTTGTAGCTAGTAAGCCAGATGTTGTAGCTTCCCTTGCATTATAAATAAATGTTTTCATATATATCTTGTGCTCCTTTGATGTAATGTTATTGGTTAATGTCTTTGAAGCTAAGTTGTAACAAAAAGTGCAACATTGATTCAACACCCTGCCCCCCCACGCGCTCCCCCCTCTTCAAATTTCCTAAACACAATGGTTTTGACACTAGATTTCTTAGCCCAAATGGTAAAGAAATGATGGAAATATAAGTTTTTTTAATTTACCACAAATATGTAGTATCACTTTGTTATTTATTTTGTTATTTTCCATAATGGCACAAGTGAAGAATCGATACATAGTTGGTTGATACCAAGGGACATAAATGACTATGGCTAAATAGTAAATCCCTTACACACTTAAGCTTTTTAACTTCCTTACTTGATTGCTAATTAAATCATTGTAAGTAAGGAGTATCTATATGCTCAATTATTGGATGACATGATGAAAACCTAGGTTCCTTTGGGAGGAAAAAGAAGGAACCCCCATCAGGGTTAAACACAAGCCCCTTCTCCTATATTAGTTCACGCTAGATGAACCCTTCTCAACTCGTTAATGAAAATATTATATGAGTAAGACACAAACCCCCTCCCTTGTCCCGGCTCACCCTAGATAACCTCTTCTCAAATAGTCAATGAAAAGAATATATAAGTACGCACGCTTTTCAAAATAACACACTTTTGTATCTGTTTTTTATGCTTTCTTCCTTGTCCAATAGATATATCTATTCATCTAGTTAACTTCCTTACCTATTATATTTTGTATTCATACTTTATGGGACAATTATCCTTGACTGGTACTATGGCTAGAGTTTTAGATTTTATTTCTTTCCTTAAATTAAAGGACTTGATTCCCCTATTAAGTGCTATAAGAATATTTTTATTCTTTTTTTATTATAGTGATGATTTCCAACAAAGTGTTGCAAAATTTAAATTAGTGAAAATATAATGGCTTGACATTTGAATTCTTTCGAATGTTAATGTATGGAAATGGAATCATACTAGATAAAATAAGAGTATCATTACCTTTGTATCCTTAATTCTTGCTTGAGACCAAAAGAAAATTGCAATTTCTATTTCATGAAATGAAAATGAAATAGTACCTCACTTAAGAGTTAACAATTGTATGGCTTGCCACATCAAACGAATATACAACATTGGTAACGTCATAGTGGAAGAATATAATCTAGAAGTAAATATATCTATATCTAAATTGATTCAAGCAGAGAAAAGGAAAAATAAATATATGTTGAGCAACACTGCTAAGGAAAAGTATGCAAGACAACATAGAGCAGGTTAGTGATGACTCTTGATGTAGCTGGTGAAACTATGCAGTTGAATTCCAACAAGCTTCCGAATAGGAGCCACCTTCATTGAATGCCACAAATATTCTAATGTACATATTAGTTGAATGGATTAATGTTTGAATTACTACATATCAAAGTGATTGTCTTCTTCAATAGCAACTTCATTTTTATTTTTCTTTGTTATAGAGAAAATTGACTTGATATGGTTTTCTATTCATGAGTTTAGCAGGATTGCACAATTGCAGGTTGCAGAGAGACTTAATACCTTGGAGAAATTATCAATTGAATAATATGAGAGGGGGTGGGGGGGATGCATTGAATTTCATAAGACATAAGAGAAAAACATATCCATATCCAAAATACATCTCGATATCAAAAAGTGACAGTTCTCCTGTAGTTTGTTAGAGAAACACTTCTGGTAGTAAAGTAATATGGTGGTAACATAATCCATGGTCATAATACCAATGACATTAACTCCTCTAGTAGTGAAGGGCATAGCTTTCCCATTTTTATAATTTATGATGACTTGTGGATATGAATCAACCATATATCCATATATATATATATATATATATATATATATATATATATATATATATATATATATATATATATATACCAATCAACTATCAATAGAAAAATCAAGTAGATAAAAGACCAATAAAGAAATCAACCACAAGAACATGATTGGTACCATATTTCACTAGAACAAGACAATAAAAAGGATAAACATGGTACTTTAACATGCATGGAATTTAGAGACTATCAATTTAGTGATGGCTCTTGATGTAGCTAATGAAGTTATGCAACTGAATTCCAACAAGCTACCCAACATGAGCCAACTTCATTGACTGCCACAAAGCTTATATTATATAGGTTATTTGAATGGATTATAGCTCGAATTGTTGTGTCCCAAAGAGTTTTCTTCTTTAATAGAAAGTTTGATTTAATTTTTCCTTTTTATAGAGAAAATTGACTTCCTATGGTTTTCTTTTCATGAGTTTAGGAGGATTGCAGAGTTGCATGCTGCAGAAAAGCATAAGACCTTGGAAGAAATTATATATGCCCTTATAGTTCAAAAATTCATTGATAATAGGGTTTCCTTGATACCATGTATTTCTATTAGATTTAAGGTCCATGTTGTAATATCAATTGTAAATATAAAGATTGAAGCATCCTTCCTCTACACATGAAGTTCTCAATAACAAGGATATCAAGTTACCATGTCCTCGGTATGCATCAAGTTACCATGTCCTCGGTATGCATTATAGTTAATCCACTCTAATCACATGATCACTTCTTGTGGAACCTTATGAAAATATTGATATCATTTTATGAACATTTAACTGAAGTTTCTGCAGTGAAGATTGTGTTGTTATTGCATATTTTAGAACTTCTTTTCTAGTCTATCCATAAATCTTGTAAACATTTATAAACTTATTTAGGTTTGCGCACCAAAAAGATTATAAAATTCAGAGAGTTGTGTGACTACCACTATAGTGTTGAAATTACCTTAAAGTTTTCATTTCACACTCAACAGGGAGTATCATTACATGCAACTCTTGTTACAAGATGTATTATAACATATCGAATATGGAAAGCCCCTTTACTCTTGTAAAATATAAATATGGAGGTTCATTATATATTAATTGATGTGAATAATTTTCATGGTTGTATAGGTATTATTTACAATGGTTTTTAGGCTTTTAAGTTGTTGAAACCATTTTAAATTCAGTGTTAATTTATTATAATATAAAAATAAAAAATTGTAATTTTTATTATTAAATTTATATTTATAAATACATACATAAATTTTAGTTTTATTTTTCGCCATATTTGACTTAGTTTTAAATTTTTAATAATTAATATTAAAAATATTGAAAAAAAATATAATTAAATTTAAAAAAATTATAACAATTATAAAAATAATGTAAAAATATTCTAATTTAAAATTTTAATAATTAATATTAATAATATTGAAAAAAAATTATAATTAAATTAAAAAAAATTATAAAATTATAAAAATAATGTAAGAACCTTCTAAATGATAATGTAAAAATAAATAAAAATTGAAATTCCAATATGTTCAAACCACACTTCTGAAAATTGATTATTGTAATGAAACCATTCAAGTTGAAACCCGATGCATGGGCTGAAATTTGACTCTAGCTACAATTTTGACTCCTTCACCAACCGTGATATTATAGTTTGATAACAGTGTTAGTATTAATGAGTTTATGCGAGCTATGAATATCAAATTTCAAATATGTTTTAAAAAAAAATAAGAATAAAAATGGAAATGTGTAAGAAGAAGATAGCGAAATATTATTTTCCTACACAGATAAAATAGTATGGAGCTATGTATTAGAAATATATAATTAATAAAATTGACAAGGATAATTATTAAGAAAATGGTGGTCAAGTTAAAATATTTTAGAACGAAATTAAATTGTATTAAATAGTAAAATAGTTATTTTAGTTTTTAATTTTTTATTATTTTTTCAATATTTTTGATTTATTAGAAATTATAATTTTTTATATTTTTATTTTATATTATTTTTTTATTTATTAGAAATTATCATTTTTTTTAAATTATTTGTGTACTTTACCAATTTTAATATTTTACAATTTTTTTAAAATTTTAAATATTTATATATTTAAAAATTCAATTTCAATAACAAAAATTACAAACCCGTTAATTAAACTATTACATTTAAAAAAAACTCACTCGGAATAAAATAGTTAGGGAACCTCTACCAATGTTGAAATATTGCATTAAAATGGTTGATGTGTTAAAATACGTCAGCCAATAACAACCGACTTGGCAAAGAAAGATATTACTAATATTGTATTAAACTGGTCAAACATATAAAAATAAGTCAGTCAGTAAGGAGCTGACCACGCTAAATTAGTATCGATAACGTTTAACTTTCCAATTACATTCTATATAATACATATTCATATATTTGGAATATGCAATACGAAAGGGAGTTATTTTTAGTGTGAAATTTGATTGGTTACCAGGCACATGTTTATCGTAAAGCGAAAGGTGGACAGCCCAAAAGACAAGTTAAAAAGTGCCCAGTGGATGAGTTACCGAATCCAGGACTGCTGGCTCGAGAAAAGTTTCACTTTCAAAGGTCCATAGCTCCAGTTTATACAAGCATAGTGGCTACTGCGCCCCGAATTATCCCAAGCACCTTAAATGTTTTTGTCTCCTGCAAATTTGCGCAAAAAAAAATGGTTTTGTTTCATTTCACCGAAATAAGAAAAAAAAACCTTATAGAATGTCGATAGAAACCTTAACGAAAGTCCAGCATCTCATGCTAACAAATTAGACGATGATCAGAATAAAACCAGGAGAATGTTTACTATGGACATGTTACGTAAAGTTCAGAAACTAAAAAATGAAGAGGTTACTTTTTAAAACAGTTGGTAGGATTGTTATGTAGAAATTATGGATTCCATGGATGATATCATTTCCATAGATGATACCAAAACACCAAATCTAGATCTCCAAGGTGGAATCATCCATAGATGATACCAAAACACCAAATTTAGATTTCCAAGGTGGAAATTATGGATTTCACTGAGCTGGGGTGATTTTTCACACCTCAAAAATATGGATTCTATTGAGGTGGCATGATTCTTCATACCCCATACACCTCTCAAACCTGGATTTCCAAGATTGAAATTATGGCCCTAAATGTGGCTCGGGGAATCAAACTTGGATAAAGGGTGTGATGGGAAGAACCTAGATCCATGGATCAGGCTATGATACTATCAAGAGGCTATGATACTGTGAACAGATGTGTGGTTACACCAAAACACTATGAAGAGGTTTGCCATTACGGTTACACCAAAATACCATGAAGAGATGTGTGGTTACACCAAAACACAGTGAAGAAGTTTTCTGTTACACCAAAATCTTTGAGGTTACACCAAAACACTATGAAGAGGCTAGATGTTGGTAAACTTTCCAAACCAGTAACTAAGATCCCCAAAGTAGAAATTATGATCCCATAGAGATCTGGTGATTCCTTCAAGACTCCAAGGCATAGCTAGAGGGAATAGAACCTAGGTCCAAGCTCTTATATGATAAAAAGATTTGTTGTTACATCAAAACTGACTGGTGTTAATAAATTTTCCGAACAGTTAAACTGGCCAATGTTAATAAATTTTCCAAACAATTAAGTAAGATCTCTAGAGTGGAAATTACAGATTCCAGTGAAGCGTGTTGATTCATCCAAAAAAAAAACCTGTTAACGCAACAATTGAATTAACAATTCAATTCAAGTGACAAAATGAAAACGAGAGTTGTCAGAAAAGGTTTGCTAAAAATGGGCTATTAAGGGCATCTAAAACGTTAGGGGCAATTCCTGTTCGAGCTGCTTGGTTCAGAACATCGATGGGATTCATATTCCACCATTCTTCTCAATGAAAGCAGGTCAAATATTTCAGTGCCACCAGGACTTAAAATTGAAATTAAGCATAATTGAACATTGTTAATGGAGAATAGTACAAATAGAAAAAAATCGTGGCAGCATACCTACAAGAATGGGAGTCTAGCCATGGGGTCTGGCAAAGGATAAGCGGTTCAAAACTTTCTATAGATGATCAACGTTGCACATATAGTAGATCCAATCCACGAACTCTGCGCACGCCAGCAAGGAATCTGCGTGCTTGATTCCCACTGAACGATTGGGGAATTGGGCTATAAATTCAAGTCCAGTCTGCCCACTTTTTGCAGAATTGGAGCACCCGATGCCTGAAAAGCTGTAACTACGAGTATAAACACTCATCTCTCACATGAAGTGGTAGATATAACAGGCCAATACAGAGATACATACGCACTAAACTGGCGTATGTTACTGCTGTGACATTTACCAAGATTGAAGTGCATTGGCATCAGTCTGATCCACTCCGACTTTGAAACGTACCAGTGCATGCATGTAGCATTACATTGGGCTTTAATGTACGTTGCGGCTATAAGAATGTCTCCTCGTATTAGTGCGTACATGTAGTGTTATAATGGCTTTATTGCCCTTTTTTCATACGAGTTTCCCCTGAAGTCGAAACGGTGCAGTATAAAAATATCAGGATTGATGACTGCTCTGGATGTGCCCAATGGGTAACTGAATCTATCTGGAATAGAGGCGTTTATTAATCAAATTGTGTTTGCACACGCTTAATTTACAGCGAGGTTTGTTTAGATGGTCGTATACCTGAAGTTGTTGACTGATATAGCCTCGGCCAAGCTACACACTGAGATAGCCTCGGCCAAGCTACACACTGAGAGATTCTCTGAGTGTGTAGCCGACCGAGATCATGTCAGTCGACAAGTTCAGGCATCCGAACATCCAAAGAAACCTTGCTAGAAAATTATGCGCGTGCATAGACATATTGATTAAACGCCTCCATTACATACATATTCTGTTACCCACCGGGTTATTCAATACCACAACAGATATCATCCTGTTAGTTTTATACTGCGCTGTTTCGACCTCAGCCTGAAACACCAGAGAGCATGTACCAGTCCCGACTGACTAAATTAAGAGGAAGGAAATAAAATAGACATGGATGGATTACAGAAGTGCACAGATCTAATATTTATATACAGGTAGATTACGAATTAATGATTGGTTTACGTTAAGTTATTGAAGTTGTTAGAAAAAGAGTTCTTAAAAATGCTAAAGTTGTTGAAGTTTGGTGTCGACACTCTCGAGTTACATAAAGATCAAAATAGAAGTGTAGTTCACGTGAAGCTAAGTGAAAAAGCTGGTCAGCGGAGTCGTTGAACTGTAGCATCAATAAAATCATTCTTCACGCTATTTTACATTTCTTGAGAATAATTTAATGCTGAATCATTCATACCTACGACATTTTATGCTTCATGATTTGTTTTCATTTTGATGTGTATGTCGATTTTTGTAGAAATTTGATAGAATAATTTAATTGTTTTAATATTTTAATATTTGAAATATATATATATATATATATTTATATATATGAAAAATTAATTTAAATATTAAAAATGCTAATATTATGAAAATTATATAATTATATTTATGTTGTAAGGCATTTCTTTCTGAGAAGAACTTCCGTAATTGCCACTCTGCATTGCTCTACACCGTCGGATCGAGTGTTAGACAATTGGACAATAGTGTACCCTCGGACTGATATAGTTTCAATTGATGACATTTGATAACCTCTCAACCCGCTCGTGTTATCCAAATTGGTGGTCTTTCGATGCTCGACAGGGAGGTGTAAACCTAGCCCTAGTTCTGGCTTTGAGAATGTCATCCTCTGCACAGCTTTGGCTAATGTCAGACTTGAAGGCTATTAGGGACGAGCCGAGGTACAATTTTTTTGTTAACTACCGTCACATTTCGTCTTTCTGATGATCTTTCTTCTAATATTGGATATATGTATGCATTTTTAAGATTTTCGATTGTGTTTTAAACAATGTGTTTGTTTTCATGTTGTTTTGGGAACTCGGTCGTTTTTTTTGTGGTATTCTCTGAATTGGGTCTTTGTCTTCATGGTATTTTGTGAATTGGGTATTTTCGTTTATTGTTTTCTGTGAATTTTATGTTTCTTTTATTGTATTGCGACGAGTCTTCATTTTTAGGGTATCTTGTGTTAAACATCGAGCGGTTTTGGTCACTTAGGGTTGTAGTGCAAGTCCTCACTCCGAAGAGAATCTCTTTGTATGGAGCGCTACCATCTTTGGTCCTAATGAGACCCATTGGGAAGGTAAATTTGAGTCTTCCTGTGTATACTACAACCCATTCAAGGCCTGGTCATTTGCCTATTTTTAAATGCAGTGTAGACCTTGTTGGATTGAGATTCTATGGGGAGACTGCTAAGAAGAAAAAGCAAGCTCAGAAGAATGCTGCAATGGCTGCCTGGTCGGCCCTCAAGCAATTATCACAGTTGAGTGGATTGTGTTGGTCCTCGTGTGACAGTGAGAGTAGTGAATAGCAAGAGCATATTACCATTGCTAGAGTTTTGGAAAATCTCTGTAAGGATGAGATAGGTAGGGTTTCCCAGCAGCAGAGGAGGAAGTTTCCTGCTTAGAGGGATGAAAGTGTTGTTGTTTCGGCATATTCTCAGTAGTATGTGCACTCAAAATTAGTGTCGAGATTTCAGTCCCATCAACCCCCTACTCCACCTCCTCCTTCCAAATTCTTTCCATTCATGCATTCGTTATTTCATTCAATTTTAATACTTATTAATGAAAGGATTTAGTTTCATTAAACTGCCACTGAAAAAAAGGAAATCAAGTTTCACAACTATGGTTGTGTGCACCTTTCTTGTATGTGATGATCATTGTAAATTGTTGCAAGAAGGGAATCTAGTTTAAATGATGCCTTTGTTGCACCTTGGAGTGGATTTGAAGGAATCACAAAGGCTTATGAGCTAAAAAGATAATTTTCTCTTGTCCCAATAATTAAAGTTGTTGATGCTTCATTATTTGGACTGTAGCATACAATTATTTGTCATCCATTGGTTAATTTGTCACTGCATCAACTAAAGTTTCTGAGTAGTAGGCTATTGGTCTCCCTTGCTATAACAATCTTGCAATGATTTCTCTTCGATTTCAAAAGGTAACTAGAGGGTTGGTAAACATGGAACTCGTGTATTACAGATTCTTTGCTCCAAGGGTTCAAATGCCCCAGAGAAATGGTCTACTAAAATGGTCTGCCTCCCTTTATTAATGCATCAAAAGGCATTGCATCATCAGAGAATTGTGTGACAAACTTTATTAGATGATTTGCTAATCACACAAATCCTCTTAGCTTAAGGTTATTGTGGCCTAGACTCTACCCTATTTAGAATGACTTTGGCTTTTTCTGGCTCTATGCAGATTTCATCTTGTTAATTTTCAGGCGATGGTAAGAAGATTCTGCACTTAAAGAATAATTATATAACCCAGGCTAACTTTAAAGCTTGAAACCTATTAAAAGAAAAAAATTTGAACATTAGAATTTACAAACACATGTTGCAAAATATAATAACATAAGATTCATGGAAAAACTGAACTCTGTAATCCGCATCACTATTTTTATTTAATCTGGAAAAATAGAAAACTATCATGCTATAAATGAAAACTCAATCTCACTAACAAATATAGTGGTAGACCTTGTCATTCTTTTATAGAGTAAGAGGTTTCTAGGGTTTGTAAAATCCTGTCATAATCTTTATAAAGTGTTGTAGGTAGGAGGCCCCTAACTCTAATCCTAATCTAACCTAGACATGCCTGCATGATTGACTATATTCAATTAGATTGCCTACTAGGAGTTCATTGCTTGCATTAAAGAATGAAAAGTCTCCTAGGGATTTGTGACTCTCAGCCAAATGTGATTTATCCTAAAACTGGAAAACCAAACTGATTATTGAAAACCATATATTTCTAAATGAGGAACTAAATATGGAACGAGAGTGGTAAAACTGGAAATATACTAAGATTGGTGCATGGACCCTCTTGCTGATCACTTTTAACTCATACAAGAAAGGATCAACATTGAGGGGAATCCTTAGGGGAATCACAGAGTTCCCTCCTTTCTTTTTATAAATGTGTTACTCTATCAATTGATATTCTTTCTTCTACTCCTATTAAATATAGTAGGGAGAGTGCAATGCAGTAAACCCACACATGATCGTCGAGTTCAAAGAAAACAAATTGAGGCTCTTTTAATAACCGATAGCTTTTATGCACACAATTGAAGGTTCTCTTCATAACCAATTGTTTTCTTTTTAAGCACACTGTTGCATCAAAAAGGATGGGTAGATTCAAACACTTTAGAATACGTAAATGACAGAAGAATAGATTCTATCACAAAATGGATTTTCCCACAATGCAAATGTTTTGTCCTCTCACACAGAATATAAGAAAATGAAACATCCCAGATTTACTAGATGAAGTTAAAAGAAAAGAAATGTTCAATGTCACACAAGTTAGAATTTTCCAAGGCATTGTGCTCTGTTGATAAATCAAGCAAGGAGACACCATTTTTTGTAGATGTATAATCAACAGTGATGATTCTATAAAGGGCATATCCAAGGCTTGACTTGCTAGTCTACAAAAAGGAACAATTATAGATCGATAAATGGACTTTAGAAATATGCACACCAATCTAGTGTTTAATTTAAGTGTTTTTATGTTTCAAAGGGTTAGTAGAAATCTTGTTGTGAAATTTATGAGTTCCCCTATGTGATTATTTATTTTAAATTTTCGTGTCATGCTTCCAAGTTATTTCTTTGTTTTCTGTTTTAAAAATAAATTTAGAGCCTTTTTTTTGTGTATTTTTTTCAATTCCCAATGTAGTTGCACCATCAAAAGCCTTGCTACCCATCTTGTGGTCGACCTCAAGACCTAAAACACCTTTTTTGGTTCTTTGCTTGTGCCAAGATTGTTTAGGGAAATGTTGGGTTGTTTTGTAGCTAACTTTTAGGCTCTTCTATTTGATTAAACATTATTATCGTTGGAGACAAATTGCTCTCAATTGTAAAATCTATGAGTTCCCCTATGTATGTGCTTGTTTATTTTTAATTTCTTTGTGCATGCTTCCAAGTTATTGTTGTGTGCTTCATTTTAAATATAAATTCATAGCCTTAGTTGTGTGTTTTATTTTAATTCCCAATATAGCTCCCCCATCGAAAACCTTGCTACCAATGGTGTGGTTGGCTTGAAGTAGTAAAGCCTTTTCTTGTTTTGTCCCCTTTCCAAGTCTGTCTAGGGTAATGTTGGGTCGTTCTGTAAACAACTTTTAAGCTCTTCTATTTCCTAATACATTCCTATCCTACTAGACAAATTACCTTTAATTGTAGAATTCTAGCCCTCATCGAAAATGATTTGTCTTGAAATATTGCTTTTCATAAGGAAGAAGAGGAATGAAGTGTTATTTACTAAGAAAGTACTTGCAAGAAGATTTTCATGGTTTGATAACTCCTAATACATGTTGGTACTTGCAGATCATTATATAGTGAGAAAGATGGAGATAGGCCACTTTAATCAATTATTAGCTTTTTGGGGAGTGTGTAACTTGACTTATGTAGGAAAGCCACCTAGTGCATCCCCCACCAAATCAGGTCATTCCTACCAACCACTCAGATCTTAGGGTTGGTTGCAGCATCAAGCTAGCATGATTATTGAGGAGACAAGGAAAAGGATGCACAGTTGGCCTCATCTTCCATGCAGAATAATTCTTGTGTGACGTTTTCCACATAGGTACCCACTTCTTCCATGAAGAAATTTATGATATATCTCTCCAGTTCAAATGACATAGATTCAATTCTCTGTCAATGCTTCACATTCAGACTTGCACCAGTCACCACAGAAATCTACTAATGCAATGAACCATCCCATTGTGTTTTGTTTTTGATAATTAAGATCATCACAATGCAGCTTGCTGGAAGAATTCCTAGGACATTGAAGAAGCCATCAAAATTTCTGTGCCTCTTACCATGTGTTCCCAACCTCAACAATGGCTTCCATGGCTGTGATGTGGGAGATCTGCATGTTAAGTATGATGAATATGTAGAGAAAAGGATAATTTATCATGAATCCTAGTTGGACAACTTTGATGTTTTCTGTGAAATGTTGGATACCAGTGCCATATCAATCGAAGAAGGACCCACTTATGTTTGCATCTTGATTCTTCCTATGGTGCATGATGACTGGAGAAGGATGTTGATTATATTTTTCGAGTGTGGAGATGAATAAGCTCAAGGTACCAGAATTTTTGTAGTAGAAGCTCTTGAGACCTACTTGGATGGCACCAGAGTGGGTGCTTTTGTTGAAAGAGTTGAATACAACACATCTTTAGAGGTGGAATGGTTGTTAGAATATTTTCTTGATCCTTTGTATTTCTCATGAATCCTGGGGTATCTAAATGATTATGAATATTGGAGAGAAGATATACCAAATCTCCATGGACTCAAAGACTCACCTTTGTTTCATATTGTGTCCTTTTATTGTTGTTCTTTGAAAACATAATGTTGTCCACGAGGATATCAAAATGAAAAAAATGTTCATAATTTCCTTGGATTTTCTTGAAGATGAAGGTTTTAATTGGTATGAAAATCTTGTTGGAAATTAAATATCACCACTTTCATAATTATTCAAGGCATTTCTAAACATTGGCTTCATCTCTATGAGGACAAGTGTGAAGGAATTATTGCAGATGTGGCGTAACAAATGGATTCTATTTATACATGTTTTTTTAGCCTTGTGTTATGGGTGATTTTGATGATAAACAGGTTGAGGATAGGCTACCACATGCACTTTTTTCAGACATTATTCTATCCCCCTTCAAGTTCCAAAAAGTCAACAACAAAAAATGTTTTTTAAAACAAAACAGGTTTCTTTTGGCATAGTTTAAATTACTTTCATGCTTTTTAAAAGTAGCTTTCTTGTGTGACACGTTTTATAACTCAATCACAAAGTGTTGTATGGTATTTTATACAACCTTCTATGCAAGATGATCCATGCCTAACAATATATGACTCTAGTAGTTATATGAAAAAATTAAATAGATAGATATGAATACGTTTTCTCATTTGTAATCAACACACCAATATAGAAAATGTGTTCTGCCAATTATGGTTGTTAACAATTAAAGATAGTCCATCTAAAATAGAGTCAATGTTCTGCATTAGAATTATGCATGGCCGATCATGTACCATCATGATATAACAACATATTAGATAAGACAATGCTTGAGAACGTGTTTCAACTCACTGTAATGATATAGCAAGAACCAATTGCCCAAAGGTCATGGCAAGATGACATATGGTTCTACCATTACCACATAAATTATACATTATGACTGTGTAGAGCTATACTAAGAAAGGACACTCTTGTTGATTTTTTTTGTCATTTCCTTGAAGTAAAAAAGGTTGATTGATGTAGAACATGTTCAAATAATTTCCACCTGGATAAATGGCAGTAAACAATATGATTGATGTAGAACTTGTTCAAATAGTTCCTACCTAGATAAATGATAGAAGATGTAGAGGAGGAATCTATAAAAGACTGGATAGATTTTTAATAGTTGAACAGTTGATGGAAGACACAACTACGATCAAATATTGGTGGGTCAAGGAGGTTCATTGGATCATTTACCTATTTTTCTAAAAATTGAAATGGAAAGAAGCTCGTTGCCCCTTTTAAGTTTCATCAGTCATTAACCAACTTTTCACCAAGGAATTACTTTACATACCTCTTCCGACAAAGTCTTGGTGTACCGATATCAAGTTTTATCTTACACACAGGAGTGCACCAAGATATCTCGATCAAAAGCATAGAAGAGAACTGAGGTTGAAATATGCCAAATATAAACTCATCAATGGCATCCCATTCTGAATGAATTATGATGATGTGCTCTAGAGGTGTCTCAAGAAAGAGGATGTCGATAAATTAATATGACTAAACTCCATGGTTGGATGAGATGGGATCCTAATATTTAAAAACTTATTGTATAGCATAGTCTTTTATAAAGGGAATCTCCAAGGCTTGACTTGCCAGTTTCAAAAAAGATCAATTAGAGATCGATAAACGAACTTTAGAAATATGCACACCAATCCATAGTTTAATCTAATTCTTCAAAACATAGGATCATTTCAATAAGTATGGGATAACATAGAGATAATTAAGGGAATGTTTACAACAAATGAAATGGAGAAACAAGAAGAAACAATAGGTTCATTGTGTAAAATTTAATTGAAAAGAATGATCATTTGCAGCTAAAGCCTGAAATGTCCTAGAAAATTGGTACCCTAAAACTGAAATGGGAAAAAAGTTAAATTCAGTCACCATTTCTCCAATGAGTGGCCATGGAACCCAAGAGTTACTATCAAAGTGGGATTTTTCCCATCCTAGATAAAAATTAGATAGTGTCCTTGTACAAAACTAGTTGCAATTCTCCAATGGTAGAAGTTTAGGTGAAGACAATTAGCAACTTTCAAGATAAGATGAAATCCACACCATGTCAGGTGTAGAAAAAAGAGAGTAGTAACAAACATATTTGTAAGAAGAAGTCGCCAAGTTTAAATGAATGCATAATGAATCTCACTCTTCTGGAAGAAGAACCATGCAAAAGAATTTCCACATTTGGAAGAAGCAAATGTTGTTGATAAAACAATTTAGCATTGATGAGAGGTTAGAGCTAAAGCGTATGGTTATAACTTCAAAATGTGTACTTGGGTTCAGTCAATGGACTGAAAGGGGGAGGATTTTTCAGGCCATAGTGCTAGAGAAGCATAGAGTTACATATGACATCTGAGCTTCACCATCTCTAAATCAAACAAAATTCTTTACAACAAAGTGATGATTTTCCTTAGGAAGCATATCCTAGTACACATCACAAACCAACATTTCATAAAGAACCTGCTTATTTATGGAATTTGCAGCTTTGAAGACTTGACTTATACAATATCTCTTGTAAAGCAACATTTTCCTTGTTTCATTTGACAACGCATTCACAAGTACTCTTGGATTTGGCAACCACCATTTCTTCCCATGCTTACAATCAACATGACATCAAAGTTTAGTGGTGTTGATCAAGGAAAGGATAGAGGAAAATTGCTACTCTTGTTTTAGGTACACCTTTTACGAGCATAAAGAAAGGAAAACTTAATAGATTCAGACATTCTTCATCAAAAGCTAATGGATTCAAGCATTCTTTAGCAGAAACTACTATTCACAATCTTGTGCATCTGAGTTCAGATAGGTTTGCAACTACAGACAACAAACTTGAAGTTGCAAGTGTGAACTTCCATGTCAATGAAGTTGAGAAGGGCCATACTCGAACAAAGTCTTCTAGTAATGGAAATGATTTCCTAATGTCTGTTGAGAGAGCTTTGGTTTATGCTGATACTACAAGATTCTCATATTTTCCCCTTGTTTTTTATTTTTAATATATAACTTTGTCTATCTCTTTGAGAAAGGGTGATATTTTGTGTTTCTCAGGGGATCACATGAACAAACATGTATTTTGTAATGATCGTGCACTAGACAAGAAATCCATGGATCTATTTTATGACGCAAATAGCAAGACAAGTAAAACTATTTCTTGTTTGGCAGGTAAAATTATTTCTTGTTTATCTTTTATTAGCTTGAAGAGAAACTATTACCAATGTGTATACTTTTCCTAAAACAAAAGATGTTTTCAAATTTCTCATCTTTGGGTTCACATTTCTATTTTTTTATTTCTTCTTTTCAAGTTTTGTAAATGCATCTTACATTTCATGAAATAACATGATAGAAATACATCTAGAATGATACATGATGCCAAACAAGTAATTTTAGTATTACTCTCTAGATAATTTTGGAGTTGTGATTGCTTAGACTTAGCTTGACAATTTTTTCCAATACTATAATTGTGATGGTAATTTTGAGTACAACAATTGTAACTTGCTTTCAATATTGATTTTTATACAATAACTATCATATGCTTATTGTAGATATTATCTAGCACCATGGAAGTAGTTCAAAAGTTGTGTCCAAGGAAAGTACCTTCAACATTCTCATTTGTGTCCTTATAGGGTGATCAGAAGCCTTTTTTGAGGTCTTTATATTGTTCTTTGTCATGGTAATAAATGTTGATTGAATGATCTTGGACATTGTAAATATATAATTTTGAAAAATTATAATGCTATGGAGAGATTGCATCGATTTTACAAGACACTTCAAGCTACTAGTTCATTTTCTACCGCCTTATGATGTTGTCTTTGCAACATCTGGTGCAAATGCTAGTTAGTTTTATTTTATTTTAATTAATAATAATTATTAAGTAGGTGGTAGAAACTTAACTTTTTTAGGATATTTTTCTTAGCATACACAAACCAAAGTCTAACATTTATACGTAAAGTAATTATGTATTTTTTTTCTTTTCAATTAAACTAATTAATTAAAAAAATATGATATATGAATAAGTGTCGTATGAAGTGAGTTATGGATTTTTGGGCATGTGGTATTGATAAGCTATGATAGGACCATAATATTGTAACAAAGCCTATTGTAGATTAAGAATCTCTATGATTAAGAATATTGTTCCATGTCTTTTTTAAATATTTATATGTTTAACTTATATATTATTATTATTATTATTATTATTTTAATTATTAACGATATAGTTAGTTTTGATCATTTTTTTCTAAGTTTATCAATGTGAGATGTGTAATGAAGTAATATATTTCATGTTGATTACGGATGGAGGCCTATCAAAGTTTTCCACTAGTGTAATTTACATTGTTGCACTAAATTTATTTTCTAAACAAAAATTTATAACATAAAGAAATATATAGAAAAAAAGTAACATTGAAACCCCTTAATAATGTTTGCATGCATTGAAATCAACACTAAAATATTGATGAATAAGGAAGGATACATGGGGGATTCATCCCAACCAATTTATCTTACATTAAAATGTAGATATTAACTATTGGATTGTTGTTTCTTTTTGTACTAATTTCTATCATGTTTCTAATCCCTTTGCATGTAAAATACATTACTTGCATGAATTATTTTAATTTTCCATGTTGGTAGGAATAAACTACGTATATGTTCTGTAATGTCAGGTTTAAATACTACCAAAAGCACATTAGTAAATGTGGTTGATATATGCCAATCAACATCATTTTTATACATCAATTGGCATACAAAAGGTGTAAAATGCCATTGATCAAGATATATCAACCACATTTACTAATGTCCTTGTTCTAGTTAACTATTGACATGTGTGGGGTGGATTTGTTGAACACAATTGGCCATGGTTGAAGAAGGTTAATGAGGTTGGAAATCATTGAGGATAGTTGTTGAGTTTGATCATGGTTTATGAGGTTAACTAAGCTTGATAATGGCTAAAAAAGGTTGACCATGTTTAACCATTAATGTAATAATGTATTAATATTACATCAATATAAAAAAGTTACATTAAAGTTGACTATTGTGAAATTGTTACATTAATATTACATTAATGTTGACCATGGTTGGCCACTGTCAACCATAGTTGATCATTGTGAATCATGGTTGATCATTGTCAACCATTTATATTAATGTTAGTGTTACATCAATGCTACAACAATGGTTGCATTAATGGTTGAAGTGGGTTGATGGGGTTAGCCATGGTTGAAGAGGGTCAACCCTTGTTGGTTAAGGCATACCATAGTTGACCTCAATTGACTATGATATACAATTATTACCATGGTTTACCAAGGTTTGGGATGAAAGATTATGGTTGACCATGGTTCAAGATTGTTATAGTAATATTACATTAATGTTAACCATGGTTGATGTTACATTAATATTAGTGATAATTTTACATCGGTGTTAAAAAAAATGGTTACATTAATAGTTGAAGTGGGTTAATAGGATTGACCATGATTGAAGAAGGTCGATTGTTGGTCAAGATAGACCATGGTTGACCTCAGTCACATTTTTTTGCTTTTTTTCTTAATATTTACGAGTATTTTGGGAGAAGAAGTAATTTCACTAATTCTAACCAGATGTAAGGGGAGCATGAACTTTTCTCACTCTCAAATTATATCAAACATATTGAGTGACATATTGTTTTCATTCAAAGGATTTTTAGGCTAGTTTCTTGAAGTGCACTATTACTATATAAAGCTAAATACATTTTCATTATGTCTCTTAATGAAGCAAAGTTTTCCAAGCTCTAATCTATAATAGGAGTTTAGGAAGTTATTAAGGGTGACTCAGGCTATAATGCCTACTTCCTCCTTTTATTGTATCATTTTTGTAAATCCTTAAATCATGTGTTAATTTGTTCTTTATGGATTTTGACACTTGTAACTTAGTTAAATGTAATATAGTTTTTTTAATGTAAAATGTGTTTATTTAGTGCGTATCGTTATTATCTAGGCTTACATTCATAATCATGTTTTAGAAATGATTTGATCTAAGTGATAGCCTTCTCCTTAACACTAATGGCCATATCAATTTGTGGTGTAACATCTCATTGACCTATGAAGAAGATAATTTTCTAATGATTAATTGTGAGAAAAATTTGTGCAAATTATTCCTTTTGCGTGAATAATCATTGAAAATTTTAACCAAATGATGCAATAATGTATTGATGTTTGATATATTTGTATGAGTGATCGTTCTTAATGTTTTCAACCTATATAAATATACTTTACTTTAGGTAACTTTGACTCAGTAAAAGTGTCAATATTGTTATATATATATAAACTATTTCAATATTTTAAACTTATGTTGTTTTGTTAAATGTACATGGTAGAATGCAATATGAATCTTCATAATTTTTCATAATGGTAGTGTATATATCTTGTGTAATTTTATAAAGGAAGTTGAGTATATATTCTTCATTACATTATCATTCTTACAAATTTAAAAAAAAATGGCTTTTAGTAGAAACAACATTGCATGATTCGAAGTCACGACTTTCATAGGAAATAATTGCAAAGTATAGGAATTCAAAATGAGGACAATATTATATTCTCAATATATTTGATAGTATTTCATGGGTGTGTAGGATCAGTTGATTAGGTAGTCTTACAAGTCTCAAAAAATTCTCAAAAGGACCAATTTAAGACAAACATGTTGAATGATGCAAAAACATTATATCTCATCCATAATGGCTTAGATGATAGTATATTTCCCAAGGAATTAGTAGTGAAATTATTGAAGGAAACTTTGGATGGATTAGAGACCAAATTTTAGGGAAATAAAAAGTAAAATACAGTGAAGTAGGAGACACTAATCATGAATTTTGAGAATTTGAAGGAGAAGGAATTACAGTTAGTATAATAGTTCATGATTCAAGTTATAAACATTGTAAAACAATTATCAATGAATGCTGAAAAACATCTATATTAGAAAGTCATAAAGAAGGTTCTTAGAACCTTTCCTATGAAGTATGA
Source organism: Pinus tabuliformis (assembly GCA_031772625.1). Classification (NCBI taxonomy): domain Eukaryota; kingdom Viridiplantae; phylum Streptophyta; class Pinopsida; order Pinales; family Pinaceae; genus Pinus; species Pinus tabuliformis. The sequence goes on from CM062808.1 coordinate 628,262,627, forward strand.
TGTAGGATTTGTAACCATTAAAGAGTCTGAGCACTTGACACAACTCTTAGTACATGAGATGTTGTGATCTTTGTTATTGCATGCATCTAGAATGAATAGTAATGATTATTCATCTTTTAAAAATGCATTTAAATCTTATATTTGTATATCAAGAGGTAGTGAAATATTAATATAAGGTGGAAAGAGCAAGAGTAACATGAATAATGACCAAAGAGATAGGAAGGAGAATTCAGAGCAAGAAAACAGACAATATCAAAACCTTCATAGCTCAAGGACCAATAGTAGAATAAGGTCACAACTAAATTAGAGATATGACAAATCCAATGATAAGTGTTTTTAGTATAATAAGCTAGGTCATCATGGAAACTAATACATCTAGAATAAGGATAACCTTATCAAACAATATGCAAACTATTCTAACATCTCTAATAACTATGAAGACATTTTATTCCTTTCTTCAAAGGCCAATCAATAGACATTTAATGATATTTAGATTATAGATAGTGGGTTTAGGCATCATATGATAGGAAATAGAACCCTAATTTCAAACCTGGATTATTCAATAAGGACTAAAGATGAATTAGGGATAGATAATATTGAAAATTTTATGATAAAGGAATTGTCAACATCCTAACCAAACAAGGCCAAGAAAGGCACATACTAGATATGTACTATGTGCCAAGTTTGAAACATAGTCTCATTAGTGTTGGCCAACTTACCCAAAAGAGTGCGAAATGTAAGTTTTAATGGATTTTTACTTCTTTTTTTATGTATCATAAATATCCTAGTAAGATGTTTATTCCTATGTTGAAGATAAAAAATAATAGAATGTATATCATTGTCGTGAATTATGGTAGAAAAAATACCTCATTGTGCAAAATGCACCATATATGAATTTTTTTATGCCATTTAAAATTTGTTCATCTACATTTTGTGTAACACCCCTATGACTTTGATATTTATATAGTTACTATTTTTAGACATTAAACTATTATTTGATTTAATGGTGATGGAATCCATGATGGACTTATGTCATGATGTAATTATATTATTGTTATTGAGTTAATAAATAAAGTGTTTGGAATTATTCAGGAAAGAACACTAGAGTGCATAAAACTTCTTGTTAACTTAGAAAAAGTTGTGGTGGTCAAGTCCACATGATAAACCTTCCCCTAAAAGTCTCCTAAAAACCCTTGGGAGTAAAATAAAAGAAAGTAAATTAACATAATGGGAGAGAAAAATTATGTTAATCACTTAATTGGAGAGAAATACTAAATGGGGTGGAATAAAGCACCGCGGGAGAGAACAACATGTTTTAAAGAAAAAGAAAATTATATTTTTCAAGGAACAACTAAAACAAAAAGGTCTAGGCAAAAAGGTTGGCAGACCTTAAAGCAAGACACTGCTAAAATCTACTACGAAGAAAATCCATAAAATGAACCACCCAAGAAAATCATGTTGAGGGAGATTCCTGAAGGTAAAAAAGTCTTAACTCAAGGAAACTCATGGATCCAATTCATGGTTGAGTGGAACATGCTTGTTCCAAAATAGTTTCCAAGCATTCAATGACATTTGGAAGGAATTTATGTTCATATTTCGATGCTAACCTTCACCATGATTAAACTTACACCAAATAGAATACATATTAGCAAGGATATTTTTATAGAATCAACTATCTAATTTACTAAGATTCGATGCATGTGTTAGTTTCCTTGTAAATGGATGTGTTGAGATATATGATTACGGTGATCAACATTATTGGGATCTTATCGAGGTTAATTACTTATCAAACAAGGTCTAAACTTGGGAATGGACTAAACGATACAAGCATAGTTAAAAGCTTTATTATGCATATAAACACAAAATGCCTTGTCGGGAGTATTACTCTACGTGAGTACAATAACAGAAATGTTTCGTATGGTATATATAGGACTGTGTTAGTTGGGTGTTGAACCAAAATTAATTAGTTTCATATAAGTATCGTAGAAGGTTCTGCCTTCTAATAATTTTTTGGGATTGACATTATTGAATTAATTAATAATAGAAAAAAAAAACACCATTTAACCAACCAGATTATATTCCTAGACATAGGCATAAGTAGAATCATGGAATAGAAACGGTTTCGATGAAGTAATGAAAACACTCATTCAGGTTGTGCGTATAACCAAGGGGATGAATTGATTATGAAATCCATTGCAGATGTATATCTTTAATTGACATTAGGTACTTTTCTCTTTACTGAATGAGTAGAATATTGAGGAACATTATAAATGTAAATGAATACCAATAAATTCGCTGAACGATTGTAATGGTTTTGGGACTTCGTTGCAATTTTATTAAATACTTCATATTCAGCTAGGAAGCAAGGTCATAAATAGATTGGGGACTATTCTCTTTATATTGCCTCATGCAAAAGTTAAAGAAAAATAATGAAATGACAATCCCAAGATGAACTGTAAAAACAAACTATACGAAGAAGAAAAGTAATTACATTATAGTGAATGCTAATTGGAATTTTAGGAGTTATTGTAGAATTCGAGGTAAATTGATTTCAAGATACATACATAACTGGTAGCTATTATATACGCATATAATTCTATTAAAAAAAAAAAAAAAACGAGAGAAGTGGACAAAGACACAGTAAATATATACAGTCTACTTGCATTACAAAATGTATTATATATCCAACTAAATAAGAAAATGAAGGGGAACTTGGACATGTGTGTATGTAAAACACGTACATAAAGTCGAAACAAGTATAAATGTATCAAGGTCATATATATATAGTTGTGATATTTTTCGCATAGGTTAATCAAGTAATCTCACAAGTTAGATAAGTAAACTATGAGATTTTACACACATATCGGAACCCTGCAGAGCTTGGTTAAACGAAACAAAAAAATATAAAAGGAAAAAAAAACCCAACCCAAATTCCTTGGGAAACTAAGGAGTGTAGCCCACTTGTGACAAAACTGGAAGCCAAGGGAAACACATAAACTCGTTCTCCACCATGTTCCCTTTATATGGCTGCCACCAGCTGACGAGTTCCCTGCCACACAATGAGAATGGAGTTAGGATACTCTCTGAGCAAGGAAACAATCGAATACAAAAATAAAACCTTGTGCCTCTTACAACGAAATTATCACATATGGAAGACATCATTACCTGGTTCATCTCAGACTCCACGCGATGAAATAATTTTTGTGAGGAATGGAAATTGTGGGTGAAATTTTATGAGTGATATATCATTCATCGTAAATATATTTTGGGATTATCCTCAATATCCCAATAATTAGTGAGCTAGTTAGGGCTTAATATAAATGCCGGACTATTAATTTCACTTTTTTTTAAGTATTAATTTCTTCCCAAAATAAGATGATATGATACTCCAACATGTCTAGTGCATGGTATACTATTTATATCTTTTCCAAAAAACTCTTACATGCAATTTTTTTTTTTGTTTTTAATTAAATTTAAAATAGCTCATATTAATAGCAGATGCAAACACTACACAATAAAAATATATTAACAAAAATATAGCAATGAAAATACACCATAGAGATATGGAAGATCATAACTTAACAGCTTAAGTGTTTGCCTGAATTCTTACATCTAATTGTTCCATTAAGGATATTGATAAGTTAGGGTGTCATATATACGTTAAACTTGAGTGTGCTCTTTTATACATCTTCCACCGTGGAAAGTGGATGGAAGTTGGAATCATTTTGACAACTTCAGTGCAAAAGGTAAGATATTCTACATTTTCAATGTATAAAAGTCTCTCCGAAGTTAAACATAGTCTCAATCTTTTATTTTTTAATTTCTTTCAATTTTAAGTAATTATATAATTATTTTATAAAGTAGAGTGAAATCTTTAGAAAATACTTCCACGTTGCTCATAACTCATAAACTTAAATATTATATAAATTTTATGACCAAATGGGTATATTTTTTTAAATCATATTCATTCAATTATTCGTAAATTTAAGTATTTAACAATAAAAATAATTAAATCTATTTTTAGTTTGGTATACATCTAAACTATTTATTATTTTATATAAAGTTTATTATATTTATATCGATAAATAAGCATTCCTTTTATTGGAATTGGGGATTTTAATCATTTTGCTAATTAATTATTTTGATCAGATGAACTAAATTGAAATATGAGAGTGTATTCTAGCCGTTACCACTCAATTAAAAAATAAAAATTTAACTCATAACTTTTTTGCATATCTAAATCATATGTTTAAACCTTGTTTAAAATGATTTTTTACCAAACTATGATTAATCATTTACCACACTTGTTATTAATAAGCACTTATGATAATTAGTGATAAAAATTTGAAAACAAAATTTATAAAACATAAATTGAATTATTCACTCTTCACATTCACATAACTCCATTAACCATTTATATTCATGCCCCCCTCACATATTTGTAACTCTTTTGATGGTCCGCACACCTGAACAAAATTTATAAAACATAAATTAAATTATTCCACACATATCTCTTCACATTTTGAAACGTATAGTTCCATTAACCATTTTTATTCATGGTCACATCAAATGTTTGTAACACTCTCGATAACCCACCGACATACTCAACAATAACTGACATGCATAAAATGGAAGGCTAATGCATGTGCTTGTCTATTTATGTTTCCTAAAGAGTCATCTAACTCACTGGTCATATGCTCGAATACAAACTTGGAGACATGCGCTTTTCTTTTTCCTTGTAATTAAAGTGTCATCGATGTCACAGGATCCTATAGATACAAATGCTAGGAATATGTATTTAACTTTCTCATTTTATGTCGTAATAGTCTACTATATTATCTTATTTTGTGATTATTTATCATTTGCAATGTTGGAGTTGTATAGAAAACCTGTGGAAGATTAATGCCAAATTATTATCAAAGCATCACTCAATTGGAATTTATTAATTTGTTGACAATATCTCCCTTAGGAGCCACCATCCACCCATTGAGACGCAAATGAAACTCTACACACATGGACAGATAATTAGGATTATTTTAGTGTATGCCTTTTGAGATTGTTATAAAACATCATTGGCTCAGTTTACATTTTACAGTTGAAAACATTGTAGTGGAAATCCCATTTATACCTAGAGATGTTTTTATAGGTATCTTTCCACTGGTCTTGTGGCTCAGAAGAATGATGTATATAGTTTTGGAGTGCTTTTCTGAGAAATCATACATGGGAGAAACACCTTCGATAGGGATCTACCCATTGATGAAATATTACTATCAATGTGGGTAAATATTTTATTTTTAATTAATCATCGGAAATTTATGTATGATGATCCTAATTAACTACATAATTTATGTTTTTCTTGTCTGTTTTTACGAATAATTAAATTTGCAGGTGAGAGATTATTCAGGATGAAAACCCTGGAAATTATATACAAGAAGATGGAAGGAAAGTATGATATGAAATCAATCACTGTCGTTTCCAAAGTGGCCCTTACAGCTTTTTTAGTGTACGCCTTTTGAGATTGTTATAAAACATCACTCATTCAGTTTACATTTTACCGTTGAAAAAATTGTAGCAGCAATTCCATTTATACATAAATATGTTTTTACATGTATCTTTCCATTGGTCTTGTGACTCAGAAGAATGATGTATATAGTTTTGGAGTGTTTTTATTAGAAATCATATGTGGGAGAAACACCTCCAATACAAATCTACCCATTGACGAAAGATTACTCTCAATGTGGGTAAATATTTTATTTTTAATTAATCATCCAAAATTTATGTATGATCATCCTAAATATCTACATAATTTTTGTTTTTCATGTGCATTTTTATGAATAATTAAACTTTCACGTGAGAGATTATGTGGGGATCAATGAAAACCCTAGAAATTATAGACAAAAAATGGAATAAAAGTATCATATGAAATCAATTGTTTTCATTGCCAAAGTGGCCCTTAGATGTCTTCAGAGTTCATCTTTTAGGCCCAAAATTAGTAAGGTAGCAGGAGAGTTGAAAGAGGCTTTCATGTTTGATGATTATAAAAAAAACTTGTAAAATGTTATAGCTTTTTCAATGAACAAAACTCATGAATTTTTACCTCTTCAAAATTGCCAATTCTATTCAAATATGAATAGATTGAGATGGGGCATAAGATAACAGTTTACGAAATGACTGGTCGTGAATATAAGATTGCATTTAAGGGCACCTCGGGCATCATTAGAAATGATATTAACCACTCTGAAATTTTGAACATTAGAAATATTCATGGTGTGATACCTAGACCATTGAAATATTTTATTGATTTATAAGTTTAATTTAATTTCATTTATAACTTTCATGATAATACATCCTAATGTTCATTGAAAAAACTGAAACATTTTACAACCTTTTTGAGATGGTTATAAAACATCAATCCATACAAAGTAATTTCTAAATCTGTAATCAATGGCTATGAGATATGATAATATGAAAGGCCTATGATGAGAAGGTGTATGATAAGAACAATTTCGTTTCTTACATATATGACATAAATCATCAAATACTTAATCCTCTCCGCTTTTTGAACAATTCGTGGTTTCCTTTGGATTTTAGTCCCCATTTTTATTTTTGCTCATGTAAAATCACTAACTTGTATTTTAGTGAAAATCAACCAACTAATATCAAATCTCATCCAACACTCAGCATTCCTTCATATCAAACTTTAAACCAATAATGGATTGAATCTCGGTTGGTTGAACCAATTTGGCACCATGTATAACTCATTTAAAGTTTTATGTTTTAAGCTTTTAGTTTAAAGTATCATTTAAGATTTAATGTTTTGGTATTAGTTTTATGTCTTAAGGATTTCGTTTTAGGTTTCATTTTTATTTTAGCTCTTGCTTTAATTTTTAGCATCAAGATTTTAGTTTCAAGTTAAACCTTTGGGTTTAAGGTTTACAATTTAGTTTAATTTAGTTATGTTTTAGATTTCTAGTATTCCTTAACATTATTTAAGGTTAATATTAATATTAAGACGATAATAATATTATTATTAAAATTAATATTAATATTGAAGTTTAATAATAATATTCATATTAATATTATATTTACTAGTAATATTATAAATACAAAATATTAATAAATCCAAAAAATTAATATTATAAACTCTTAGAATTCATAATATAACATTTTAATATTAGCAATATTTTAACATTAAATATCATCATCATCATCATCATCATCATCATCATCATCATCATCATCATCATCATCATCATCATCATCATCAAAAACAATTATTGATAATATCATTAATATAATAATATTGATAATGTCTAGAAAATAATACTATTAATGTTATTAATCTTAATTATTTTTTAAAATTGTTAAAAAATTACTAGTATTTAATATTATTAACATAATAACATTAAAATTATTAATAATTTCTAAAATATAATAAAACATTAAATATTATTAATACATCATCATCATCATCATCATCATCATCATCATCATCATCATCATCATCATCATCATCATCATCATCATCATCATCATCATCATCATCATCATCATCATCATCATCATCATCATCATCATCATCATCATCATCATCATCATCATCATCATCATCATCATCATCATCAAAAACAATTATTGATAATATCATTAATATAATAATATTGATAATGTCTAGAAAATAATACTATTAATGTTATTAATCTTAATTATTTTTTAAAATTGTTAAAAAATTACTAGTATTTAATATTATTAACATAATAACATTAAAATTATTAATAATTTCTAAAATATAATAATATTATTAATATGATTTAATTAATAATATCAATATTATTAAACACATTAAGATGGTAGATATAACTAGAATTAACATTATTTTTAGTAAATAATATCAACTATCTAATAATTATTTTTAAAAATTTAAATCTAAAAATTATGCACTAATAATGATATTATTAGCTGTAACTATATTGTCCAACCAAGATCAACCAAGGTTAGAATGACTAAACATGGTCATCAAGTTCTCTCGGGTTGAATGTTGTAAAACGGGACAAACATATTGTGTCATAGGAAAGTATGATCAACATGCTGAAATATATCAAACCATGGTCAATCATGTTCAACCATGCAAAACCTAGGTCAGCTATAGTCAATCATGATCATCTTTAAATATCATCATCATCATCATCGTCATCGTCATCGTCATCGTCATCGTCGTCGTCATCGTCGTCGTCGTCATCGTCATCGTCATCATCATCATCATCACCATCACCATCACCATCACCATCATCATCATCAATCTTAGAAATAATATTATTAATAATATCATTAATATTAATTGTCTATAAAAATAATATTATTAATCATAATAATTTTTTAAAATTGTTAGCATTTAATGTTATTAACCTAATCCCATTAATATTTAAATTATATTATAAATATAAATAATATTAAATTAACAATATCAATATTATTAAAAACATTAACATGGTTGATATAAATAGATTTAATATTAATATTAATAAATAAATAAATAATGAAGTAATTAATAAAAATTTAAATCTAAAAATTCTATACTAATAATGATATTATTAATATTAATTATGATATTTAGAAAAATATTAATGATAGTATTAATGATACTAACATTAACAATTTTAATATCATTGTTATTCATTGTCACCCATGCTCAATGATGTACTAGCTTTCTTAGCTATAGTCAACCATGGTTAACCTTGGTCAACCATGCTCATCCCTTTCAACCCATGAAACCTATTGCTTTACCCATCCCTAATGGTCAAACATGGTAAACCAAGCTCTATATGGTTGAACATGGTCAACCATTGTAAAAACGGAAAACCATGTTCTATCATCGAAACTTATGGTCGACCATGCCCGTTCTATCATCGAAACTTATGGTCGACCATGCCCAAATATATCAAACCACGTCCAATCATGTTCAACAATGGAAAACCTTGGTCAACCATGGTCAATCATGGTCATCTTTGGTCAACCATAGTCACAACCATGGTCACAATCTTATGGTCATCTTTGGTCAATCATAGTCATAACCATGGCCAACCATGGTCATCCTTGGTCAACCAAAGAAAACCTAGAACATTCTAAGTTCTACCTTGGTTGAATATGGTCAGTCATGGTCAATTATTGCCAATAAATGTCAACCATGACCAAGCATGCTCAACCATGGGACAAGCAACATCACAGTGTGACAAGCAATGTTGTCGTGTGACAAACATCTATCGACATGACAATCATTGTCACAATGATACATTACATTGCAATTTATTCAATGTCACATTGTGACATTGAATAAATTATGATTTAATATTTTCGTTTCTAATATTTAGTTTGGGATTTAGGGTTTATCATATTGGATTTAGGTTTTATAATCTTCAGTTTTATAATGGTGCAGTTTATAATATTAATCATAGGGTTTATAAATTATTATATTTATAATATAAGTTTTATGGTTTAATATTATTAGGGTTTAATATTGTTACGTTGGAATGGTACAAAAATCTATCCAACATGACAATTTAACAAGCATCATCACAATGTGACAAGCATTGTCACAATCATTGTCACAATGACACATTACATTATAATTTACTCAATGTCACATTGTGTCATTAAATAAATTGGGTTTAATATTCAAGTCTATAATATTATTTTTAGGGTTTAGGTTTATTTTGGTTTCTAATATTTGCTTTAAGGTTTACATCATATTATTTTATAATTTTAATCCTAGGGTTTATAATCCCTTATGTCCATGACCAAGCATGTTCAACCATGGGAAAGCTAGGTCAATCATGGTCATCTTTGGTCAATCATAGTCTTAACCATGGTCAAAATCTTGTGGTCATCTTTGGTCAACCATAGTCACAACCATGGCCAACAATGATCAAGGTCTCCATGGTTGAATATGGTAAACCTTGATCAACCAAAGAAACCTAGAACATTCCATGCTCTGCCATGGTTGAATATGCTCAAACATGGTTGGATATGATGATTCATGGTCAATTATCGCCAATCAATGTCAACCATGATCAACCATGTTCAACCATGATAAATCGTGGTCAACCATGGGACAAGCAATGACGCATTGTGACAAGCAACATTGTCATGTGACAAGCATCGTCACAATTTGACAAGCATCATGACAATCACTCTCACAATGACACATTACTTTTCAATTTATTCAATGTCACATTGCGAAATTGAATATATTATGGTTTAATATTGTTGTTTATAATATTTAGTTTGGGATTTAGGGTTTATAGTCCCTTATATTTATAATATAAATTTTATTGTTTAATGTTGTTAGATTGGAATGGTAAAAAATCTCTCCAACATCACATTTTGATAAGTATTGTCACAATGTGACAAGCATTGAGACAATTATTGTCACAATGACACATTACATTACAATTTACTCAATGTCACATTGTGACATTAAATAAATTAGGTTTAATATTCAAGTCTACAATATTAGATTTAGGGTTTATGATTTATTTTGGTTTATAATATTTGGTTTAGGGTTTATAATCATAGTGTTTATAATATTAATCCTAGGGTTTATAATCCCTTGCGTCCATGACCAATCATGTTCAACCATGGGAAAGTTAGGCCAATCATTGTCATATTTGGTCAATCATAGTCATAACCATGGTCACAATATTGTGGTCATCTTTCGTCAACCATAGCCACAACAATGGTCAACCATTATCAAGGTCTATGTGGTTGAATATGGTAAACCTTGACCAACCATGGTCATCTTTGATCAACCAAAGCAAACCTTCCATGTTCTACCAATGGTTGAATATTCTCAAACATGGTTGGGTATGGTCAATAATGGTCAATTATTGTTAATCAATGTCAACCATTGTCAACCATGATCAACCGTGATCAACCATGGGACAAGCAACATTGCAATGTGACAAGCAACATTGTTATGTGACAAGCATTGTTGCAATGTGACAAACAACATGACAATCATTGTCACAATGATACATTACATTTCAATTTATTCAATGTCACATTGCGACATTGAAGAAATTATGGTTTAATATTCCAGTGTATCATATTGGGTTTAGGGTTTAGGGTTTATTCTAGTTTATAATATTGGATTTAGGGTTTATAATCTTAAGGTTTTTAATCATAGGGGTTTTAATATTAATCTTAGGGTTTATAATATGAATCTTAGGGTTTAGTATTATGAGGGTTTAATATTGTGACATTGGAATGGTACATAAATCTATCCAACAGTGTAGTTTGACAAGCACCATTGCAATACAACAAGCAGTGTGATAATTATTGTCACAATGATACATTACATTGCAATTTATTCAATGTCACATTGCGACATTGAATAAATTAAGGTTTACTATTCTTGTTTATAATATTGGGCTTGGGATTTAAGTTTTATAAACATAGCGTTTATAATATTAATCATAGGGTTTGTAATCCCTTGGGTTTATAATATAAATCATAGTGTTTAAATTTGTTTCTTTGGGTTTATTATCTGTCAGGTTTATAATATTATTCATTTGGGTTTATTAATCCCTTGAGTTTATAATATTAGTTTTCAATAATAATCCCTTGAGGTTTATAATATTGTGTTTAATATTAGGATTTAGTGTTGGATTTTATAATCTTGGGATTTATAATATTAATGCAAGACTTTATAATATTAATATTAGTGTTCATAATATTTACCCTACAATTTATAATATTTATTGTAGGGTTTGCAATATTAATCATAATGTTCTAGTATTAATCTTAGAGTTTATAATGTTGGATTTTGTAATGTTAGATTTTATAATATTTGGTTTAATAGTGGGGTTTAATATTGTGACATTAGAATGGTACTGAAATGTATCCAACATCGCAATTTGATAAGAATCATCACAATGTGACAAGTAGTGTGATAATCATTGTGACAATTATACATTCCGTTGCAATTTATTCAATGTCACATTGTGACATTGAATAAATTGGGGTTTAATATTCTGGTTTATAATGTTGGCTTTAGGGTTTAGGGTATATTTTGGTTTATAATATTGGATTTAGGGTTTATAATATTAATCGTAGGGTTTATAATCACTTTGGTTTATAATATAAATATTAGGGTTTAATATTATTGACTTGGATTTATTATCGGTTGGGTTTATAATATTAATCCTTTGGATTTGTTAATTTCTTGAGTTTATAATATTATTAGTCCCTTACGTTTATTAATCCATTTGGTTTATAATTCCAATAGTTCCTTATATTTATAATATTAATCTGTAATATGTATAATATATTAGGGTTTATCATATTAATCTTAGCTTTGATATATTAATCATAGTGTTATAACATTAATCCTAGGGTTTAATATCAATCCTTTGGGTTTATAATCCCTTGGATTTATATTATTAATCTTATGATTTATATTCATGCTATTTAATATTAATCCTAGGATTTATAATATTAATCCTAGTGTTTAGTATGTATAATAATATATTAGAGTTTATAATTTTAGGGTTTATAATATTAATATTGGGTTTGATATATTAATATTAGGGTTATGACATTAATCCTACGTTTCAATATCAATCCCTTGGGTTTATAATACCTTGGATTTATATTATTAATCTTATGATTTATATTCCTAGGGTTTAATATTAATCCTAGGGTTTAGAATATTAATCCTAGTGTTTAATATTAATCCCAAAGGTTTATAATATTAATGCCTTATGTTTTCAATAGTAATCCCCTTGGTTTATTGATCCCTTAGGTTTATAATATTAATAATCATTTCTGTTTGTAATATTAATCCCTTGGGTTTATAATATTTATCCCTTGGGTTTACTAATCTCTTGGGTTTATAATATTAATCACTTTAGTGTATTAATCCTTTGGGTTTATAATGTTAATCCCTTGGGTTTATAGTATTTATCTCTTCGGTTTATTAATCCCTTGGGTTTATAATATTAATTCCTTGGATTGATAATATTAGTAATCCCTTGGAATTATTAAACCCTTGGGTTTATAATATTAATCACTTGAGTTTATCATTCTCTTAGGTACAAAAATCTATCCAATGTCATAGTGTGATAAGAATCTTCCCAATGCAAAAAGAAACATGACAATCATTATCACAATTATCCATTATACTGCAATTTAATCAATGTTGCATTGTGATATTGAATAAATTAGGGTCTAATATTATGGTTTATGATATTAGGTTTAGGGTTTATAATCTAAGGATTTATAGTCATAGGCTTTATAATATTAATTATAGGGTTTTTAATTCCTTGGGTTTATAATATTAATCCTAGGGTTTATAACACCAATAATCCCTTAGATTTATTAATTCCTTGTGTTTATAATAATAATAATAATAATCTTAGGTTTGATATATTAATCTTAGGGTTTATAATATTAATTGTAGGGTTCAATATTAATCCTAATGTTTATAATTACTTGGATTTATAATATTAATCCCTTAGTTTTATAATACCTTTGGTTTACAATATTAATCTTATTGTTTATATTCCTAGGGTTTAATATTAATCCTAAAGTTTGTAATATTAATAATCCCAACGTTTTATAATATTAATCCCAAGGGTTTATTAATCCCTTGGGCTTATTGATCCTTTGGGTTTATAATATTAATATCATAGCTTTATAAACCATGGTCCAATGTCACATTATGACAAAAATTGTCTCAATATGAAAGTCAACCATGGTCCAATGTCACATTTTGACAAAGATTGTCTCAATATGAAAATCAACCATGGTCCAATGTCACACTATGAAAAAGATTGTGTCAATATGAAAATGAAGCATGGTAAACCATGGTCAACTATGTTTATTTCATGGTTTATAATATTTTTCTTAGGATTTATATATCTTGGATTTATAATATTTATCCCTTGGGTTTTTAGTATTAATCCCTTTTGTTTATTGGTCATTTAGGTTTATAATATCAATCCCTTGGGTTTATTAATCTAAAGGTTCTTATTCCTAGGGTGTATAATATTAATGCTTGGGTGCAGTATAAATCCCATTAGTTTATAATCATGGTCAACTGTGGTCCAACCTCAAATTGTGACAAAGATTTTCTCAATATGAAAATCAACCATGGTCTAACATTGCATTGTGACAAAGATTGTCTACATATGAAAATCAATCACAATCAACCATGGTGCAACATCGCATTGTGATAGAGATTGTCTCAATATGAAAATCAACCATGGTCAACCACGATAATTCTAGGGTTTACAATATTTGTCTTACAATTTATATACCTTGGGTTTATAATATTAATCCATTGGGTGTAATATTAGTCCCTTTGGTTTATAATCCCTTGAATTTTTAGTATTAATCTCGTGGGTTTATTATTCCCGTGGATTTATAATATCAATCCCTTGAGTTTATTAATCTAAGAGTTCATATTCCTATTGCGTAATATTATTGATAAAGTTTATAATATTAATCCTTGAGTTTAATATAAATCCATTTGGTTTACTTAATTAACAATAATTAATAATAAAAAAAATTTATCATATATTTTAATAAATAATAATAATAAATACTAATTATTATTAAATAATTTTACTAATTAATCATTATTAATTAATTAATTAATAATGATATTAAATTTAATTAACAACAACAACAACAATAATAATAATAGAATGATTATAGTAATAATTTATTAACATTATAATTAATTATTAATATAAAATTATTATTATTATTATTATTATTTATAATAATAATAATAATTTTAATATAATAAAATTTTTTAATATTATTATTATTTTTATAATTATATACTTATTAATACGAATATTAAATTCATTATTAATATCATATTTATAACATTAACGTTTATTAGTGTTTTTCAACCACATTTACTAATGTGGTTGGATTTATAATATTAATAATCCCTAGGGTTTATTAATCCCTTGGGTTTATAATATTAATAATCTTTTGGGTTTATCAATCTTTCTAGTTTAAAACATCAATCCCTTGAGTTTAAGATATTAATTCACGAGTTTATAAATCTCATGTTTTTAACATTGACCACTTGGATTTGATTATCACTTAGATTTATAATATTCATGTATAAGTAATGTTGATGGGTTTGTTGATCGCTTAGGTTTAATAATATTGATGTGTAAGTAGATTCACATTGTGGAAGCTCCGAAAAAATTATTAGAACACAAAATTTCTATCGTTTTTCATTGAATAAGAATACGAACAATAGCATTAATTTTCCCTAGAAATTTGTTACACACTAACAATTAGTTGATATGAACTTACCTAGTGAATTGTCGTTGAATAAGAATACCAACGATGGCATATGTCGGGGAATATTTTTGCAATCGAATAAACAACTCGTGATCGGTATTGATATAAGAAAGGAAATGAGTAGACAAATCTATTAAGAATGTCGTCTGTCATTACGCTGGATTTGTATCCATTGCAGTTGTCCTCAGCATTGCGGAAGATTTAATGGGGGCCACTCGAGATGCAAAAGAGAGTCAATTCAATTGTTAACCACAAAAACCATCGCTAACACCCATGTTATGTGCACGTGTAAGTGGTAGTGCATCAGCCAAGCTCCTGCGATACATAATCACCATCAGCAACATCAAAGGATTTAAAAATAATATACAGAAACAAGAGAAAGTCAAATGGTGTACAAATTTTTGCTTACCAGGATTGTCAACAATGAATCTTATAGCAGCCCAGCCATTGACTGGAACGTTCACAGTTTTGTGCATAAGAGGATCCATCAAGTTGAAGTTCTCAGGATCTGTATGTGGATTATAATTACCAGAACCTACTATGACGATGTAAGATGCATAACCATGAAGATGGATAAGATGTCTTTCACAAGCAAATATATTCGTTCCCTGGAGAATTACTTGAACTGTTGTGTTATAGTTAAGAATTTTAACTCTTATGCATTTCACCGAGGACTCGAGGCCTCTGCTTATGTTCTTGCGCAGTATAATCAAATTGCACGAAAGAGTTGTGGGGAAGACCACAAAGACCACAAAAAATAATATTAGACACACACAATAACACGAGCTACAACTCTTCAATTAATCACACAAACTTGATTAGAAAATGAACCCAGTGAGGGGTATTTAAACCTTTTTTGACTAGTGACTTGCCTAAAATAACTTCAAATGCACACACATACTAAATTTGACTTTTTCCAAACTATAACTTAACTCAAACAAACTCGACTTGACTTAGTTAACTGACTCTCCTAAATTTAGCCTACTCTAGCATGCAAGAGCAATTACAATTTCTAACTCCACCTTAATTACGATTGTATGACTCAACATAACTCAAACATGACTTAACATGACTCAAATATGTCTGCTAGGCTTACAATAGAAATTAACTGAGTCATCACTCAAACATGTCCGCTGGTCTATGCATTAGTTATGCTTACAATGACTCAAAACTTCAACAATTTTGGATTTTCTTTTTATTTTCTTCTAGATTATATATCCTCGAAATTGCTTCATTCTTTGTTGTGCATTCTTGATGTAGGATTCATATTTCTGTACTTGTTGTTGTTGTAATGTTTCTTTGGCTTGTCTTGAATTTGATCTGAGTCGGTCTTCTACAACTTCCTCTTCAAACATTCGTTCAACTATGGGTCATTGCCACAACCCTTCATCTTTAAATTGTCTTCTTCCCTATGTTTCTTGTGCTTCATATTCCTGTGTTTCTTTCTGCCATATTTCTTAATAGTAGAATATTATCTCTTATTGACTTCATTGTTGAAAAATGGTTTCAATGCATTCATCTTTATCTTCATAAACATCCATGTCCTTTCCTGCATCCTGTTCTTCATATTCTCTTTTAGTTGGACTGCTATGCTGTTTACTGGCATACTCAAAATCAATGTCAAAAATATCTTCTTTGTGCTCTAGAGTGAGAAATTCATTCTCTTCCTTTCCTTCTCTGTCTTTTTTTCCACTATATTATAAACTTTTGTTGTTGTAAATAGGTTTTCTTCCACTTGGCTTCCAAACACAAGTGGGTTTCTCTCGCCAAATAACAACATATCAATAAGAGTTCATGGTGCAACCACTCATCACTAGTTAATTTTTCTTCATCAAAGTTAACATCAACATAATTTTTATCCACTCTATGGTGGGATATCTTAGCACGCATGTTTTCATTGAAAATTACAAACCCATAGGTTGTGGTTGGATTTACCAATTCACATCTCACTTTGTTATCATCATCCACATCTGTTTCATCACAGTGGGATTCACCATCATCTGCAGCATCCATGTTATAGTGGGTTCCTTGAGAATTGATATGCTCCTCCTCTATTTCACACATAGAGGCTTCAAATTCTCGCTCTGCAATCTTTGTTGCATCTTCTTCATCCATATGCACGTTTGCATTATGGGTTTCACTTTTATAGCCTTCACGACCATCATCCACTTTTGAGTGGGATTCTCCAATCTTTGTTGTCTTCTCAGAGTCTTCTCTCATAACTGTGGCTGACTCAACAAATTGTGACAGATCTCGCTGTGGCATGTCACTTCCCCTTGCACCAAATTCTTCTTCTAAGATATTCCATGTTCCCTTGGAAGATTTAGCATTTGTAGTAAATATAGGAGGTGGTAGCAGATGAAAGCTAGACCAATCAACCTCGATTTCTTCTTTATCTTCTGCTATACTTCCCCGTTCCTCAGCTGCGGCTTGAACCTCTCTAAATATGACAAGGATATTTGTCTCTTCTTTTTCTTAATTTGCTTTAGTCGCACTTTGGAACCCATGACTGTGGTCTTTCATCTGTCTTATAGCTGCTTTCAAGATTGCATGAGGCCACCTTCCATATCGCACTCGAAAAGAAAATTGATTTTTAATATGCACCCCCATAAGGCACAATCTTCACCCAAAAAACTATCATGCTTAACAAAAAGCAAAAATATTTTTATAAACCAATAAACTTTACAAAGACTTAAACTCTCTTGGGAATAAATCTCTTTTCTTTATCTTTATATACCATGTGATTTAAAACTTTGAAAAAAAAACTTAACTCCAAATAAGAACATTTTTTAAATCCTTTTTAATATCTCTTACATCTTTAAACCACCACTTATATCCAAACCTTTAAATCCTTTTTAATATCTCTTCCATCTTTAAACCGCCACTTATATCCAAACCTTTATTTGAAGAGTTTTAAAACTGGAATAACGAGGCCTCTTGCTTTTCAAGCCACCTCTTTTAGATTCCACTACGACCGACTACCTGCTCTACATAAGACGTAAGCAACTTTCGAGTTCAAGGGTGGTTTCAAGAGTAGAGCTGGAGATGGTAAACCGTACAAGTTACGGAAACATACTCATCTCATATTTCGGAAATGAATAAAAGGCTCCGGCGTATAGAAAGGACTTTACTTTGTTTTAATACATTTCAAACATTAATAAAACTTAGCATTTTAAACGAAAAAATAATAATGATGTCAGTCACAGCGCAGCTTTGACTTTCCAGAAAATGAATTACTTCCAAATTCTTCAACAAACTGACGGTGCTGGTTCACGACAGCTCACTAAACACTTAGCAGCTGTAGCTTTAGATTGAGATTCTCCGTCGATGGTGGCCGGAGCTTTCTTACAGCTCGATGCTGGCAGCAACTTTGTGCTCTCACGATGACTCTGCACCGTGACTTATTGCTCACGCAATGTGGCGCAGAAACTTTCGATTTTTTATCACTCACATGGTGTGGCTCTAAAGCTCCAATTGTAGATTTTATATCTTTTTAGATTATTTAGCTATACCTCAACTCTTATATCAATTTGTTAAAAAGACAGAGGAGAGGAAAACACAAAATTTGACATACACAATTATAAGAGTTACGATTCTTCAATTGATTACACAAACTTAATTAGAAAATCAACCTAGTAAAAAATATTTAAACCTTCAAATAACTTCAAATACACACTAAATTTAATTTTTCCTAAATTATAACTTAACTCACTACACTTGAACTGAATCTCCTAAAGTTATGACTCCTAAATTTAGCCCACTCTCACATACCGGAGCAATTACAATTTCTAGCCCTTTCATGTCAAAATGGTAACCTTGAAGGATTGAAGAAATCGATGGCACAACAAACCATAAGTGATTCATACTCGCTGCAAATCTTGATCCGTTGGGACCTTCGCAAGACTCTCTTGGATATTGGATTAGTCCTAGACCGATGGTGTAGAAAATAATTTCGTCCACTTTCTGAGGAGCCAAGCAATTAGACCATTAGCAAACTTTGTTCTTGCCGGCACAGTTACCAAATTCAGCCGTACTGGTCGAAAATTTTCTAAAATTCGTCAAGACGGTTCGGTTCAGGCGATAATACGTTATTTTTAATACGATACGAAATGTTTGATTTATGGAATCCATTTAAGTTGAGAGCGTGCTTTGTTCTCCGTTTTTAATTTTTGGAATCGCCTTTTTGATTAGGAGCAACGGGGCTTAACAAAGGGCACAACGCTCGGTAACAATTTTTGAGTTTCCTCTGATCAATTGGCAATCAACTAGGTAAAATAGATATACAAAACATCCATCTCACGGGGCATTCATTGGTCGAAGTTGTTTTTAGTGCGATTGTTTAGATTTTTAGGAAAATTTTGATTTGTGTTATTTGAACTGGTTTTTAATTGTATATACAGATTCAGCACCCTGAAAAATCCCTAAAGTACTTGGATTGTTCGGGGGTTATCTATCAAACTTGTGATTTCAATAAATTCTTGCAAAATTTTAGATAAAAACTTCCCAAAAATTACACTTAAGACAACTCAATTTCCAAATAGATTTACAATTTTTGGTTTATTAATAAATCGAACACTCTACCTACCATAAATTACATTTTAAAAATGATTATAAAAATTAGAAACTTCGTATTTAATAATATGTCGTTAGGGAAAATAGTATTAAAAGATACAAACGCAGCTAAAATTTGTAAAAATTTTAAAATCTTTTTTCTCGTTTTTATGATAGCCAGGAGTAGATAGGACACTAAGAGGTTCGTTTTTTGTGATCCATTATAAAGTTTGACTTACACATTTATTATTAAATAAATTTGGATTTTAAAGGGATAGTGATTGAGATATAATTTTCTTTGTATGCGTTAATATCTTGAAGTTTACTTTTAATATTCAATATCTTATTTTTTACATTTAATTTTAAGTTCGAGTTTTTGTTATTCATATTATTAGATTTGGCTTACATGTTTCCTTAATTTTGCAATACCAATAAATTTGATGCATTTTGTTTTTCACTTTTTGTTGAATCATAAATAAAAAAACTTAATATTGGAAATAAATAAACATGGTATCCTAGTGACGAAAGATTCATTTTAATTTTTAAAAATTTTGGAAACAACTAACAAATTGTTAATCATAAGATGTATATTCTAGATTTTTTCCCATATTGAATTTTACATAGTAGAAATTTTTCAGAGTGAATTCATTGGAATTCGAATTTTCTGAGGCTCACTTTTCCTTCTCTATTTCACTAGTCTAACCAATTTCCTTCTCTATTTCACTAGTCTAACCAATCTGCAAATTTGTCCTGAAAATAATAGAAATTTGGGCAAGATGTTGATAAAATCTTACTGGGATTTTTGTAAATCCAGATTACAGTGATCAAATTTATTGATTTTGGGTGTTCCATAGTGATGCAGGGGCATCCGAACACCTCAACAAAAGAAAATTTAGAGAAAGAGACATGTGGATGACCACATGAACAACCAGGGCAACCTTGAACAAGATTCGGTTAATGAACTAATTTTAGTTCAAAAAATAAGTTAAAACTAAATGTATGTATGACAAGAATTTAAGAATTCATTAAGGAATCAAGAAAAGAAGAATAAAAGAGGAGAAAAATCTTGTGCGTGTGAGAGAGGGCAAAATGTAGTTGTTAGAGAATTCTTGATTAAGGCTAAAATGCCTTAAATTGTAATTTGAGTTTGTAAATAAAGAAAATGCCTCTTTGTTAATTTGTGCCTTTGTATGTTTTTGCCTGGATTGTTTGCCAACGTTCTTGTTTTATTTTTTTTTATTTTTGTGAACCAAGTAATGGGCATTTGACTGATGTAGATATGGGACTAGTCCCTAAAAGTACTTTGACCCCACATGATTCTTTGATTTCAGAGATTGGACTTCCATGTTTTCAGGATGTTGCAATACATAATGATGTTAAAGGTCAAGAAGTTCCTAAAACTGCTTCTGAAGGCATTAATCATGCAGATCAAACCAAATCAGTCTATGATGACAATGCGGCAACATTTTCGGAGCAACCATTGAATGAATCTGTATCAGAGAAAATTAAGCTAAGTGAGAAGGTTATAAATGGGTGCAACAACTTGGTTAATTTGACAGGGCCTAAAAATTTTGACTGTGATCATAAAACAACTGTAGATGCACATAATCTTCGGGTGGTTGCGTATGTTGGCTCTGCCACTGCACCTGACAGTGAACATGTTTCAGAAAAGAAGGTCGAAACCCTCAAGCTTATAAAGCTTCGAACAGAATTTGAGCCCAATTTTTCTTGCAGCGGAAGAAAGATGGAACTCTGGGATGAAATAGCTGAGTCTCTGCGAAAATAACAGTTTTTCAGGGACATCCAGCAGGTTGGCGGGTCACCATATCTTACGCGGCAGAGAGTTTCTAGTCTACGAAATATGAAAATTCATTGATGATCGAACATATGTGGTTGGCGTGGTTTCACTGCCAAAATAGTTGGCAAGAGCAGTGTTAACAGAGAACAAGAAGCAAGTGCAGAGAGATGTCTTTCATTGTGGTTGGATCAGTGGAAAGTGTTGCGCAATCATGTTGAGAAGACTATGAGAAGTTTCAGATAGGCTTCTTGGGCCCATAACTCACAGGCCTGAAGAATGATTTTATTGGGGAAAAGGGATTTTGGTTCACCCCAGAATCTCGTCATCATCAATTGGTATTAGAGCAGGAAGTGGTATCGGAGCAGGAAAAGATTTCCTGCATAAAGGAGTTTTTGCATGGGAAGAAAGAAGAGGTACAGTTTGCTAAAGATTTGTAAGCTTGTAATTTTTTTTTAATTTATTTTGTGAAGGTGAGAAATTGCAGCAAATCTGGAGCAGGAGCGCTCAATTGGTTCGAGAGGAGAAAACCACAGAGATGTTGAGAGGACTAAGCTCAAGAGAGAAACTTGGTAGGGCATCTGGTAGCAGGACTAAGCTCAAGAGAGAAACTTGGTAGGGCATCTGGTAGCAGGGAGGACTTGCTATTGCAGAGGTTTGGTTGCAACTCACATGAAGGCAGTTCCACTGATGAAGTGAAACAAAGGGTAGAATTGCTAACGAAACGCATATGACCAGGAGGTCATAAATTTTGTACCTCGGGAGTCTGATGCAGGGGCATCCGAACACCTCAGCAAAAGAAAATCTAGAGAAAGAGACACGTGGACGACCACATGACCAATCAGGCAACCTTGAACAAGATTCGGTTAATGAACTAATTTTAGTTTAAAAAATCAGTTATAACTGAATGTATGTATGACAAGAATTTAAGAATTCATTGATGAATCAAGAAAAGAAGAAGAAAAGAGGAGAAAAATCCTGTGCGTGTGAGAGAGGGCAAAATGTAGTTGCTAGAGAATTCTTGATTAAGGTTGAAATGCCTTAAATTGTAATATGAGTTTGTAAATAAAGAAAATGCCTCTTTGTTAATTTATGCCTTTGTATGTTTTTGCCTGGATTGTTTGCGAGAGTTCTTGTTTTATTTTTTTTATTTTTGTGAACCAGATAATGGGCATCTGACTGATGTAAATATGGGACTAGTCCCTAAAAGTACTTCGACCCCACATGATTCTTTGATTTCAGAGATTGGACTTCCACATTTTCAGGACGTTGCAGTACATAATGATGTTAAGAAAGGTCAAGAAGTTCCTAAAACTGTTTCTGAAGGCATTAATCATGCAGATCAAACCAAATCAGTGTATGATGACAATGCGGCAACGTTTTCGGAGCAACCATTGAATGAATCCGTATCAGCGAAAATTAAGTTGAGTGAGAAGGTTATAAATGGGTGCAGCAACTTGGTTAATTTGACAGGGCCTGAAAATTTTGACTGTGATCATAAAACAACTATAGATGCACATAATCTTCGGGTGGTTGAGTATGTTGGCTCTGCCACTGCACCTGACAGTGAACATGTTTTAGAAAAAAGGGTCGAAACCCTCAAGCTTATAAAGCTTCGAATAGAATTTGAGCCCAGGTTTTCTCACAGCGGAAGAAAGACGGAACTCTGGGACGAAATAGCTGAGTCCCTGCGAAAAGAACAGTTTTTCAGGGACGCCCAGCAGGTTGGCGGGTCACCATATCTTACGCGGCAGAGAGTTTCTAGTCTACGAAACACGAAAAGTCATTGATGATCGAACATATGTGGTTGGCGTGGCTTCACTGCCAAAACAATTGGGAAGAGCAGTATTAACAGAGAACAAGAAGCGAGTGCGGAGAGATGTCTTTCGTTGTGGTTGGATCAGTGGAAAGTGTTGCGCAATCATGTTGAGAAGACTATGAGGAGTTTCAGATAGGCTTTTTGGGTCCATAAACCACAGGCCTGAAGAATGATTTTATTGGGGAAACAGGGTTTTCGTTCAATCCACAATCTCGTCATCATCACACAAATTTCTGATAGCACTAAATCGATTTCCACCCTAAAAACATGATTCAAACATTATTCAAACATTACAAAGGGAAAATTAAAAAAAAAAATAAGGCAGATTCTAACTACTCATTTTGACGTACAGACAATTCCTCTGCCTCGGTATACGTCAAAAAAAGAACGTATTGCTTTAGCAGTTGTCTATAACGCGACTTTTTGAAAGCCTTTCCGGCGGATTTTTCCGGTCGAAATCCGGCAGGAATTATTGGAATCGCAAGTTTGATAGCTAGTTTCTAAACAATGAAATCGTCCCAGGAGTTTTTCAGGGTGCTGAATCCAAATATGCAGTTAAAAAACCATTTTAACTGCAAGAAATCAAGATTTGACCTCAATTCTTCTGCCAGATTCCGTCACCGGAATCTTCAAAAAGTCGCATTATAGACAACTCCATTGCTTTATAACTCCATTGCTTTATAACTCTCGGCATTTAATGCCGAGAAAAATTTTAACGGTTCATATGTAGCCGGTTTTCTCCGTTACGACTGGGTTGTGGACGCTGTTATGAATGCAATGTTGACGTCCAAAGGCCGGTCCCAAACATTTTCGCGAGGGATACCGATCCGCAACCTCCTCGCTAACCGTATTTTCTTCGCTAAAATTGAACGTACCATTTCTAATAATATGTTATAGTTAAAAACGACAGTCCAGGTTTATTATAATGGCTGATAAGCTAATTCCATTTTCTTCGCCTGGTTAAATAATTACAAGGCATATGTTTGTCCAAAAGAGATAGATGGATCGCCCAAATGACAAGCTATCGAGAAGAGTTCCACTTTCAATGGTCCACAGCTCCAGCTTACCCAACGATAGTTGCTACTGCGCTCACAGTTATCCTATGCACCTGAAATGTTTGTCCCATGCAAACTTGCACAAAATTCTCGGTTAATTGGTTTTGTTTCATTTCACCGAAATAAGAAAAGAAAACGTTATAAAATGAAAATAGAAATCAGTTAACGAAAGTCCAGAATTTCACCATAACAAATCAGGTGATGATCAGAATAAAACCAGGAGAATGTTCATCATGGACATGCTACGAGAACTTCGGAAACTCAAAAAGCCTATTTACCCAGCAACTCAGGTGACAAAGAATGCAAGCGTGAGTTATCAGAAATGGTTTGGTATGCACTTTACAGCGGCTATTAAGGGCATCCGAAATGTTAGGGGCATCTTCTGTTCGGGCAGAACATCGATGGGATTCCTATTCCACCATTCCCCTGAATGGAAGCATGTCAAATATTTCAGTCCCATCAGGACTTAAAATTGAAATCAAGCACAAGTGAATATTGTTAACGTAGAAACATAAAAAGAGAGAACAATCGTAACAGCAGACTTACAAGAATGGGACTCTAGGCATGGAGCCTGGTCAAGGGATAAGTGTTTCACAACTTTCTATAAACGTTCAACGTTGCGTACATGGTAGATCCAACCCATGAACTGTGCCCATGCCACAAAAAAATCCATTCTTGACCCTTGATGGTGAATCTATATGCTTCATTCTCCCTGTGCGATTGGGGAATTGGGTTATAAATTCAAGTCCAATCTGCCCACCTTTTGCAGAATTGGCCCACTCGGTGCCTGAAAAGCGTTAAAGACAAGTATAAACACACGTCTCTCAAATGAACTGTTAGATATAAGCTTTAACATTAACAGGCCAATCCAGAGATACATAGGTACTAAACATCTAACATTATAAGAATGTCTCCCCTTCTCTATGCGTACTTGTAACTTCATATTGGCTTTGTTGTGACCTTTTTTCATAAGAGTTTCTCCCTGAAGTCGAAACGGTGCAGTATAAAAATTTTGGGTTTGATGACTGCTCTGGATATACCCAATGGGAAACTGAATCTATCTGGAATGGAGACATTTATTAATCGAATTGTGTTTGCACACTCATAATTTACAGCGAGGTTTGCTTGGATGGTCGTATTCCTGAACTCATTTACTGATATAGCCTCGGCCAAACTACACACTCAGAGAATCTCTGATTGTCTATCTTGGCCGAGACTATATCAGTGAACAAGTTGAGGGATACGACCATCCAAGCAAACCTCGCTAAAAATGATGGGTGCACATAAACATGTTGATTAAACACCTCCATTACATAAAGATTCTGTTGCCCACCGAGTTATTCAACTCCAAAAAGGATATCGTCCTGTTAGTTTTATACTGCACTCTTTCGACCTCAGCTTCAAACACCAGAATCCATGTACCAGTCCGGACTGATTGAATGAAGAGGAAGGAAGGAAATAAAGTAGAAATGGATTACAGAAGTGCATACATCAAACATTTATATATAGTTAAATTACAAAATAATTATTGGTTTACGCTGAAGTTGTTAAAGTAGTTAGAAAAAGAGATTTTGAAAATGCTAGAGTTGTTAAGTTTGGTGTCAAGTTGCATAAAGATCAAAATACAAGTGTAGTGGACGTGAAGCTAAGGAAAAAAATTGGCCACGGTATAGGAGAGCGAAGTAGTTGAAGAGTACCATCAATAAAATTATTCTTAACGCTTTGTCTTCGGCCAACACGACATGGAATTTTGCATTTGTTGAGAATCAGTTAATATCCAATCATAAAGTGTTTTGTTCTTCTTTAGTATATATATATATACTGAAATTTGAATAAAAATACTGCTTTCAGACCAACACATAAAATAACGTATTCTGAATTTAATAAAATAGCTTATTCTGAATTTACAAGCATTAGGTTTTTTTTTCGTTCAATAGATATTTTTTTGGGTTAATACTTCAATAAAATCACTCTTTTATCAGCACATAAAGAAAGACAAGGACTTTCTATATAGGCAGGAACAAAGGATATATATGTTTTGTAATGTTTAAATACTAGTGTAGTTATTTAAATAGTTAATAAATTTTAAAATATTTATTTTATTGTTAAAATTATTAATTTGTTTTTAGAAAATTTCATTAAATTATAAATTTATTTGAAATTAGTGTTATTATTACTATTAATTAAAAAAAAATATAGGAGTTAAATATTATATATTTAAAAAATATATGCAATAAGATTTTTAATAATGAATATTCACTTTTACTTATTATGTGGTTAATAGGTTTTGTTAAAATACCATGGGTTTCTAATACTACATGCCAAAAAAATCATAACTCATATTCATAAGCGTTTTCTTTTAATTAATTAATTTAATTAAAAGCATGGAAATGACAATTACTTTTGACATAAATCTTAACTTTTAATTTGTGACCACTATTAAGAATATTCTAGAATATTTCATGGAAGTTAAATCTCTACCATTTACCCAATAATTATGGAAAATTAGAATAAATTATTGAAACCCTATTCCAAAAGACATCTTATAGCCATAAATATTAACAATTGCATTTTTGTCTTTTGCCTTAATATTTATGAATGGTTTGGAAAGAGATGTAATTCATATTATAATGAAAAGGGATTTGAACCTTTGTGATTCCCAAATTAGAGCCAACATATAAAGCTACATATGCTCTTCATGAAAAGGATATTTTAGACACACAATTTTGAAGTGCCCTATTTCCCTATAGAGTTGCATATATTTTCATTATGTCCCTTAAAGAAACAAAGTTTTCCAACCTCCAATTTATGATAGGAGTTCACGAAGTTGTTAAGAGTTCACAAAGTTGTTAAGGGTGAATAGGCTCTAATGCCTAGATTAGCTTATTTTATCATGCCATTTTCGTAAATCCTTCAATAATATCAATCTTTAGAGATATGTTAGGGCTTTAGACACTTAGGGCCTAGTTAGTGTCAATTTAGTATAACTTATTTATGTAAAATGTGTTTCTTTAGTATGTATTGTAATTATGTAAGCTTACATTTAGAATTATGTTTTAGAAATAAAGTGATCTAATTATTAACATTCTCCTTAATACTACTGTCTTTATTGATTCATGGCTTCACATCTCATCAGTCCATGATCTCGAGTTGATAGAGGATAAGGATAGTTTTCCAATGATTAACTGTGAGAACTCATGTGAAAACTATTTTCCTTTTGCATTAATATATTGCTTCGGTGACTATGGTGATGCAGTAATGCATTGATGATTGATCTATTTTTGTGAGTGATTGTTCTTAATGTTTTTAAGCTATATAAATATACCATATGATAGGTAAACTTTACTCAGAAAAATAATCTAGATTGTTGCATCAGGAATTGTGGATTTGAGCATTTTAAATTCATTATCTATGATATTATCCCATGGTATTACATGTTGTAAATATTTTAAAATGGTAGAATATTATCCATTGTAACATGATAAAGTTGAGAAAAGGGCTCACTTGGATAGGGCTAGGGTTTTTTGGGGTTTTATAGTTTAAATCATGTTGTGCATATATTAGGTGTGTTGTTTCTATGTACGCATTTTTATCATTATTTCTATCATGGTACTTTTTAATATTGACAATTGTTATCAGATCCAAATGAAGGGATAAAATGGAAAAGCTTCCACATCATGAAGAAAATATTGTAGTGGTTGGTCAACTTGTGAAGGAGCCAAGAGTAGTGAATGAATAACCATCTAGGGGAGGATATGATAATATTTGTTTAGAAAGTAGATCCAAAGGAAAAGAACAAAGCGAACATGGACTAATAATAGATTATGATATTGGTTATGATGAATCGACATGAGGATAATACCTCGTGTGAGTATTGTGGTTAAATGTTGGGAAAACAACAACAAATATTAGTTTGAAGATGGATTTTTTTTATTTAAAATACATGCAAATGGGAATACAACTACACGACGTAGTTATACATTGACACCCCTTTGGCTAAAGTCTAGACATAGACCTGGGTGATAAGAAGGAGAGCATACAAGTTCTTTTAATTGGACCTGAAGAATTTCCCAATAACGTTTAAAGGGGAGATTGTTAGTTAAGCTTGACCAAGTAAAATATTCAAGGTTTTGAGGTCAATAGTGGTGCCTACCTTGTGGTATTACATGTTGCAAAGTTTTTTAAAGACTTTAGGGCTAGAGTGTTAGCCAAATTGGCCATATTTAAATCAAAAGATTATATATATATAAATTTTTCCTAGTTGAGATTCTTATGATATACATGATTTATGTGTATTATTGCTCTATATATATATATATATATATATATTATTATTTATTTATCTCTATTTTATTTTTTAATATATATCTTTAATATCTTATTCATGAAACACCATAAATAATATATTTAAAGAATGTTAAGATATAATGTTGTTGAAAAATATGAAATAGTTAAATTTGAAGAGAAAAAAGAGATCAAATCAAAATCATTTTGAAATATTCATAGATATTATGTCTCCTTCACGATGTCTAAGATGATCACTAATGAAAATTCAGTATGAAGGATTGAAACTATGTGATTAGAATAATAGGTACTAGTCAAAAGGTAACATATGTCATGGTGCCCCTGGATGGGGTGTTTCACATGCGAGATGGTGGAGGGTGGGTTCTCACTATCCCACCTGACCATATGACTAGGGAATTTTGTAGCATGGATCCTTAATTGTTTAAACATGTAGTGACATTATGACACATGGACACCCTTCATTTATTTTCTAGCATTCATCAAATGGGTCACCACCTTTTCTCTCTAGTCCATTGTCAAATCTATTTTCTCTAGACAATAATCTTCACACCTACTCTCCTCATGCCACTAGTCCAAAGTCACAACCATTAATGAGGGAATTCAATGTTGAGATCATGGTTATCAACCACATAAATTTCAGAGGAAACTTTGGATATAATTCTCTCTAACAATGTTAGGCATTTCAAATATTTAAACTGGGAGCTCTTGAAACTCAAACTTATCTTTTGTGAAAGAGTCAAGAGCTTGGTTTCCAATTTGACCTTATCCACTCCTTTGTTCCATGTACTTAGCCAACCATTCCTTTGGTTACATTGTTCTTAGATGTTCTTAGCTTTCCTAGTGAGTTTCAAGTAAGTCAATTTTAGCTTGTTGACAAATTCTTTTCCATGGTGCTGACATTTTCCTTTCCCAATTAAAATTTGAAATTAAAATTAGCTATCAAAAGCCACTTTTGAATGGAGACTTATATTGTTTTTCGTACTTGGCTCATGCATTTTGGTGCAATGGAATGTCATCTTGATAGTATGCTAGCTTGAATCTATGTTGGGTTGACTCTCCTCACCCCTTAGTTATTTCGTACTCCTCCATATCTAGGTCACTTTATCTTGAACTCCACCTATGTTAATGTTTTAGTTTTTATTTCCTACATTTGGTTGTTGTGCCCTTGAATTTTTGTGGGGACCTCATTCTCTCTTGGCTCTTTCATCTCTATGATGTTATTCCTCTTTGGACCCATCCTTTCTTGGAAAACCAGTTGCTTCTCCAACCCTCTTTTGACTTCCACCATTTACCTTGGACATTGTTCACGTTTTTCTTTCTTGTGGACATCTCAGACACTATCCATCCTTGTCTCTTTCATGATACCCACTTGCTCAAGAAACCAACATCCCCAGTGAAATAAATCATGTTTCTCGAGCGATGGAAAATTTTTAGGAGTGGGACGATAAAGGTAGTACATAGCCTTAGCTTAGAGTTGAAGACATGGAAACATGATATTTAGATCTTCTTACCTTGCCTCCTATTTAGGAAGAAATCTCACATGTGAAAAGGGAAATAATCAACCAACAATGTCTTCTTTTGGACATTGTGGTATTGGAAGATATGTCATATTGGATTCCTAATATAGGTGACACACATGGATGATATAATCAATATATCTACATGGTCAACCTGCATTAGCACATGAAGTACTTATTAGGAAAAGTCTTACTAGGCAGACAAGAAAAGAGAGAGGACCTTCTCCTCCCCGTGTAACACCATCATCAACACATGACAGACTTGGACCATCGACTGAAGTTCATTGAGAAGAACCTAGGCATCCCCCCTACTGTTGGTTGCTCATTGGGGAATAACAAGGAGCCAATATAGGTGGCAACATCAGACTCAGATCCCCCATCCTAGTTTATTGACTCTTATAATTTTTTTTATTTTAGCAATTACTAGTTTCTTTATCTTTCTTCAATGTCCTTGGAAAATTGATTATCATTATATGTATTTTGGATTTTGAATCTATATGAATCTTATTATCTGCTAGTTATCTTAAATCAGAGAATTTTTGGATATGGTTGGGTTTCCCCAGTGACTCGCAAATCTCAAACATTCATCCCTCTTTTGTAACATCTCTTTTAGAAGGTAATACAAATATTTATTCAAAAAAATATAAATTTCATGGTGCTTGGTGGTGCTCAAGTGTAATTGAGTTTTGAAATTCAAACATTTGTAAATGGAGGGGATGATAAATGACACTTATAGATGTATTAAAACTTGACACATCAAACCATGCTTCTTAGAAGAAACACTAAATTGTGTGACATTGTCTTGATTGTAGTGTACTTCAAATCTAGGGTGTGGAGAAGTATCAAAAGTATGTCTTCCAACAAGAAAATGTTGTAACATTAAAAAATATAGTGTAAATAATCATGCATGATTTTTAGACATTTATGTAATTATTTTTTATTCTTGAGTTTTGAAGGAAAACTATCCAAAATTAAAATCCTTCAATATAATTCATAGTGAGGTAAAAAACATATTTACCATCAATTACTTCCCACCATAATTTAAACAAGTTTTTACTTAAAAAAGTATAAGAATATGTAAGTAAATATAGTTACAAGGAGTTACTTCTCATCATTATTTATGTTTTCATGAGCAATTATGTAGGAGCGAAATTTTAAATGTGTAGACTTCTAGTTGGGCGAGGATTATGCTTACCATGAATTACTTCCCACCATAATTTAAACAAGTTTTTACTTAAAAAAGTATAAGAATATGTAAATAAATATAGTTACAAGGAGTTACTTCCCATCATTATTTATGTTTTCATGAGCAATTATGTAGGAGCGAAAATTTAAATGTGTAGACTTCTAGTTGGGCGAGGATTATGCAAAGCTTGGTCGAGCTTGGATGCCCTTTGAGATAGTTTAATTCCCCCAAATTTGGCTTTGACCCTCAACCTCTCCACATGAGATTTGAACCTATGACCTAGTGGGGACTACACTATACACAAACCAATTGATTTATACTTCATGGGTGAAGAAAGAAATTAATTTATCCACTCTACACCTCAAATCATTAGTTCCTACCAAAGCAAGACTATAGGATTCAATTTTCCTATTGCCCAATAGCAATTTAACATTTAGAAATGTATGTTATAATGTTTTATGTCATTTTTTCTCAAGCATAATTTCTAACTTTTGTGGCAACAACTAAGTTGTTGTATAATACATGTTGTAATGTTATTATTGATAATGGTTTTTAAGTTGTATCAATTTTTAAATTATATTTAATATTAATATAAAACAATAAATAATTTTATTTATTAATTTTATAAAATTATATTTTTTGTTATTAAACTTTTATTTTTAAATGTATAAATAAATTTGATATTCTAGTATTTTATTATATTTAAATTAAAAAATAATAATTAATACTAATATTTTTATTTTATTTTTAACTTAACTAAATAAAAAATAATAATAAAAAGTTAAAAAGAATAAAAATAATGTCAATTGCTTTAAATTTTAAGCCAATAAAAAAATAAAATAATATTAAAAATTAAAACAATAACAATAATGTAAAAAAATTCAAATTCCAATATGTTCAAACAACACTTATGAAAATTAATTATTAGAATGGAATACATTAAAGTTGAAACCTCATGCATGGATTGAAACTTTACTCAAGCTACAAATTTGACTTTCAACAACCGTGATATTATCGCTTGGTATATTAATAATAATGAGTTTATGATAAAGTTTTAAGCTTTGCAAAGTTTGGACTGCAACTAAACCTTATTTGTTGAGCACAAGGTTCCTTCTCTATGACTCTTCCTATGGAAAAGCTAGTAGAGGGAGTGAATCTTCTTCCTAAAGTCAAGTTGTTTCCCACTATGACAATAAAGTACAACCCTCTACCACAAGCCCTACTATTTTAGGGGAAAATCCTAATATAGATCAGCCAAAAAACCAACGCCCTCCTCCAATCCACAAAAGTGTCATCCCATAAGCTTTCTACCAAAGGTAGTTGTAGACCCAAAATTTGAAGTCCACTCCACTCGCATTGGGATTGTAATAATATATGTTGGATCATGCCTTAATCAGGAAGTTCCTTGGTATCTCGCCTTTAGAAAAAATCCCCACTCATAAGATCCAACTAAAAATATGGAAACCTAAGTGGTAGACAAAATTGGAGTTAGACAAATAGTGTTTTTTCATTATGGCCTTTGCAAGTGTTGAGGAT
This sequence comes from Pinus tabuliformis, assembly GCA_031772625.1. Taxonomy (NCBI): domain Eukaryota; kingdom Viridiplantae; phylum Streptophyta; class Pinopsida; order Pinales; family Pinaceae; genus Pinus; species Pinus tabuliformis. Next base: position 628,295,715 of record CM062808.1, read on the forward strand.
CGAACAAGAGTATTCGAGAATGACCCATATTTTTTCAATTCAGTAAGGTTATATCTTCATTTTTGGATAGAAATTTTTGAGCTAGACAAGGAGGATTTCACCACCACCCCCATATGGATTAGAATGTACTCATTATCATGGGAGTTTTGAGATGAGGAAACCCTAGTAGACATCAACACATGCTCAATAACTACCTCAAATCCTTAGAGGCTACTAAGTAGGACATGTATATCTCATGCACTGACATTTGTGTTTATATGAACATATGAGAGCCACTTCTAGAGCCTATTGATATATATTAACAAGATGAGATCTAAAAAAAAACTCTTGATTATCATCATATCCCATTTAGGCGTTGAAGATGCCACAGATATGGCCATATTTACCACCACTTTCCTTTACTTGCTACTAAAACGAACCCTAAATCTCCCCTTATTCTTGATGAACAATTCTTTAGAAAAGTGGGTAGTGAATGGTCTAAACCTAAATCACTTGGCCCTCATCCCTCATCCTCTAATGATCCCGCCCCCCAATAACCCTTTTACCCCCCTCTCTTCCTTGTATGTCATTGACCCTACTCCAACATTGCATTGCTAAAACATTGAGATGCATGACCGAGTCCAACCCCCACCCTCCTCTATTGAGAAACTTGGGTCCTCCCCCGAACCATTTGCTCCCACCATCTATCGAATCCATGCCCTAGCATCCCTTCCAAATAAATCTTGATTTTACCCTTGACCCAAATTATGAGATGGAGCTCAACTCCTTCGATCTGTTGAACTTGGAAAAATATTAGAAAAGGAAAATCCCCTTTTCCCTTCCTAATCACTAAGTAAAATTTCTTGGTAGGGCATACTTCAAATCACACTAAGTTGGTCTAAAAATTTCCTATGGACAATCTAATACTGGGTTGGTGGGTTCCAATCTAGGCCTCTAAAGGATTCATTAAAAACTCTTCGACCAGAAAAAAAGAAAAAGAGCCCAGAAAGCACACCTTCAACCCTTGGATGAATTGGGGGGTATTATGGTAAATTCAAGATGCATAAGAATGATAACTAATTTTTTCCTTTCTTCTAGTATACCATCAAAATTAAAATATTTTCATGGAATATTAGAGGACTCAATTGTAGAGGCAAGCAATGGTTCCTAACAGAAAAATGAAAATATGAAAATCATGTATATATGATGATATCAAAGACTAAATCCTTAAGCGAGGCAGTTTTCAATATAATAAGGAAAAGGGATAGATATTTTTGTGTGATTTCTATAGATGCCCAAGGAATTTTAAGGGTACTTCCCATGATGTAGAATGGCTAGGAGATTCAAATCCTAGATATTTTTGCTTTTTTTCAAATTATTAAAATTTAATTTAGGCTAATCTATTCAATAGATATCTATTTTCTCTCTAATGTATATGGCCAAACTTCTCCAAGAGACAAGCTAGTTTTCCTTCAATCCATTGCTCGAGTGCACAACCTCCTCTCTCCTTCCCCATGGATCCTTACCGGTGACTTCAATATTATCATATCAATGGATGAGAAGCATGATGACATCAAAAGGATTGATGTAACCTCAAATCTCTTGCAAGACAAAATGATGAACTTGCACCCTGTAGATCCTACCACCACCAATGGCACCATTACCTAGAACACCAAAAGAGGAGGGGCTCAAAAAGTAGCATCTAACCTAGATTGCTTCTTAGTCTCTAAATCTATCATGACCTAGGATGTATTTTTAGAAGCATTGATACTCCCAAGTCACAACTCATACCATTAGCCTATAAGCCTACATATGGACATTTAGTCTAGAACTCGTAACATGCCCTTCCATTTGAGAAGTTTAGCTATAACATCCATATTTCTAGGAAAATATAAAGCAATGGTTGGGAGTGTTGAGTATGTTGTCATTGATGTCAAAGTGGGTGCAACAAGTGCAATATTTCATCATTGATATCCTCGATATGTTGACTATCATGGATGACATGACGTAACCATGAAACCCTAGCTCTAGGGTTTGGATTCCCTAAATGATGGTTATACCTTGCACTGTTGGGGATTTTTTATGATTCATATCACTGAATTTGACATGGAGATAATTTCCCTTAGATTCTTCTCATCATGTCAATTTTTTTTGGGTGTGGAGCACCATGAGAGACCTTATGATCTAAGAGATATGCTCCATCAAAGATCATGGACCCAAAAAGTGGTCCAAAACCATAAAGGGATGTTGAGGTGGCATATTACTATTGGTTGAATGATGTGGAAAAGATGGAAGAAATGTTGAAGAGATATAGTTAATTATCAAATTAATTAATCAAGGATACATGGTCTAAATTTGAAATCTCGAATGGTAAAGTTAATTATCAAATTTATCTAATCAGGGATATATACTCAAAATTTGGAATTGACCTCAAATTTTATGACTCCAAAATATAATTTTAAATCAAATGTTTTTTCCTCCAAGCAAGGGTCATCCTGCCTCTTCATGATCTCCTCGACCTCTATAAAATTGAGTGCCCTTTCCTTCTATCATATATCAAGATGTGATATGATTTCTCTACAATTGTATTTTGGCCTTGTAGAGTATCACTAGATCTAAACAGAGGTATTGATGAAATTTATTTTTGTTTTGGTTTGGTACTTGGGACTCACTGGGTTGTATGCCTCCATGGGACTCGTTTGATTTTTCTGTGATATCTTTAAGAGTATGAATCTTAGTTCCTTTGAAGACTAATATAGTAGTGCATTCATCTCCGTGACCTAAGAATAATGAGTCAAATCTCTATTATGACACGTGTTATGGCTAAGTCATAACATGGTTCTCGTTAATACAGAAACCTTGTGTATCATATGCGGTGAGGAAGTTTGAAAAACATTTGAGCTATAATTTTTTTGTGTGTTTATGAAGGGTTTCACTCTCGGAAGTTTGTTAAATTTTCTCTTCTTCCAAAACTTAGTTCCATTTTAGAGAATGGAAATGAGCCAAACTTGTGGGAAGATTTAATCAATGGTCACAATAATACCTATGGTTAAACCTTGAATGACTGTGATGATGATTACATTAGTTTCTGAAGTATCAAATTATTGATTTAGACTTGTACTCAGTTTCCTAAAGAAGCTCACTAATTTATCTGCGACCTAGTCAAACCATTAATATTTTTGTCATAATTGATGTACTTGGTATGTTAGTTGTCATGGATGAGAGGATGCAGTGATGAAACCCTACTAACCCTAGATTTAGGGTTTTTTATCCTTGGAAAATGAGCATACACCCCACTTGTTGTAGATTTTGATGACACAAATAACTAAATTAGTGGATTCTACTTGTCATGCTCATTCCGTTGATATATACAGCATCTCGTGGGAATTCATGGTTTGAGAGATATACTTGATGGAAGTTGAAGCCTCAACTAGTGGTCAAAAACCCCAAAATGTGATTATGTGGTAACTTTATATTGGCTTGCATATGGCATGCTTCATTAGATGAAGGGACAAATTAAGTGTCGAAGTATATCAGGGATTTTCATTAAATCTCGTTATTTGAAGATGCATATTTGAAGATGCATTTAGAATGTCACAAATTAGAAAGAATTTTGGCTCCAACCAAAATTCAAAGCTAAAATCAAATAAAATATTTTTTTGCTCAAAATTAAAATGAAAATTTGAGTTTCATTTTTCCCTTTCGGAACTCTTCCTCAACTTCCATATAAGGGAGACGTTTAACGTTCATCACATATCGAAGATTAAGAATGACATAATTTGTACGGCCAAGTGAAGAAACGAAGTGGCATAAAGTCTGTTGGGTTTATTATTTATTTAAGGGATATTCGATTGGGTTATGATGAGAAGGAGATTCATTGTTTTTAATTCTTTTTGTAGGAAGTAAAAACGCTATAGAGAAGCTGATTCTTCCATAAAAAAATCACTTCATGTTTTGGCCTTGTAAATAATCTTAATGCTTGAGTTTGTCTGTGGCCATCATTTTGTACATCCTGATGAAACTAAAAAATTAACGTGAAGATTTTTTTTTATCTTTGTTCTACCTTACCTTGATGGCATGAGTCCTCTTAATTTTTTCATATATGCTCTGGTGAAAATCGCATGGATTCTCTAAGGTTCATTGCGTGCTCGTGGAAACAATTCTTAGATGGAGCTTCGTCTTCTTGAATTCTGAAAATCTATAAAGATACAAGACTCAATCGTTGCAATTCAATCTAAATGTTTGAAAATTTACAAGTTTGGAAATTCGTAATGTTGGAAATCAGAATTATTTTGTCCAAGATTGACCGCCATTCGAACTTCTGAAGTCTATACCATGTCTATCAAAAAAGTTATTATTGGAAGAATAAACGGTACATTGTTGAAATTAATGGATAATGTATTTTTGGGAGAATCTATTTATTAGATTATGATTAGTTCTTACATTTTAAGAGTTTGTTCTAACTCTCCGATTTTCCTGTAAACTATATATATATGATGTTTAATAAATATGATGTTTAATAATAAAGCGTAGAATTCTAATCTCCTCATTTGATGAATATATTTTTCTTCCTTTTTTAACATGGTATCAGAGTGTCAGAATTAAGTGACTGAAATTCGGTGTGCTTTGGTGATTGAGAGTGACTAAGTGACCGGTGACCAGGCGAGGTGTTGAAAGGATTTTTTATTTATTTATTTATTTTTAAAGTTAAACAGATGAACCCTTATTTGTTTTGGACAGAGGCACTACTCAACGCAAATCCTAGAGATAAAGACGCGTTGTTGGGCTTTCCCTTGGAGCGATTTCCTTCAGCGTAGCCCATCAGCATGAGAAGGTTTTCAGAAGCCCGCACTGCTCCGTGTTAACATTGACGGTGGCTGCCCAAATGATGAGGATGTTGACCGCCTTATTTAATTAATCGGTTTATGCGTCATGCAATTATTTAATTGATTGGTTTATGCTAGCGATAAACCGTAGGTCATGGTATCTGCGCATCGGTGGGAGATCAAACGGCTCGTGGTTCGGATCAGTTCCGGTGGAGATCGAATTATGTAGTTTGATCGTGGATTGAACTGTGTGGAATTTTTTATCTCGTTGCAGAGCTGCTGGAGTGATGTGGCAACGTTCGTTGCCAATTTGGAGCACATCGTTGTGGTGGCAAAGAGTTGTCGAAGATTTGAAGTGGCTGTGGCAGAGAGCTGCATGGGGAGGAGCAGTGTTTGGATCTGAGAGAGACATGCTCGATCTGGATCTAGATTCTCGTACATCAACACTAGATAGAAGTGTATCAATCAGTATTGTGCTTAGTGAAGGCGTTGTCCAATTAACCAATGAGCGATTATTGAGCCGGATGTAGTGCATTCAATCTTTTTGAACAACAAGAATATGCATTGAAATGGATATACCTATGCATTGATAACTGAAGTGTTGTATTATTGTTCCCATGAGATTATGTTGTTGCCAATATTGTGACAGAAGAGCAGAGGCATAATTTTATCTATGGGCTTGTTGTTGTATGGTGTCGGACAATGAGCGATACCTATGCAAATGTCAGTCTGTAGCATCATCACTTTGTTCAACGCTGATATGGGCTATTACAACATGCCATAAATGATTGCATTAGGAAATCAAATGGTTAAATGCATGTAGCAGATAGAGGACTGGAGCATTAAAGGGAGTAAGTGTTTATGAGGATGATGTGATTGGTGGTGTTGTGAAGTAAAGCAGTTGATAGAGTGTGCAGGAAGTGATGCATATGGAGCGTGGATGGCAGAATTTTGGTGCTGATTAGGAGGACGTTGTTGATAGAGTAACGAAGGATTACTGAATATGTATGTAAGTTCCTATGCAGTGTGGTAACAAAGATCTATGGAAAGAATTGTGTTGAATACAATCTTAGCATCCATAAGACATTTTGTTGAGGACCGAGGTATATCTCTATAGGGTATTAGTGAAATCGACATATGCAGAGAACTAGATGTATGACATGGATAGTTGTTTTGATATCCTTGATTGCAGTGACTTCAATGACCTACATTATTTATAATTCTATATGTGATCTTGATGATAGTAAGATAGTGACCTATTAACATTGACTTTGATGACAATGAACTTATTTAGAGATGGTCACAGTGACCTTGTTTAGTAATACTGACCATTGAGGAGTATTGAAGCAGTAGTAATATTGATAACAATGATGGGTGACAATGATGTTGTATGCTTATATGACAATTTCCTTATATGTGACAATGATCTTATTTTATAACCTTGAAGTGTGATTGACTTTGATGTAGGACAAATGATAGTAGGATTGACCATGACTTGTTATATGAGAAAAGAATTGCGAGGCCAAGTAACTAAGTAAGTATGCAAGACTAACAGTAGTGAGTAATAGTACAATAGAGGCAATAGTAGGCAGTGACAAGTAGAGGATAGTACTACAACAATGACAATAATGAAACAATCGATATTAGTGATAGAAGTGGAGACAATGGATAGTAGTTGGTAATAGTGGGAACAATGGTAGTGATGGTTGTAGAAGTGGAAAACAATGACAAGGATCATGAAAATTGATCAAGAAAAGAAGGATTGAGGAAGCCTTAAGAAGTTAAATGAAGTGGAAGGAAGAGGATTGAATAAAAAATGAACATGAAATTATCAAATTGAGAGAAGAAGTGGATGAGTTGAATAAAAAACTGAGGCGTTCATAGCCCTTGGATGACATTCTCAGTTGCCAAATATCACCACTTATCAAGACATGTCTTGGATATGTTAGTGAGTCCTCATGATGCAAGGATAAAGATGAAAATATGAAGAGATGTCACATAATGGAGAGAAGCATCATGAAGAGAATCCTCCTACCAAAGATAAAGATAAGCCACATGCAAAAGAAGGAAAGAAGTCTCACGCAAAAAATGAAGAGAATCCCAAAGTCAAAGTTCTGCACGAATAAACCAACACTAAAAGTTGGAAGCCCAATGCCTCAAGAAGTAAATATGATGCATTCAAGAAAGAAAATCATAGAAGAGAATTTAGAAGTGGATAGCAGTAAATCCTTGGATATTCTCAAGGAATATCATGACCATATACACACCGGTATGTAGGCACATTTCATGGTTATTTCTATGCTTGTGCTAACTATGGACATAGAGATCGAGATTGCAAGGAATATTGTAGAAGTATTAATAGAGGGTTTTATCAAGGCCATAGAAACATATTTTTTGGAAGGCAAGACAAAGTCACATATGCCTATGACAACAGAAGCTACAACATGATTGGTGCATTGTTCAGACCAGATGTTGAGTGTTACCTATGTCATAATTTGGCCATTTTGCACGAGATTATAGAAGTAGCTTGACGTGGACCTCATAAAACCAAGAAGGAAAATCATTTTATAGGAAAGAAGACAAGACCACCAAAGTTTAGCAATGATAACAATTTTCAAAATGAATTATCAAACTATTGGAAGACATGATGTAGCAGAAAAACACATTGTTAGGGGGAGCCTGTAAAGATGACACAACATGTAATCATATTGTTAGGTGGAGCCATATCACATGGATATATCCTCAAGGATGCATCATCCACCATTTTCCAATCATGTAAAAGCAGGATATGACCATGGAAACATATGAAGAGAAGAAATATGAAGCCAAATGAAGCTTATGCAACATGCTAGATTGTGATCAGTGTGTTGACATCAATGACAAAGGGGGAGCCTATTGAGTATGTTGCCATTGATGTCAAAGTGAGTGCAGAATGGCATACCAAGTGCAACAAGAGCATGATGTTGTCATTTTATGTCCTCACTATGTTAGTTGTCATGGATGAGAGGATGTAGTGATGAAACTCTGCTAATCCTAGCTTTAGGGTTTCATCTCCTTGGACAATGATCATACCCCACACTTTTTGAAGATTTTAACGATGCATATGACTGAGTTCATCTTGAAAATATTTGCCAGTGGATTCTACTCGTCATGTTGATTCCATTAATATGTAGATCATATTGTGGGCCTTCATAGTTTGAACGATATGCTTGATCAAAGTTGAAGCCCCAACACGTGATCGAAAACCCCAAAGTATGGTGATGTGGATACATTATATTGGCTTGGCTATGAGACACTGCATTAGATGATTTAATTAAGGGAAAAGTTAAGTGTGGAAGTATATACGAGGGTTTTTCACTAAATGTAGTTATTTGAGTATGCATTCTGAATGGTCCCAAATTAGAAAAGAATTTTGGCTCCAACCAAAATTCAAATTTAAAATTAAATAAAATATTTTTGGCTCAAAATTCAAATGAAAATGAGAATTTCATTTTTCCCTCATATGAGCACAAGTTGGCTCCATGGAACTCTTCCTCAACTTCTATATAAGGGAGATGTTTAACGTTCATCACATATCGAATATTAAGAATGACATAATTTTTGTGGTCAAGTGAAGAAACGAAGTGGCATAAAACTTGTTGGGTTTATTCTTTTATTGAAGGGATATTCAATTAGGTTATGATGAGAAGGAGATTCGTTGTTTTCAATTCTTTTTGTAGGCTGATTGGACACCATAAAGAGGTGAATTCTTCCATAAAAAATCACTTCTTATGTTTTTGCCTTGTAAATACTCTTAATGCTTGAGTTTGTATGTGGCCATCCTTATGTACATCCCATCTAAGGATGAAACTACAGATTTAATGTGAAGAATTTTTTATCTTTGTTCTACCTAGTCTTGATGGCACGACTCTAAAATTTTTTCTATACGCTTTGGTGCAAATCACATGGATTCTCTAAGGTTCATTTGCATACTGGTGGAAACAATTTTTGGATGGAGTTTCATCTTCTTGGCTTCTCGAAATTTATAAAGAGATAAGCCCTGATAGTTGCAACTCAATCCACACATCTAAAAAATTTGCAAGTCTTGAAATTGGTAATGTTGGGAATCAAGATTATTTCATCTAAGATTGAATACCATCTGAACTTCTGAAGTTTGTATCATGTCTCTCAGAAAAGTTGATATTTGAAGAATAAAAGTTGTAGTTCAGTCTTCACTTGAGAAATTTCTTACAAGTTCTATTACCGTCTGTATTGTACATGATCTAAAAATAATCTGCAGAAATCTGAATGTTGTGAATTTGTTCTATTTAGTGTGAGATATAGTTGAAGGTTTGTGAATAGAGATTGGATGTAGAATGATTGGACTGCAAAGTGAGGTTGTGCAATAATGGAAGTTAATTGGCTAAAATAGAAGTGTATTAATTGGCGTTGTGCTTACTGAATTCATTGTCCAATTAACCAATGAGTGATTATTGTTCCTGATGTTGTGCATTTAATATTTTTGAACAATAAGAATATGAATTTCAATGTATATACATGTGCATTGATGACTAAAGTGTTGTATTATTGTTCTCATGATATTGTGTTTCTACCAATATTGTGACAGAAGAGCAGAGGATATTTTTTTTTCATCTATGGGCATGTTGTTGAATCGTGTGGGATAATGAGTGATTCTTATACAAATGTTAGCCAGTAACATCATTTATTCATTCAATGTTGATTTGGGCTAAGATAACACACTATAAAAGATTTTATTAGAAAATAGATTGGTTAAATTCTGATAGAAAATAGAGCACTGGAGCATTAAAGGGAGCATGTGTTTCTGAGGATGATGTGATTGGTGGTGTTGTGAAGTAAAATGGTTGATAGAGTGTGTAAAGTGATGCATATGGAGCATGGGTGGTAGCATTTTGGTGTTGATTAGGAGCATATTGGTGACAGAGTAACAAAGGATTGGTAAATGTATCTATAAGTTCCTATGCAGTGTGGTAACATAGATTTATTAACAAAATTGTGTTAAAGATAATCTCAACATCCATAAGACATTTTGTTGAGGTATATGTCTACAAAGTTTCGGTTAAATTGACATATGTAGAGACCTAGATGTATGAAAGATATAATTGTTTTGATATTATTGATGCCAGTGACTTCAATGAACTACATTATTTATACTTCTATATGTACTCTTGGTAGCAGTAAGATAGTGACCTAGTAACCTTGACTTTGATGACAATGACCTTGTTTAGAGATAGTGACCTTATTTTGTAAAAATGACCATTAAATAACATTGATGCAACAATAATCTTGATGAGAATGATGGGTGACAATGATATTGTATGCATATATGATAGTGTCCTTATATGTGGCAGTGATATCGTTCTATATCCTTGAAGTTTATTGACTTTGATGTAGGATGAATGATAGTATGATTGCCCTTGATTTGATATATGTGCAGAGCATTGTGAGGCCAAATAACAAAGTTAGTATGTAGCATTAGCATCAGTGAGTAGTAGTAGAAGAGAGGGAGTAGTAGGTAGTGACAATATGTGGATAGTAGTGCAACAGTGAAACAATGGATAGTACTAAAAGTAGTGGGAGCAGTGGGCGGTGGTAGGAAGTGGTGGTAGCAGTGGTAACTGCGGCTGTAACAATGGACAACATTAGCAGTGAAGTGCAACAATAGAGGTTGCAACTTGATGAGGAGTAGATTGTAGTTGTGTCGTTATCCCTAGCATGGGAGACCAAACAATCCAGGAAGCATTTTCTTCTTTCCAGCATTGTTGGTAAAACCCTTGGGGGGTCTTGTACTTCCTTCCAGTTCAACTGGTAAATTTGTATGTACTTGTTGAGACACAATTTTTGTGTACTATTCATTGATTTGATGATACTTCATATGTTTATTTTAATGTTCTGAATGTTTAAATAATAAACTAACCAATCGTGCAAAAGGAAGGAAATACTAATTCAACCCCCTCTTAATATTTTCAACAGGGAGATATGCAAGAATTATGACACTCTTCTATGCACATGCTTTAGAAAATATTGAAATATATCAAATGGAAGATCAAAGGATGATACAAAACCAAATTTGGCAACTTCTTGGATCTACCAAGTGACAAGATGGATCAAATATATTTTTACGACCAAACCCAAGTAGGAAAATGGATGAGCTAAAGGTTGTCTAGCTGCTGCACCAATCTGCATTGCGCTGCCCAGAAAACTACTGCATGACTGAACTTCATCTATATAGAAAATGCTCTAAACCCACCCAGAAAATTATGTGTTTTTAACCTCTGACTCCTTGGCCAAAACACATAAAAACCCAAGAAAACCCAGAAGGGAATTTGGTTTGTTTTGACTTCTGATTTTCGACCCCCTTGGAGCCTCACCCAAGCTATGGTTGCCAAATTCGACTTGCTGCAAACTACCTACAAATCCCTTTGCAAACTCCTCCAAAATCTTGGATTTACTCCTGCTATTCAACTCCTCACTACCCAGATGACTCTTACCGAAGATCAGTTGCTCCCCAAATAACCTTGAATTTCTGTTGGGTGGCCTTTGCGTTGTCCCTCTACTCAGAAATGCATGTTGCTGGTAGTTGGCTCAGCTAGATGCAAAGTCCAGTGAAAATGCCTACTTTATGCTACCTCCTTAGCTCCTAGATCTCCTGACAAGAAATGAGTCCCCTCCTGGTCTTCTGTTCCCTCTGCGTGTTTTATGGCTGCCCAGAAATACACACTTCCCTCTCTCTACGCTGGTGACAGATGTGTGTTGCTGCCCCTGAAATCTCTTATAGAAAAACCTCCCTATGGAGGGCAGGATGGTCCCCAAAAGTAGAGGATGAATCTCCCGCATGAGAGATTTGTGGCTAAAAAATTGGCAGACTTTCTAAACATCAAAGCGTACAAGTTAGTGTTTGTTTGCAAATGTAGAAGATAGTCCACAAAATGAGTCCATCCTCTTTTTATAATTTCTCCTCATTCCTCTAGACTTGTTTTTTTTAATATTATTTTATTGGTGGGGGCCATTTTCTAATAAGTGACTTTTTCCACCATTTAATAAAATAACAATTTTCCGCTATTCTCTGTAAGAAATACTAGCCACCTTTCTCCAATAATATTTTCCCCCTTTTAATTAATATTACTAAAATTGGGTAAAATTCCTTAGTGACTCCCATGCTCACAAAATTGGGGATATTACAGTCCTCCCCGCCAAAAATTGCTTGTCCTCAAGCAATGCTCGAACAAGCGCTCTCTCTCTGCTGACCAAACTATCACTGCAAACAATACCAAGGTCCCAAATGTGCCACTGAGTCACCTTGAATCCCTGCACCATCCTATCATAAATGAATCCCTCGATACCAGGGTCCCATGATAATCTCAAAAAGATGCCACCATGTCGACATTGTGCCACTCTGATTACAACTGACTGCCCATCATGCACATACTGATCCTCCTCTCCTGAAACCCAATAGTGAAATACTGACAAATGTCAAATACATCCTGCCTAGGCATCTCCATGATGCCAAAGCCTACCCATCCAAAGGTAACCCTGAACCTATGCAGCAATAGGGAAAACCTACCTCTCCATACGATGAAGGCCTCCGTGAACCCCCATGTGTCAACCGAAGAGTGAACTAGATCACTCTTTTCCATGACTTTGCTCATCATGAGACAGAGTGATATATCAACCAACTGAATCCCCAGATCCCATAGTAAGACCTGCAGTGACATAGCTCTGGAAACTATTCGAATCCATCCATTCCTCGTCTCTAGTCCCTGCATGCAATCAATATATATGCTCCATATATCATGAACTAATCTGATGCATGGTAAACTGCCCTGTTCCTGCCACTGCATATTACTGATGACTGCTGAAAACTGCAGGTGCCAAATAGCTACCCCCTGAATGCAACCAATAGATGGGTTTTTGATACTCACAATCGACTCAATGTATGTGGATCCATCCTACTCCTGCCAACCATCACCACTAAGTCTGCCATCCACCCTCTCGATAATGTGCCAATACAATGTCTGGAGCCCGAACACCCACTAGAAAATTTCCTCAATCATACATGGTATCCTCTGCTCATGCAAGATCCCGACATGCCCTATGGAAAGAGTGGCACATGTCTCCCCCATGACCATCTCCCCAGGTGTAAGTTGAGTGTTGAATGATATGCCACCCCTACATAATATCACCTCATCTCCCAACCTATGGTTGTAAACTCGCACGCTGACCCTGCTCCTCCACTGTAGAATATCTATCATGCCCCTCAGGCACTGAATCTCATAGCATCATCTCAGGAAAATCCCACAAGTCCTGCTATCCACACTATGGGCCAAGATCGAACACAATAAGGATCCCCTCAACTGCACATGATGCTAACAAGTGGAAGATGTGTGGGTTTCAATGAGTATGATCAAGAACCCATGTGGGCACTCTCGACCTATCTTGTGACTGATTCTCTCTCCAAACTTGGGTATGTCCACCCCAATGACATGCCTAAAATCCTCGTTAAGGAATCTCCCTGCTAGTAGCATTCCCTCTATTTGCAGTGCAACCTCAAACACTACTACATATAACCATGTATCCTCGTGTCTCCTGGTATACAACTGCACCCAATCACACATCTCTATGCACCATTGGACCCTACTACATGTTGCTACATCATCTCGGATCAACTGGTATCCCTCCTATATCGATGTGTCTGTCACTCTATGAGGGAATGCATTAATATGTGAACCACTCCTCCTACACCACGATGCAACCCTGCACACCACTACGCACCACTGCACACCTTCGTGCTCCTCCACATATTGTTGTGCACTGCTGCATACCCCTATACACCCCTGGATATCAAGGTCTAAGACTGAGTCCATAGGCATCCTCCTGCATCCTGTCAGGGTCACCATCTCTACTACCACTCTGCTGGTAAGCCCTCCATGATGTGAGCTATATCTCCTCATCTTCCCAGATAGACCTAAGTGGCCTAACTCTTTACATGCTAACGTGAATAACACTACTGAGGCCATCCTCAGTAGCTCTGGTGTCAAATATACCAGTGAGAGAGCATTGTCTCCATACAATACCCTGTCTGGTGGCATGCCGATGCCACCTTTTCCTATCAACTCCTGCCAAAGTAGGCTAATCATCCTACAATCCCATGTATTCCAAACATGCCATGACAACCCATGAAATTTTCCTGCTCCCTTGTCAATGGATCCTGTCACTTGTGTTGTCAAGAACTCTGTAGGGGATATGAATTTGTGTGTGTGCCCAACCATCGAGTCCATCATGTGACTACTACCATCACCTACTAACTCCATGATGTGAAAGAGAATCCCACATAGATCCCAACAACAGTGTGGCTCTTTAGCCCCTCTGCTAATCCATAGCCTCTGTTGAACTATGGCCATGGATGCATCTAACCTTCTAAATAGATCCACCGGAAACCAACTCAATATCTCTCTCCATCCAATCCCGAGAGAGGGATCAAATGCACAAACAACCATACATGAAACTAGTCACCCATCGTGCGAATGTTTCTCCATGTGTAGCTCATGTCGCCTCATCACACTGACCTGGTCGGTACATAAAACCTGTCGGGGTAATTTTGCACCTCCCTCTCTACTATGCAGAAGTAGCCTAGAAATATTGCAAGTCCCATCTATATAAGCCTGAAGAGAGGTATTGTTTGGAAGTATTGTGGCTTTGGTGATGGTCTATGCATTTGTATGCTCTAAATCAGTGGCAAACCCAAAATACGACTGATCGTCCTCCTCCAACATGGGCTCTACATGGGCCACAACCTGCCCCTCCATGACTGTCTCACATCCCTTTATGTATTTTCCATGCTGATGTAGGTGGCTACCGTCAAGGAACTTAGTCATGGCTCTGGGTACCTCTATGTCTCCTAGCACCTCACCTACAAACAACACCTCATAAACATATGGCTTTAGGGGTGTAGGCTCTACTATCTCCAGTGAGGTGTCAACTAGTGTTATCAAAGAGGTCTCCAACAATGGTGACTCTTGTGCCACATTGGGTATATCAATGTGCTCCTCACCATCCTGCATGTCCTCATGCTCAACCTCCTCCTTAGGCTACTAACATCTAAAGCTTGGTCTCCACTAGTAGAAACCCCCCCTATTTTCACCCTCTAATTGCCCTCCTCTATAGGATGATCTCTTCCTTGACCCATGCTTCTCCTTTGGCTTATCCAGAAAATGAGGCATGGTAGGACAACCAAATTGGTGATACGTATGGGTGTTATACTGTTGGGTTGTCTGTGCATGCACATGGCTTCTCTATTGGGTATGACTCAACATCCCCAACATTTAGTGCATCCTCTTAGGACTTGTTATTTTTGTATCCACAACTATTGGTTCTACCTCATCAACTCCTCCATGATCCCTTGTGTACTCTTCTCTTTTTGTGTCATTGGAGTGCCCATAAATTCACTAGTCACTATGCATGCATGGAAAAAACCTCCTTGATCTTGTTAGCTCCCCCACAATTGGCCAATATCATTATTTGATACCACTGTAAGGTTCTGAAATAGGAAATACAAGTGATAACAACAATTATCCTATGCAGCAAAATACAAAAACGAAATATTCATTAAGCACCCATAGAAAAACTACAAATGAAGAACTTTTGAGCCATTTTATTACAATTCTGCAAGCCAAATACAATATATAGTGGAATCGTGCACCTGGGCTTGTCTCAGTGGACAAGCAAAACCAAATCCAGGTAGGAAATGGTTGAGATGATGGCTGGCCAACTGCTGCACCAATCTGCACTGTGCTTCCTAGAAAACTACTGCACTACTGAACTTTGACTGGTTGGAAAGTGCATTAAAACCACCCATATAATTATGTGCTTTTAACCCCGGACTCACTGGCCAAAAAACAGAAAAACCCAGAAGGGAATTTAGCTAGTTTTGACTTCTGATTTTCAACCCCCATGGAGCCTCACCCTAGCTATGGTTGCCAAATTTGACCTGTTGCAAACTGCCTACAAATCCCTCTGCAAACTCCTCCAAAATGTTAGATTTACCCATGCTATCCAACTCCTCACTACCTGGATGACTCTTAGCCAAGATCAGATGCTCCCCAAACACCACGAATTTCTACTGGGTGGCCTTTGCACTACCCCTCTACTTAGAAATGTGAATTTCTAGTAGCTGGCTTAGCTAGTTGCAAACTCTAGCAAAAATGGTTGCTCTATGTTGCCTCCTTAGCTCCTGGATCTCCCGACAAGAAATGAGTCCCCTGCTGATCTTTAGTTCCCTCTGCGTATTTTCTGACTACCCAGAAATACACACTTCCCCCTCTTTGCGATGGTGATTGATGTGTGTTTCTACCCTTGACTCCCTAAAATCTTTTGTAGAATAACCTCCCTAGGGTGGGCATAGATGCTCCCCCGAAGTAGAGGTTGAATCGCCCGTGTGAGAGATTCATGGCTAAACAACTGTTAGACTTGCTAAACAACAAAGCATACAAGTGAGTGCTTGTTTGCAAATGTAGAAGATAATCCACAAAATGAGTCCATCCTCTTTTAATTTCTCCTCATTCCTCTAGACTTTTTTTTTAATATTATTTTATTGGTGGGGGCCATTTTCTACTAAGTCACTTTTTCCACCATTTAATAAAATAATAATTTTCCGCTAATCTCCGATAAAGTAATATTAGTCACCTTTCTCCAATAATATTTTCCCCTTTTTAATTAATATTGGTAAAATTGGGTACAATTCCTTAGTGACTCCCATGCTCAAAAAATTAGGGATATTACATAGTCAACATGGGTGCCATGGTCAATCATGGTCACCATGGGAATCATGGTTAACCACAATCATCTACATGTAAACATTGATAAATAATAGTCAACTATAGTCAACATGGGCATCATTTTTAGCGATATTCAACCACAAGCATCATGTTCAACATGCCAAAAGTCAACAAGGGCATAAACATTAAAATAGTCATTAAAGTTAATAACTTTATATAATAAACTTAATACTTAATATTTAATTTTGATTTAATTAATACCTACCTGTTTTAATATTTATTTTTATATAAATTTTCTAATCATATTATAATATAAATTTAATATTACTTTAACTTGATATTGTTCACAATATAACTTTAATTATTTTAATGTTGTTTGCAATTTGAGGAACAAGAATTAAAGTTGCAGTGTGATGAACAAAAAATGACATTGCAATGTGACAGCAAAACCCATTATAATCTGATGAATAATATCTATCGTCATAATGTAATAAACAATAAATGTCATTGCAATGTGACAAACAACAACCAACATCATAATGTCACAAGCAATGTCACAATGTTACAAATAATCAACATTGTTGTAATGTGTAGAATAAGAAATGATGTCACAATGTGATGAAAAATATACATCATTGCAATGTGACCTACAATATAAATTTAATAACTTTAAAGTTGTTTGCACTGTGATGAACAACAAATGATGTTGCAATGTGATGAATAATATCTATCATCATAATGTGACGAAAAGTAAATGTCATTGCAATGTGTTGAACACGAGAAAACATCACAATGTGGCGAAAAATTTCACAATGTTATGAATAATCAACATGATCGCAAAGTGATCAACAATAAACATCATCAGAATGTGACTAACAATATATATAATCACAATGTGCAAAACAACATACAACATATGCATTATACTATGGGTTGACCATGGTTGATATGCATTAACATAGTCATAATCAAACATGGTTAACTACTCGACATGGTCAAACATGGACATAAATTCTCAATGTCGGAATGGTCAATCATGGTGACAATGGTCAACCATTGCAACATGGTTGACCATAGTCATCATAATCACATAGTCAACATAATAAGTTATAGTCATGGCATTTAACAAAGTCAACCATAATCACAATATCCAATGTATGAAACACAATCAACCATAGTCGACCTACTCAAACTTAGTCAATCACGTTCAAGTATGCTTGAAACAACTCAATAATGGTCAATGATGGTAACTAAATCATTCATGACCACCATATTCATCTACGGGAATCCATAGTCAACCACTTCACTAAGCATACTCAACATGGTAAACCATATTCATCTATTGTTAAACATGATCAACAATGGTCAACCATAGTCAACCATGCTCTTACAAGCTCATATATGGTTGAAAAATCTCACCATGGTCAAACATGGACATGAGATTCAACCATAAGGAATCAACTCAACAATGGTCAACCATGGTTAACATGATCATTAATGGTTAACCATAGTTAACCATAATTGATCATTGTCAATCCTTGTCACCAATGGCCTACCATGATCATCTATGGTCAATCCTCACCAACCTTGTCAATCATGGTCAACCATCATCAAGCATGGTCAAATCTCTTCAACCATTATCAAACATGGCAATACATAGTCAACAATTATAGTTAATCTTAATCAACCATACTCAGTTTATGTTAACCATTATCAACCATAGTCAACCATAATCAACCTTAGTTAGCAATAGTTAACCATCATAAACCATGGACAACTTGGGAAACCATGGTCAACTAAGGTCAAATATGCTCAAACCATTTTCAATAATGGTCTCCATGGTTGCTATGGTTAATAATGGCCACCCATAGGTAACATGGTTGAACATGCTTAACCATAGTCAACATGTGCTTCATGGTCAACCATGGTTCACCACAGTCATCTATAGTAAATGTTGACAACCATGAATAAGCATGTACACCCATAATCAACCATATGTTAACCATATTTAACCATGTTTTACTAGATAAAATATCACCAAACATTGTTAAATAAAGTCAATATGACCAACAACAAATATCATAGCAATGTGCCAAACAACATATGGCATAGACATTGTATGATGGGTTGACCATGAGTGATATACATTAACATAGTACTCATTGTCAAACATGGTCAACTATACTCAACATGGTCAAACATGGACATAGTTTCTCAAGTCACAATGGTTAGTCATGGTCACAATGGTCAACCATTGTGATATGGTTAACCATAGTCAACATCATGACATAGTTAACATAGTCATCTATAGTCATCACATTCAACATAATCAACCATAATTAGCATATCCAAGATATAAATCATGATCAACCATAATCAACCATAGTCAACCATGTTCACACATGGTCAAACATCATTAAATAAAATCAACCATGGTTAAACATTGCCAAGATGTTCAAACATTGTCACACATTGTCATCCATGTTCAACCATACACCACCTTAGTTAGCCATAGTCAACCATGGTCAGCCATGGTCAACCATGATGAACCATGATCACATCTAGTCAACCTAAAAAAACCGATTCTCTACCTACTCTTAATAGCGAGCTATGTTTAAACATGGTTAGAATGGTCAAACATGGTCAACGATATTCCTCCAATTTTAAACATTGCCAACCATGGTCAACCATGTTCACCCATAGTCAACCATACTTGACCATAGTCATTTATGCTCATACAAACTTATCTATGGTCAAACAAGCTCACTAATGTCAAACATGGATAACAAGGTCAACCATAATTAGCTAGCTCAATAATGGTCAATCATGGTTAACATGATCATTAGTGGTCAATAATACTTTACCATAATTGGTCATTGTCATTCCTTATCACCAATGGCCTAACATGGTCACCTATAGTCAATCCTCATGAACCCTTGGTCAACTATGGTCAACCCTCATCAACCTTGTCAACCATGGTCAGTCATTGTTAACCATGGTTGACCCTCTTAAGTTGTTGTCAAACATGGCCATCCATAGTCAACAAGGGTCAACCTCAATCAACCTTACTCAACCATGTGTTGACCATGGTAAACCATAGTTAATCATTGTCAATGGGAGTCAATCATAATCAACCACAGTTAGCAATAGTCAACCATCACACATCATAGACAAGTTGGGAATCCCTAGTCAACCAAGGTCAAATATGGTCAAACCACATGGTCCACCATGGTTAACTATGGTCAATCATCTTTATAACATTAAGGTAAATGTGACAACAACATTATTGTGCATATGGTCAATCAATTTTGTAACATTGATGTATTTAAACAACGATGTTGCCTTACTGTTTACCATGGTTAATGACGTATTTTTTAACATTAATGTAGGATTAACATTAACATTAATGTAACATCAACCATTGTCAATCATGGTCAATAGAGGTCAACCATTGTAACCATTGTTAATCATGTTCAAGAGAGGTCAGCCATGGTAATCATTATTAATCATGTTCAACTGAGGTCAACCATGGTGACAAACAATGGTTGACCCTTTTCAACCAATAGTCAACCCCATCAATGCATTTCACATTAATGTAACATCAACCATGGTAAACCATAGTTGATAATGATTAACCATGGTTGACAATGGTCAACCACGGTAAACTATGCTCAATGATAATCTTTCCTCTTAATCCCTAGTCAATCCTGGTAATCATTATCAATCATGGTCAATTGAGGTCAACCATGGATTACCTTGACCAACAATGATTAACCCTCTTCAACCATGGTCAACCTCGTCAGCCCACTTCAACCATTAATGCAACCATTTTTGTAACATTAATATAACATTAACATTAACATTAACATTAGTGTAACATAAACCATTTTCAATGATGGTTGACATTGGTCAGCCATGGTCAATATTAATGTGACATTAATGCAATAATGTAACAATAGTCAAAATTAATGTAACATTGTTAAATCGATGTAACATTAATGGTTGACCATGGTTGAACCTGGTGAACCCTCTTCAACCTTGGTCAAACTCATCAACCATGATTGAAATAATCAACCTTCTTCAACCATGATCAGCAAATACACCCCCCACATGTTACCCGTCGACTAGCACAACCACATTAGTAAATGTAGTTAATATTTACCGATTGACACAACATTTTACACCTTTTATATCAACATATGAAATGATGTCCACTAACATCAACTGAAGTTACTAATTTTTTGTGCTAGTTATAATTTTTTTTAATATATGAGTTAAACATATATCCATATAAAAAGACATATAACAATATTATTCAATATGAAGAATCATGTAATTAAGAAAAATTTAGCCAATTTATTATAGGAATTTTTAACTTATAGATAAATTTATAGTTAAATTCTGTTACAATACCATAAATTATTATTATTAAATATTCCATTTTATAAAGATTAAATCTTACATCAACTTACTAATTATTAATAATTAAATTAAAATTCGAAAAACTTCTTTCAAAATAAATAAAATTACAAATAAAAATAAAATATCGGCTGAAAATAAAAGTATCGATTTGTTTTTGCAAATGTTACAAAACATTTACAGCAAACATGGAATCATGAGCTATTCAAATCTCGTGGCTCATGGCGTCGGTTGCTAAATATAGTTTAATCATTATGGAGAAAGTATGAAGCTCTTCTCCTTAACCCTTTATTAAAATAACTTTTATGGCCAGAGTGAGCCCCTTAAATCTTTAGATCTTGTGGTTCAGTGCATTGGTGGCCAAATATAGTGAAATCATTATGGACCAGTGACACCATGTTGTGTTTTTTTATGAATAGATTCTTAGATATGTATGTATTCGTTCTGATATCCAATTCATGAATGGGAAATAAAAATATATTATTTCATAAATAAATTTGTTCATAATTTCACTATCGATTTAGCTTTATCGAAAATAAATCTGTTCATAGCTTTACTATCGAATTAGTTTTCTCACGACCAGTTTATAATTACCGTACAAAACCATGAGAGATTCATTACCCAAAAAAAAAAGCATTTTTATAACAGCCTTTTCAATGATGAACAGCACAATTATCTACTCATTAGAACATTGGACTGTTTCTCAGACTTCTCAATTATGAACAGTACAGTTATCTACTCATTAGAAGATCGGACTGTTTCTCTGTTTTCTGTTTAAGTGGTTTTTATGTGGTGGATTCAGATTGTGGACGCGCCGAAAATATTATTAGAACACACAAAGTTTATGTGGTTTGTCATTGAATAAGAATATAAACAAATGGCATTAGTTTTCCCTGGAATTTTGTTACAGACTGACAATCAGTTCATATCAAAACTTACCTAATGAATTGTCACTGAATAAGAATGCCAACGATGGCATCTGCCGCGAATGTATTTTGCAATCGAACAAACAACTGGTGATCAATATTTATATAAGAAAAGAAATAAGCAGACAAATATAGTAAGAATGTCGTCGGTCATTAGGCTCGATCTGTATTCATGGCAGTTGTCCTCAGCATTGTGGAAGATCTAATGGGGGCGACTGGAGACTCAAAAGAGAGTCAGGTCCATTGTTAACCACAAAAACCATCGCCAACCCCCATGTTATGTGCACGTCCAAGTGGCAGTGCATCACCCAAGCTCCTGCCATACATAATCACCATCACCAACATCAGGCCATTTTAAAGTAAGAGACAGCAACAAAAGTAAGGGCAATGCTGTGTAAGTTTTGGCTTACCAGGATTGTCAGCAACGAATCTTATGGCAGCCCAGCCATTGACTGGAACGTTCACAGTGTTGCGCATAGGAGGATCCACC
The DNA here is from genome assembly GCA_031772625.1 of Pinus tabuliformis. NCBI lineage: Eukaryota > Viridiplantae > Streptophyta > Pinopsida > Pinales > Pinaceae > Pinus > Pinus tabuliformis. Next base: position 628,318,147 of record CM062808.1, read on the forward strand.
AGGTTGAACTTCTGAGGATCTGTTTGTGCATTATAATTACCAAACCCTGCTCCCACGATGTAAAAGTCATAACCATGGAGATGGATAGGATGGCTTTCACCAGCAAATATATTTGTTCCCTGAAGAATTACTTGAACTGTCGTGTTATAGTTAAGAACTTTCACTTTCGTGGCTTTCACCGGGGACCAGAGGCCTCTGCTTACGTTCTTCGCAGTATAATCAAATTGCAAGGGAGGGTTGTCGGGGAAGTCCGTGGTGAATACCCCTTTCATGCCAAAATGCTGAGCTTGAAGGATTGAAGAAGTCGATGGCAGAACAAACGATACGTTATTCATACTTGCTGCAAATCTTGATCCGTTGGGACCTCCACAAGACTGTCCTGGACATTTGATCAGTCCTAGACCTATGGTGTAGAAGAGATTTTCGTCCACCCTCTGAGGAACGAAGACCGGGTGGTCGCTCGAGGCCAAGCTTCTTAAACCATTAGCGAACTTCGTTGCAGTCTGGGTATCGTTATAAAATGGAAGATTAGGCATGGTTGGAGTTATTGTACTGCCAGAGCTTCCCTTGTATTCTAGAATGGCGACGGTGGTGGTGTTATCGAAGGGAACTCCTTGGCCACTGGAATATGCTCGAGCAGCCATGTAATATCTTCCTGAAGCTTGATCGGCAGTGAGAAGTACATCTGTTGTCTGACCGGGGCCGAGCATAAGAATGTTGGTCTGAAAAGGCTTCGTATACGAAGCATCCACAGCCACGACAGTCAATTTGTGGCCACCTACTGAGAAGAATAGATCGGTATTGAGTGCAGCATTGATCACCCGTAGAAGCTTAGTTTCCCCAGTCTGCACTGACACGCGAAAAGTATCTGCATCCATCACCTGTGATTAGCCAAGCTCTCTAAATAGAGTGGATCAGGTTCGCCTTTCAATTTTGAAATAACAGAAGAATTTCAGTCTCTAATTAGATGCATAGAAATTTACCTGAACTTGAACACTGGTATAGGTCTCCTGGCTGTCCATTTATAGTAAACGCATCTGAAACGTTGGGGGCAGCCCCTGTTTGCGTTGCTTGCTTCACAACATCCATAGGGTTCCTATTCCACCACTCCCCTGCGATTGCAAACACGGACTGGCATTATAGTGAACATAATTGAATATTGCTAATTGGAATCACAAAAGATAGAATCAGTGGTAGCATACCTAGAAGAATGGGAACCTGGCCATGGGGTCTCGTAAAGGGGTAAGAGGTTCCAACCCTTGGACTGACGATCAAGGCTCCATAGACAGTAGCTCTAAGCCATGAACTGTGGGCATGCCACCAGAGAGTCCCTTCTTGACCAGTGATGGTGAATTTATATGTGTAACTTCGCCCTGGGCGAATGGGGCATTGTGTTATAAATTCAGGTCCATCGGACCACCCTGTGCGAAATTGGCGCACTCCGTGCCTGCAAACACAATAATATAGATACACAATAATCTGGCTATGACATTTACTATCGCATTATTGCTATGGCATTTATTAATCTTAAATTCCGGTTGTATCAATCTCAGACACTTTGAGTTTGGGACGTACCAGTGAATTGTAGCGTTATATTGGGCGTTGTTGTACACTTTGATCATAAGAGTGTCTCCGTTGCTGACATGGAGCGTTGGACCTGGAAACTGACCGTTCACAGTGATGATATTGTGCGTCCCACATAGCCTCTTTACAGATGTCGATTGAAGCTGAATGTCCAATTAACCAACTACAAAACTTTAGTTTGGAAGTCAAAGAATTGGTATATATATATATATATATATATATACATACATGAGTGCAACATCCATCTTAATCCTGAACTATAAGATCTACAATGATTCAAGAATCTAATATTTAACAAGTATTGGTACAAATCAGTTTTCAAATACGTAGCCGAAAGATTGACAAGAGATTGTAATATACAAATCATATTTACTAATTAAATAAAATATAAAAATACTTATTGATCTCATCTTCACATATCCTAGCGCCTTCACAAATCCAAGTGCAATATTAAAAAAAGGGACATAGCGACATTAGTGAAGTGAACACCTACAATGAATGTCTCACTTCGTAGCTTCGCAGAGGCCATAGAACTCAACAACGCCAGGCAAACGATCATCCAAATAAGTGGAAGTGGAAAACCATGTTGATTAAATGTTTCCATTGCACTGTGATTCAGTTACGCAGTATAACCAACACCAGAAGAGTGAGCAAATCTATTATTTTTATACTGTACCGCTTCGATTTCACCTTCAAAATCCACAAAACATGTACCAATGTGGACTGAGTTAGAGAAGAAAATAGACCTGCATTACAAAAGTAAGGAGATCAATTATATATATGTAGAAGTTCAGTGATAAGTCTACGTTGAAGTTGTTAGAAACAAATATATTTGGTGAAGTTAGGCGTTGGGTTGCCTAAGATACAAGTTTAGTCAGCGTTTAAGACTAGTTGTAATTTCAACGATAAACGATTTGCATGCTCGCTAAAACGCAGCTGGTCACAAATGCCTATATTTTAAGATCTTTAAACTAAATCTCAGCACGCACTCTTCCCGCGTTATCATTGCAACAGTTAATAAGTTTTACCGAAACTCCCTTTTTATTACAAGCTGCTGAGACTCATTATTATTACTTCTAATTTCGAACCTTATTATTACAATCTAGGCTGCCGACACTCGTCACTTTTCTACTTAAAAGGAATTTTATAACAGGGGCTACTGAAACCCATTATTATCACAGCTAATTGCAAGCGCTACTATGATGCAGCTGCTTCAACTCATTATTATTGCATCGCATCTCAAAATTTGTATTTTAAGCTAAGTGACTGTTCGCATTTTAACTTCGAAGCGTCAGGGTAGATTAAATTGATTTTCAGAGGCTGCCAATGCAGCTTCGAATATTCCTGAATCAAAACTATTCACACCTGGTAAACATTTCCATTATCTAAAAATGTACATTAGGTAATCTTCTCTAAACTCGAAAGGGTGATCGGTTATGATGAAGTTCTATAATAAAATTTAATTATGTTTTTGTTGTCATTACTAAGTGAGATATTGAATTGTACATTAGGTAATCTTCTCTAAACTCGAAAGGGTGATCGGTTATGATGAAGTTCTATAATAAAATTTAATTATGTTTTTGTTGTCATTACTAAGTGAGATATTGAATTGGTGTATACATGCTATTCAGAAAAATAAGGATGTTGATCCATTGATTATGGTTTAATTGATTTGAAATATTGAAATGGTGTATGTATGCTATTTTTAAAAGTAGAGAGGTTAATATATGGATTATGGATAATTGTTTAACTGATTTAATTTAAAATAAGTGTTTTATTTTAATTTGATTAATTATTATTGATTTTAATATTTTTTTAATTGAGTTTAAAGACTTATTTTACAACCTAATATGAGGGGATGTGTAATTTAATCTGTATTTAAGTTGGACTTGAAAAATATCTCCTGAAAAAATACTTAAAAGAAATTATTACTGTAATAAAATTTAAATGATTATACATATTTGGTTAGTTTTTAGAAAAACATTACAAAACATCAATAATCCTAAAGTTCATTTTACTATTACGGTTCAATATGAAAAATATGTGGTAAAAATATTTCACTTTCAGTTTTGGAATTATAAATAAAATATTTCCATATCTATATTAAATAATATAATTTTGTATAACTTTACAGAAATAAAATAACTTATTTTTCTTATAAATATTTTAATGTAGAACTTAAATAAATTGTTTATATATATATATATATATATATATATATATATATATATATATATAATGATATAATGTGTGTACATGTGTATTAATGTTGACTTTAGTGAAATATTTCAATACTCAAGGTAAAATAATTTAGTTACATTTTAATAAGAAGAAAATGAGTAGCTCATTTAATTTTTAATATTAAATATTAATAATAATAAATTATTCAAAAATACAATTTAAACAATGAAGAATTGCACATGGTCTATATATAGAGATAAAAAACTAGGATACATCCATCTTACTCAAGCATTTATGAAGGATTAAAAGGGATCAAATCTCTTCACCTGTAATTTTTTTTTTCAAGTTTTGCATTCTAAAAAGAGTTTGCATATAATAAGATTTGATCCCTGTTTGCTTTTGGTAGATCAATAGTTAAAATGGATCTATATTGATAGAAGATAGTTGATCATTCATAATTATTGTTTTATTGAAAGGTGTTATGGATTGATTTAATTTAAAATATATTTATTTTAAATTTTATAACTTTCCAATCATTTTTAAGTATATTTTATTAATTAGAATAGAATTATGATTAAAATTATACATTTTAATTATTAATGTAAATTTTTTATAGCTTAGAGATATTTTAAAGCTAGTTGTCTTTATTGAAATTTTTTGGAAGCTTTTATCATGGGTTTTTCTGGTCTAATTTCTCTAAAATCCAATAAGAATTTACTGAAATCTCAAAGATTTCACCTCAATTTTTTCATGACACTAAAAATTCCAAAAAATCACATTAAAAACAACTTCATTTTAAAATATTAATTAAATTTATATATTCAAATACCATTTAAATATAAATTATACATATTATTAAACATTAATAATTTAAAATATTAATTAAATTTATATATTCAAATATCATTTAAATATAAATTATACATATTATTAAACATTAATAATTTAAACATTTTCATACTAATTGTATTTTTATATTAAAAATATATATTTTAAAAAATAAAAAACTATCATTTTAAAAATAAATCAAATTATTTAAACTTATTCTTATTTATAAATTTATTACGAGTAGTTTTCCAAGTACAAATCAAAATTATTATAAAACAAACTTGTTACTCCAATACTTCCACATATAAATAAGCATATTTAAGCCAAAGTTATAATCTCGTACTTTATTTAACACTTTTTCTACCTATCAAATATTTACAACAATAAGCAGCAATGAACTAATATATTGGTTTACTTGGGCCTCTTCTAATGTAAGAAATGAAGCATAAAAGCAATTTTTGGAAATGTTTCATTTCAAATATGAGAACATGCTATAAATACGGGATATATATTAGTGAATGTTTCATTTCAAATATAGAATATGCTATAGAAAGGGGATATATATTTATTTATATTAGATATATTCCAAGGTAGACTATTTTTTCCCACAACCCAATTTGCATTAATCGTAAGATTCAATTTGGTATTAATTATAGACATTAAGATTTTCATTGGGTGATTTGGGAGGTGAAGATGGCATAACTGTCATCACCTCAAGAATTAGGCGGGCAGACGTGCTTGTCACCCTAATGATGAATGCAACATATTTTGCATTCGATATACAACGTAGGTTAATCGCATTAAACATTAATCAACCTCCTCCCACGTGTAATGTGTGATTTGCGGGATTGGTGTTTGGATACGGGTAGTTTCCTGAAGCCCTCTTGCTTTGTTTCATGATGTCTTTTGCTCCTTATGTTGGAGGCGTCAGACTTGTGTGTTTTATTATTCTTTGTTGTTGTTTTTGTGTGTTTTATTCTTGGTTGCGTTTGTTTTTATATTGGTAGTTGTTTTAAAAGTTATAATGGGGAGATGTGGGTAGTGTTTGTAAATGAGTGCATATATTTAAATCTTGTTTCAATATAAAATTAGGATTAATAAAATAAAAAATGCATGGTTTTTTATTCTTTATCAAATTCCACAACAATAAAAATAATAAATTTATTTGAAAAAATAATTTATTGAATTTATTATGATAAATCAAGTGAAATGGTTAATAGCTTTTGTAGCCATAACAAAATCTAGAGTTATGTTTGCATTGGATTTATATTGGACTGTAAATTATTATAATAATAATGGTATATACTTTATTATATTTTCTTAGCACATATTGGTTGTTCCAATAAATTTTTCAAAAGGAATGATAATGGAAATACACGAATATACAAGTAAGAAAAATCTCTCAACAAGGAATTGCAACATGAATTTATTATACTAGAAATTGTATGAGATGTTGCAAAGGAAACATTGTAAGGTAGTAGTGTAGGAAAGAGTAGCATTAAACTATTACTTTTCCATGATGCCAATGAAGTGTCACTAGATGTTGCCAAAGGGTCTAAGTGGAATTTTGGATCTTAGTTAAAGAGGAGGTCTTAGGAATTGCATCATTGACATGACAAGAGTATCCACAATATCAAGTTCTCTCTTTTTGGTTATATAGTGTAGTTGCCAAAGAATGCACTGTAGAGATAACAAAGATCTCTATCCTTAGCAATTATTGACTAGAAGACTTTGATTTGGTCTTTTGGTTAAACATCCATATGTATTTTCACTGGAAACACTTATGTTTGAAGTATTAGCCTACTTGAATGGTTGGAATTTATCCACACCCTATTTGTATATGCCAACTTTATTTGGGATTCAAGATTTCTTGCAATTGATATAACTCTCCTGGGTTTCATTTAAATCCATTTACATTGTCCCCCAATTCAAACTCTAGCAAACATTTGTATCATTCTCTTTTTGATCAGTCTGTGGACCGGATCATAGTGACCTGCATTAAATGCTTTTGGATAAATTATAATAAGATCAAGTTGAAGCCAAAATAAAAATCTTTTGAACTCAAGTATGTTGAAAATCTCAAACTACCATACTCTACCACAAGTATGGTAACTTTGAATAATGAATATCAACACATTTGGTCTTTGAATCGTAGAGACGACCATGAGCCTATAGTAGGATACCAAAGTCCTTTTAATTAATGATATCAACAACCCTAAAATTATTATTAAACAAAACATCCTTATTAACCAAAAATCATTATTAGGATTTAATATTCCAAAAATCATCTATAACCAAAACAATAAATTTGTCAACTACATTTGGCAATTATTATGGAAATGGTTTATACCAAACAAAGGAAAGTATTTCCTTATGCTCACATGATAATGGATCAATTGAGGTAGCAAATTGCACTATGATTCAATTTTTATGTATATTCAATTACAAACATTCAAATATAATAAAGTTCGTTGCCCACATTTAAAAGATTCATAATAAAATTTAAGAAGATTAATATAATAAAATTCATTTAACATACCCCAAAAAATTTGAACTAATCATCTCTTCAACTCAGAGTTACATTAAAAATCAATACAAATATGACCCATGATGATGTAATGATCATCCCTGTGATGTCCTTGAACGATGAATAACTTTTATAACCTACTTATATTATTTGTATAATTATGATTATAACACGTATTATTACAATATCATATATTTTTGAAAAGAAATTTTTTCACTTTAAAAACAAAAAACATAAGCATAAATTAGGTAATTGAGCCATAGGAAAGTTGGTCATTGAAGATATGTTTCTTAAGTGACAATGGTGATTATCATAGTAGTTTCCTATGGGGTTGCACCTTGTGAATTAGAGCTTTTAACATCTAATACAATTTGAAGTATAATAGGCTTGAGTCATGATCAAGAATGCATATCACATGGAGCAATAACCTGTGTAATAGTTTGACATGTCTCGTATGTCTATTGTTGGTTTCGTAGTAAAATTCAATTTCAAGGGTTGGAGAAAATTCTTCAATCATACCTATGGCTATGGTCCAAGTATGATGGGGAGAGGAGCATCTTGATGACTCCTTGGGATGTGTGCACCAAGCCTAAAGATGACAATGGACTTAGCTTGATTGATGTTTCTACATACTTTCGCTACCACATTTGACTCATGTGATATTCTCTCTATGCCTCACTTATTTCAAGTTTCAAGCTTATTCATCTTCCAAAGTAAGTGGGCAGCTTGGAAATCCATGGATGTTTTGGTTCATTATTCTTGGGAGGGCAGCAAGGCAAGTTGGAACTTAGCTTGTCACCCCATCTGGAGTTGGAGGGTGCAGGGTCAGTGTCATGTTAATACACCCCATTTTAAAGCTCTAGAGTAGAAAGGATATTTTCTTTTGGGGGAATATCTCAGATTTTATCCCACACTTCTTATGGGACTAGTGTGTTCTTGCTTAGGAGTTTGTTTTGATGGACTTAGATACCTTATTAATTATGAAGTTAAGAGATGTCATCCTGAAGGCGAAGGGCCAAGTTTATCATATATTTAATAAAGAATTCCAGTTTAATAATTTTTAATAATTAAAAAAAAAAATCCAAATTAAATTATTTTTATAATAAAAAATTATTGAAAATTTAACTTTATTTATTTTTAAAATTAAAAAAAAGTATTATATTTTTTTTTCTAAATATGCTAAAAATTTAAAAATTAGTAAAACATAAATAAATTTTCCCAAAACTAAAGGGGATGGATTTAAGGGTGGAGAGTGAGGAGTTTTTCACCATTAATCAAGGATTAGTTCTCAAACCCTCAAGCTATGAGGCTCATTGAGATAGTGGTTAAAGATGTTGTTGCACCAAAAGAGACTATATTAAAATTGGTTTCATAGTCACTTCGCATATGAGTGGATCCACGCTCACCCATATATATATTTGTAAAACCCCACTAAGAATGGACAAAAATGAAAAAAATGAACAAATTAAATCATAGACTATTGATATTTTCATGTCATCTTCTTATTTTAATATTATATAATCTAATATTAATTTAATTGAAAACTAATTACAAGAAATTTTCAAAATCTTATAAATATAAATAATTGGAATAATGGTTAACCATTTTGCAAAACCTTATCTCTTTTCAACCCTATCTCCTGCCCCCTATGGTCTCAATGGCCAACTAAGAAGGGGCTCCTCGCCCCCCTCCTCTTTTTGTCGATGTTATTGTAGAAGCCTTTCAGGCGTTGATTACTTCACTCTCTAAGAATCAGAAGATAAAGTTATTAACTTCCAAATTTGTGAGGATGGTCGAAAACATACCATACGTACCAATCCCCTCAACCTTTTGTCATTTCACGCTTACATTTATGGATCCAGCATTTACTAGGAAATTTATCGGCATGTGGTTATCTCCTAAATTTGTTGAACTATGGGCAAAGAAAAACTAGAAAGAAAATATGAATGGCAGATTGGGCATATAAGTAGTAGCTATTGGATATTTCGCATTTTTTTTTAATCAAAGGAAGACAAGGAAATCATCTTTAGAAATGGCCCTTATTTATTTGGGGAAAGAGGGATGTAATTGAATAGATGGTTGTTAAACTTTGATCTAGTAGAAGATATTCCAAATGTTGTTCTAGTCTATGTAAATTTACCAATGATTCCTCTTTCACGATGGGGATATGACCGTCTCAGGGTGATCATAAATGGAGTTGGTAGATACATAGAAAGAGCAGAACCCAAAGGTGAGAAATTCACTTATGTCAGGATATGTGTTGAGATAGATTTTGAAAAGGGGTTTTCAACACAAATTTTCCTCACGATGGGAGATTGGAAACATTGCCAAGTTATGGACTATGAGTAGCTTCGATTCAAGTGTTGTGTTTGTCAAGTTTATGGACGCTTTGATCAATATTTTGATGCAGGAGCATTCGACTTCCAAATCAAAATGTGTTTTGACTAGACTAAGGGGTTTTGTTTACAAAGGGAGTTGGTTACCTAATTAAATGTAATGATTATTCCTCTGGATAGATCTAAAGAATATTTGAGTTAGAGAGGAATGAGGGAAGTTAGATCCTTCTAGGAAAATTAAAGGAATAAGGGAAGTTATATCTTTTTAGATTTAGAGGATCTAATTTAGGTGAGGATTCTTTGGATCTGAGCTAAATTAGTGCAGATTCCCTTTGTATTTAATGATGTAAATTAATAATCAGAAAAAAAAAAGTATGTGGTGTACAAATAGAGGAAAGTGACTAGGGCTTGTGAAGCCAGAATTTGGCTTAGAGCCAATGTTGGCCAAATAAAGAAAATCGGGCCATCAAGGCACAAAATTATATATATACAACTATTTTGAATTAAATAGAGTTGATGTCATTATGGCGTTTATTGATTGTCTCTATGTGAATGAATGAATATAAGACTTTCAAAATTCGTGTGAATCCTTGAATTAATGTTATATTTATGTACAAATCTGTCATATGAGTGATATTGATTATGTATTAAGGATTAGAGATAATTTCAATGCTCTACAAGAACGCTATTATACATAGGTATTTTGCGTGAAAACAATTGTTTGTGGGTGTAAATAATATTGATATCATTGAACATAAGAGAGGTAACATGGTCAAATGAGGATGTATGGATGTCAAGAAAATAGTGAACAATAGAAAAGGTAATTGTATGAAGCAATATTCCATCAAATGATACGGTGGTTCATTATTCTATGATGGCATCACATGAAGGATGACCTCTTCGCTATCAGGTTAATTGATGAACCTTTAGAACTTTACATGCATGCAATTCCTCTTGGAGAACATGTTTGCAATATTTTCTTTTAGATCATAAGTGAATAACTAAGAAATCATTTGGATAATCCATTTAGATAGGAAGAGTTTGGGAAGTGGGGCATTTCCAAATGCTAAGATAAGAGGTGATATTCCATCTATGTGTGCTAAGAATTGATCAAACCCAACTTCAATTAAACTGCTACAGAGCATTGGCGAAATAAGCATCCAACACCTATAAACCTAGGAGAAGTTTGCATCACATATGTAGTAACTTACTATGGAGAGTAATAGGTAGAGGATCATTATTTCTAGTATCATTGGTATCCATTATTTTTCCATGCATTTACCTATGAACTAAATAAAAAGTCAAAATTATTTTAGATGCTCAATTCCAATCAAAATATTAAGAGTGTTTGTCAAAGGAAATCTTATGAATTGAGCAAATGACCTAGCATATGAGTAGAAAGCGTTACCTAGGAAACATTTTTTGCACATGAATTGACCTGAAGGATGCATTGATTGGACATAACATGTTTTTCATGTTTTCTTTTAGATCATAAGTGAATAACTAAGAAATCATTTGGATAATCCATTTAGATAGGAAGAGTTGCGGAAGTGGGGCATTTCCAAATGGTGAGATAAGAGTTGAGACTCCATCTATCTGTGCCAGTAATTCATCAAACCCAACGTCAGTTAAACTACTATAGAGCATTGACCAATTAAGCATCCAAAATCTACAAACCATGGAGAAGTTTGCATCACATATGTAGTAACTTACTATGGAGAGTAATGGGTAGAGGATCATTATTTCTAGTATCATTGGCATCCATTATTTTTCCATGCATTTATCTATGAACTAAATAAAAGGTCAAAATTATTTTAGATGCCCAATTCCCATCAGAATATTAAGAGTGTTTGTCAAAGGAAAACCTATGAATCGAGGAAATGACCTAGCATATGTGCAGAAAGGATTACCTAGGAAACATTGTTTTGTATATGAATTGAATTGAAGGATGCATTGATTGGGCATAACATGTATGTCATATTTTCTTTTAGATGATAAGTGAATAACTAAGAAATCATTTGGATAATCCATTTAGATAGGAAGAGTTGGGGAAGTGGGGCATTTCAAAATGGTGAGATAAGAGTTGAGAGTCCATCTATGTGTGCCAAGAATTGATCAAACGCAATGTCGATTAAACTGCCATAGAGCATTAACCAAATAAGAACCCAACATCTACAAAACCTAGGGAAGTTTGCATCACAAATGTAGTAACATACAATGGAGAGCAATAGGTAGAGGATCACTATTTCTAGTATCGTTGGCATCCATTATTTTTCCATGAATTTATCTATGAACTAAAAAAAAAAACCAATTTTTTTTTAGATGCCCAATTACCATCAACATATTAAGAGTGTTTGTCAAAGGAAAACCTATGAATCGAGAAAATGACCTAGTATATGTGTAGAAAGCATTACCTAGGAAACATTGTTTTGGACATGAATTGGCCTTAAGGACACATTGATTGGACATAAAGGCCTAATAATGGAGAGAAATAAGATCAAGAACTAGAAATTCACAATATGAAGTCACTGTAAATTCTACTCAATTGAAGGAGATCAGTGAAAATTTTGTAGTGTTGGCAGTGGAGAAATCAACTAGCTATGTAACAAATGTATCGTTTGCACTAGAGAATGTATCTTGTATCATGTAGAGTGAGATTTTGGATATTCAATAGGCTAATTTTGAAGGTTGTGTCATTGGGTATCAGAGCAAGTATGCTCTTTGGAAAGAGATACACAACAAAGTAATGTTATCTAGGAAGGAAAAAATTAGAGCTCGAGATACTTACGAGTTAGGAAAAGGAAGATAAGAATAGGCCTAGTGATGTGAGAAGATATGCAGATGAGGGCAGTTCTAGCAAGTGAAGTTATGTAGATTTCTAGAAGATAGTGTTAGTGAGAGCTAAATAGAGCTGAGGAAAATCATTGAATGCAGAACGAATGGAGTTGGAGAGGTAAGGTTAGACGATATTTAAGTTTTGATTCTATCACAGTGTCTTCTCGATAGCTACCTGCTATATATATATATATATATATATATATATATATATATATATATATATATATATATATATCTAGCAAGTAGTTATCGAGAAGACATTGTGATAGTGGCTTATAGCTGGAAGTTTTGCCAAAGATATTAGAAAGGAAAATATAAGGGAATCCTCATGGAATTTTGTTCACTATGATGTGAAGCAATATGGATTTACACCAATTATTGAGACTTGATCAAGAATTCTAATAATTTAGGGCTTGAATCTTAGGGAAAATGAGTTTGAATTTAGTAGTTGGAATCGAATAATCATATCTAAAGTTGATGAATCATCACAATAGAAGCTTCAAAATTTGTATCAAAGAGAGCTTCTACTATATGTTTATGTTTTATAGGTGTTTGATTTTTTGGAAACTAGACAGAGAAATTAGTGATGCATTGTTGTTAGTATGATGCAGATGGTTTGTTGGATTTAGATGGATTGAACTGAAGAGAAATAGTCCAGTAAAGAGGATTGATGATTGCAGAATAAGTTGGAAGAAGTGAATGACATGTAAAATATTTTATTAATATGAAGTTTTTAAGACAGATAACCAAAGAAGGAAGAAATGCGGTGAAAAAAGTGGTAGCAAAGAAGTTGTAATAGAGAAGAAGGGAGCAGACAAAGCTCTCAAAATAAGCTTGTGGAAAACATATTATAGCAAGGGTGTTGTGAAGAAACTTTAGCTAGAGATTGAATCAAAGGAAACATTGAAAGTTATTCGGAAGAAAGGATAGTAAGAAGGCTTGCAACAACCTAGAGCATGAAGTTCTCTTTGGTTCCATAGGAAAGGAATAGGAAGGTGCCAAAAGAATAATCTCAGATGAGAAGTTTGGTGACGTATCATATGGCAAGGTGAGGAGAAGTTTGCTACTACAAGGGTTGTTTGCAACTCACAACGGGCATGGAGAAGCTCACAGAATAAAGTCGAATAATGATAATGACAGACAGTCAAAGAAGAAGTCTAGAATAAAGCTACAACAAGGAGGAATGAAAGCCAAAATAAACGCTACAAAGCAGAGAATGAGTGATGAATAAAGAGAAAGAGTTACTTGGGCTAAAGGGAGAGCTTAGAAAAATGAAGAAAAAACTACAAAAACAAACCAAAAGGCTGAAAAATTAGATGATAAAATATTTTTAGAAAGAAACTTATGTAGGGAAAAGAGTAAAGTAGCATGTTAGAGAATCTTTTATTGAGAATTTGATGTAGAGAGTAGAGGAAGAAGAAGCACTCATAGCAACTGGGTGTGGAGTGAAGGAAGTGACTTGTGAACTAGAGAAGGAACCGATCCTTAGAGAGGAAGATGATGATATAGTGATGTCCAAAGCATCCCTTGAGACTAAACAATCTCATGTTTTTAGTTTTAAATATTTTTGTAGTGGTATATTTACAAGTGGAGTAGAAGCAATGGTGAAAACGAGTTTCCAATACAAATTTTCCTCACAATGGGAGATTCGAAACATTGCAAAGTTCTAGACTATGAGTACCTTCGATTCAAGTGTTGTGTCTGTCAATTTTATGGACACTTTGCTCAATATTGTGATGCAGGAGAATTCAACTTCCAAATCAAAATGTTTTTTAACTAGACTAAGGGTTTTTTTTTTTTACCAAGGGTGTTGGTTACCTAATTAAATGTGGTGATTCAATTACTTTTCCCCCCATGTTTCAAAATATTTTTAGAGAAATATGTATTTAGAAATGGAAATTGTAATTAGATATATTCGTCTAGATAGATCTAAGGAATATTTGAGTTAGAGACGAATAAGGGAAGTTAGATCTTTCTAGGAAAATTAAAGGAATGAGGGAAGTTATATCTTTTTAGATTTAGAGGATCTAGTTTAAGTGAGGATTCTTTGGATTTGAGCTAAATTAGTTTAGATTCCATTTGTATTTAATGATGTAAATTAATAATCAGAAAAAAAAGGTATGTGAGTACAAACAGAGGAAAGTGAGTGAGGCTTGTGAAACCAAAATTTGGCTTAGAGACAAGGTTGGCCAAATATAGAAAATCAGGCCATCAAGGCACAAAACTATACATATACAACTATTTTGAATTAAATAGAGTTCATGTCATTATGGCATTTATTTATTGTCTCTATGTGAATGAATGAATAGAAGAGTTTCAAAATTCATGTGAATCCTGGAACTAATGCTATATTTAGGTACAAATATGTCATATGGGTGATATTGATTATGTATTAAGGATTAGAGATAGTTTCAAGGTTCTGCAAGAACGCTATTGTAGATAGGGATTTTGTGTGAAACCAAGCATTTGTGGGTGTAAACGATATTGACATCATTTAACATAAGAGAGGTAACATGGTCAAATGAGGATGTATGGATGTCAAGACAATAGTAAACAATAGAAAAGGTAATTGTATGAAGGAATATTCCGTCAAATGAGATAGTGGTTCATTCTTGTATCATGGGATCACATGAGGGATGACTCCTTCACTATCAAGTTAATTGATGAACCTTCAGAACTTTACATCTATGCAATTCCTCTTGGAGAACATGTTTGTCATATTTTCTTTTAGATCATAAGTGAATAACTAAGAAATCATTTGGATAATCCATATAGATAGGAAGAGTTGGGGAAGTGGGGCATTTCCAAATGGTGGGGTAGAGTTTAGAATCCATCTATGTGTGCCAAGAATTGATCAAACCCAACACCAATTAAACTGCTACATATCATTGACCAAATAAGCATCCAACATCTACAAACCATGGAGAAGTTTTCATGACATATGTAGTAACTTACTATGGAGAGTAATGGGTAGAGGATCATTATTTCTAGTATTGTTGGAATCCATTATTTTTCCATGCATTTATCTATGAATTAAATAAAAAGTCAAAACTATTTTAGATGCCCAATTCCAATCAAAATATTAAGAGTGTTTTTCAAAGGAAATCTTATGAATCGAGAAAATGACCTAGTGTATGTGCATAAAGAATTACCTAGGAAACATTTTTTTAGACATGAATTTACCTAAAGGATGCATTGGTTGGACATAACATGTTTGTCATATTTTCTTTTAGATCATAAGTGAATAACTAAGAAATCATTTGGATAATCCATTTAGATAGGAAGAGTTGGGGAAGTGGGGCATTTCAAAATGGTGAGATAAGAGTTGAAAGTCCATCTATGTGTGCCAAGAATTGACCAAACCCAACGTCAATTAAACTGCTACAGAGCATTGACCAAATAAACATCCAACATCTCCAAACCCTGGAGAATTTTGCATCACATATGTAGTAACTTACTATGGAGAGTAATGGGTAGAGGATCATTATTTCTAGTATCGTTGGCATCCATTATTTTTCCATGCATTTATCTATGAACTAAATAAAAAGTAAAAATTATTTTAGTTGCCCAATTCCCATCAAAATATTAAGAGTGTTTGTGAACGGAAAACCTATGAATCGAGCAAATGACCTAGCATATGTGCAAAAAGAATTACCTAGGAAACATTGTTTTGGACATGAATTGACCTGAAGGATGCATTGATTGGACATAACATGTTTGTCATATTTTCTTTTAGATCATAAGTGAATAACTAAGAAATCATTTGGATAATCCATTTAGATAGAAAGAGGTGAGGAAGTGGGGCATTTCCAAATGGTGAGATAAGAATTAAGAGTCCATCTATGTTTGCCAAGAATTTATCAAACACAATGTCAATTAAACTGTTGTAGAGCATTTACCAAATAAGCACCCAACATCTACAAATCCTAGAGAAGTTTGCATCACATATATAGTAACTTACCATGGAGACTAATGGGTAGAGGATCACTATTTCTAGTATCGTTGGCATCCATTATTTTTCCATGCATTTATCTATGAACTAAATAAAAAGCCAAAAAAAAATTAGATGCCCAATTACCATCAAAATATTACGAGTGTTTGTCAAAGGAAAACCTATGAATCGAGCAAATGACCTAGTATATGTGCAGAAAGCATTACTTAGGAAACATTGTTTTGGACATGAATTGACCTTAAGGATGCATTGATTGGACATAAAGGCCTAATAATGGAGAGAAATAAGATAAAGAACTAGAAAATTTACGATATGAAGTCACTATAAATTCTACTCAATTGAAGGAAATCAGTGAAAATTTTATAGTGTTGGTAGTGGAGAAATCAACCGGGTATGTAACAAATGTATCATTTGCACCAGAGAAAGTAGCTTGTATCATGTAGATTGAGATTTTGGGTAATCAATAGGCTAATTTTGAAGGTTGCATCATTTGGTACCAGAGCAAGTATGCTCTTTGGAAAGAGATACACAACAAAGTAATGCTATCTAAGAAGAAAAAATTAGAGCTTGAGATACTTACGAGTTAAGCAAAGGAAGATAAAAATAGGCCTAGAGATGTGAGAAGACATGCAATAGAGGATATGCAGATAAGGGCAGTTTTAGCAAGTGAGGTTATGTAGAATTGAAGAAGAAGATAGTGTTAAAGGGAGCTAAGTAGAGTCGAGGAAAATTGTTGAATGCAGAGCCAATTGAATTGGAGAGGTAAGGTTAGACAATATTTAAGTTTTGATTCCATATATATATATATATATATATATATATATATATATATATATATATATATATATATATATATATACATACATATATATCTATACATGCATATACATACATATATATATATATATATATATATATATATATATATATATATATATATATATATATATATATATATATATATATATATATACACATGCATATATATCTATACATACATACATATATATATATATATATCTATATATATATATATATATATATATATATATATATATGTATATAGCAGGTAGCTACTGAGAAGACACTGTGATAGTGGCTTACAACTGGAGGAGTTGCCAAAGAGATTAGAAAGGAAAAGGTAAGGGCACCTTCATGCAATTTTGTGCACTATGGTGTGAAGCAATATGGAATTACACCAATTATTGAGACTTGATCAAGAATTCTAATCATTTAGGGCTCAAATCTTAGGGAAAATGAGTTTGAGTTTAGTAGTTGGAATGGAATAATCATATCTAAAGTTGATGAATCGTCACAATAGAAGCTTTGGAATTTGTACCAAAGAGAGCTTCTACTATATGTTTATGTTTTATAGGTGTTTGATTCTTTGGAAAATAGACAGAGAAATTAGTGATGGATTGTTGTTAGTAGAATATAGATTGTTTGTTGGATTTCGAAGGATTAAAACAAAGAGAAATGGTCCAGCAAAGAGGATTGATGATTGCATAATAAGTTGGAAGAATTGAATGACATGTAAAATATTTTGTTAGTGTGCAATTGTTGAGAGAGATAACTGAAGAAGGAAGAAATGCAATGACAAAAGTGGTAGCAAAGAAGTTGGAATAGAGAAGAAGGGAGCAGACAAAGCTCTCAAAATAAGCTTGTGGAAAAAATAGTACAGAAAGGGTGTTGTAAAGAAACTTTAGCTAGAGACTGTTTCAAAGGGAACGTTGGAAGTTCTTTTGCAGAAAGAATAGTAAGAAGACTTGCAACAACCTAGAGCAAGGAGTACTCATTAGTTCTAGAGGAAAGGACCAGGAAGGTGCCAAAAGAATAATCTCAGAGGAGAAGTTTGGTGAGGTATTGTATGGTGAGGTGAGGAGAAGTTTGCTACTACAAGGGTTGGGTTGCAACTCACAATGGGCATGGAGAAGCTCACAGAATAAAGGCTAATAATGACAACGATAGACAGTCAAAGAACAAGTCCAAAAGAAAGTTGCAGTAAGGAGGAAATGAAAGCTAGAGCAAACGCTACAAAGCAGAGAATGAGTGATGAAGAAAGAGATAGAGTTACCTAAGCTAAAGGGAAAGCTTAGAAAAATGAAGAAAAAACTACAAAAACAAACCAAAAGGCTACAAAAGGTGATGATAAAATATTTTGAGAAAGAAATTTATGTAGGGAAAAGAGTAAAGTAGCATGTCAGATAATTGTTTACTGAGAAGTTGATATAGAGAGTAGAGGTAGAAGAAGAACTCAGAGCAACTGAGTATGGAGTGAAGGAAGTGACTTCTGAACCAGAGAAGGGGCAGATCCTTAGAGAGGAAGATGATGATGTAGTGATGCTAGAAGCATCCCTTGAGACTAAACAATCTCATGTTTTTAGTTTCAATTATTTGTGTAGTGGTATATTTACAAGAGGAGTTGGTTCTAATGAAAGAATTATGTGAGCAATATTTTTTTTTCGACTTAAAAGATGGTGGAGCTATTGCAACAAAGAAAATTGAAGCAAAGCAGGCATCAATTTTTGTCATAAAAGAGGATGGAATAACATCAATTTCTAGTGTGCAAAACTCTCATGGTTTTAACTTTCTTGTACTCATGGATTTTTTATCTAATGCTTGAAGGCTATTGTAATAATTAGTTGTATTTTTTGTTTTTTGTAGTCTATTTGATCAAAGTTCTATGTAGTGATGAACATAACTATATTTATCATGTATTACTTAGTTTTTTGATATGAAATAAAAAGTAGTTATATTTAAAAGAAATAAAAAAATTAAAGATATAAATTAACTCAAAATCCAATGTATCATCTCAACTAATAACATTCTCTTTAAATAATAATAATATATTAATTTAAAGTTATTAAATATCAAAATAATATTTTATTTTTTTAAAATTATAGTAAATTTTTCTTAATAAAACAAAGTCACTCAAACCAAAACTATATATTATTTAAAAATAATACTAAATACCAAATCACATAAAATTGTAAACACTTCAATAATGTTAAATCAAATTTGGAACCAACCGGCATGGCATCTTTATGGCTTCAAATTTGCAACCATCACTAATGCCATCCTCACATGGTCACTATCATTCATATGACACTTTCCGGAGAGAATTTAAATATACTTATCTTTAATGTGCTTCAATAAGTTAAATAAACTTATTTTTAATATGCCATTTTAGTTAGTTATCTGGAACAAACTACAATTTCAAATTCCGCATTGATTTTCAATTGGGTGGCCATGTGTGTTTCTTTCTCAAAATTTAATTTTATCAGCATCTTATCCATAAATCCCCGTGCCATTGACTAACTATAAAGTGAAGTTTTGATTTTATCAGCATTCTATCTAGAGATCCCTATGCCATTGACAGGGGACCCAAATTTTTGTGACATTTTTAAATGACAGAAAACCACGTTTTACTTATACTAATATGCAATGTATTGATTTGCATTTATGATTTTTTTTCGCAAGAGAATAAATTAATGATTATAATTCGGAAAATGAAAGTTCAACAAGCATTCACCTTTGCCCCAAAAAAAAAAAAAGTATTTTTAATAAAATAATACTTACACATAATCACCAAGTATTTCATCTTCTCAATTTGTATTTTATTTTAAAATATTAAGATTAAGCTTCAGCAAAGTCTTGTAGCAGTAGATCTTATATTTTTCTTTAGTCTATTGTATAATTTGTTGATCTACAGTGGGAATTTCTACATGGTATCAGAGCAAAGGTGATCAAGGCAAAGAACAGTATACAAGAAGGGAGAAGTTCAAAGTTTGAGGTTCCTGAATATAGAAATCGAGTTCTTATCACATCTCAATTTCACCAATGGCATTCAGTGATTTTAGACTTGAGTATGCCCTTGATGGTAGCTTGAATTATATAGCCTGGAAGAATCACGTGGAGGCAGTATTAGAGGATAACGGTCTAAAGGACTTCATTGATCAAAAAGTCCTCAAGCCAACTAATGCTACTCAACTGGCGGAATGGAAGAAATGTGTGGCTCGAGCAAAGGAGAATCCTCTTGGAGGGAGTTCGAGACCACATTGTCTCAAGCCTCCATGGGAAGGAGACACTGTTTTCGATGTGGAAAACATTGAAAGATCTATATCAAAATAGCAACGATCAGAGGAAGCTGGCGCTGAAAGACAAGCTCCATAAGATCAAGTGTGAAAAGGGTCACATGATCTCTACATATCTGAACAAGCTCACCACCTGCAGGGATGAGCTTGGAAGTGTAGGGATCACGACCGCTAATGATGACATGGTGAGTTTTGCACTCCTTGGTTTTCCTAAGAGATGGCATAGCTACTAAGACTCGGTTAATGGAAGAGAAAAACCGCTAGATTGGGAACAACTTTGGTCGGATCTGATGCAGGAGGAAACAAGAAGAAGCACCAGATATGGATCCTCATCGAAGAAAGATGATGAGGAAAATCTAGCCTTAGCGAGTAAGGCGAGGAAAGGGAAAGGGAAGGCGTCCCATCCCAAATCCGGTTCTTCCCATGGTGGGAAGAAGATTAACAAAGCGAAAGTGTGATGCTTTCATTGTCATGAAGTGGGCCATTATGCCATGAATTGTCCACAGAAGAATCTCCAAGAAGGGTTCCTCGAAGGGATCTGATGGTGAGGCACTGGCCTCACAATTTGAGCTAGATTTCTCGCTTATGGCATGCATGGTGGGATGTGTGTGGTACCTGGACAGTGGAGCTTCATTCCACATGTCAGATGACAAGAATATTTTTAGTACCTTGGAGGAAAAGGATCTCCAGATGCTGATCAAGATGGGCCATGATGAAAAGTACCATATTTCAGGTGAAGGTACGGTTGTGTTTCAAAGGGAGCATGGAGCTCCCCTCACCCTGACTGATGTAAAGTATGTACCAGGTTTGAAGAAGAATCTTGTGTCTATCGCTATGTTAAAAGATAAAGGCTATGATGCAGTCTTTAGTAAAGGAAAGTTATTCCTGAGACATATCAGTACTGGACAGACAAAGAGAATTGGGATTCGAGTAAAGAATCTCTACAAGCTGGAGGTAGATGACTGTGTTGCATTGAGTTCCAAAGTTGAGAGGGTGTAGAGCCAAGATGTTGGCAAGCTATGGCATAGAAGACTGGGCCACTTGCACCATGGAGCCTTGAAGATCATGCAGTAGATTTCTATCGGATTACTCGAGGGAAAATTTGAGCAGACGAATACATGCAAAGGTTGTACCTTGGGTAAGTATACGAAATCTTCCTTTCTAGATCGAGACAGTAGAGCTGGAGCAATCCTGGAGCAAGTTCACTCAAATGTTTGTGGACCCTTCTGTACAGTCTCCACTGCTAAACAAAGGTACTATGTTATTTTTATTGATGATTTTTCTCATAGATGTTGGATTTACTTTATGCAAAAGAAGGATCAGACCTTCTTGAGGTTTTGTGAGTTTAAATCCTTGGCAAAGAAAGAATCGAGAAAGAAAATAAAAGCCTTACGTAGTGACAATGTTGGAAAGTATGTCTCCCAACAGTTTAAAGACTTCTGCGTTGTAGAAGGAATTAAATGGGAATTGATGGCACTCCATAACCCACAGCAGAATGGGGTGGCTGAAAGGAAGAACAGATCGATTGTGGGAGCAACGCGAGCGATGTTGCATGACCAAAGCCTACCACTGCATTTGTGGGCTAAGGCATCCAATACAACAATATACTTGCTAGAAACAAAAGCCCGCACCATATACTGGGGATGAAGACACCTATGGAGGCCTTCTTCCGGGAAGCGACTTGATGTAAGTCACCTTTGAATCATTGGATCATCATTTTACTATTATGTGACCAAAGATGCCAGGAAGAAGCTAGACCCAACAACTGAGTTGGGAATACTTGTGGGGTACACGGATACACCCCACAACTATCGGGTGTACCTGTCTTCCACTCAGAGGACAGTGGTACGCAAGGATTTGAAGTTCAATGAGTAAAAAGTGATGTGCTTATCACTTGAGAGGGAGCTCAAGATGCATGTAGAGGAGGAACTTTTAGTTCATAAGGAGGAACTTTCAATTCCTAAGGAGGAGGAGCCTTAGATTGATATGAAGCAGCTGCATTCAGAGGATCTGGGAGTGGAGACATCCACTCATGTTGATACTTCCAGAGATGGGCTGAAATGCTCAAGGGAAGCTGACAAGTTGATGCTAGATGTGCAGGAGAATGTGGGACAACCATCTTCTCAATGTAGATAGAGGAGGTAACTTGAGTGGTACATTGGGTACATGGCCCTGGTTGGGGAGTGTGTAGATACTGAACCTTCTTCATTTGAGGAGGCAGTACAGTAACCAGTCTGGGTTGATGCAATGGTAGAGGAGTATGAATCTATCATTCCAAACAGTGTGTGGGGTGTTGTCCCAAGATCTTAGGGCAAGTCACTGGTGAGTACCAAATGGATTTACAAGGTAAAGCAGGTAGCTAATGGCAGTGTTGATAAACATAAGGCAAGGTTTGTTGCCTGGGGTTTCTCACAGGTCGAGGGGATTGACTACGATAAGACTTTTGCTCTCGTAGCAAGGTACTCATCAATTAGATTGATGTTGGTACTATCATCTCAGATGGGGTGGAAGATCCACCAGATGGATGTGAAGACAACATTCCTCAATGGGAAGATTGAGGAGGAGGTGTACATTGAGTAGCCAGAGGGTTTCAAGACCTTCGATTGTGAGTCACATGTGTGCAAACTCAAGAGAGCTTTGTATGGGCTAAAGCAAGCACCACATGCTTGGTACACTAGGATCGACAGCTATTTCACCGAGTTGGGCTTCACCAAGAGTGAAGCAGATGTGAACCTTTACCAAATCATGGTAGAAGGTAAACCATTGATCATTGTTCTTTACATCGATGATCTGATTTTGACAGCTGATGATTAGCTGATACAGTTTTACGAGGACCTTGCAAAAGAGTTCGAAATGAAAGACATGGGTCTTATGCACTACTTTCTAGGCATGGAGGTGTGGCAGAAGGATGGTGAAGTATTTGTGTCTCAAGGCAAGTATGCCAATGAGATACTCAGGCGCTTTCACATGGAGAAGTGCAAGCCCATGCAAACTCCTCTAGCTGGGAAGTAGAGGAAGGAGGATGCTACTTCAGGTGAGGTAGTAGCTACTACTATTTATCGGCAGCTGGTGGGTTCAATTATGTATCTAGTGAACACACGACCTGACTTATGCTTTGAGGTGAACCAGTTGAGTCAAGCTATGGTTTAGCCTACCAAGCTATTTTGGAAGGCAATGAAGCATGTGCTGAGATATCTCAGAGGCACATCTCAGTTCGGATTATGGTACAGACGGACAAAGGGAGTGAAGCTTCAGGGCTTCACAGATGCAAATTGGGCAGGGAGTCCATCAGACTGGAAGAGCACTTTTGGAGGAATCTTCAACCTTGGTTCAGCTGCAGTGTCCTGGTACAGCAGGAAACAGAGATCAGTTGCACTTAGCTTAGCATAGGCTGAATACATGGCTGCTAGTAAGGCTGCACGTGAGGCGATTTGGATGTGGAAGATTCTAGTGGGATTGTTTTGTTAGAGGATGGATCTTACAGTGATCTACTACAATAACCAGAGTTGTATCAAACTCTCTGAGAATCAAGCTTTTCATGACAGGTCCAAGCACATTGATATCCGATATCACCATCTTCGAGACTATGTGGTCAAGAGGATCATGTTGTTGCTGTATGTTTCGACCGAGGAATAGGATGCAGATATTTTGATGAAGGCATTGTCAAAATGCAAGTTCGAGTTCTACAAAGACGGGATTGGGGTTACTGATAATCCCTTTCTTGTTGAGAGGGAGTGTTGAAAATAGCAACAAGAAATCTAAATATGGAAGTGCTAAATTTAGTACTACTATAAATAGCATTTCAGGATACCTTTCTATTTTAGTCAGTCCCTAAACTAAAATAGAGAAGTAAAATTCAAATTTGATCTTAGCAGTTATTTGTAAAATAATTAATTAATTCACCATGAGTTAATTAGTTAAGGAAAATCAAACATGAAGTCTATGTGGGGACATGTAGCAATTTCTCCATTAATTGAAGAATTTATCCATCAGTTAAAGAGATAAGGATGAGTTGTAATATTGAGTTGAAATTAGTTGGCTCAGTTAACTGAGTCAAGTCCAGTAAGATTAATTCAAACAATTTGTTGAATTAATGTGAGTTTAGTTAGTTAATGCATACATGCATGTAACTGCTGCACTTCAGATAACTGAATATTCTCTCATAAATAACTCATGCATGTCATTTTAGACAGAGACCCAATTGAGATCAGATGGAGGGGCAGTATACTATCAGTTACTAGAATATTTCATTGTGAATATCCCTTGCATGCAGAAAGAATTCTTTCCTTGAGGATTGTGTAGTTACTTCTTTAGGTTTTGTGAGTGTGATGAGGCAAATTCACACATGTGGCTTCACTGGACCCCAAGAAAAACTGCGCAAGGAAATAGGAGGCTTGGAGGGCTTGAGGAGGACATATACTATGTCTATTCAGTCTGTGACCTGTATTGTTTGATTGCAGAGAGAGCAGGATAGCTTGAGAGCTGATTCTTTTGTAACTTGAAAAAGATTTCCACTTGTATGATAATACAGAGATTGGGGTTTTAGGCTGAGGCTTTCCCCGGGTTGTTTCTTCTATGTTATGTGTGATTTATTTCTCATTCTCAAGTTATATGTGTTCTCTTGATCTTGCTCAATTCAATTAAGCTTCCGCAAAGTGTTGTAGAAGTAGATTTTGTATTTTGCTTTAGTCTATTGCGTAATCTGTTGATCTATAGTGGGAATTTCTACAAAAAATATATGCCTAAAAAAATACTAAACTAACCATAAAAGATTATATCTTAACATAAATATATCTTAATTAGTTAACATATATCTTTAAATCTTGTGTTGAAATATTTTTGAAAAGTATAACGTTTAAACATCTTACTCACACATTGTTTTACTTCAAATTACTTTACATGAAATTACATTGTGTCATATGGGCAATGAACTTAACATGTATGACATATCTATTTTTGTTTTTTATTATAGGATATTACTTTTCTATTGAGAGAATATTTGTTAAACACACATGGGAAACATAGAATAGGAAAGATAAATCATGTGAGTACTTTTTTTATTAACAATAGATATACATTTATAGTACAAATATGTGACTCTTGGGTTTCAGATCCCAAGGTCTCTTGGACTCCTTTTGTCCATTCGACTTCCACACTAACCCACTTAGGATTAGGTGTCCAACATTCCCCCCCTTAATCCGAAGGGTTATGTATGAGTCCAAGAAGAGAGCTATAATACAAAATGTGCAAAAAATGCATGGCAGCACTAGGCTGAATGTGCTCTATGAAATGTTGGTATAAAGGGCAGTGGTTTAAGGTTGACCACCAACACTGGAACGCTTAGTGCAGTTCCCGGAACTCTTCCAAAACTGGCAAGAAACTGAAGTTTTCTGCTAGAGGAAGTGATGCTATTGTTTTAAAGAGGGAAACCTTCAACCATAAAAGGGAGGTCTCACCCCACATAAAAGGTAAAAATTCAACTTGAAAAGGGAAGTCTCAACTTGTGATGGTTTAAGGATGACCAACAACTCTGGAATGCTTAATGCAATTCCTGGAACTCTTCCAAAACTGGCAAGAAGCTGGTGTCTTCTGCTAGAGGAAGTGTTCTCAATTTTGTTCCTGGAATGCTTCCGAAACTGGCAAGAAGCTGAAGTCTTCTGCTAGAGGAAGTGTCCCAGATTGCCAACTGAAGGCATGTTCAGGCATCTTTGTCGCTGGCTACAACTCTGAAACTGGTGTGGCAGGTTGTGGCTCAGGCTCGCTTGATGTGACTTTGAAGCATGTAGATGACCATCATTTCCCCCCTTGTCAGATACAAGGTGAGAAGATGGAGAAAACTCAACTGCAAGACTGTTCAATACTCTGGAACAAGTTCTGACATGTGTTTGGAATATCTTCTTGGTTGTTGATGCCCATTGCCAAGAAGCGATCCATCCAAGATGAATCTTTGTTCTTGCAGGACGTTTGTTTCTGAAGCATCTGTGTGAAGAATGGCTGGTTTTATGATAGTGCTTACATGGATGAAGATCAAAACAGTGATCTTTCAGATGGCCAACTCGGTCACAGTGTTGGCATTTCACGATCTGTTGTTGTTGTTGTTGTTGGTGTTGCTGTGGAAGAGGGGCAGAATCTGGAACAGCTGAAGCTGAACTGTCATGAGGAGCAGGTGGACTGTCATAAATGAATCCAACACTCTGAAACTGAATGGGCTTTGAGTAGTTTGGAATATGAAAGGACAAGTCCTTATCATATCCAAGACCAGTTCTGTGCTTGTTGTGGACAAGCTGTTCCCAAGGTCTGATGATGGGCTTGGGAAGTGCAGACTGGGTTTCTGCATCTGCATGTACAATTGCTGCTTTATTTGAATGAACAGTAGCATTATTGACTTGCTGTTGATGGGTTGCAGTCTCAATGTTCTGAACAGAAACAGGTTCAGAATGATGTCTATTTTGATGTAGCTCTTCTTGCTGTAGCTGTGATTCAAGCTGCAAAAAATCAATGTTTTCTTGTGCATGTTCTAAAGATGTTTGAATATCTTTGAGAGTGTCTTTGCTGACTTTAACTGTGCTTCCATCAGCAGATAATATTAGAGTGTTTAAAAACTCCAATAATCCATGAATTTTCTCCATTATTTAAACAATCAAATCAATAAATGACCACGTTTCCTACTTTCGTACCAAACCAGAAATCTGACTTGTAGAGCTCCAAAATTTGTGTAGCCTCTGTTAGAAAAGTTCATCAACCGTATAGCCTGAATTAAGTAAGTTCTTGTTTCCAAACTCAAGCTGCCGACCAGAAATAAGAAATCCTTTTTGTTTCTCCTGCTTAATGGCGTATGGAAGCAACCATAATTAAAAACACACGATAATGTGAGAGACCCTTTACATAGGGTCACATAAGACAGCGTTACTTAAATGGACAACGGTGGTATATGGACTGCGTATGCATATGGAGGTATGAGCAGCGCAATGTTATACAAGGAAACAAATAGAAAACAATGGTATGTTAATGAATGGAGACAACATAAATATCAATGGCTAGAGACAACATATGGTTAACGCTGCGATATCACAAAAATGGCCTCAAACTCTGTCCTGCTCTGGGTTTCTTGATAACAAAAAAATATCAGTTGGAAATTCAACTAGAAAAACAAAACGGAGAACCTTGGTGAAGATGCAAATGTGCTACCACCAAATCCAGGCGGTTTATTACCAAAAGGAATGGAAGACGATGTAGCTGGTGTAGATGCAATAGATGCTTGACCGAAGGCAATTGTTTGACCACCTGAAAGTGCAATCATAAAATCGACCCACAGTTTATGGCAGCGTATGGCTCTTCTTTTAATGGCAAAATCGGCCCATAAGCCTCACAAAGTGATAATATTTTCCAGTTGATCTCGCATCAACCATCACATTCCCTATCATCTCTACATAAATCTTACAAGCTGTGTCAAACCCAAAACTTGTTGGAACTTCCCTGGACTTAAGATCACCATCAATTGTTTTTGGACAGCCAATCACCTGTGTTTTAACTTTTTCTCTCTGAATTTTTCTGCAAGAAGGCAGGCATTTGTATTTGAATCATCTCCACCAATGACAACAAGACCATCTAAATCAAGCTTTAGTACAGTCTCCTCCGCTTGCTTGAACTGTTCGGGAGTCTCAATTTTGTCTCGGCCACTGCAAATAATGTCAAAGCCACCCTGGTTGCGATATGGATACAGATAAAGGATGTGAATGCTAGGAACTGGAATTGCCTCCTGTTGTCTTCATCGATTCAAGATGAGAAGTGCATTCCTCATGCAATAATGCGTACCGCTTCAAACTAGCCTGCGTCTCGAGAATGTCAACTTCTCGCCATTTTCCCTCCAGGATTTGAGCTATCAGTCATCAATGTTGTTGCTGTCTCAATATCCAACTTCGCACATTACTGATCATGAAAAAAAGGGCTAATGCACATTCCAAGGGAAAGATCTGCAAGTTGAAATTCTAACTGATACAAGTGATAATGAAACATTGTTGCTGTACCCAAAGGTTCTACTCCAGACTTCTTAAATAGTGGCAAGTATTCAATACTGTCTCTCCTCTATCCTTTTGAAACACTTGTTCCTTCCTAGCATCAAAGATTAGAGTACTGTATAGGCAGGTTCGGATTTTTAGCTTACAATTGTGCCTTCTTCAGAATTATGACACAAACCTGGGTAGATGTACTTCTACTGCATCTTTCAGAGTCTTCAAATCTGATTCTTATTTCAGGATCAAATCTCTTCCATTATGTCTTCAATGATTATGGAATGTCTTGTTGCATCAAAACATCGCCACCACAGGAAATACAAATCCTAGTTTAAATATGTCTGAATATTTGCTCATATTGCTGCAATATTGCTTAGATTATTTCCTCAGAGATGAATAGAACAAAAGGCCCTGTGCTCATAATGTGACCTAGATGATCCACTGCAAGAATGTAAACTCCTTATTTATTCAAATGAGTTAGTCAAGCTTTGCGACATTAGTTCCTACTTCAACGAGCTCCTTAAATGATTGAAGGACAAGATTTAAATCAAGCATGACATCTTTATGCCTTAGTGGATTGAACCTTAGCGTTAGAGACCTGACAGTGCTCAGAATTGTAATTCCGTAGATAGAAAAAAATGTGTATGAAAATACCAGTGACGATCTACACAAATATCTTGTTCACTGACTGTAACTCTCAGAGATGAGATCATGCCATAATGCTCATTCAACCCTTGAAGACCGAACCTCCAAGACCGCAATCATTTAAAACTCCAAGCCTATTGAACCTTTGGAAAATAAATCAACACTCACAAATATTTACTTAAGTAGAATATGCTCACAGAAATACTTCACGATTTCCAGGTATGCAGATCATAGGCAAAAGCCCTTAGGCTTTTGTCCATCTTTCAAATTTTCTCAAAAACGTCTCAAAAATCTCTATTTTCATGCCGAAAAAGGACGGGTGGCCTCTAAATTTCAACAAAATACAGAGCAAAATAAACAAGATCTTTCAAACATCCGCTCCAAAACCTAAAAGTTGCTCAGAATCTTTTAAAGTTTCACTGATCATGCCACAAATATCCCTTAATGGCACCGGACCTTTCACACCGCCGCCTCTTTCTTGAGAGTTGTAATGTCAGGTTCACTACGCTTTTGCCCAACGATTCTATGCACCAGGCCAATGCAACGGACAGGCCAGCATTATGATTATAGGAGTTATGATTATTGCAGGAGTCGAGAGTGGAGGAGGGTCAACATATGACCGGTGCTTGCATTGTTTAAAACAACATTGAACACAGGATTAGGTGGTTTGGATACTGCCAACGGAGAGCGGATTTACAGTGCTAATAACCGGGAGTGGATTCAAACAATGGCAGCGTATCACAAAAAAGGGTGTGGTATGGAATATCCCGTAAGTGCACCAGCATATAATATTTGGAGCGATACAAGAATGCACAGCCTCCAATTCAGCGCAGAGGAGTAATGCAGCCAGAAGATTCAGCACAAAATATGCGGCAGGAAAATAGGAGTTACAAAGAATATAAAACGTCTATGAAACTCACACAGTGTTTGCAGTAGGTCTTTTAACAGAGGACCTTCATCAACAGCTCTGGCAAAAGGAACCTCTCGAAGATCCCGTAGCAGGAATCTGGCGTCTTTAACGACTATAGCAAAACATATGATATCAAAATTCAGGCGGAGAAAAATGTCTTGTATATCCAATGAAGATTTCTTCTTGCGCTATTCTGCTAGCACTAGAATCAGTCTTTCCCGGAATAGCAATGACAGTTCTGACATGCAGGAAGGCAAGGTGCTCAGTAGTGTCAAGTATGCGTGGAAACGTTACAGATAATGAATACCAGGCCAGCGCTATTCAAGGCAGCTCAGAGATAGGTAATGAAGACCACGCTGATATAAAACATTTGAATTTGTAGATCTAGCACGCCAATTTTACTATTTCAGGATTATGGGTAGAGGTACTGACATGCACATAAAAGGCCACAGAAAAACAAGTGGCTCTGATACCATGTTAAACACACATGGGAAACATAGAATAGGAAAGATAAATCATGTGAGTACTTTTTTTATTAACGATAGATATACATTTATAGTACAAATATGTGACTCTTGGGTTTCAGATCCCAAGGTCTCTTGGACTCCTTTTGTCCATTCGACTTCCACACTAACCCACTTAGGATTAGGTGTCCAACAATATTTTATTTTTATTTAGGTTGTAGAATGAGCCTCTCCACTAAATAATAAAGTTTATTTATTTCTCATATATATATGGTAATTTTCTTTTCTAATATTATTTAAAATAAAGTAACTTTTACAGCAATATATTTTGTATATAGTGTTTGTGAATTGTTACAAAAGTAATAAGAATAATACATCAATTGGAGTCAATTTGTTATAGTCTATTTTTTTTTTTTATTAATAAAATTAGAAATATATTTCTATGGCAAAAATCATAATGCACACACACACACATAAACTAACAAGACTAAAGTCATGATATTCAAATCCAAAAAGATCAACTATGATAATTTCATTTATGATAATAACTATTTGGAGAAAGTTTCTTCATACAAATATTTGAGAATCGACATCCATAATTAGCTCAAATTGAATTACAACATTGAGAAAATGATAATAGGAGGTTGGAAAGCTTATCATGGTCTTGTAAATGTCTCATCTAAAACCCTGCACATCTTTTCCTAAAAATTCTTAAACAAATCTATATTCCTTAAATAAAAACTGAGCAACAAAAAATGAACTCTTAAGTGGGCCTTTATTTAGGAAAAAATAACATTTTCATCTCTTCAAATTCCATGTAAAGCATGCCCAACTATTACATGAACCTTGATAATTGGAACTGCTACAACATATAATGGGTTAGCAGAAGCAACAAATCACGCGTGCATTCCTTCGAATCATGCCAAGTTCAAAAGTGAGAATAACTAAATACATAAAATAAATTGTTCACATTCAATAAAATGACAATAATTTGACATTCATCCTATGTACCTCAAATAATTTCAAATGCACAGTTAATATAAATCATTAAAAAGATGTAAAACCTAGTGATCTTATGTATTTTGTATTACTAATAGACAGAAGATGTAAAACCTAGTGATCTTATGTATTTTGTATTGCTAATAGATAGAACTCCAACCATGATCTTAGGCATCATTATCGTTGTAAAAACATCCAACATAAAGAAACCAAAAAGAACACATTGCATGAAAAGGAAATTCTCACCTCCTAGTGATTCACTAGTGATCCCTAAGTTGGAATGGGTTAATGTCCTCCCTTGTAGAAAGGTAGTCCATTA
Source organism: Pinus tabuliformis (assembly GCA_031772625.1). NCBI lineage: Eukaryota > Viridiplantae > Streptophyta > Pinopsida > Pinales > Pinaceae > Pinus > Pinus tabuliformis. The sequence goes on from CM062808.1 coordinate 628,349,836, forward strand.
ATTTTATCAAGTTCCATACCTACATGACATATACTATAAATGGTGAAAATCTAAACATGAAAAACAATGCATAAAAAGATTCGAAACTCAAAGAACTCATAGTACATAGAAATAATTATGGAGATCATTAAAAAAATAAAACTTTCTCCTCCAAATACAACAAAAAAATGAAATTGAAGTATTTGACATCATAATGGAAAAAGGAAAACATGTGCTAGTGAATAATAGAAAACAAAAGACTGACAAAGTGACATAGTCCATGAATTAAACTTCCCTACAATGAACACTGACAAAGAATAATAAAATGAAAAATGATAACCTTGATACAAGAGAAAGATGCATGCCTCAAAGCATTGAAGAAGATATAAGATTACATTTAATAGGAAGTACCTCACGGTAGCAATAATGACAATTTGTCATAAATGAGTGGTGATGTATATGTGAGAATGAGGCAAGGATGCAAACATCACAAGGGGAGGAATAACGAGAAATTTCATTTTGGGTGGTTGAGGTAATCTAATTCTAGGAGATGTCATGTGAGAATATGCCAAAGAGAGAGCCAGCAAGATATAAAGGAAAAGAAAGAGAAGGAATAGCTCATCTTGTTTTCAGAAAAACTAGTATTCCTAAAGAATGCTAGCCCTCTAGGTTTGTCAGTGACCCTAGAAACAATAGTTTAAAGCAATTCAATGATTTCTTCTATGTGTAATAGATAAGAGAAAGATAATGGAATCAACCTGGAACTTCCGATTAATCCCTTGCTTGATCTTTCTCTCCTTTGACAGATCCTGCAACTCCTCCTTGTACTTAACACGCTTGGAGAGTACTTGCACAAGTACAACAACAAAGAAGCGTCAAAGAATCGTGATCTATTACAACATAAACATTACAGAATCAGATATATAATGAACAAATGATAGCATTCATAAATCATAACATTCACAATTGCACAATCATACGAAAGAAAAATTTAAGAGCTTTATTAATAGAAAGGAGAATTACAACCCAGTTGTCTGATCCAGCACCATCCTCATAGATTCAATCCTTCTTCACCTCATGAAATAGCAAGATCACTCCAACAAGAATACAATGCTCTCTCCTCAATTACAAACTATCAGCACTTACTTGCAATTGACAACGTTTCAGCGTTTAGATCTCTTGGATGAGGGATCCATTTATAGATGTGTGCAAGGGTGTGAGTCATCCATGGGGTTTGAGTAGTGTCATTCCACTTGTTACAGTTGATTCCACAAGAGAAGGTATTGGAGATTTCTTAGATTCCTTATTCATCCTTGGGTGAATTCAGAGAGGCAAGTGGCACAGGAGAAGTTTCTAGAAGATTCCATGAACATCCACCTAGCAAATTGTCTCGGACATTTGTCCATCCTCACCTATCGCACCCTATAGAAGGCCTAAACAATATGCATCACACCCTGGTAGTGTACCACTCAGTATGCATCACACTTTGGCAGTGCAGCAGTCAGTATGGTTCAATTTAAGCAATTTCTAGATGGTTTCTCAGATGGAACTTTTGGGGAATGACGTATTCAGATGACTATGTTCCTTTAGGGTATGAAACAACTCTTTTAGGGGTTGATGACCCCTAATAAATTGACATATAAGTTTGGGGTTGATGTGTCCAAATATGTCTATAACAGTTGCCCCCTAAAGCATGAGGTCGTAAATATTCATGTCGGATGCTATGCTTTATCATGAGGATCCGAAGTTTCGAACTGGAAGGTGACCTGCATCATGTACATAGATCATATAGTCGTCTGCAGATACAGACTGACAATTCTTTAGATATAGAGTCATCATCCATGATTTGGATGACCAGCTATGCGGAGCCTTTGTACATTTGGTGTTTTTATATCCCTAAATATATCGCAACCCTAATGGATGAAACTAGATCTGGGGTCTTCAAACTCATTCAATCTTCGCTCGATGTACAAGTCAATCCATGTGAAGAGATGTTCTGAAGTCGAACATGGAAAGACATCGCTTGATTACCAACCAATGATGTGAGCTATTAACAGATGCGAGAGGGATCATCGATAATGATAATGATCCTCAAGGTACTACAGTACAATTCACGTGGTGTGAGTATATGATCCGATGTCGAACACCACGCAAAATCTTTCAGTCAAGGCCATTGATGTCAACCTGTCGCCAGAAGTGAGAAACTTTCCATTGATGTATGCGAGCTTCATAGCACTGAAAGGGTTGTTTCTATGTCAACTTCTCAGATAATGAGCTGATGTCGACAAGAAGCGACTCGTCGTAGGAGGGCCTTGATGTATACCACATCTACGACACGAAATGAAGAAAATGATTTCTGTAGGTGAAAATGAATTGATGACACAAGGTTCATGAATGGCAGTCATGAAAAATTGAAGGTTGAAGGTATTTCAGTGTATGAGACATTAACTGGATGGTAGTTTCTCAACTGAATGACTTCTCTTGAACATGTCGACGTCACTCAGAGGAATTGGCAGCGTTAACCGCAAAATATGGATGGTATGAAAGACCAATGATATGATGACTGGTGAACGGAATAACCCAACCCAACTCAATAATGGAGATGAAGTGAAAGTGTCATGTTCAAGAGTGACTTGCTACCATAAGTTCTTCAGGTTTTTTCCCCTTTTTTCCCCAGTCATTGTTGACCAGTACCTATTTATTTTTTTCAAGCTTGAGGAGGATAACATATGCTTGTTCTATAATTCGCCCTTCGGGCAAACCTGTCATTATTTAATGTTTTAACGAGTCTAGCAACAGTGAAACTCGGTCTCATCTAGATGGACAAGTTTGTCGCTATTGTTTTAACGAGTTTAACGACAAGGATAACTCTGTCCTTTCCATGTTTAGAGAGTTTGAAAAGGGACGAAAAGCAAACTCCATAAGTTCTTTTTCGCAAAGTAATCCCTCAGGTCTGAAAAAGGATAAAATAATACAGGAGAGATGGCATTTCCAATACTTTAACGAGCTAGAAAGGACGCGCACTCGACGATCTTTTCATGTTTAATGAGTCTGAAAAGGGTTTAAAGAGGACTCTATTTTGAGGAACGAGTGGTGTCTAGGGTAGTATGTGGTTCTAGTGATGTTGGAACTTCTCAAAACATGTTGATTTATGTGAAGAGGCTGGTTAATAAGACCACTCATTGCAACTGTTCCTCAAAATGGGTAAAACAACCAAGTGAAAACGTATGATCGGCTAAAGAGATGGTGGTGATGAGATGAAAACAACTAAGGCTCAACAGACAAAATGGCAATCACAAGGGTTAAAAATTGAAATTGGGTTCATTTTTAGACCCTTGGTTTCATTTTTTAACGAGGTTGACACAAGACAATGAACTATCCTTAGAGACCCTTGGTCTAATTTTTTAGTGAGGTTGACAGAAGACAACGAACTATCCTCGGAGATCCTTGGTTACATTTTTTAACGAGGTTGACACAAGACAACGAACTATCCTCAGGGACCATTGGTTTCACTTCTTAACAAGGTTGACACAAGACAACGAACTATCCTCGGAGATCCTTGGTTTCATTTTTTAGCGAGGTTGACACAAGACAACGAACTACCCTCAGAGACCCTTGGTTTCATTTTTTAATGAGGTTGACACAAGACAATGATCTATCCTCGAGGCTCCTTATCACAACTCATAAGAGATCATGAAGGAGAAATCTAGCTCCAATGCCCCCAGTACATGATGTAAAACATCACTGAATTGATCGTCAGTTGATGTAGGTATGGAACATGTTGCCACATAATTAACCCATGGCGGGGATGATACCATTGATATAAGTGGACCATTTAGGGACGATGATTGACTTGAAGCTATGTTTGGAAATGAAAGTTGGTCAATGTGACAATGATGCCTTCATGCGGGAAACACATCACTCAGAATAGTGTTGAAACAAAAGCTTCCATGTTATAAACATAGTCATGCCCAAGAAGTAAATTGTAGTCTAAAGGTCCTGGGACTACCATCATGTTTAGATAAATGGTCTTTCCTCCCAAAGTAATAGGTAACTTAGGAAGGATCCCTAACGGTCAATTGGTTCCTCTGTTAAAGCCCAACAAATTCTGTGTAACAGGCACAAGCGGTGGCAAACCAAGCACTTTCCAAGTAGTTGAAGAAAGGATACTCACTGATGCACCTTCATCTGTAATAGTGCCAGATACAATCATTTCACAAGCTTGTACTATGATCTCGAAAGGCACATAAGAAGGAAAGCAAGATCCTGCCAGTCGATTCCAATCAAAGGAAGTGACTAGACTACTTGGAGAGGGTATCGTAGAAACGAGAGAATTAACCCTTTTAGTTACGAGAATTGGAGGATTTTCCTCCTATCTTGATGGAACAGGTGGATTACCTTGAAGCTCATTATAATTCGAAGCAACAAAAAGAACTTGAGTGGTATCATTTTTACTCTCTTCGGAAAAGGTACGATTTGTTGAAGATGAAATTAAGTCAACTTTTGTTTCGACCTGTTGATTTGGGTCGGGTATAGACTCATTGGATTCACTTTTAGAGAGAGTGGTTTTGACTGACGGTTGATTTTGGCCAGTCGGTTCATCAACTAGTGAAGGATTTAGGGAGAGTTTCCTGTAACTAGATGGAAGTTGCTGCGGTGAAGCAGGACGGTTATCCAACACTCTTTTGGCTTCATCCAAAAACGGACAAAGGTGAAGGGAATGATTACCTTCACATAACCTACATGGAATCCTAAACTTTCCCTTCTGTCCATGAACTTTACTATCACTAGTTGATGTTGTGTTACCAACATGATCTCCAGAGGTTGATGACACGGGATGGTGTGAACGAGAAGACCATTCTTTCAAGATCCAAGGAAAGTAAGGACAATTTCGATGAAAATGGTCTCCCGCACAAATTATGCATGGATATTTGTCTTTGTGAAGCTTAATGGATTGATTTTCATCAGATGTTGCATCCAGAGCAATGGTTTCTTGGTTTCCCCCTTGCTGAATTGGCTTCTTCTTCTTCTCCTGCCCTTTCTTCTTCTTCTTAGCCACCTGGTTACTAGTATCAATACTTTCACCAAGTGAAGAGGAAGAAGGGGAGGAAGAAACAAACGAGGAAGAAGGCAAAGAGTCAACTTCGGGATCAACTGCAGGTTGATTTTGTCCAGTTGAAGGTGTATTCGATTGTGGAGAAATAACGACATTTTGAACCAAAGAGGTTGAAAACAACAATACTGGCAGGCCAATGGTAAATCCTGGAAGGGATAATGTAGCCATATAAGGAGGACCAATATTTTTGAAAGAAGGAAAAGGACTAGGATTCCCATAAAAAAGGATTCCTTGATTAGTGGACTCCAGATTTGTCACCATATGTCTCAACCTAGGATCAACTCAGGAACAGGGATGTTATTCGTAGTCAATTAATTTTAACAACACTTTGGACAAAACTTTGTTTTTTTAGTTTTTAAGAGTCGAGAAAAAGCTAAAGATGACTCTAGTCTCCTTCGATTTTTAATGAGCTTGAAGGACAAGTACTTAGATGGACCTTTTCTTTTAAAGAGTCGAAAAGGAATGAAAGTGACTACTATGGAAAATATAGATAGAGGGATTACCAAAGCAATTGTAAAACTGCAATATACACCTTGGTGATAAATTAAAAAGAAATTACCAAGGACTTATGTACGACAATCAATCTTCCTGAATGTTGTGTTCAGTGCATTGTGATCAATAAGGCGGCAAACTCAGTTTCCTATGGATAAATGATTTAAGCCTATTGTGGTCTCCCAATATATACGCAACGGTACGGGAAGCACAAGTCCATGCTAGAACTTGTCATATCAAGGAGGAGGAATCACCCAACCTTCAATGAAAATGATAGCCACTAGTTTTAATGACGACGGAACACGTCACTAGCCTAGACCTCTAGATATGTTGCGTTAAGTTCCAAAACGTTGTTAGGTTCATTGAAATTTATTTTAAAGTTGATCTTGTTTAGAGTTTGCCTTTCAAAGGTTCACCGTTTGATGATGATCTGAAATTCCTAAGATGCAATCGACAATTATAAACAATCTTTGTTTATTTCAGCAATGAAAATCCTAGCTACTAGGGAAAGAAGATACCAGTGCTTTTAAGCAAAGAGCAAAGAGCACACACTTGTGCATTTCCATAAATCATCTTTTCGCACAAAAATCAAAAAATGCTAAATGAAAATTCATGTATTTGATTTCACTCTATTTAATGTGAAAGATGCCAAAAGGAAAGCTAAATGTAGCAAAGAACTGAAATATTTCACTCAAACTAACATTTCCGAAAATTTCTTCTTCAAAAGAGAAAGGAAGACTCCAAAACGACACTTTCAATTTTGAACAAAATGATTTCAACACTTTGAATGTAAACAAATCAAATCAAATGCATCAAGAAAAGTTCAATCGATTATCAAGGGAATGAAGAATTCACGACACTTCTCTTTTCGACAAAAAACGACAATTATGACACTTTTTGTACCAAATCGACAAATCGACTAAAACAAATTTTCGACAAAGGATTGTAAATGATGAAAAAATAGATAAAAAAATTTCTCTAATCCTAATGTAATTGAGGCTAATCTAAGTGATGCAGGTAAGCTTCAGTAAAGAGGCATTGTTCATATGCAGCAAAACAACCAAACAAAACTGAAAACAAGGTCAAAAACCCTCAATTTCTAGATGGAAAAAGAGTTCAGCCAATCATTGCACCTAGGCTTCATAAAAATTGAGATGCATCGCACTTACTACACTCAAGAGGTGCTATGCATACTGAGTCACAGTGGAAGACAGTGCGATGGTCTAGGGAGCACAACTGAAATGGGTTTTGGCTCAAATGTGAAGCTGTTTTCAATGAATTAAGCTGGGTTTTGATGAACAATGATGAGCAAAGTATGATGGAATGTCTTAAGAGGTTACTGAGCTACCAAAAGGGCATCTAGATGTTCTTGCAAGTCAAATGTTTAATTGATAAACTAAACCAGAGATTGACTGAAGCAGCAATCATCTACTATGTAATTGCAGAGCAAGAGCAGTTCGAAGGCTACCTGGCTGACTTCAAACTCTGTCTATAGTTTATCAAATTGAAGATAGAACAAACAATAACAACAAAAAAACATCTATTCATTCCCTAGTGGAGTCGCCAATTTGTTTAGCCCTCTGGGTTTGGAAACTACCCTAGAACCAATAGTTTAAAGCAATTCAATGATTTCTTCTATGTGTAACAGATAAGATAAAGATAATGGAGCCAACCTGGAACTTCCGCTTAATCCCTTGCTTGATCTTTCTCTCCTTTGATAGATCCTGCAACTCCTCCCCGTACTTAACACGCTTGGAGAGTACTTGCACAAGTACAACAACAAAAACCATCAAAGCATCATGATCTATTACAAAATAAACATTACAAAATCAGATATATAATGAACAAATCATAGCATTCACAAATGATAACATTCCCAATTGCACAATCATATGGAAGAAAACTTGAAGAGATTTATTAATAGAAAGGATAATTACAACCCAGTTGTCTCATCCAGCGCCATCCTCCTAGCTTCAATCCTTCTTCACCTCATGAAATAGCAAGATCACTCCAACAAGAATACAATGCTCTCTCCTCAATTACAAACTATCAGCACTTACTTGCAATTCACAACATTTCAGCCTTTAGATCTCTTGGATGAGGGATCGATTTATAGATGTGTGCAAGGGTGTGAGTCATCCATGGGGTTTGATTAGTGTTATTACACTTGTTACAATTGATTCCATAAGAGAAGGGATTGGAGATTTCTTAGATCCCTTATTCATCCTTGGGCGAATTCAGAAAGGCAAGTGGCATAGGAGAAGTTTCTAGAAGATTACATGAGAATCCACCTAGCAAACTGTCTCAGAAATTTTTCCATCCTTGCCCATCACACTGTATAGAAGGCCTAAATAGTATGCATCGCACCCTGGCAGTGTACCACTCAGTATGCATCACACTTTCCCAATGGAGCACTCAGTATGGTTCAATTTAGGCAATTTCTGGATGGTTTCTCAGATGGAACTTTTCGGGAATGATGTATTTAGATGACTATGTTCCTTTAGGGTATGAAACAACTCTTTTAGGGGTTGATGAGCCCTAATACATTGACATATAAGTTTGGGGTTGATGTTCCAAAATATGTCTATAACACATCTCCCTTGATTCTTGAAGAACTAAGAAAGTAAGGTTTCACAGGAGTGTATTGTGCTCTACAACAACCCCCCATTTCATATCATTTTTATTCCCAAAACTATCCTATGAAATGGGTCCCTTTAAATTTTAATTGGTATCAATATCGTATTATTTAAAAAGGTCCGAAAAACAAATGAAAACATTATAAAAAAAACCTTTTTGAAAAACCCATTCATGCAAATAAATCAACCTTTTATCATTGCGATAAAGCGATCGCAAGATCGCATATCGCAATGACACAAGGATCATAACTAAATGGCACATTGGATTTCGTCGATGCGATATCGCTATCGGCTATCGGCAATACTCTATGCACATTCTTAAAACGCCTCAGGCCATTCCCCCGATGCGATGCGATATCTCTATCGGCAATTGGCGATATATTTTCCATGTTATATGTAATGCCAATACTCTCGATGTGATGCGATATCACTATCGGCGATCGAGGTTTTCAAAAGGTGTCAATATAAGAGGTTTAAGCTTTCCCCGATGGCCGATTGCTATAAAGCGCAGAATTCAAAAAAGCCGTTAAGATGAAGGGATATCACGATCAATTCATATTAAAAGCTTGATCTGTCCAACAATGATTCACCTGCACTCAACCGCCAAAACATCTATAACATGCTTAAATGAATCATTCGGCCGATTAATGATATAATGGGCATTTAAGGATTGACAGGTTTTAAACGGCCATTTAATGTAATTGTAAGTCCTAAAATCTTCCCATGGATTGTATCCGCGCCCATTTTAAAAGTTAATCTCTTATCACGCATCGGTCAATATATCTCATCACATTGAAGTTTTCATTGCCAATTCTCTGTGTTACGTTTATTTTCGCTTCTGTGCAGAATTTATTCAAAGGAGAAAGCTCAAGCAAAATGGGGAAGAAATCTAAGAAGACCACAGGAACTTCTGTTGCGCCAGCCGCAGGACAAGCTATCACTGACCCCTCAAACAAAAAGAAAGGATTGATTTCGGATACTACATGTTCTGGTCTCAGCAGAACTACTTGGCAAAGCACCTACAACTTGATTGAAGTTGAAGAACCCAATGTGACAACAGTAAAAGCTACTGCAGATTCAACTCGGAAATCTGATGCCACTTTAAAGGACTTAGCTGACTCCTTCCTTCATCGGATAGTAGCTAGGGAACAAATTCTCCCATACACAGATGTAGTGCGGTGGGCAATTGAGGAAATCCCAATCCTGGATAGAACCTTCAGCACCAGAGACAGGAGAATTTTCAGGTCGTTCATAGCAGATGATCTAAGGCAAATGTATCATTTGCATGAGCCAGAGAAGACATACAATAAGGCGTTCCTGGAAAAATTCTGAAACGAGAACGAAGTTGAATCCGAACCCATCCGGGATTGGAGACAAAATCCGGCAAAGCACAAACATGAATCTTCCGGTAAGTACTCGGTTGATTCCCCGGCTTCTCCTTATTTCTACACTGGAATAATGATGTGTAGATTGTGGGGATTGCATGATTATTCTAATTTCACTATAGAAATGGTTCCTTTAATGGAAGCGGCATGCAACAGTATAATAATGGATTGGGCCACTATTCTCTCAGATAAGCTAGCCAAAGCTGTTCTTGAGTTTAGGAATAAAACTCGCATCTCTCAAAGGATAATTCCCCCATTTTATTACAGTGCCTATATTTTAGATACCTTGTGTTTTAATTCTGAATTTCCTGTGCTCGGCTGGAGGTGGACGCCACAAGACTCCATGCCTATTCACATTTACCACCAGAAATTATGGAAATCCTCTTACAAGCACCATCTGTACCAAGTCTGCAATGGCTTTATGTTGCCTATTTATCATTCTATTTTTGATAAACCCATTCCCAAGATTTCCTACCAAGCTAGGATTGATTTAACAGCAGTAGGGAGATGGTTTGGAGAGGAGAAGTTCACTTACATAAGAGTTTTCGGTAGCCAAGCCGAACCTCATGTCCTCCCTTTATACATACCTGATAAACTATTGGCAAGGGAAATCTCTCACCAGATTATTGCTGAGAGTGTTACACAGACTCTCAAGAAAAATAAGAAGCAGGGCTGGCCCTCTTTTCCTTTGAGATGCGGTGTCTATACCTTGCATGATCTCAAGCATGCAGAAAAGGAAGCTACAAAGATTAAATGATTAACTCTAGCAACTCTTCCAAATAGGCAATTTGATCCAAACAAAGTTTCCTATAATGCACTAGAATAGGCCAAATTGTCAAAATTTGATCATAAAGAAGATATGTTTGACGACCTGTTCTCTTCATCTGAGTCAATAATGCAGGTTAAAACATTGGCCAAAATGAAATACCATGATGAAGGGTTGACTGAATTTAACAGACTTAGAGAACAAAGGTTGCAAACTCTGCCTCTAGATCTATTAGCAACAACCCCAGCGACATCGTCAAGCGAGCCTGAACGACAACAGTCAAAGGAACCTCCAGTTACAACAAAAGAACAAGAGAAGCCACAGGAGGAAAATCAGAAGAAAGAGCATGAGAATCAGCAGAAGAAAGAGCAGGAAAAAGTGCGGGAGGAGACCCAAACTGAAAAGGAAAAACAGACCACCACTGAAGTAAACGTGGATGCTCATATCGATCCTAAATTGCTCTAGGAATGGAAGCAATTTGATTCTATTATCAGTGGTCTGGAGTGTTCCAAGAACTCTGACACTTCGAAGGCAATAGACACACAGGAAATCACTTCACCACAAGTTCTAAGTGGAACCAGCGGCCCACCCATTTCTAAAGAGGTAGAGATAATACCAAAGGACCCCTCCGACCAAATCATTTTGCAGGTAGAAGAGATTCCTCCCATGGATGTCTTCTACAGCCCAAGGCATAAAGCTGTAGTTAAACGACAAAGGAAAAGAAGAAAGACTGATCAACCTCCCCTTTTCCCAGAACAAACAATCATGGGCAATGTGATTTGGAAGGAGGAATTTGACCCCTCCGATGACCTGACAAAACTGTCACAATATGCTAGAGCTTATTCGGCAGCGACAATAGATAAGGCATCGAAGGTAAGCCTTTTACTGAAAACAAAGGATCAGGAGATTTTCTCGTTACAGGCACAGCTAACTGAAGCAAAGCAGAAAGCGGAGCAGGCGGAGCAGCAATTGTTGACGCAACAACAATTAAACAGTCAACTAACTCAACAATTGCAGGCATAAAAACAAAGGATTGACCAAAGCGCAATCCAGAAGCAGAAAGAATTATCAGAGGCATTTGCACAATTGAAGGCAGTGAATGAGCAAATGGTGAAAACAAAAGATGAGCAAATTACTCAATTATCATCACAGCTCAAGAAAACAAAGGGCGTTCCACAAGTGGCTGAATTTAGAGTAGAAGCACTACAAATAAATACTGCATTAATATCCCAAATTAAGCTTCTATGTCAACAAATCGCCCAGGTAGAGCCACTATGTGAATTAACGGCATCCATAAGTAAGAAAGTAGACAAGGCCAGGACTGAATTGGATCAAGCTGAAGAAACGATAGCTGCATTTCTAGACTGGCAAGATTCTGATCAAGGACAAGCAGCGAATTTACCCAGAATCTTTGAATCACATAAAGATATACTCTTCACAGAATGGCAGTCCCAGTTAATGAGAGCAGAGAGGGCAGTTTCAAGATGCAAATCAACTTCAAGTAATTTAGTTGAATTAGTCAATAACACTCTCTACTTATCAAACATGATTTCCCAATGCATACCAGGAAAGTTAACAACGATGAAAACATTGGAGCAATCATGTTATCCAGATCTAGAGTAAAAGGGGAGATTAATCGTTGGGATTGACAGTTTAACCTGGGACACCTATTGGTTCTTCTTGGTAAAGCCGTACACACAGAGAGCCGCCCTCAAGTGCCTTACGGATGCAATCGGGTATATTATCCCCGATATTCAGGATGCCACCTATGCCGCCCAGCTCAGTTCTCGCCTCAACAAACCACCTGAAGTGGAGCCGATGCTTGCGATAAGTCAGCTCATATTTAAAGGCAAGCAACCTACTTGATGATTCATGCCGCCGACTGCCAGATTACTGAAGAAAATAGGATCAAAATTTATTGATACCAATTAAGTAGGATTTCAGTTTTTAGATAGCTAGATTAATTAAGTATTTATAGACCCTTTCATTGTTTTGGAAAGGGTCGTAAAGTTTTGTACCTGACTTAAAGACTGAAGTTGCACTATTGTGCTTCAGCCATATTCTTTTATGAAGCTGGACCAGTTATTCTAAATTTGACAAGGAAGCTTTTTATGCAATTGTGCACTATTGTCTTTGTTTGAAAGTGTTTCTGCGTTGAAGGAAGAATCACAAGTAGCGATTGATATTGGGAATGTCTAGCAGCTCATATGGTACTTTTATCTATGTCTGAATTCATTCCTTTCATATGAATTGTTATTTGATTATCTTTGCTATTATCAAATATATATATGTGCTTTAACAGCAGCTCTGTATTCTTTCCACTATTGGATGTTTATGGTGTGCTTTTCTCTTAATCATGTATGTGTTGATGATATAAATGATAAGTGTAGCAATATTGCTTTAATCGCTTTGCTTAAATTTTTAAGCACAGTAATCCTAAATGAAATAATGTCCATGTCTGTTAGATGGAGTCATCTATATGTCTGTCTATAGACACAGATCATCAAGTGCTATACTTCAAAGCTCAATAAGTTCCCGGGATAAGTCATAGTTCTTATATTTTTGTTGATAGATTTAGTTATTCGCCCATCATTAGATTAGTCAATCAATTATCCATTCATCCCATTTATCCATTGCTGGGAAACTGGTCCCTTTATCCCCAGTCGGAGCCACCATTCCAAACGGAAAAGGAGCTGTACTAAGGTCCGGACCGGGTGGTTATCCCCCAATGTTGTTGCAGCGATTTTCGAGGCATCAACATTTTTGGCACTAGAAGGAGGGCTTGAACTGTGAATGGCACACAAACCTAAATCTGCAAGCCATTCTAAGAGTAATTCTCCCTCTGTATCCCCTCGAACTTCCCATTTGCATGTTGGTTCTCCAGTATCCAAACAAGAAGAAGAGGAATCAACTACCACTGCTCAAACCCATCATACTCCAGAACAATTAAGTCTTGAATCCCCTGAAGTCCAGTCTCTTATCCACAAACTTCAGAGCTTCTCGAATTCACCATAGAAATCTGAGGTATCACAAAGAAGTGCGACTTCACAGTTCAATTTACCTCACCCTCTCACTAGACTTCAGAGCGAAAAGCTCGGTATTGAACCCAATGAGTTCCCTTTACCCAAAAGGAAAAAGGCGATGAAATATACTGAAGGATCTTACAGTGAAGAGCTTTCATCCACATCCTCCATTGCATCTTCCTCTCTGCAAAGTCAACCATCCACTCCCCCATTACATATTGTTGTTCACCAGGGATTAAGAGCTTTAACATCCCAACCTGTTCACTCCTCAACATTATTTCCTTCCCAGACATCTGGAATTCCAACAGTAGTATCAACCACTACTGTTATTGCAATGGCAGATCCATGGACCAGGCCTGGTGCAGTCAATATGCCTGCACCATTGCATCCATTACCAGATGCTCCTAAAAAATGGCTACCCATGTTTAACCCAGATGATGGGACCCAGGCTGAGGAACACATTAATAATTTCATGTTGGCAGTCAACTTGAAAGGAGTAACAGAACAAGATGTTGTTGTTAGACTTTTCCCTTACACCTTGCAAGGATCAGCAGGATCCTGGTATTTTTCTTTACCCTCTGGTTCCATTACCAGTTGGAACACTTGCCAAGAGCAGTTTCTTACCAAATATGGAGATGATAGGTCTTTGGCTACCCTAATAAACGATATCTCCAATCTTAGGATAGAGCATAGGGAACCAATTAAGGAATTTAATGCTCGATTCAATAAACTCCTGAACAAAATCCCGACGGCCTCCAAACCAAGTGAACAAATTCGAAGCGAATGGTATATAACCGCCCTACCTGCCAATATAGCCATTTTTGTAGATAGGGCTGGGAAACCTACCTTGGCCAAAAACATGAAAGAAGCACTTGTTGTGGAGAAAAGCATTAATGCTCTAGAAAAGAAAGCTGCTCTGGAAGACAGAAAAGCCAAAAAAGTCTCTTTTAAAGATGACTCAAGAAAGAAAACCCCAAAAGACCCATATGACATGGAGGGTTTGCAAAAAGTCCTAAAAACTTTATCAAATGAAATGGTTGAAATAAAGAAACAGGTAGTCGAACCCTCAACCAAAAGACCCTTTAGGACTTATAAGAAAAATGAATCAAAGCCACTGAATGTCATATCTAATGCAGATTCAAAGCAAGAAGAAGAGGAAGAGGAAGCAATCTCACCACCTGATGATGAAGAAAAAGCAGTAGAATGTCATGGAATGTGGGATTTTATACTCCCCAACTCTGATACCGATAATGAAGAAGAAGCATTCCCGGTCACTACTAGGAGTAAAAGTACTTCCGAACCTGTTCAGGCAACGTCAAAGAAAAGGAGTGCAGGTACTGCTACAACCAAAGAAAAAATACCTGCAAAGAAATCACCTGCAGCAGTTCCCCAAAACCAGCCTTCAACTTCTAATACTCCTTCAACATCTAAAACATTAGTGGTACCCGATTCAATGGAGTACAATATTGTTGATGACATGAAGAAAACTAAAGCAAACATTACTATGTTTGAACTTAGTAAATTAAAACATCAGCAGAAATTGCTTCTCAAAGAATTGAATGTTGTTCCTTCTACACCTCTTCCCAGTGCTAAAGCTGCTAATGATTCAGGCCAACCTCCTCCCGGTATGGTTGAAGCTACCGATTCAGTTCTGATTGGAGATAGATCAAATTCTCATACTCCACCTTTCCTTCTAACCTATGAGATCTACAACAGAAACCTGCACAACTGTTTGATTGACTCAGGGGTATCTTCTAACATAATGCCAGCTTCAGTTTGTTCCAAATTGAACATTGAACCCCAGAAGTCTACTATTCATATTGTACAGTTGGACAGGACCAAAGTACAGGTTGTGGGAGAGATTAATTCCGTAACTATCAGGTTATCTGCTGATCCCAGAGTAGTACAAAGGATTGATATCCTAATAGTTGATATACCTGAATTTTACGGTTTAATATTGAGTAGGGATTGGTCTGAAAAACTACATGGGTATATTTCTACTGATTGGTCACATATGTGGCTTCCCTATAAGGGTAAGCCAAATCAAATAAGGATTGATCGAGAAAAACATATGACCCATACAGTCACTGAATATGAGCAAGAAAACCAACCTGTAGCATTTAATAACAACATTTTGGGGAATTATTCATCTGAGTCATTCTTTGGTAACTTTACTGCCCAGTCATCCCCTTTCTCAGTCAACCATTTTACATCTTAGATTGAGAATTTTTCACAAACAGATAGGTCTAGATGTTTCAATGATACTGAGAAAACTGTAAATACAATTGTTAATACATCTTTATTTTGGTCGTTATATTTTGATGGGTCCAAGTCTAGTGAGGGCTCAGGAGCAGGATGTATTTTGGTTAGCCCACTAGGAGAAAAAACAATGTTGTCTTGTAGGCTAGAATTTGAATGCACTAACAATACAACCGAATATGAAGCCTTAGTCCAAGGACTGTATAAAGCAATCGGCCTTAAAGTGCAATATCTAAAGGTATTCGGCGATTCTGAAATTATTATCAAACAGGTGAGAAATACAATTCATTGTCTTTCAAATCATCTTAAACATTATCAATCGCTAGTACAAGAACTCACCTCACACTTTTCAGCATTCAATATTTCCTCCATCCCTAGGTCTCAAAACTCGGCAGCCGACTTGCTAGCCAATGTAGCTTCCAAGCTCCTACCTTCTGAAGACTATAGCCTAGATAGATTTTCAGTAGAATTGCTTTTTAGGCCATCAATTCCTGACAATGTCACTAATTGGAGAGTATTTAACCATGATGAGGATATTTTACAATTCTTAACTTCTGAAAAGTCCTATGATAATCAAATTATTGAGGAAAATGAGCATGACTTTCAAATGAGAGAAACACCTCAGGAAAATTCAATTCCTAAGCCTGTGGTAAAACTGGAGGATCTTTATGATATTAAAGACAGATTTAAACCTGTGACTAATGCAAAGCTCCAAAGCTCTACCCTAAGGTTTGAGTTGATAAATATTGGTACTGAGCAAGCTCATCAAAACATTAATTTAGGATTAGGACTTTCCTTGGAAGAGAAAGAGGCATTCATTAAACTGTTAAGGAAAAATAAACAGGTTTTTGCTTGGAAATATGATGATTTGAAGACATATGATACATCCATTATCCAGCATACCATTCTAGTG
The DNA here is from genome assembly GCA_031772625.1 of Pinus tabuliformis. Taxonomy (NCBI): domain Eukaryota; kingdom Viridiplantae; phylum Streptophyta; class Pinopsida; order Pinales; family Pinaceae; genus Pinus; species Pinus tabuliformis. Next base: position 628,366,405 of record CM062808.1, read on the forward strand.
CTTCCCGATCAGAAACCAATTCAACAGAAGTTAAGAAAAATACATCCAAGTTTAGAGAGTCAAATAAAGACTAAACTTAACAAACTCTTGAAAGCCAAGATTATTTTTCCAGTCCGACACTCAAACTGGGTCTCCAATATGGTGCCAGTCAGAAAGAAAAATGGCGACATTCGGATTTGTATCGATTTCAGAAATTTGAACAAAGCAAGCCTAAAAGACAATTTCCCATTACCTACCATGGAGCAAATACTCCAATCAGTAGCAGGCTCTGAATTAATATCCTTTCTAGACGGTTTCTCAGGATATAACCAAGTTTTGGTCCATCCTGATGACCAGCTTAAAACCACATTCAAAACAAAATGGGGAACATATGCATATCAGAAAATGCCCTTCGAACTTATTAATGCAGGAGCAACATTCCAAAGAGCGATGGATATAGCTTTTAAAGGGTTAATTAATAGAACAATAGTCGTCTATCTTGATGATATTACTGTATTCTCTAAAGAGAGGTCCGATCATTTGCATGATCTAAATCAAATCTTTCAATGCTGCAAAAGATATGGAATTTCTCTTAACCCTAAAAAATCTTTCTTTGCTCTTGACCAAGGAAAGCTCTTAGGCTTTATTGTGTCTAAAGATGGCATTTATATTGATCCTGATCGGATCAAAGAAATCTCTGAAATCCCTTTCCCACATAATAAGAAATCCATGGAGTCATTTTTAGGCCAAATCAATTTTGTTAAAAGGTTTGTTCCAGATTTCTCTCAAATTATTTTGCCACTTCAAACTATGATCAAGAAAAATTCAGTCTTTAAGAGGGGATCAGCAGAAAAAGAAGCGTTTGATTTAATCAAGCAATCAATAATCGATGCCCCAGCCTTAAATACTCCCAATTTTTCTAATCATTTTACATTATACACTATCGCCTCCACCTCGTCTTATGCAGCAGTACTCACGCAGCTCAACGATCACAATTTGGAAGCACCCATTTCATTTTTTAGTTCAAATCTTCAGGGTGATGAATTGAATTACTCCGAAGTAGAAAAACAAGCCTTTGCTGTATTTAAAGCGGTCAAACATTATACACCCTTCCTTTTGAAAACCCACACAAAAGTTATAGTTCCTTTCCCTGCAGTTAGGCAACTATTAATCCAAAGAGAACTGGGTGAAAAAAGGGCAAACTGGGTCACAGCGCTTCAAGAATATGACTTAGAAATTAAGCCAGCAAAGATTGTTAGAGGCCAAGGTTTTTGCAGGTTATTGGCAGGAGCATCCAACATTCCAGAATCAAGTGATACAGATCAAACTAAAGAAATCAACCAGATAAGTGTTACTGATTCTGAGTCTCAATATGTAGATTTAATATTTTATTTAAAAAATGGTTATGCACCTCCTAACCTGTCTTATAAGAACAAAAGGGCCATTAGGTTAAAAACGAAAAATTTTACAATTATTGATGATGTGCTTTTTAAGCAGAATTATGATTCAATCTTATTAAGATGCCTTGAGAAACCTGAAGCACAAAAGGTTTTGCAGGAGTTACATGATGGACCAGCAGGAGGACATTTTGGAGCTGACACAACAGCTCACAAAATTATTCATGCTGGATACTATTGGCCCACTCTGTTTAGAGATGCCCACGAGTATGTAAGGAAATGCCTCAATTGTCAAACTTCTAGTGGAAGACAACGTAAACCAGCTTTCCCTCTGCAACCAGTCAACATTGAACAACCATTTGAGCAATGGGGATTGGACATCATTGGGGAAATTACTCCACCTTCTTCCAAACAGCATAAGTATATCCATACTGCTACCGATTATTTTACTAAGTGGGTTGAGGCAATTCCTTTGAAGACAACAAATTTTGAAGCAATCATTGAATTCATAGATCAATTCATCATTACCAGGTTTGGTGTCCCAAATGCTCTTGTTTTTGATAATGCATCTTATTTCTTAGGTAATGCTATGTTTTATTTCGCTATTAAAAGAGGATTTAAATTGAAATATTCTGCTAATTACTATCCCCAGGGTAATGGTTTAGCAGAGTCTACTAATAAAAATATGATCAAAATCATTAAGCGAACTATCGAACAGAATCATAAAAACTGGCACAAATCCTTAATGTTTGCATTATGGGCTGATAGGATAACACAAAAAGCTTCTATAGGATCTTCTCCGTTCAACCTTGTGTATGGAAAAGAAGCAGTACTACCCACAAATCTTGTTCTTTCTTCTCTAGCCCTAGTTCAGTTCATTGAGGAAAGCCCTTCCTCTTCTATTCAGCTTAGACATGATCAAATTTTAAAACTAGAAGAGGAAAGAGAAAAAGCTAGGGTTATTCATGCCAAACATCAGCAATTCATCAAGGCAGCTTTTGATTCAGTCTCATCCGGTTCAAAACAATTTCAAGTCAGTGATTTGGTTCTGAAATGGGACAAAGCCCATGAGGACAAGGGAAAACACACCAAGTTCCAGAAGATGTGGCTTGGACCATTTCAGATCTGCGAGAAGATAGGCCATTCAACTTTCATATTGCAAGATTTATCAGGTTTGAGAGATTCTCTCCCTGTTAATGGCCTTATCTTGAAGAAATTCTTTAATTGAGGAGGTAACCCCTTCTCCTTTTAGTTTAATAGAGTTTTGTAGTTTGTAGGATCTTTAGAAAATAAAGTTGTAAGGTATCCTCCATTGACCTTTGCTGTGTTTGAAAACTTGATCCACAAAAGTAGTATGATATTTGCTTTTAAAATAATAGAAGTCTTAACCGAAAGGGATAATTTCTAGGAAACTGGGTATCATTGTATTCTGAAACCACACTTCAAGTTCTGTGAACTCCTCTCAAAGTTTAGAAGTATTGTAAATCATTTTCTGTTTTCAAATAGGTCACAAAAGGTTATCAATATCAAGATAGAAGCTAATCCAACTTCAGCATCTTCAACTCTTACCCTGTCATCCATCTACTCTTAAGGAGAAAATTGTCCATCCCATTCACCAAAGTTTATGATTATTCAGAGTGTTATTCTAAATTTTTTTTTTGATATAAAAGATAAGAGGTCTTATTACAAGCCTGCTTACCATGATCATAGGGAAATAGTCTAACCGACATTACCAAGACTGCATACCATAACAGGGTAATGGCTTAAGAATTATAAGACAAGGGGTCTCATCATGAGCCGACTTGTTCGGTTAGATTACTACCAGTGAATGGCATTGTCAATAGCTGGCTATCAAACCAAGACAATGGCTTTTTATCTTATCAATAACCAAAAAAGGAAAAGAAATACAAAATATGAAAATATTCTTTGAATTCATTCTGTTAATCACACTCTTAGATTGAATGGGACAATGGACAATAACATGGTTAAAAGGTATCCCTATCGAAACTATGAATGTTTGCTGGCAGCAGAGGCTCTACCTATGACGGACGAGTTCACTATAAAAGCTGATTTGGAAAGGTTTTCTGTTTTATCATTATAAACCAATAAAGGCCTATTTAAAACTTAGAATGTATCTATTTTCTTAAAAAGAGAGGAAGTTAGCAAAATAGTTTCATTTTACTCGGAATGCATATATACCTAGTTATATTAGAATTTTCCCCTTTGATTAGAACTCTATTTTGAAAAAGTTTAAGTATTTTTATACTTTTCAGAGATAACTGTTTCTTCCAGCGAATCGCCAATTGTTGTGCTCTACAACAACCCCCCATTTCATATCATTTTTATTCCCAAAACTATCCTATGAAATGGGTCCCTTTAAATTTTAATTGGTATCAATATCGTATTATTTAAAAAGGTCCGAAAAACAAATGAAAACATTATAAAAAACCTTTTTGGAAAACCCATTCATGCAAATAAATCAATCTTTTATCATTGCGATAAAGCGATCGCAAGATCGCATATCGCAATGACACAAGGATCATAACTAAATGGCACATTGGATTCCGCCGATGCGATATCGCTATCGGCTATCAGCAATACTCTATGCACATTCTTAAAACGCCTCAGGCCATTCCCCCGATGCGATGCGATATCGCTATCAGCAATCGTCGATATATTGTCCATGTTATATGTAATGCCAATACTCCCGATGCGATGCGATATCGCTATCGGCGATCAGGGTTTTCAAAAGGTGTCAATATAAGAGGTTTAAGCTTTCCCCGATGGCCGATTGCGATAAAGCGCAGATTTCAAAAAAGCTGTTAAGATGAAGGGATATCACGATCAATTCATATTAAAAGCTTGACTTGTCCAACAATGATTCACCTGCGCTCAACCGCCAAAACATCTATAACACGCTTAAATGAATCATTCAGCCGATTAATGATATAATGGGCATTTAAGGATTGGCAGGTTTTAAACGGCCATTTAATGTAATTGTAAGTCCTAAAATCTTCCCATGGATTGTATCCGCACCCATTTTAAAAGTTAATCTCTTATCACGCATCGGTCAATATATCTCATCACATTGAAGTTTTCATTGCCAATTCTTTGTGTTACGTTTATTTTCGCTTCTGTGCAAAATTCATTCAAAGGAGAAAGTTCAAGCAAAATGGGGAAGAAATCTAAGAAGACCACAGGCGCTTCTGTTGTGCCAGCCGTAGGACAAGCTATCACTGACCCCTCAAACAAAAAGAAAGGATTGATTTCGGATACTACATGTTCTGGTCTCGACAAAACTACTTGGCAAAGCACCTACAACTTGATTGAAGTTGAAGAACCCAAAGTGACAATAGTAGAAGCTACTGCAGATTCAACTCGGAAATCTGATGCCACTTTAAAGGACTTAGCTGACTCCTTCCTTCATCGGATAGCAGCTAGGGAACAAATTCTCCCATACACAGATGTAGTGCGGTGGGCAATTGAGGAAATCCCAATCCTGGATAGAACCTTCAGCACCAGAGACGGGAGAATTTTCGGGTCGTTCATAGCAGATGATCTAAGGCAAATGTATCATTTGCCTGAGCCAGAGAAGACATACAATAAGGCGTTCCTGGAAAAATTTCGAAACGAGAACGAAGTTGAATCCGAACCCATCCGAGATTGGAGACAAAATCCGGCAAAGCACAAACATGAATCTTCCGGTAAGTACTCGGTCGATTCCCTGGCTTCTCCTTATTGCTACGTTGGAATAATGATGTGTAGATTGTGGGGATTGCATGATTATTCTAATTTCACTATAGAAATGGTTCCTTTAATGGAAGCGGCATGCAACAGTATAATAATGGATTGGGCCACTATTCTCTCAGATAAGCTAGCCAAAGCTGTTCTTGATTTTAGGAATAAGACTCGCATCTCTAAAAGGATAATTCCCCCATTTTATTACAGTGCCTATATTTTAGATACCTTGTGTTTTAATTCTGAATTTCCCGTGCTCGGCTGGAGGTGGACGCCAGAAGACTCGATGCCTATTCACATTTACCACCAGAAATTATGGAAATCCTCTTACAAGCACCATCTGTACCAAGTCTGCAATGGCTTTATGTTGCCTATTTATCATTCTATTTTTGATAAACCCATTCCCAAGATTTCCTACCAAGCTGGGATTGATTTAACAGCAGTAGGGAGATGGTTTGGAGAAGAGAAGTTCACCTACATAAGAGTTTTCGGTAGCCAAGCCGAACCTCATGTCCTCCCTTTATACATACCTGATAAACTATTGGCAAGGGAAATCTCTCACCAGATTATTGCTGAGAGTGTTACACAGACTCTCAAGAAAAATAAGAAGCAGGGCTGGCCCTCTTTTCCTTTGAGATGCGGTGTCTATACCTTGCATGATCTCAAGCATGCAGAAAAGGAAGCTACAAAGATTAAATGATTAACTCTAGCAACTCTTCCAAATAGGCAATTTGATCCAAACAAAGTTGCCTATAATGCACTAGAACAGGCCAAATTGTCAAAATTTGATCATAAAGAAGATATGTTTGACAACCTGTTCTCTTCAGCTGAGTCAATAATGCAGGTTAAAACATTGGCCAAAATGAAATACCATGATGAAGGGTTGACTGAATTTAACAGACTTAGAGAACAGAGGTTGCAAACTCTACCTCTAGATCTATTAGCAACAACCCCAGCGACATCGTCAAGCGAGCCTGAACGGAAACAGTCAAAGGAACCTCTAGTTACAACAAAAGAACAAGAGAAGCCACAGGAGGAAAATCAGAAGAAAGAGCATGAGAATCAGCAGAAGAAAGAGCGGGAAAAAGTGCGGGAGGAGACCCAAAATTAAAAGGAAAAACAGACCACCACTGAAGTAAACGTGGATGCTCATATCGATCCTAAATTGCTCCAGGAATGGAAGCAATTTGATTCTATTATCAGTGGTCTGGAGTGTTCCAAGAACTCTGACACTTCAAAGGCAATAGACACACAGGAAATCACTTCACCACAGGTTCTAAGTGGAACCAGCGGCCCACCCATTTCTAAAGAGGTAGAGATAATACCAAAGTACCCCTCCGACCAAATCATTTTGCAGGTAGAAGAGATTCCTCCCTTGGATGTCTTCTACAGCCCAAGGCATAAAGCTGTAGTTAAACGACAAAGGAAAAGAAGAAGGACTGATCAACCTCCCCTTTTCCCAGAACAAACAATCACGGGCAATGTGGTTTGGAAGGAGGAATTTGACCCCTCCGATGACCTGACAAAACTGTCACAATATGCTGGAGCTTATTCGGCAGTGATAATAGATAAGGCATCGGAGGTAAGCCTTTTACTGAAAACAAAGGATTAGGAGATTTTCTCGTTACAGGCACAGCTAACTGAAGCAAAGCAGAAAGCGGAGCAGGCAGAGCAGGAATTGTTGACGCAACAACAATTAAACAGTCAACTAACTCAACAATTGCAGGCAGAAAAACAAAGGATTGACCAAAGCACAATCCAGAAGCAGAAAGAATTATCAGAGGCATTGGCACAATTGAAGGCAACGAATGAGCAAATGGTGAAAACAAAAGATGAGCAAATTACTCAATTATCATCACAGCTCGAGAAAACAAAGGGCGTTCCACAAGTGTCTGAATTTAGAGTAGAAGCACTACAAATAAATACTGCATTAATATCCCAAATTAAGCTTCTATGTCAACAAATCGCCCAGGCAGAGCCACTATGTGAATTAACAGCATCCATAAGTAAGAAAGTAGACAAGGCCAGGATTGAATTGGATCAAGCTGAAGAAACGATAGCTGCATTTCTAGACTGGCAAGATTCTGATCAAGGACAAGCAGTGAATTTACCCAGAATCTTAGAATCACATAAAGATATACTCTTCACAGAATGGCAGTCCCAGTTAATGAGAGCAGAGAGGGCAGTTTCAAGATGCAAATCAACTTAAAGTAATTTAGTTGAATTAGTCAATAACACTCTCTACTTATCAAACATGATTTCCCAATGCACACCAGGAAAGTTAACAACGATGAAAACATTGGAGCAATCAAGTTATCCAGATCTAGAGGAAAAGGGGAGATTAATCGCTGGGATTAATAGTTTAACCTGGGACACCTATTGGTTCTTCTTGGTAAAGCCGCACACACAGAGAGCCGCCCTCAAGTGCCTTACCGATGCAATCGGGTATATTATCCCCGATATTCAGGATGCCACCTATGCCGCCCAGCTCAGTTCTCGCCTCAACAAACCACCTGAAGTGGAGCCGATGCTTGCAATAAGTCAGCTCAGATTTAAAGGCAAGCAGCCTACTTGATGATTCATGCTGCCGACTGCCAGATTGCTGAAGAAAATAGGATCAAAATTTATTGATACCAATTAAGTAGGATTTCAGTTTTTAGATAGTTAGATTAATTAAGTATTTATAGACCCTTTCATTGTTTTGGAAAGGGTCGTAAAGTTTTGTACCTGACTTAAAGACTAAAGTTGCACTATTGTGCTTCAGCCATATTCTTTTATGAAACTGGACCAGTTATTCTAAATTTGACAAGGAAGCTTTTTATGCAATTGTGCACTATTGTCTTTGTTTGAAAGTGTTTCTGCATTGAAGAAAGAATCACAAGTAGCGATTGATATTGGGAGTGTCTAGCAGCTCATATGGTACTTTTATCTATGTCTGAATTCATTCCTTTCATATGAATTGTTATTTGATTATCTTTGCTATTATCAAATATATATGTGCTTTAACAGCAGTTCTGTATTCTTTCCACTATTGGATGTTTATGGTGTGCTTTTCTCTTAATCATGTATGTGTTGATGATATAAATGATAAGTGTAGCAATATTGCTTTAATCGCTTTGCTTAACTTTTTAAGCACAGTAATCCTGAATGAAATAATGTCCATGTCTATTAGATGGAGTCATCTATATGCCTGTCTATAGACACAGATCATCAAGCGCTATACTTCAAAGCTCAATAAGTTCCCGGGATAAGTCATAGTTCTTATATTTTTTTTGATATATTTAGTTATTCGCCCATCATTAGATTAGTCAATCAATTATCCATTCATCCCATTTATCCATTGCTGGGAAACTGGTCCCTTTATCCCCAATTGGAGCCACCATTCCAAACGGAAAAGGAGCTGTACTAAGGTCCAGACCGGGTGGTTATCCCCCAATGTTGTTGCAGCGATTTTCGAGGCATCAACAGAGTGTCAAGTGGAATCAGTGTTCAATATGAGTGGTTCTATAGATACATGTAAGGTAGGCACAAAGGTAATCCACGTGAAAGGAGATTTGGAAGTTCAAGACCCCAAGGAATATACATCTCGTCAGAATGAAGCAAAAGGTTCACCAATTTCTTGCAAGATGGGGTGTCTTCCTGGAAGATAAGGAAAAGTATAAAGAAAAAAATATGGTAGGAGCTTGCAGACAAAAGGCTAAAGGATCTTGAGCTAGAAGTGTTTTCTGAGAGGAAAATTCTAAAAATGAGGACTTCATCAAGGAGGTCATTAACATAGTGGAAGGTAGGTTGGAAACAGATTTGAAAGAGAGCATTAAAATCCTATTTACATTGAGGAAAAGGGCATTGATGAATCTACAAATAGTCATCAATAACACCCTTAAAGAATTATGTGAAGAGTTATGACAGTCCTTGAAATTGCATATATAATTATTGAGTTTTAAAAAATGCTCCACACATAATGGCAGAGTACATGTTGAACAGTGCATTACATGTATTGTTTATTGAGATTGCTACAAATAATGATAGTAAAAGATGTCAATCTAAAAATTGATATAAGTAGTCCCAACAAATTTTGAAAGCAAGTTCAAATTCTAAAAGCAAGTTCAAAACAGAAACATTTTCTAGAAGTCATGAGGAACTACAATGAGAAAATTTATGTTTCCACCTTTATCCAAGCCTTAAAATTGACTCACAAATAATATGCTATATAAATTGCTACACTTGAAGCCATACTTCTTGGTACAAAAGAAAATATCTATAGGAAAGTAAAGAGGGGCCTCTAGTCCTCAAAAATCAGGAAGCATCTAATGTCAGCTATTACGCATAGAATGGACCCTAAAGCAATATTATTTGTATTTTTGATACTAAAAAAAATGTGCAATGAAGAAAGAATAGAAAAAACAAGCATGTGCATCATATATAAAGTGACTGGAGAGCACATCAAAACAAAATGTACTAACATTTACAAGATTGGATTTCTGCACTTGGTAGAAACAAAATCCTTAATGAAAGGAGAAGATAAAAAAAAGGGTATAGTGTGATCATATACAAATGATTGGAAAGCACATCAAAATAAAATGTACTATCATTTTGCAAAATTAACATGTATTATTCATCAACTGACTTCTAGGTAAACAATTAAACTAACCAAGCTCCTATGAAGGGAAACATAATGAAATTCCCACAAATGAAAATTATAAACACACCTTTAACTTCTCTAAAACATTAACCTTACTGTATACATCAATAGCTCTCGAGCACATGTCTCCAAACCTTCTACTGGGCATTGAGGATCATCTTGGCCTACTAATATAAGTTGTCACAACTTGAGTATTTCTTCAGAAGGTAAACCTTTGACACACTCCATACCCGCTTCCATCACAGTCAGAAGGCATGCAAATAATAATCTTGCATCAACATAATAAAGCCAATGAACATACCATTGAGGATCAAGAGAAGATGAGGTGAAATGGATGGAACTGAAAATGGAGCATCAAAATTATCTGCACTATTCTGTCCCAAACCTAATTCATAGAGTTTTTAGGCAGCATCAACATTTGGAAAAATGCACAATGGTTTCATAAGCAACTAGACCAAGAACACCAAGAAAGCATGCCTAGACTATTTTCCTAGAATGGATAAAAAGATAACTTAAGCCTTAGACATACAGCTTGCACCACTTAAGCTTCAATTGAAGACTTGCCAAATTTACTTCTGGCCTCCGAAACCAAAGGAAAAAATAGAAAAATAATTGAGCACAATACTAAATCAAATCCAAAGGAAATGAATCCAAGCTCATCTTCAAATATATCCTTTATACTTGCGACTTGGGCATGCCATTTATTGTTGTAAATGGCCCATCTAAAACCCTACACATCTTTTCCTAACAATTCTTAAACAAATCTATGTGCCTCAAACAATCATTGAGCAATAAAAAATGAACTCTTAAGTGGGCCTTTATTCAGGAAAAAATAAAAATTTCATCTCTTCAAATTCCATGTAAAGCATGCCCAACCATTACATGAACCTTGATAATTTGAACTGCTACAACATATAATGGTTTAGCAGAAGCAACAAACCATGCATGCATTCCTTCGAATCATGCCAAGTTCAAAAGTGAGAATAACTAAATACAGAAAAGCAATTGTTCACATTCATGAAAATGACAATAATTTGACATTCATCCTATGTAACTCAAATAATTTCAAATGTACGATTAATACAAATCATTAAAAAGATGTAAAATCTAGTGATTTTATGTACTTTGTATTACTAATAGACGTAACTCCAATGAGGAGTGTAGGCATAATTTTCAATGTAAAAACATCCAACATAAAGAAACCAAAAAGAACACATTGCATGAAAAGGAAATTTTCACCTCCTAGTGATTCACGAGTGATCCCTAAGTTAGAATGGGTTAATGTCCTCCCTTGCAGCAAGGTATTCCATCAACTTTATCAAGTCCCATACCTACACACCATATGCTATAAATGGTTAACAATCTAAACATGAAAGACAATGCATAAAAATATTTGAAACTCAAAGAACTCATCGTACATAGAAATAATTATGGAGATCATTAAAAAAATACAACTTTCTACTCTTTGGTCATGGTACAAGCGGCTCTTTGTTGAAATTTTATCACCCAACAACCTACCATTGGACAAAATATGAAGATACTTCTGGCATAATGCCTTAGCCCAGGCCCAACCTAGGTTGGAAAGGAGATGGAGCATACACACAATGTGGACAATAAGGGCTTTTCTCACCCAATCATGCCAATTTATTATCAATCGGGAGATCTCCCATAGTTAGACGCAAGGGAAATAATTCATTTATGGGCTCTAATATAGGATTTGATACACTGAAAGGACTCAACAACCATATTTTTTTCTTTGGTTTAAGTCTCAAGGAATGACTTAGGACATTGCCATGTATTAAAGGCTTGTAAGTGGAGAAAGGCTAGTAACTGGAGAAAGTTGTGGCTTTTTTCCATTTCTAGTCATGCCATCATGCAACAAAAAAAAATTGTAACTTATATATATATATATATCTATATATATATATATATATATATATATATATATATATATTAACTGAAACAGTTGTGTTTTATTGAATATTCCAAGTTGGGCAAAGCCTAATCAACCAAATTACAATTCATGGATTTTACATGAGCTCCTCTCCTGGTTAAGGGATGATTTCCATTTTCAAAGCACCTGCGTTTATGCTGATCATTCCACTTTGCTGAGTGCATCCTATGTTTGCCAATCTGTCCACTTCCTTGTTTAGATCTCTGAGAATGTGAAATGTTTGCACTGAGGAGAAGTCATTCAGGATTATGCTCACTCTTGAGAGCTGTTTGTTTAACACTGTATCCTTAAACCTTTTCTTGCTTATTAATGACTTTATCAGCAATTCTGAATCCCCAAAAATAAGGATTTCTCTTTGGCTTTCTTTTCTGGCTAATTGGCAAGCTTTTAGGAGACTAAGAACTTCAGCCTGATTGTTGGTTTTCGTTCCTAGTCCCCAACTAAAATCTTCTTTTTCTCTGTTCGGATAGAAGATTATCCCTCTTGCTCCTGATGTGCCTGGATTGCCCTTTGAGGCACCGTCGAAGAAGATAGTGCACTTGCCCTCGGATTTCCACCACTGCTGAAATCTATCCTCGGATTCTCGAATCTGCCATCTTTCCTTATGGGTTGGCCGAGTGATTGCTGAAGGTCTGGTGTTGTAAGAGAAGTCATTCAGCCATGCCCTTTCCTCTGTTCGAAGGGAGTTATCATTTTTGACTGAAGAATGTTTCCGGGTTTCTATAAGGAGTTTCTTTGCCTGTTCTGCCACTTTTTCTGCTGGTATTTCATTTTGGTTGAAGATGATTTCATTCCGGGCTAGCCATAGCTTCCAGCATACATATTTTGGGGCAGCAATCTAGGCCTTATACCATAGAGATTTGCCAGCGATATTGTGAGAATAATTGGCTTTCCAAGTGGAGAACATATCTGCAATTGTACTGTGAGTTGAGGATCTCACATTTAGTCCGGTCAGAAAGATAGACCAAGCCTTCTTAGCGTATTCACAATTAATAAACATATGATCTGAAGTTTCCTATGCATTTTTGCATAGAACACATCGATGGGGGCCTGCTATATTCCTCTTACACAGGTTTTCTCCGGTCAGGATTTTGTTATGGAACAGAGTCCAAAAGAAAAAACTGATCTTGGGAATGCTAAAACTTTCCCAAGCCTACTTCCACACTTCTTTCGGATGAGGCAAATCCTTTTTTCTTTGCATTTGTAGGCATCCTTGTCTTGCTGTGTATACCCCTGTCTTTCCCCATCCCCAGGTGTCTTCTTCATCTTTATGAACTGGAGCGAAGTCTGAAATTTCCTCTTTGAGGGCGTGTAGTTGAGGGATTAAATGCGCTGGTGCCTTGGGAAAAATCCAGTGTTACCATTCTCCTTTATTATCCCAGCCAGAGATGTCTTCGATCTTTCTAATTCCTTTTGATTGTAGCCATGTTCTAATCTCTGTGATTTCATTGTTTTCTTTCAAAGGAGGGTGTCCCATGACTCTGTCTTTCCATAGCAGGGTGTTTTTGCCATTCCCAGGAATTTTGTACAGGTGCGTTCTGAAGAAATTGATGCCTTTGCTACATAGCTTCCAGGCTTGCGTTCCTTTTGGAGCTCTCTCTGGGATGAAGGATCTGATTGATTGGTGTTTGAGGTATTTGTATTTTAATATCTAGCTGATTAGGTGATTGGGCTCAGCAAGAAATTGCCATAGTAATTTACAACCCAACACTGTGTTTGCTTGTATAGGGTCTCGGATTTGGAAGCCGCCTTCCTCTATAGGTCTTTTCGTTGTTTCCCATTTAATTCGATGGAACCTGTTATCATTTCCTCGCCCGCCATTCCACAGGAAATTTCGCATGAGCCTGGAGATTTGGTCTAAGATTTGCTTTGGAGCCAGCATTAAGGAGGCCTGAAACATTGGCAATGCAGAGAGGACCGATCTAATGAGCGTGAGCTTACCTCCTGTGGTAAGCCAATAGCCCCCCCACCCTGCGATCTTTTTCTTAAATTTCGATATCACCTCTTCCCACAGTTGATTCCTGTTGGATCCCATTGTTATTGGGAGACCCAAGTATTTGAACTTGTCCCAATCTGCATATCCGTTGAAACGTAGGTCACTGGCAATTCTGTTGATAGCTTGCTGCTCTGCATTCCATCCATAGACAACACTTTTCCTTTCGCTGATTAAGTAACTTCTATATTTTGAGATAATAAAAGAAGTTACATTTCGAGTGTGATTCAAACACTAAACCAAAAAGTATTATCTAAACAAAAGAGGGTTTATATCATGTTTTGATATGTTGCTTCAAAGAGGTGAGAAACTGTAAGAGTGCAACACAACTTTTCTAAAAAATTGCCAAGGGTTTTATTGATCCTAACTTGAACAATGAAAACCAAATGCACCATGATAGATGTTTATAGTACAAAAAGATTATTTACAAAAGCACATGATAAATATTTCAAGTTAAATTTCTAAAACATAAAATCAGAGATTGTTATATGCAGTTAAGTTGGAAAGATGTATCTTAAAGCAAATTTTCCAAATAATGTGGCCCACATATTTGATTTGATGGAAAATCAAAATAGAATTAAACCAGAATCTTGTCTTTTTCATTATATGCTTCGAATTAATCAGCAGTGAAATTTCTAGATAATGTACTAGAAGTGTAATATAGAATTCTATGAGCTAAACTAAAGTGGGATGTAGCCATGTATAATTGTACTATAAATCGCCATGGCTGAGCACTGTCAATAAATGAGACATCAAAGATCTTTGGTGATATATTGAAGTTTACGTTTTTATCTAATACAAATGCATTTAATGTATTATTGATACTTATGGAAAGTCTTTCCTTTTAATGAAATATTATGAAGTTTAAGGCTAGCCAGTAAATAGGGTTTGTCTAATATTATTTAATACAATACTTTGATCTGAGCAAATGGTAAGTGGGAAGATTATGCAGGAATGGAAGAACATTTTCATGAGATTCAACAGGGTAGGATTATTGTTTCTCTTAGTTAGGTGAAAGAAATTTCAATCTAACAAATTGTCAAAATCAATGTATCTTAGTGGAGAATTGTATTTCCATTTGGAGAGAAATTTCTGCATACCTAGAAATATTCTCATACGAAAACTGTAGTTAATCTAGCAAGATGATGAATATAATGTGTATCAATAGATAATTAGCTTCCTATCAAGCGCACACATGTATGGCCTGGAACAATGAAGCTATGTGGATACATGTATCAATATGTGGAAATATATTTTGCATAGGATGGAAATAAAGAAGTTTTCAAATTGGGTCTTTTGGGGAACATACAATTCTTCTTTTAGCTAGAATATGAAAATAAAATAGCAATTGGAGTTCATGTTTACCCATACAAATCAGATATTATTATCTATTTTTATCCCATTGATCATTTCCATGTAGTCATTGATGTTGAGCTACGACAACAAGTTCTGGGACTTTCTTAGAGACCATGGTAACATTTTACCTTTAATTAATGCATTGGATGGATGCCATATGAATCAATAATTGCAAAGGTGCTATAATATTTGTTAATATTTTATGTTTTAACATGTGATCTCAGTTATATTAACCTGAAGCACACCTTGCAAGAAAATTTCATAATTATGGATTCAGCTTCTATGTCTACTTGGATGGAAAAGAAAGGGGCTGCTAGATTGTACTGCTCAATCAGTTCTCGGTAATTTTCCAATAGGAGTGTCTAATTGAGTAAGAAATTCCACCATTTCCTTCATAAATGCTACGGTTTTACCTTCATCTAATTCAAAATAAATGGAAATTTGTAATCACATTCAAGATGCATTATGTGTGGACTTGGAGAAAGTGTTCCTGCCACTTGACATTGCTACTAAAAAAGAAAATTTTAGTTTTGTGTCTTAGTTGGAAAATAGTGAGCCCATAATAATGATTATGAGAGAACCTTGCATATTAATATTTCCTATTCATGGTATGCAATCAATGTTTGGAAGAAATATTGATCACACCTAAACTTCTCTAATGACTTCCAGTTCTAAAAAACATATATAGTTTCATGGGCCACCTCTTGATGTTTTTCTACATGGTCATATACAATGGTAACAATAGTTAAGAACACTCATAATGAATTCACACAAGTATATAAGTAGAGTTGTTATCTCAAAGCAATGTTGAATATCAACAAAATAATTAGATAATAGGTATCACAAAAAATACACTTATCTTTCTGATGCTTTGACTTATAAGTGAAAACTACAACAAAATCCTGACACCATAAGCATGCATAATAGATGTAATATTTTTAAAAATACAAAGATGTGAAATCAATATAATGAAGAAAGTCACAAGTCATAAACTCATTAATTTCACGGTTTCCCTACCTTGGATGATAAAGAAATACTTTTGGGTATCCTCTACTAATTTGCAAATCTTGTATTGATTGCCATAGGAAAGAGTAAAGAAATCTATGCTGCAGGAGGTCTTTTTTCCAAAGGTCTTATTCCTCATTTGTTCACTTTTTCCTCACCCATGCAAAGTTTTTTGCAGGCTCAGAACATAGTGGCCGCTCTTGCCTATAGTGTTGTTGAGACATGCGTATTCCTTGTATTGGTCACCTTGGTAGCAGTAGACAAGCTAGGATTTGGCTTGCTAGGGATAGCCCTAATAGTGAGTTTGACTTGGTGGGTTATAGTATATATTCTATAGCCCATATTGTAGGCATACATGGGCGGGCTTCACCTTGAAGGCCTTCACATGACTCTGGTCATACTTCAAGTTAACTCTAGCATCAATTGTTATCTTAATGTATGCCTTAATACTCTTTTCAAGATACACAAATTATCTTAATTATGTCTTGATGTTTACATAATAGTTTAGCCTATTTTGACAAGTTTTGTTTTGTTCTACACTTGATTCTACTGTTTGGAAATATGGTACATTAAAGTATTGGTGCTTGTATCAGGTTTGCTACCAAATGCATAGGTCATTGTGGATTCCATTTACGTTTGGTATGATACTTTCCCATTTAAAGATAACTAATTTAAAGCCAAATACAAGCTCCATGGCTATGCATTTTCCCAACTTAGCTAGACAATTATGCCAGTTAATAGATCTCTAATGTACCAAGTTTTGAACATATATGCAACATGAATTATTACAACTAGGAGTTTATGGGAATGTTGGGTCTTAGTACAACTGCAAGGTATACATTTATGATTTGGAGTCATATATTGTTTTATTGGGGCATCTTTATGGCTATTGCAGATTCTGGGAATATCTCGAAATCTAACCATCCAAAGAGGGTCAAACAATTGATCCCTCCTGACCTTGGGATTCTCGGATATTAGGGAAATATGCAATCCACATAAGTTCAACAGTTTTATTGCAATGTTGAACTTGATTTCTCCTTGGAAAACATTATATAGCATGGTATACTTTTTTTTCCCATTTGCTATATCTAAAAATTGCTTTTCTTTATTGTTGTATTTATATTGTTTGTAGTATAAGAGTGGGTAATTAGCTGGGAGCCAACAAACCTAAATATGCAATATTTTCGGTTATAGTTGTGGTGGTCACTTGCTTCCTAATAAGTCTCATATTTGCCAATTGGATTTTGATACTGAATAAATAACTCGCCATGGAATTCACAAGAAACACTATGGTTATATGCTCAGTCTATGCATTGATACCTTTGCTTACAATATCTATTCTCGTTAAATGGCACCCAACCCATTCTCTTAGGTTGGAATTTTCATATCTACAATTTATTTGTAGTAGAAAGTTATAAAGCGGATAGTTGATGTTTACTATATTTAGGCTTATATTTTCATTGACATTATAAAGGTATTGTGATTGCAAGGGCGGCAATTGGATGTGGATGGTAAATTGTGGTGGCATATGTGAACCTGGTGACATACTATATTCTCGGCCTACCAGTTGGAATTGCTTTAGGATTGAAGACCAGTAGAGGATGCCCACAAGTATTGTAGTGGTAGACCCAATTTATAAGATATGAATACTTTCACTCTTACCTTTATCCATAATGAGAAACAACCCTTAGGTCTCCTCAATTTTTGTAAGGAGGTAATTCCTTCATTTGATTATTACACCTTGACTTATACTGGTAACACCAGATTTTCTCATCCCCTCTCATGGTTGTAATTTCATTTTCAATGTCATTTATAAAGGATGATCCAAATATCTTAATGTCCATTATAGTAATCTTGAGAAAAGACTAAATTGTGGCTTACCACAATATGATCTTTTCATGGGTAGTGATGAGGGTTCTCAATATCTTCCTGATTAGAAACTTGTGTCATCCATTTCTCAACACCCATGAATTGGAAGAAGATAATCACATTACATTGGTGCACTTAATTGGGCAAAGGAATGGTTGGAAATATGGTGATATGGCATCAGAAGGATATGAATCTTGGCACAATGGAGAGAATTTAACACTTGTAACTCTAAATGGGCCATTCAATCCATTTCTAGGCATAGAATAAAGGATTTTTGTACCAGATCCAGTAAAGGATAGTTGTTTCCTTGATGCAAATATATTTGAAGTTGTGTGAAGGAAATGATCTAGTTCCCTGAGGGAGCACACCATGGTATCACATGTAGAAGTTTTGATGAAGATGAATTGGGTATGCATAAACTCCTGTATGTGGAATGGATTGATAAAAAAGACAAGAGATTTGGTAGCTTGAGGAAGTTTTCCTCATTGAAAATGTAGAGAAATCGAATAGCACCATTTCTCCATGCAAGTTGGATGTGTTATTTGAACTTCAGGATAATGAACAAGTGTTGAACTAGCTCCATTCTAGGTGGTTTGATAGGGAATTGGATGAGTAAGTAGCCAATAAGGTGAGACACTACTTTGTGAAAAACCTTAGGAATTCTCTTCAAGTGACTATTCCAAATAAGATTGAAGCTAGAGGTCTATATCATAATGCTCCATACAAGAATACCAAGAGACTAGCAATAAGTCACATTGCACCCACTTAGTGGCTTGGAAACATTAAGTATCAATTCACTTAAACTCTTTGTGGCTAATTTAAGCCATTGATAAAATTTGAAAAGGAGAAACATTTTATTATATTCTTAGGAGATTATTTTGGTTAATAGAAAAAGAAATGAGGAATTGGATGTCATAGCTTTATACACTCAAAAAAAAATTCATGATTTGAATAACTCTACAAAATGGAATGAAGAGGAAAGCAAGTCGATAGTTTATGACTTTGATATGGTGTTACTACTTGCTCTCTTTGTGTCAAAATGATTTGGTGGAAGTGATAAATATTTGAATATATCACCCATGCAAAGAGTTATTATTCAATATTTTAATTACAACACATCCAGTACTAACCTTTAGTCATGTAGGCATTAATCCAAGGTTTTAATTAAAATATATCCAATACTAACCTCTCCGACTCTCGGAATGACTTTCTGCTAAATGTGGGTGGATCTCTCTAGGCATTGGATTGATTCAATAAAAGAAATAAAGGTGTTGGAAACCGAATTAACTATGATTACCTTGCAATCGGAGCACATCCACCTAGT
The DNA here is from genome assembly GCA_031772625.1 of Pinus tabuliformis. Taxonomy (NCBI): domain Eukaryota; kingdom Viridiplantae; phylum Streptophyta; class Pinopsida; order Pinales; family Pinaceae; genus Pinus; species Pinus tabuliformis. Next base: position 628,385,662 of record CM062808.1, read on the forward strand.
TGTTGACATCACAGACTTGGTTTACCTATAGCTGGGAAATGTATTGTACAAATTTGGTCCTTTTTCAACGCTAATGTGAGTGTAAAGGATCCACCTTCCCAATGACATAAGGTAAGAGAAAGAAAAAATAGAAGGATAAAAGTGGACCTAATTATAAAGAAGAAAAGGTATCTATAGCTCATGTCCTATTTAAGGAGCCTGTGGTAGGGAAATACTATGTTCTAGAACTAGTAAAAATTCCAAAAACAAAAAATTTCATGAGGGATCCAGTCAGATAAAATTGGTTGAAAAAATAGAGGAAAAAGGGAATCTAAAAATTATACCCACCATAATATCAATTGATCTCTAAAATGCTCAACCTTAGAAATCTGTCAGTGCATATCAAATCCAAGCTTACATGGGCTTGTTGCTCATCTCAAGCATTTAGTTTTAAAAAAGTATTGAAAATGAAATGAAACACAACATGATTTTAAGCCATTCCTTGAAACAATGGGAAATCAAATTAGAATTATTTTCAACTTATACCTGATACTTGGCCCTGAAACATATGAACTAGATGAAAGGCTTGGCTCAAAACCTCCAGTATATTAGCAAATGTGTATTTTGGTCTCTTTTCTTCTCCTTGCTCTGCAGAAATGTGACGAGAATTTGTGTCTATATTCACTTCAATTGTATAATTTTACATCAGAAAGAGAGCCAAAATAAAAGAGGAATTGGATGCATAGTCTATTGTTACCTCAATGTCATTTATTCTGATGAAGAATAAGTGACTCCTTGCCTATTTTTTTCTTTCCATCAAACATCCAAACATCGAGTACATATAAATACATAAGATTCCAAATCAATTAAACCACAACGGAGGAAAATCTCTTTGTTCTACCATGATATCAATTATCAACATCCTACATGTTCAATTTTGTTTAATAGAAGTCGCAGAGTTATTCTATGCATTTCACGTGGATGTGCTTTTACATTCTATTATGATATGTAACCCCTAAAGATCTAGTGGAATTTTATGTTGTGTCCTTAGTTCAAAATTACTTATTTCTTCAAGTGGTTTTGATCTCCCAGTTACTTGTCAATCTGTAATAATTTATGCTTAATAATGTAGAATTTTGACAGTGTCCTACTCTAATCTTATCCTACTAAATATACTATATTGCAGAAGAAGAGAATTGTAGAATCAGTGTGGATGTGTCAAATGATTTTATTGAAATACCAAAATCTAGGGATGCTGAAAATGAATATGTGCTTGTAAGTATCTTCGTTGGGGTTATGTTGACTTTGAACTGACTAATTATAGGTTCTAGCAGTAGGAATATGTTGATGTGGCTGGAAGCATAATTGTTTTTTAGGGTCTAGATTATAAAGCATATGTAAATTGGGTAGAATATTTTCAGTGAGCTAATTGATGTTCATAAAATGTCTAGATTTATGATTCCAGAAAAATTACTGCAACAAAGAAGGTAAGTGGATTACCTATAAAGGCATCAATAGCAGAAGAAATGTTGAAAGAGCTGGAAGCAAAACGCTGCACTCCTCGTGTGGTTGCACATTTGATGGGACTTGATACACTCCTAGCAGAAACAATGCTAGAAGAACATATGCAAGAATAAGATAATGAGCCACATAAAATTACATCTGGGAAACATCAACATCAACCTAAGCCAAGCTATGATGTTGGAATCTCTCCACAAAAATCAAGGAGTTCGGTATGTAAGGAAATTTCTTTTCCAAAATCTCAACAGAAGTTTCCTAATAATAGAAAATGAAGGGCACCTACACATGATCAACCTCAGGGAAAGCACATGTACAAATTCAAGAATGAGTTTAAGGCTTCCCATTGTTCAACATGTCACAATCATTCAATGAGTGAACAAATGGATGAACTCGGAATAGAGTCAGTTGAGAAACAAATGTTTGTTCATGAAATGTTGGATGAGGCAAAGATGGCTTTTGTATGCCAGAAGTTCATTGATGCTAAGCATCTTTCCACTGATGAGACATTGCAGCAGTTGGAAGAATTTCTTGATGCACTGGGAGTATTGAAGTGAAACAAGGAATTTTTCCTCAAATTCCTTCAAGAACCAGATTCGTTGTTTGCAAAGCATCTTTGGGATTTACAATCTGCTTCGCAAATGTCTTCTGAAGAAAAAAACGTTCCAAAAATGAAATCAACGAATGTAATTACTGCACATGAGATGATGAAAAAGGAGGATGTTAGTCAAGGAAACTATTCCAAAGAAGGTTAAAAAATGACAAACTACTTCAGAAGCAAAATGGTAGAATGGCGGGTGAGAAACTCAAAAGATCAGGGTAATCAATACTCTAAAGTAGGTGCCCCAGTTAAGAGTGATGATGGTTCTTTACCAACAGGGATATTTGTATTAAATCCTAGCCCTAGAAGTGCTCAAAATGCTAGACCCACTTCACGACCAAGATACTCTTGTCAATATCAAATTGATTTTAAAAGTATAGGTGAAGGTGAAAGAGATAACGCTCACAATTTTCTAGAGAAAGTAAGGGAAAGACTTAAGATGGGACTCAAAGAAATCAGGAATGATGACATTAAGTATACTCAGGAGAGTGTAGGAGTTGAATTCATGATGGGCCCAATGATCCAACGGAAATTGCTCGAGAGATTGTAAGGCAAGTGAGAGAAAGTGTGACCAGTGATTTAACAAAAGGCCATTCCAGATTCGGGAAAGTTTCTACTTTCTTCACTAGCATTAATGGCAACAAAAATTCATTTAATGGGTCCAAAGATAGTTCTGGAGAGCTAGGCATTTGCAGATGCTTATGTTTCCATTTCTGTTACCAAACATTCATTGGACTACACAAAGAGGTATGGTGGTACTTCATCATATCCTCTAGGTAAGTCTCCAAATTCATCTGAATCTACAGTCAACAAAGAAGCTAAAAAGCGTATGTCAAAGAGACTGAGGTTGACCGATGCAAATGAAGGCAAGAAGTAGTCTAGAGGGAATTTAAGCACATTAGGGAAAATTCTTGCTTTGCGTGAGGACAAAAAACCAGTATGCCAACCTAAGAGCTCCATAAACAACAAAAAAACCAATTATGGAGCTGAAGAAAATCAAATGCACGTTAGACATGAATCTGATACTGGTTGTGAAGATGAAAATGGGAATATCCCATCTAGAATTATTTTGAGATCTCCATCAATACATGTGTCATCCATGGATTTTGACAGAGAGGGGTTAGAAATGCCAAGCAGAATTTCTGATGCCAGCACAGGCTAGGAACATGAGAATTTTTCTCACACGTCAAGTGTCAACCTTCCTACTGAATTCAACAAGATTAGAAACGATGAATTTTTTTTCAAGGGGAATGATTCAAGTTTGGAGGGAAACATATTATTGTGGGGAGGAATATCACCTAGCCAAAACTATGATTCGTTAACACTGCCAGATTCTTTTGTCTGTTGGGCGTGTAGCCTAATTATCTTCTTTATTCATAGGTATCGCTGCTTTGGACCCTAGTTCGTAATGGGGCGGCAACACCACCCGTAATATTTGCACTGCAGGGGGGGTCCAGTGGGGGGAGGCTATGACCTTTGGGAGCCCCACCCCCCGCGCAAGAATGGGGGCAGCGCCCTCGAAGCTAAAAATAGATGTAAAATTGCCTTGTAAAATGTTGTAATTTCGTAGTCAATCTGGGCCATTCATTAGGTGGAGATCTGATAGTAGAAGTTATGTTTAATTTAGGGTTTTTTGCCCTAGAAGGAAACCCCTTGCTATATATGAGGGAATTGTATTATGTCTATGTATATATGTATTCTGAGTGAGTAAGACAGAGGAGATTGAGAGCAAAGAGGGAATTACAATGGATCTACTGTAGGTTGTGTCTCTTCAGTTTGTTGGAAAATATAAAAGGAAGGATTGGCTGTTTCTCTGTGGATGTAGCCAAAACTGGGTGAACCACATATATCTGTGTCTCTCTTGTTTTAATGCATTTTCTGTGTTTATATTTCTACAATATTTTATTTGTTCCATTGCTCTGTAATATATAATTTTCTAACATTGTCCAAACCTTGGATGAGGGTTGTGATGCACTCCCAACAGTGTTGGATGGTTTGGAGCATTAGAAAACTTGCAAGCAATCAAAATATGCTCAACATATGGAAAATGAACCACTTGAGCTTTCAAAGATTATCATAAGTGAGACCTTACCTATAGATTCTAATAAAATGGAGGATAATGCATTGGAAACATTGGACTCCCATGCTTTTGTGTAAAGTGATGCATTACAATTTGATGACAATGTTGTTTATGTAACTGAGGTAAGATACTCATCATTTTTTCCATTTCTACAATACTCTGTCTATGTGGAAAGATAAAATTGTGAATCCTTCGCAAGCACTTTATTCTCACATTCTTTATATCTGGTCTTTTTTGATCTAATGAATCATGCTAGTAGCTAATTAATTGGAGTGCCTTCAGTGGATTCCATTTGAGCAACCACCACCGAGCTCTCTAGTATCTTACAGTCCACCAAACCATTTGCACCATTTTGTATCTGAAGCTTGAGAAGTTAATAATGAGAAAGCAAAACAACCTAGTCCAATTTCAGTTCTTGATTCTCCTTTCCAAGAAGAAACACCCAGTCCAAAAGATTTCAAGGAAATTAGCTCAAATCTTCAAGCTAAGTCATTGAAGCCACTAAAGGGTCACACAATTTTACTCTCAAATCGATCTTCCACTTTTTTCAGTGAATACATTGATCTACTTGTTGAAGACATCATTTAGTTGCACTAGTAGCAGGATGTTTAAAATAGGGGGAGTGTAAAAGAAAATTATGAAAGTTACAATAGAGAATTTTCTTTGGACCATGTCTGAGATAGAGTTGAAGAGGAATAGAAGTATGTAAATACTGTGATTGAATTGGGGATGCTATAGAATTACATTTATTTTATTTGACTCCCTCTTCTTCTATGCTAGAGAAGTAGTCCTTTTTCCTCAGATGGATACATGGCATCATCTGAGATCCTTCTACATTTTTTATTCTACATGTGCCATTTCATTCCTTGGATATTCTTCTCCATAGTCAAGATAACCCTGACCTTCATTTTGTTACAGAGCGTATGGCTGATGCCTAATAGTTGTGGTTTTTACAACTACCCCTTGATCATTAATACAGAGTATGTCCATAACCAATCTAAGTCACGATGTTCATAATCATTGATCTCGTTTGCACATGCATAGTAGTCACTGTATCTACCAAAAATTTGAAAAAAAACATTCAAGCTTTGTTGAATCTAAATGGAACGACTACATTAGCAGGTTCAGTTGAATATGTTTTCTATAATGTCGGATATCAACTGTTATCTCCTTGATAATCCTTAAAAATATATTTAATGAAAATTCCTATCAAGTTTCAACTTACACTTTGATGTGTTGCCTCACTCCAAAATCATCATACTTGGTAAAGGAGTTGCGAGGTATTATACTATAAATAGAGTAACAACAATGGTGAATTCAAAGAACTACCATCCAACAAGTTCTCAACAAGAAAGAGACTAACTGATATCCAATAGCAAGACTAATTTGAAATAAAATATCAAATCAAGCATTTCAATCCTAATTGTAACTTGCAAACATGAAAAATACTATTACGTTAAGCATGTGATATCACTACAATACCAATTTGAAATTTCCTACATAGCACATGTAGAACAATCTAAGAGCATGTGGACTTGTAACTAAATATTTCCAGACATTGTTTCAATTTAACATTAATGGAATTTTCTCAATTTTTTTTTCTTCGCCAAATTCATATTCTTATTTGTTTCATGCAACTTCTCTGTGTTCTAATATTTGAATGTTTTCCAAGAAAATTCAATTAATTGTAAATACATGAAAGCCACTGAAAATTAAAATGCCATGATTCAAGAAAACATGGACGTTGAGGTCTGAACCAGAGGGGAAGGCACAATATTTGACCCTTTGTACTCCCAACTGAAAGTTGTATGTGGTTGCACTCTACAACAAGAGGAAACCCAAAACAAATATAGAAATGAGAAATCAATAGAACAGAGGCCGACATCCAAACTGCAATATATGAAACAAAAAATTGATCACTTCCACATACCTCTAACCCTTGCAGCCCTATGGATGATGGCCACCGATGATGGTGGTATCAGTAGTTGTTTCCTTCACTGATTCATAGTATGACATCATGAAACTGCTATTGGGAAATTACATCGTTATTCACACACCACATGTTGCCAGTCATTGTTACCATGAGCACCCCCATGAATTCCTTCCCTCAACTGAGCACGAATTCCTACCAACCCAAAGATAATAGAGCTAGTGGTTATGCGGGGAGGTGGCCTAAGCTAAGGGAGAAGTTGATTAACCCAAACTAGAGCTGGGTAAGGGGTTAAATTTTTTGTGCCTTTTCCCCTATCTTCCTTATCCTGTACCCTATATCCCTTGTCTTTCTGCCCATCCTTGTAAGTTTGGATAAGGTTATGTGGAAGAATACCCTATCTTTCTGATATGTCCCGTTCTGACCTCGCTGCCTCGACTACTTGCTGCCCTAGATCACACACATCTCGAGCTTCTCTTGCCAGCAAGGGCTTGCTTCTGTAGATGACATTCACCTCAGGTTAACTGCAAAATCTTGACCATCATGAAATTGCATTCTTGCACAATATTGGAATATTTTGCATTGGAATTTTCTGTGCCATGAGGAATTTTTGCAAGGCTTATTATGATCCCCAAATGGGAATCCAAAAATAGGGTATTGTATGCTTTTCAAGTAATGACTTAGGGTCATTTTTTACAGCCGAATACAAAGCCCCTCGCTCAGGTAGAATGAAGGGGGTAAAAGCCCTGTCTGCCTTATCATGTACCCTGTATTCATTGTCTATCTTCCCATCCTTCTATGTTTGGATATGGTTAGGCAGAAGTATACCCTATCTTGCCAATATGTCTCGTTCTGACCTCCCTACCTTGACCGCTTACTGCCCTAGAATCACACGCATCTCGAGCTGCTCTTGCTAGAAAAGGCTTGCTTCTATAGATGCCATTCACCTCAGGTTAGCTGCAAAACCTTGACCATCATGACCTTGGATTCTTGCACAATATTGGAATTTTTTACATTGGAATTTTTCATGCCATGAGGAATTTTTTGCAAGGCTTATTACAGACCCCAAATGGGAATAAAAAAATAAGGTATTATATACTTCCTGAGTAATGGCTTAGGGTCATTTTCTACAGCCGAATTCCAAAGACCCTCACTTGGGTAGAATGAAGGGGGTAGAAGCCCTATCTGCCTTATCTTGTACCTTGTATCCCTTGTCCATCTGCGCATTCTTGTAAGGTTGGATAAGGTTAGGTGGAAGAATACCCTATCTTGCCGATATGTCATGTTCTGACCTCGCTGCCTTGATCACGTGTTGCCCTAGATCACACACATCTCGAGCTGCTCTTGCCAGCAAAGGCTTGCTTCTGTAGATGCCATTCACCTTAGGTTAACTGAAAAATATTGACCATCAGCCTTGCATTCTTGCACAATATTGGAATTTTTTGCATTGGCATTTTTCGCACCATAAGGAAGTTTTTACGGGGCTTATTATGCCACCCAAATGGGAATCCAAAAATAGGGTATTATATGCTTCCTGAGTAATGAATTAGGGTCATTTTCTACAATGGAATTCCAAAGACCCTCGCTCGGGTAGAATGAAGGGGGTCATTTACTAGGTTGGTTTAGGTAGGTTGGTTGAAGATTATTCTATGTTCTAATTATGATTAAGGAGTTTTTTTTAGTGAGAATTTTTGGACTTTCCAGTGCCAAAATCTGTTGGAAACTTTTGAGGTAAATCTTGATTTGGATTATTTAAATTGGTTTTTTCACTCTATATTGGGTTAAAATCTTGATTTGGGTTATTTAAATAGGTTTTTTCACTCTATATTGAGGTAAAATCTTGATTTGGGTTATTTAAATTGGTTTTTTCACTCTATATATGGATTCAACACCCTGAAAACCCCTAGGGCACTTTCATTGTGCAAGGTTACCCATCAAACTTCTGATTTCAATAAATTGCTGCTAGGTTTTAGAGAAATTAGACCAGAAAAACCCACCAGAAAAGCTTCCAAAAAGTCACACTAAAGACAACTTGTACGATTAATGGTGTTCCTAGATTTTTATCATGGATTTTTTTAAGGCTTGTAAGGCGAACATGATCTAAGCTGAGTAGTAGGTATTTTAGTGAAGAAGGATATACTTGTGTTCTTAAAGTTGGTTTGAATTTGAATGGTATAGCCCCATCTCCAATGGGTGATAGTCTAACTCCTAGTAATGGTTGATAGTAATGGGGTCATTTCTCATCCTCTCCACAGAGATAGCGCTAGAGTTTGAAAACTAAAATGAAGTTTTGAAGTCAATAGGGTATTGCCCTTAGTTTATATTATTATGTTGTGACAAAGACAATCAATATTTAATTAAAATAAATTAGAAATAGTAGGTTTCCACAAAGATTATAAATATTCAATTAAAATAAATCAGAAATAGAAAAAGGTAAATTGAGACGAAAATGATATTTCTTCTCAAACTAATGTCTTAAAAGCCCTTTTTGTCTAGTAGTGAATTTTTCAGATAGAAGAGGGCATGCTACCTCAAATTAGAATCAACCAATCCGGAGTATCACCAAGTTCGAAAAAACACACGCATTCGAGCTAAGGTGGGCCATTAAAATTAGGAGTTTAGGGATAAAAAGAGGAAACTAATTTGCTAAGGATGCAGAGAGGGTAGGATAAGTAACAAAGTTTTGTTGATCAACACTCCGCTTGAACTGAACTGGTCGTGGAACCGATATATGATACATGTCATTAATTTTAAAACCCAACAATCTAAACATTGATATACAACCATACATACTTTCATTCGGAGAGGATGTGGCATCCTGAGATTGAAATTGTGGGGCTTCCACTCCATAAGTAGTGCATTGATTATTTAGTGGTATATCCTCCAAATCATCCACCTCGTCCTTAGCCTCGGTGTCCATCATATCTGCTTATGAAGAAAGCCTGTCCAGGCCAATGCAACATCTTCATATATTGCCTCTAATACACTCTCACTCTCCAAATCCTCCTCCTTAGGATCAATGAAGATAATGAAGCTTGGAAGCATAGGAAAATACTTAAACCGTAGGGGTTTAAGTAGCAGGGTTTCTTTTATTTAACAATTTCGATGAAGCATTCCATGGAGAAATTCAGTTTTGCTCAATTTAATGAAGGAAAAATCAAATTGAGAATTTCTTACTGCATTTTTCAACAATCCTTCAGGTGAATCTAATCCATCTTGTCGATGACAGTCAGTAGTTCCAGCATAATAATGTGCTAATAATAGAAACCAACAGATAGAAGTAGCATTCAAAATAAATGAAACTGTCAAAAAACACATATTAAAACACATTTAATGGAGACCCCGAAAAGCACTCCAACTATGATAATGCTTATCCACGTTCAGTAAAAGTTCCTACATCACTCCTCTCATGAAGCACACCTATGTTGTCGACCTTCATTGCCCTAAACCCATTAGTTTATGTCGACCTCCATCGCTCCACTTCTTGAAGAACCCATCAACAATGTAAGGACACACCCTTAATCCTTTACCTTTACCTTTTTCTACTAGTTCCTCGTATTGGAAATTTGAAGACACTATTCTTTTGTCTTTAAATCCCCCTCCATGTAGTAGTTCTAAGTGCAACGATAGAAAATTTGTCTCTAATTGTATCAACATATATGAAAGGGCTAGAAGAGGAATTGATGTCTGAGAAATCTTGTGAATAAAAGTTGTCACGTTCTTCTTTGTTGACTACCCCCATAAAATGAAGAGCCCAAAAAATCATTGTCTTTATATATGATAACATGAATGGTAAGTGAAATAACAACCTCGGTATAGGTGCAAGACAGTAGTAGCCTGCAAGCTGGTGGACTTAGGGCACACTGTCAAAGTCAATTTTGTAGTTGTTAGATAATGTTGTCTTAAATTGATATGTTTTTGTCTTAATTGTTAATTGTCTTAAATAGGTTTCATCTAAAGTGGTCATTGTCTTAAATATAAAGTTATGTCTTAAAATATTTTTGTCTCAAATAGTTGTTGTCTTAAATATAATGTTTTGTCTTAAATTGTTTTTCTCTTAGATATAAAGTTTTGTCTTAAAATGTTTTTGTCTCAAACTATTTTTGTCTTAAATATAAAGTTTTGTCTCAAAATATTTGTCTTAAATTATTTTTGTCTTGAATAGAATGTTTTGTCTTAAAATATTTTTGTCTCAAACGTTTTTTGTCTTAAAGTTTATATTTAAGGCAATTCAATTGATATTAAATTTAAATGTAAAATAACTAAAATAAAAAGTGACTTTTTAATACAAAAGATTTCTTTTGTCTTAAAAAATGTCTTAAAAGTGCCCTTGGTGTAGTAGTGAATCTTCCCACTTTTTGGAGAATTGGAGCACTCAGTGCCTGAAAAGCTGTAACTACAAGTATAAACACTCATATCTCAAATGAGCTATTAGATATAAACTTTAACATCAACAAGCTAACACAGAGATACATATGAACTAAACTGGTATCAGCGACATTTACCAAGATTCAAGTGCATTGGTATCAGTGCCATCCACTCTGAGTTTGAAACATACCAGTGCATGCATGTAGCATTATATTGGGCTTTGATGTACCCTTTGGTTATAAGATTGTCTCCCCCTATCAGTGCATAGGTTTAGCATTATGTTGGCTTTGTTGTGCCCTTCTTTCATAAGAGTTTCTCTCTAAAGTCGAAACGATGTAGTAATTCCACTAATTCTAACCTAGTGGAAGAGTAACTTCAACCTTTTGTCACTAGAGACTTATACCAAATATATTTACTTACAGATAAGCTTCATCAAAGGCATTTTTAGGATCACATTTTTGAAGTTATATTGTAGTATAGAATTTCATACATGTCCATTATGTCTTTTTTCAAATTCTAATTTATGATAAGAACTCATGAAGTTGTTGAGGGTAAATAGGCTCTAGTGCCTCATTCCTATTCTTATTATGTTATTTTTGTAAACTCTTTAATCATATCTTATGTTATTCTTTAAAGGAATATTAAGGTTTTAGACACTTAAAACTTAGTTAATATTACTTTAGTATAATGATTTTATGTAGAATGTCTTTCTTTAGTGTGTACTATGATTATCTAATATTACATGAACTCATTCAACTTAGAGACAAAAAGATAGTTGTTGGTGTTGTGTCCAGGATGATCACACAAAGAACATGAAGGTGGAGGATTTGGTGCAATAGTTTGGTTGGTTGTATCTTGGTATGTCTTCCCAGTGCTCGCTTTATTTTTAGCTTTGTTTCCCTTTATAGCTTCTTTCCAAATATGAGCCAACCATAGTTGGTGTTGGATTGGAAATGAAGTGTTATAAGGGGATGTTGGAATAGGATAAATGGGTGTGAATTCCACATAAGGTTTGAGCTTGTCTAGTGAGTTTGGATATGGAGGATCCATGTACCAAACCAGAATACCCATAATTATGTTGGGATAATTCAATGTGGCCATTAAAAGTGTACTAACGACTCTAAAAGGTGGGAACAAGAAAGGAATCTCACCAAATTTATAGTGATCGTGGAGAACACCCACAATTATAGGTGTTGTATTTCATGGGTAGAGTGTTGAGTAATTGGCTAAAAGGAGGTTACAGGCTATTGGGAAGCTTGGGACGCAAACAACATGCAAACTTGAGAAGCTCTAGGTGTAGTGATGAAAGGTTGTGGGCCATAGTAGGCCCCAAGAAGTGAAAATATTTATAGGCCATAGGAATGATTTTGTTAAAGGAAGCCATCACTTGGTTTCCAAGCATTTAGGAGAACTTTTTCTGGATTAACCTCAAGATTACGATCATAGCACATGACTTGGTCAATGGTGACTATCTTCACATTATAAGGGAAGCTTATGGTACAATATATAGATAAATATAACTCCTTCATGGCCTACATGAAGTTGAGCCCTAAGAAGATATTGTAGCATAAATGGGCATCAAAAACTTCCATATCTAGCAAGGCTTGTGTGCTAGCCAACGTGATAGGGAAACTTGGTATAGGCATCCTAAATGCAAGGGGTGACCATCACATACTCACAATATGATCGTAGACAGCTCCAGTATAGGAGAAATGATCATTTTCTAGACATGGAGATACATCATATAGGTGGATACCCCTTCATCAACAATGCATAATTGAATAATGACATTCTTGAATGATACTGGAGCTTGAAAAGATGCAGATGTGGGGCGACATGGAGTGTTCTCTTTATTGAGATCAAATATAATCATAATATTATCAAAAGGATCAAAAATGCCCAAACCATAGAGTAGAACCTTTCTTTGTGAAGGGCATTTCTGGAGAAAGTCTAGTGCTGACATGGTTGTAGGGGATTTTACAAATTCATTTACTAGTCAATAGTTATGGGAAGTTGGAGCATGTTAATTGGTTGCATTTCAATGTAAAGGATCGTTAGTGATCTTCTATTTCACCTCAACTGATGGTAGAGGGATATTTAGAGTCCTATTTTGTAACGACAAAGGCTATGTCGATTAAATAGTTGAGTCTCTCTTGGGGGGAATATTCTTGAGAATGTGTGGAGAGGTTGATATTAGAAAAATCTATCATCAGGATTTGGTAGATTCCATTGACAGGTTGATTGGGAGTTGGAATAGGGGGCGAGGCTTGGCCATCATTTATGGCCACATATCCTTGAATAAGAAATATGTTCCTAAGCATAAACAATTGTGAAGGTGGTTGAGCTGAGGTGGAAAGTGGTTGGTTACATCATTTATAATTTTCTTGTGCTTCCCATAATTTATGCATATCAACAAGATGATGAATATCATGATGATAATGGCCATAAGTACCATAATGGCGAAAAGGATTATTCATGCAGATAACCTTATTTTGCTTCAAAGGAGTACCTTGGTGCTTGGTTGTGGTATTTGAGATTCCTCCATCGTTGGCATTAGGTAGGTGGTCCTGGTTTCTTGGGTTTCCCTAAGTATTGGCATTATATTTTACCTTACCCTTATTCATTTTCTTTGAAATAAGGGGATTGATAACAATTTGTTGGGTATACACTTAACCCTGTTGAGGTGGTTCTTGATAAGGCATAGGGGTTTATAGTTCTAGTGATGGTGGGTTTGGAGCACTTGGCATATGACATTTCCTTAAGATAAGAATTACAAGTCCTGGAAATTGTATTCTTAGACTTTGTGATTTATAAGGACTCACAGTCTAACATTCCCATCTCAATCACAAGTCTAGATAATTATACCAATAATTGTTATCTTCAACCTGAAACTATTTAACTGAGTTTCTATGAAGTCTATGTTTTCCAAAGTAAACTTGGCCAGCTATATGTAGTACCAAGGAGTGTTTCCATTTTCAGAGTATCAAAGTAGCATCTCAATTGGAGTTAAGTTTTTTATCTACCAAGCTTAGGGGGAGAGAGTGTCTCATGTTTTGACAACAAAATTGGAGGAAGGACCATGCCCTTTTGGCATAGTACCTTCCATTTTCCTCACACTTCTCCTTTGGATGAGGCCTTTTTTGCAAGTGTCTATCAATTGGTTAGCATTTTTTATGTGGGTCTCTCTGGTGGGTCTCTCCATATATATGGTGATTGTGGTGGTCCTCTTCATCCTACTTGTTCCACTACGGGTAAATTTGTTTCAACATTCTCTCTTCGTTTTTTTCCTATGTGTGCTCAATTTTTCCTCAAAGAGGTGTCTACATTCAACCAAGGGCATATTCTACCCCCTACTTGTTATTATCTTGTTGGTCATTCTCACCTAATCATTATTGAGATTCTTGCTCTGTTTGATGCTAAATTTGTTAAGATTCATCCATGTCAAGCCTAAATCAATAGAGAGCACGCTCTCGATGAGGGGTTGGGAGTCGTGATGGGCTTATCAATACACATGCACAAACTAGTGAACATGTAGTCTCAAAATGTTATAGGGTGCATACATCACTAGTAGTACAACATGAAATTGAGGATATTGAGAAAGAGTTAGTTAACAAGCATGAAGATATATTAGACACATATGTGCTCGACTCCATCTCTAACTGGATACCTGATTTGGGTTAGAAAGGGGGAGATACAATTAATATATACTCAATGTCGAGTTGTATTGGTTGCTTAAAGAAATGTTGGGGGGATTTTTATTCGAGTTGAATGAAAATGAAAATGAGGTCTCGCTAAGGATGAAGGAACTACATTTACTCTATGAAATTATGGACTAGGGCCTACAATGAATTGAGTGAATCCTTCCGCATGATCGTAACACTCCTCCTCAAACTGAGCTCACCCATTTGGCACATGGGAACTGATAATTCAAGTTTGATCATTTCCATAGCCTTTTATGTTAATGTCAATTAGTTGGTTCTTCTTGTTACAACCTGTGACATTTGTTTTCACTTTTATGTTAACCCAGTCCATAAGGCCATGAATCCTAAGTTTTGGTCTTATTTAAGCATAGATATTATGAATATTTTATCAATTTTGATCAATTCTTGCTCAAGCCTCAAATTTTGCCTTTGGTCTAGTTTCTGCATGGGTAGACCAAAGGAACTTGCAAATATTTCTAATCATATACGATGTAAACACAAATTTCATTGAATATAGACATCGAGCTTACAAAAAATAACTACTTTTCAAATAAATTTCAATCTTTGATCTATGACTACTACTACAAATATTCAGTGGAGGCTAAATCCCTATCATCCACCTAAAAATTATTGATAATTAAATTAAAACTCTGGAAGTTGTAATCTAAAATAAACATGTCCATCGACATAATAATAACTAGTATAGAAATATAAATTAAATGGTTGCTAAATGTTAATAGGCATAAAAAAAACTTACTCATGATACATTTTAGATTATCAAGGTTAATTCTTTTTATAAAGAATAACTATATTATAACTTTTAAAATTTAATATTTTTTATTATTAATTATTAAAAAAAATATATTAGTTCAAATTATATACATTTAAAATGACATGCAACAAGATTCTTAACCATGGATATTCCACCCCATTTTACCATGGAGATTATTAACATGTAAATAGGGTTCGTTACAATACCATAAATTACTAATACCACATGCCTAAATCGTGTTAATGTGACATTTTTTAAAACCAACTTAGATCCATCTTAACTCTAGATCTACCAAACTTTGAGAGGGATGAAATGTCTTGAGATACAAAACTCTTTTAAAGTGAAAAGTGATTTGATCCCTCTCCGCACTTGGTAGATCTAGAGTTAAAATGGATCTAGGCTAGTTTAATTATTATTATAATTATAATTACAACTATTAATTTTATATTTTATATTTCATATTTTATTTTGTGTAATTTAACCTAGTCAAGATGTTTTATTGATAATGATAATTATTAATTATTTTATTTTGACTTAGTGAAAAGGCTTACAAGACATTACATTACATTACAATATCTCTACCACATTGGGATAGAGAGCACCTTTCCACACAATGATTAAAAAGGATGGAAAATGAATAACTACTTTGGAGGTAATTATCTACCTTTGATATGTGACTACTACTAAGAATATTTTGAAATATTTTATGGAGGTTAAATCCCCTACAATCCACCCTATAATTATTGATAGTTAAATTAATGGTTGGTAAAATTGTATAGGCATATCAATAGTAAACATCAAAACACCTACTTCATTATACATTTCTCATTGCCAAGATTAAAAAAAAATCATAAAAAAAAATTAAATTATATTTTTATTTTAAATTATTATTAATTATAAAAAGAACTATTATATAAGTTCTCTCTCTCTCTCTCTCTCTCTCTCACACACACACACACATATATATATATATTCTTAACCATGGAGATTCACCTCCATTTTACCATGATTTTTCTAAAATACTACGAGCCAATATCATGGTTTATCAATACCACATGCCATAACTCATTTCATATGGCATAGTTGATATGATTTTTTTAATTAATTAATTAAATTAAAATAGAATATATATATATATATATATATATATATATATATATATATATATATATATATATATATATATATAGATATATCTATATATATATATATATATATATATATATATATATATATATATATATATATATATATATATATATATATATATTCTAAACCATGGAGAATCACCTCCATTTCACCATGGCTTTTTTAAAATACTATTGGCCAATATCATGGTTTATCAATACCACATGCCATAACTCATTTCATATGGCATAGTTGATATCATTTTTTTAAATTAATTAATTTAATTAAAATAGAATAAATTTATAACTACTTTTGAGATAAATTTCAGCATGTAATTTGTGACTACTACCAAGAATATCCTAAAATATTTAATGGAAGTTAAATTACTATCATCCATCTAACAATATTAATAATTAAATTTAAATACAAAGAGCATATTCTAAAAGAGAGATATTTATCAATGTAATTAATTGTTTTTATAACTAGAAATTGCAATAGATGTTGCAAAGGAAACGTCGTAAGGGGATAACATGTGGAAGAAGAGCATAACAAAATTAAAGAAATCAAAACCTACTAAATAAATAAATATATTACGATTTTGTAGCTGCATATTTAAAAGGATAAATGAGAATATTTGCAATTTCCTTGAAAACCAGGGTACTCTCTCAAATATAGAAATATTTGTGGTTTTGTACACCTAAATTTTCATTTTTCAACGAAATCCAAATAGGACAACTAATTACGATAAAAAAATCATTGGAACAAAATAAAAGAACTCGAAACCCCCCTAAATAAATAAATGTGTTACAACTTTGTAGTTGCATATTTTGAATGATAAAGGAGCATCCTTGCAAACCCCTTGAAAACAAGGAAACTCTCTCAAATATAAAAATAGTTGCGGTTCTATACACCTAGATTTTCAATTTTCAACAAAAGGAAAATAAGATAACTAATTATGAAAAAATATCTTTGGAACAAAATAAAAGAACTTAGAACCCTGCTAAATAATTAAATATGTTACAACCTTGTAGCTAGATCTCATCATAATAGTTTTGAACTATGCCTGATTCTATTCATTTCTTTTGTTACAAAAGGAAGCTTCACTGAAATATTTTGAACATAGTATTGATATTACTCTTCTAATATGATGTCATTCGAGAGTGAGGTTTTTGTTTGCAGTAGCTATCCTTGTAGGGTAATAAGGATTGTGTAGAAATCAAAACACCATATTATTGGTCATCTAGTGGGGTTGATTCCATCATGATTACTCTTAATGTGCCTCCTAAAAAATATGCAGGTACTTGATTCCAATTGAGGATATGAAAGTAGGAGCATACCAAGCCATTTCACTCAATTAGATAACCTTCCTTCATGGTAACTATAACTTTAAAATGTTTTCCATTGAATTCAACAAACCAACTATTGCCTCTACTTTCAAGAAGAATTGTCACATGATTTGGTTTAATTTCATCAAAATATTCCATATTAATTTAAAGTATCCAGGAAAACAAACACATCACCAACAATTTTTCTACATCAGTCATCAACAAATTGACTCATTTTATGATTGCATAATATCATTTTGTTTGGAAACATACAAACCAACATTATTCAATATACAATAAATATTATTGATGTATAATTAAAATTTCACAAACTCTACTAATAGAAGGATACCTTAAGTAGAAATTACAAATTTTGCTCTGTCCAAGAGTGAAAATTGTGCTAATTAAGTCTACATTTGGATTCTAGAAACACTTATCAAGTAGGGTTGGTAGGTGAGAGAATATTGGTGGTTTCCTTTTCACCCAAGTGAATGAGGCTAGGCAAAACCAATGTTTACATTTATCCTTGTTGATATTTATGTTATGAAGTAAGGAATCATTGAGAAATAGCCATAAATATCAGGGAACATTGGGCTTATGCAAATGTACTAATATTGATATTTGCTTGTCTCTATGTGGATTGACTCAGGTGAGTGATCCATCATACATTTTCTGTTTATTTGTGATTGATTTCTTGTACTGGTTACTATTAGTCAACACTTTGTTTTGGGGATGGAACTCAATGCTCAGGGTGATGACTGCTCTACATTTATTGGGACTCATTTATTGCAATTGTTGGGTATTGTGTTTCCTAGATCTGTTGCATTTGAAAATTTCAATAGTACACATGTTTTATTAATTAATTTTGTTGTTGGAGGGACTAGGGGTATATTTTTATGTGCTAGGCTAATGGATTGGGCTAGATGCTCATGTTGTCTTCTGTGATAATTGTGGAGAATTGGGATGACACTGGATTTGGGGGTTTTGGTATTGTTTTATTGTTTAATACTTCTTCTTCAAATCTTTATACACATTTTTTGTGGAAATTCCTGCCAGTTTAGGGAGTGGCATCCTTATTGCATCAAGAGAATCTAACACACCATGCATTTAGGGATGGAATAGGCATGGGGGTGATGTATCAAAACACTTATTGTATGCATATGTGTAAAGGGATATTGAATCTAGAGGGTGCATTCATTATAGCACAAGCCCATCTAAATCCATATTTGATGTTGGAGACTACAAATGGCAAAAATATCTAATATTGGATCTCAAATTAGGCAACATGTAACTTGTCAAACTCGAGGTACATATCACACCCTAGGTGAGATGCGTTTGTGCTAGTAGCTAGAGATCATTGTGATCCTAAATATGGTCTTTTCTCTTTGTAGTAATGATTCTTATGACTTGTAAATTCAGGGCTTGAAGATCCATCATTCCACGCCCAAAGTCTTTCATAATCTTATTACATTTGGGAGGTTCTATTCATTCTTCATGAATGAGAATGTGTATTTTTAGATCTTGTTATGATTTTGATTTTGTGTTGGGAAAGCTCTGGGATTTAATTGTATCTCATTCTCTAGCCAAAAAGAGACAATACTTTCCAACATTTCCAAAGTTCTTCTTCTGAGTGAGCAAAGTGACAATTGGTCCCCCACTCACATTTCTTGTTAGTTACATAAAGATAGAGAAGAACAAATTTGTATGGAGGCAGTGCAACTATCTTAGTAACATGTATCTCCTTGACATTCGAAGTTGAATATGAACTATTTATATGCTTGCGACAATTTTTCTAGTCTATTTCCAAGTTGAATTTGTGGCTTGCTCAGATTCTTGTCCATTGGAGGAAGGGAATTGTGAGGAAGAATCTACCTAGAACTTCGTGGAGCCTCTGCAACAATTTGTGAGAAATATTTAGCTATTGGAGGATTTCCAGGATGAACAATAGGTTGCAAAGAAGATACATGTTTGGAAGTAGACACATTGCCTAGAAGCATTGAATCAATCCTGCATCATTTATGGGAATATGAATACTTGAACCCTATTAAATATTTCTCAATGGAAGACAAAATGGAACTTTAAGAAGTTATAATATTATCACATGCTTCATCAAGTAATTATTTATAATGCAGACTCAACAAAGCACTCATCTCAAATGAATGTGCAAGTTGAATATGCTTTCCATTTCTCAAACCTTTTACATATGTATTGGCTCCATGTCCGAGCAAGAAAGAAATAAATGAAAGATGCTTATTCTTCACAACATAATGTAGAGGGGTCTCTCTTGTTCTTGTGAGTATGTTTATACTTCATCCATGCTTTTTTATTATTAACAAGAGTGCTTCGAGGTGGCGATGACCTACAACTATGTGAACAAGAGTTGGTCTTGTATTGTTTCTAGATGTTATAGTAGCACCAACATCTAAAACATTTTCCACAACCAAACAATTTACACTACATCCATTGAGACGAGTGTCCCATTTTAAACCCCAATGTAGAGATTTATTTCCATGTTGATATGTTTCATTGACTGGAGCAGTAGATGCTAACAAAACATCTAGAAGTGTATCATCATTTTCGTAGATAGGTCACACCGAAGGAGGGAAATAATTTTTTGAATGAGAATTCCAACTCTTGACAAACCGGAGAACTCATTCTATGATTTTTCTTGTAATTCTACAATTACTCTATGGATCATAATTTTCCTTTCTTTTACTAGATACCTTATCACAATCCCTTGCTATACTACTATTCTTTCACAATTTATGTTTGACTTGGATTTGTACAATATTTTGAATTTATTTCTTCCCACTCAGAAATATATTTCCTGTATTTTATTTAAGGATTATCATCATCTTAGGCACCCCAAATGTTGCTAGACTTCATTATTTCTGACACACCATTTCCCTCTAAATTAATTGTTTTTACATTTCATAAACTTTTGATATTTTTCATCCAAGCTCATAAGACGTGGAGATGCTAGTACTCTTCCTAACATGTAATCAATTATTGTTTCTGTACAATGTATATTAGATTCTGACCCTCTAATCACAACATTTATGATAGACCTCCTAACATGTAAACATGAAACTAATGGAACTAATGCTAGAACTTTGGAAAGTTTGAGTGCAAGAGTGACAAGAGTATTCTTACAATTGCACTTGATCCCAATTTGTTTCAAGACTTTTAGATCATTTTCTCCAATTCTTTTAACACTTTCAGATGCATCAGTGGAGAAGTGCTAGTTAACATCAAGGTTTGGACTCCATAAATCTTCCTCTATAGGCATCCTTGAATTCCAAGAGATAAGGATTTCCCCCCTACTTGAGAAGAAGAACAACACATTTATGAGAATGATAAAAATTCACAAAATGTAAACCTGAACACTGGTTTCCCTCATCAACAACATCAACATCCACATGCATGAATTTTTTAGAACCTAACAAAAGTCTACAACATCTCATCAGAATCAAGAACACAAGCATAATGTAAAACTCCTTTTTCTAACTTCAAAAATTCATCAGTCTCCATTGAACCATTTTTGTTACAAAACACTAACAATTAAAGTTATAGTAACACATGAATAAATATACAAATGATCATAAATAAAGTTGTATGGAGACAATGTAACTATCTTAGTAATAGGTATCTCCTTCACATTCGAAGCTGAATTTTAACTATTTTTATGCTTGCAAGACTTTTTCTAGACCATTTCCCAAGTCAAATTGGTGGCCTGCTCAAATTCCTATCCATTGGAAGAAGGGAATTGTGAGGAAGACTCTACCTGGAAATTTTTTGGAGCCTCTGCAGCAATTTATGATAAATATTTAGCCATTGGAGGATTTCCAGGATGAATAACAGGTTGCAAACAAGATACATGTTTGGAGGTAGACAAACTTCCTAGAAGCATTGAATCAGTCGCACATGATTTCGGGGAACGTGAATACTTGAAACCTATTAAAGATTACTTAATGGAAGAAAAAATGCAACTTTGAGAAGTGATAATATTATCACATGCTTCATCAAGGAATTCTTTATCATGTAGACTAAAAAATGCACTCATCTCAAATGAATGTGCAAGCTGAATAGGCTTTTGATTTCTCAAACCTTTTACATATCTATTAGCCCCATGTCTGAGCAAGAGAGCAGCACATGCAAGATAGTTATTCTTCACAACATAATATAAAGGGGTCTCTCTTGTTCTTGCGAGTATGTTTATACTTCCCCCATACTTCTTTATTATTAATAGGAGTGTTGCAAGGTGGCCATGACCTACAACTATGTGAACAAGATTTGGTCCTGTATTGTTTCCAAATGTTATTGTAGTACCAACATATAAAAGTTTTTCCACAACCGAACAATTTAAACTCCATCCATTGGGGGGAGTGTCATGTTTCAAATCCCAATGTAGAGCTTTATTTCCATCTTGGAATGTGTCATTGAATGTAGCAACAAATGCTAACAAAACATCTAGAAGTGCATCATCATTTGCCTAGACAACTCGAATCAAAAGAGAAAATAATTTTTTGAATGAGCATTCCAATTCTTGAAAAATTGGAGAATACATTTTATAGTTTTTATTGTATTATTCTATAGATCATAATTGTCCTTTCTTTTACTAGATACCTTATCACAGTCCCTTGCTAGATTACCATTCTTTGAAGTAGTTTCTATTTGACTTGAATTTGTACAATATTTTGAATTTGTTTCTTCCCACTCAGAAATATATTTCATGGATTTTATTTCAAGATTATCACCATCCCACGCACCCCAAATGTTTCTAGACTTTATTATTTTTGACACACAATTTTCCTCTAATTTAATTGTTTTTACATTTCATAAACTTTTCATATTTTTCATCCAAGCTCATAGGACGTGAAGAGGCTAGTACTCTTCCTAAAATATAATCAACTATTGTTTCTCTACATTGTATATTAGATTAAGACCCTATAATCATGACATCTATGATAGACCTCCTAACATGTAAAAGGGAAACTAATGGAACTAATGCTAGACCTTTGGCAAGTTTGAGTGCAAGAGCGGAAAGAGTATTCTTGCAATTGCACTTGATCCCAATCTATTTTAAGACTTTTAGATCATTTTTTGCAATTCTTTTAAAAAATTTAGATGCATCAGTGGAGAATTCCCAATCAAAATCAAGGCTTGAACTCCATAAAGCTTCTTTTAGAGGCATCCTTGAATGCCAAGAGAGAAGGATTTGTCCCCTTCTTCATCAGGGGAAGATCAACACATTTATGAGAATGATAAAAAATTGCAAAATGTAAACATGAACATTGATTTGACTCATCAACAACATCAACATCCACATGTGTGAATTTTTCAAAACCTAACAAAAGGTTGCAACATCTCATCAAAATCAAGAACACAAGCACTTCAAAAATTCATTAGTCTCCATTGAACCATTTATGTAAAAAATACTAATGATTAAAGTTGTATTTACACATGAATAAAGATACAAATGAGAAGAAAAATAAGTTACTCCTTAACCAATGACATTATCTATAAGATAATTGTTATTTATTCACAAAACATATATATTATTTCTCACACAAAAATATAAGATAATTCTCAATAAAGATATAGAGAAAAATAGAACTAAATTAGCTAAACAAATCAACTCTTGTAAAACTTTTTACTACTGCATCAACAATTAGCAATACTAATTACAAAATTTTAAGTGATTAATCTTTTCAATGGGTAAAAAGAATAATAGAATGACATGGCAATGTTAAAATATTATCATATATATGTAGATGAAAGAATTGTTAATCCCTTTGAGTCTACAAAGCTATATTTCTTAAAATATGATAACAAACATTAAAAGAAAATGTAAATGAAATATTATGTACTATTGAAAATGAAGTGGATTGGTCATCACATTCTTAGCGACCTCAATCTGTCATCATCTTCTTTTGGAAGTTTAGGCATTTTTGTCTTTCATTCATTTTACGTTCATATTCAATTTGTCACGACAACATTAACTTACTCCAATAATATAATAATATAAATAAATATATCACAATATGAATAAATATAGATGATAGATATTGTTCATTCCGGATGGAGACGAAAGGATAGACACCATAGATCACAATATAAATAAATACATATGTCGGATACTATTCATTCTGGATGGAGACGAAAGGATAGACACCATTGATACTATTCATTCTGGATGGAGACGAAAGGATAGCCACCATTGATACTATTGTTTGTATATAATCCACATCTTCTCTTTGAAAACTGGGGCCCAATGTGAAAGTAGATAAACACAAATCTGGTGACTTGGCTTGGTATCTAACAGTGGGGGGTTTTCACGATGTTGGGGTCAACGCTGGCTGTTGGGGTATTGTCATTGTGATGTGTTGTACTTTCCGAAAGAGTTTAGTGTTGAATCCCTCCACCAGGAAGACTACAAGATACCTTGAGATGGCCAAAGAGCAAGGAGGAGTGTTTGGTACAGGTACATCCTTGATGCACATTTATTGTTTCTTCCCTCCCTGCTAAAAAAATATAAAAATATTGAAGCTCTAAAGCTTGAGAATGGCTTTTCTCGAAGCTCTTCACTATTTCTCTCACATACCCTGGTACGACAACGTTTCCCGCATATTCTATGTGAAAAGGGGGCTCCATTTTGGTCCTGAATTCCATCATAAACAACACCGTCAAAATATCATCACTCGACATTTCCAATGACAGCCTTATCTCCCTCCACAAGTGCATGGTCACCACTTTGAAATTGGTGCACTTCTTGATCTTTCCATCCTCCATTTCTTTTTCTTTAAGGCGATGCAAGATTTCTACACATACGGGAAAGAGCTTCAGTAGAAGCTTTATTCGCGGTGGGTTTTTGATCGGTTTTGACTCTGTGGGTGCCCCGCTGCCTCCTCCTCCCTTGAAAGTTGTCAATCTGTGAGGGATATTACAAATCTTGGTGTACTCGAGTTGGTTGTATTCGATTCTCAGAGGAACCTTGGCTTTCAGAATAGTTTGATCCAAGTTTGGTGTGACTTCCAAGCTTTCTCCTTTAATAATGGAAGAAAATTTATTGTCAAATCGAATGAATATATTCTGTGAAAAAGGTAGTGATTGAGTGCAGCCCCAACTGCAAAACCACCACATTTGAAATGGATGGCCTATAGGGTAAGGAGCGAGAGCTCTTGGAGGTGAGAGTGAGAAATGTAGTCTTGCAATATGAGTTGCCTGAATGCTGGGTTGGAAAATTTATATCCTTCAGTTCTTCCATGGTGAGATCACTCGTCACCACACCAAAGAATACCCCAGCTCCATTATAATCAATCTCCAACCAATCCTCCTCCTCGTTGAGCATAAGCCTCCCAAACACTCCTTTAACTTCTTGTGTAGTTTCTTTACCGTTACTGCGGCTTAGGAATTATAACCGCCTGGATATCCACGTGACGGAGATACCAATCTAATGGTAGAAGATAATTCTATCATCTAAGATAGAGAATGGATAGTGGAAAATCATACATAGTGGCAGCTAGGAGAGCTGTTTTCAAAGGGAAATGCCTTACGACGTAATTAATAATAATTTAAAATAAACTTATAACTTATTTAATTTTTATGGTTTTTCTTTGGTAGTGTGGGATGTATCATGAGGTAAATATATTAATGTATATTATGAGTTGATGCCTATTAAAATTTATTAATCATCTAAATTATTATTGTTACATTAACATATACTAAAATTTATTTTATTTTTGCAATATATATATATATATATATATATATAATTCAAATATCATTACTTTCATTAAAATTATTTTTCTTATAATTAAGTTGGTGTCTAATAAAACTTAAATGTATAATTCAATTCTAATTATTCTCTATATTTTAGAGAGAAATTTGAATGTATATTTTCAGTTGTATTCTTTCATAAGTATTATTAATATAAAAAAATTTCCCAAGGGTGGTAGGAGGGGGAGGGGTTTTGTATAGCTCCAATATAAAAATGGTTACAAGGTATGCATGGGGTTGGTAACTATGACCAACAATGATGCCGAAATGTATAGCATATTGTGAGGTGTGTTTCTAGAAAAATTTGTTCGAGTCACTAATATTATCATCCTTGGAGATTCTCTTATCATTATTCAACATCTACATATTGGAACTTGGCCAAAATAGAGTCGTATCGAAAACCTTATGAAGAGAATCAAAGCACCACTGGATGAATTCCCCATAAATATTTCTTTCATATCCTAAGAAATCAAAACATTGACGTTGATAAGAGTGCTAATTGTGCATGACAACTTAAAGCTAGGAAACTTAAAACCAATGGTGATCAGGGTTAGTGAAATCTACCTTAGCACCAAAATAATCAACATGGAAATAGATAATAATGTCATCAATGTTCTTATAAATAATTCACTCAAAAAACATAATTTCCATAACCTAAAGTTACTTATGGCAAAAAGCTTGAATCTTGTCATGGCGTATTGTAATTATTTCAATCATGATGTTGACATAACATTAACCTCATTGAAAAGTTATATCTTCATTTGGTGGCCACAGAGAAAGTACATCACACATCATCTACTCGGAAGTATGAAGGTATTTTATAGGAAAGTGCTTATGAAAGTTATTTTAGCCTTAAATTCTCTAGCATGTGGGTTAAAATGGTAGTTGTATAAAATTATGATCCAAACCGCCTGCAGATATTGAGGTTTGTCCTTCTTATGTTTCATCTCTTAGAGAATTGGTTGTATAATATGGTATATAACGTGGCCTCCAAGCCAGGTAGAGGGACTCCTACTTATGCCCGCGAGACAATCTTATTTTTGTGTGATGTTGATACTTGAGGATTGCAAGTGGACAAGAAAATTGTATTACTAGATTAGCATGGGTATATAAGTTTGTTCTTTCACCTCAATGGGTGGCGTTTTTCTCTAATTGTGAATGGACACAACAATTGGAATTTCCTCTTATTAATTATGTTGCAACATGCACACATAGTATGGTGGAAGAAGTTTCGAGATTGATGACCCTAGTGTAGAACTATTGGCATCCATAGAATTCACAACGACCTCTATGGAAATGCTAGGCAAAGAAATTACATAGTCTAATTCACTGATCTAGGGGATCAATTTAGTGCTGAAAATTGAAAGTGCTAAAAAAATGCTCAAAACCTTTATGATTGGATACATCTTGATGATCTAAATCCATCGCAACTCCTTCCACTAAAAACCGATAAAATATGCTCTCGATATCATTTTCTGATTAATTCACCAAACAACTAAAATTTTAAAAGTTGGGTTGCAGGTAAGCCTAGTCATCAGTCCATACGTTGACTAGATAAATGACTGTATTTTTGTCGGTGTATGGTTGACTGACATTTGCCTTGTTGTGTTTGGCTTGATTTTTTATTGTTATACTAATTGTGTAAAGTTTGGGCCAATAGTGGAAGGCCATGTGGGCCAGCCAAAGGTTGCCACATGGCCTCTGAAGATTGGTTCAAAAATTTGGTATGAGGTCGAATTGCCTCCAAAGGATTCGAAACTATGACCTGCAGCACACAAGAACATGCCTGCACCAATGCGCGAGAAGTTTTTCTTACTAGCATTGGTGGATGGGTTCTATATAAAGTCTATAAAAATGCCATTAGGGAGCGGGTCAGGCTAAGCCCTAGCTCCTGGCCATGTCAGCACCCACGGGACTTTTGACAAAGGCGAAAAGGGGTTAGGCCCTAGGCTATCCCACATTCACTACCCGCAAAACCAAACACAATCGGATTCGTAGATAAAAATGAAGGCGAAAGGTTGGATGGGGCCATCTCGGGTGTCACATGGCACCCCATAGCACTGAGTGTGCATAAATGCGAAGGGGACAACCCAAGGGAGACAACCCCAAGGCCAGATGACAGGCCATAGAACAGGGATTAGGCAGAGTAAGGGGTGTTTAGTCAATTTAATGTCTTAAATTGCTCTACATAAATTATCAATCCGGGTATCGTAAACTGATGAAGTGTGGTGCACTATATGTGCTTAGTTAACCTTTCTCTTACTTCGTTGTTTTATAGTTTATGTTCAACTCTTCCTAAAACTCTGCTTCAAACACATGTGCTGTGTAAAGCACGATTAAGAAGTAGTCAGAAATAAGTCCAAAAAGTAGTCAAGTTCTAAGGTGACAAGTAAGAAAAACCACTTTAAAGACCAGTTATAATGTTCAACTCTTCCTAAAACTCTGCTTCAAACACATGTGTTGTGTAAAGCACGATTAGGAAGTAGTTAGAAATAAGTCTAGAAAGTAATCAAACTTTAAACTTGCAAAGAAAGAGTTTGAAAGAAATAACTTGAAATGAAACTGAAAGCAAAGAACTTGAAATGACTTGAAAGTAAATGACCACTTCCAATGGCACTAGACACCATTCATGCTGCTGCAAATAAAAGAAAAGAAAGTCACTTTTAAAACCAAAGATAATGATTATCTCTCCCTAATTCTCTACTTCTGCCATATGTACTATGCAAAGTATGATTAGGAAGTAGCTCAAGTTGAATTAGAAAAGTGATTAAAAATGAGAAAAATCTACTTTAAAGACTAGTGATAACGTTTTGCTCTTTCTAACTCTCTACTTCAGCCATATGTACTATGCAAAGTATGATTAGAAAGTAGTGAAAGATTAGTCTAAAAAGCACTCAAAGCCAACTGCAAGTTAGTGGTATTCTGATCCTTAAAAGATAACAGTTCATGATAAAAGATCATTCATGTGTTAGCAGAACTTTGAGAAATAATACTAAAAATCAGCTATAAAAACAAAGGCAGCAGCTTGAACCTGTCAACTTCGAATACCATTAGTTTGTAAAACAAACACATAAACATAAAAACAAATCCCGGGAGAAAATAAAATGCAATAATTCAAACTGTACAAGGCAGGGGCCCTCTTCTACCTATGAAATCAAAGCATACTTAAAATTGCATGAATGAAAATCTAATCTACCTTACATTCTACAAAGCAATATTTACAAAATGAAATCTAATCTACTTACATCCTAATATGCTCCATGACATCTACTTCACATCTCCTTCCATGTTGAGAACATCAAAGCTTTATTCAATTTCTTCAAAAGTGCAAAGTACAAAAGCTTTCAAAAGCCATGAGACTAACAAGCTAAAAGGACTAAGAAAAGATTAAAGGAAAGACTAAAGAGAGACTAACTAATGAAGGAGAGAGATCTCCTATTTATACAAAAAGATGAGAGCCATCTCATTAATGATAATCCATGAATATCTCCCTCTACCTCTAGAGTCCTAATCAAAATAGGAACTGATAAGACACATGTCTTTTAGAGTTACAATACAATTAGGAGATGTGACACATATCCTCATGATCCCATGATTCTTTTCAACCAAATTCGAATTTGGCCTTAGAGTGCCACATAAGGGTCTTCTAGAAGCCTCCTTTCAACCTACACATGTCAACAAACTCAACCCATTTGTTAGGTATAAGCATATGCACATTATTTTCTAATGTTTAACCACAAATTCACTTAAAAGGCTTAGAAATAATAAATATTGGAAAAACATAAAGGTAGCCCAATGATAATGAAAGTGGGATGAATGTGGTGACATAGTAGTGAAATGGAGGTGATATAATGGACATAATAGCGAAAGTGTAATGCAAATGAATGACATTTTCAAGACTCAACATACCCCCCAACTGAAGCTATTGCATGTCCTCATGCAATATATATTACATTGACTCTTTTGATCCTTGAGCTTTGGCTTAACTTTGCATGATATCATTTGATAACTTCATATTTCTGCAAAGTGTTTTACTTGAATTGCAACATGGTTGGTTCTTGTGTTACAACCATTTTTTTTTTTTGCCTTCTATTTTGATCTTTGAACTTTGCATAATGATATTTTGATTATTGTTGCAAAGTATATCTTTATTGGATTGCATGATGGTTGGTTCTTGTGTGACAACCATGATTTTGTTTGTATCCAATTTATCCTTTAAGCACTTTTTTCAAAAGCCATTGTATGCTCATAATAGCAATGTAATAATTAATATATGTTGGAAATATGTGAGCTCTTGAATATGTTATGGACATGGAAAGATATGAATATGAATGTATTCCCCCCCCCAACTGATAGTATTGGCTATTTTATGAAATGAGGAAGAGAAATGTTTTTCCAACAAGTATCATTCTAGCTTTTTATGGAATTCTATGGTTAAAAGTTAGAAAATGTCGTACCTTCACTTACCCTTTGGAATGGATGAGTTGTATGTGTGTGGTGGCTGAAAACTTCTGATCACATTCTTCTTTAAGTGGCTGAACAAGAGGAGTCATGGATAGAGAGATAAGATGGCTTTTTATTGCTTCTACTAAAACTTGCTGAATCTGCTCCAAAATGCTGAAAATAATAGTCTTCATGTCTTCAAAACTCATTGGCACAATTCCTACTATGTGAAAAGATGTTCTGATGTCGAACATAGTAGGAAATTGTTGGCTTAGTGGCCATTAATGGATGCCACTAGTCAACACGAGAACTATCACCATTGATGACAATGAGAGTCAAGATGCCCAAACACATCTTGCTAGGTACGAATGAATTTGCTGATGTCGAGTCACCTAGAAGATCTAACGAACAAGGGACATTAATGTATTCCCATTGTTTGTCAGCATGAGGACTTGCCATTAAGGCATGCAAGTCTCAAGGTGTTTTTACAAAGAACTTAGACTCAAAGGACTATGGACTCAATAATTTGCATTGAAGCAGGGCTTATTTGCGGAATGAAAATGACAAGGAATGGAAAGTGAACATGGAAAATGGCAATGGAGAACAGAAATGACAATGGCAATAAGCATGTGAATGAGCCTTTTGCTTTTATTGGTGGGTTATGAATGGACAAAAAGAAATGGAAAGTGTATGTGAATGAAAATGGAAAATATGGAGTGGAATGAGGTGAATGGTTTATTATGAAGTATGGATGTGATGGATGGATGTGATGGAGACAATAGTATCTGAAAGTTTTTCAAGTGTTTGGATCTGATTTTGCATCAGCATATTTCCTCTTTGTTGCTGATCATCCTCTTATGAAACAAATTGGTCTCTTAGAGAGACATCATTCCCTTGTAGTCATTTGTCCTTCCTCCTGGAACCTGCAAAAAAACTAATACTTCTTCTGCAATGGAATGTAAGATTATCAAAGGAGAGAGGTGGCCAATCTCTCTAGTTATGATATTTACACACAAAACTAAGAATTTGTATTAATGAAACAAGTTCTCAAAGGAAAAATCAAAGGAATTTATACCTGCTTTGGAATTAGTGCCTCAATTTGATGTTGCTTCTTTTCAGCAATTTATTTCATTATTTGCCATTTCAAACTCTAATGATATATTTCTCATTGTATAGATCTTGTTGAGATCTTTCCAATGGTACTTAAATCATCAAAATCGGATTCTGTATGAGAAAGATAGGCTGATTTGAACAATGAGGTTTTTCTGGCTGCGGAATTGAGGAACAGCTCTGTAGCTAAAAACCTTGAATAAAAAGTTAGCCATTCAATTTTCATTATCAGTCCAAAATTAATCAATACCTTCAGAAAAGTGAGAAAATAACTTGTTCATTTCATTGATTCAAAATTATTATTTTTTTCTTGACATGCAGCGACTTATTGTGGCGACTCAGTGTGGCGACTTTGTGATAACACCCAATTTGACTTCCCTTTGACCGGGGTCTTTTTCAGCAAATTTGACCGAATGGATAGGACACCATCCATGTATTGACATTTCTCTAGCTACCCATGTGACCTGCTTTGCCTGATGACACCTACAACCTAGAGTTTAACAAAACAGCTGCGGGATCACTAAATGGCTGTGGGATCGCTAAATGGCTGCGGGATCGCAGAGTGTAGAAAATACTGTGAAATGGAGTGGCTGTGTGCGAACAAACTAAGCAATTTCTCCATCTCAAACTTCGGCTGAAAATGGAACTGTGGAGTTTGAAACAGAGCTGCGGGGTTTAAAACATTATGGTCATCAAAGGGGAAGCAAGCAACTATCATATCCTTTATCCTCGGATGCTTCTTTGTTGAAAAGAGAACTCCATTATGATCAGATACTGTAATAGATGGTCGAACCCAGTAAGGCATTTATGAAGACGGAATCCCCGAAGTATACATCTCCTACCAGGTTGAACTTCACCATTGGAATATGTGAGAACTCGTTCAAAATATTTTACATAGTGAATTTGGCTTGGAAGAACAAGACCCTTGCCATCTATACACCGTTTCTGGTTGTAATAAGCAATGGATTCTTCAGCAGTGGGGTAGAATTTGAGGTAAAAAAGACTCGATATCATGAGCCCTGTTCTATCCATGCCAGCTTTACAATGAACAACTACTACATTCTCTATATCTTCCTTCAGCCCTGAGTACGCACTTTGACAAAATGATACTATGAGTTGAATTGGAGGGCAAGAGACGTGGTACAGGTGACGTGGTACAAGTGACGTGGTGGAGAACGGAAATGTGGTGAAGGTGAAAGAGTCGTATTCAACCAAATCAAACAGAGCCGTCTTCGATTCGGACTGTTCAACACATGTATTAATGATTTGCAAGGGCAGAAGACATACTATTTCAAACAATCAAAGCGCACCGTGTATGACTTGGCTGCCAAGAAAACCGGATCTGAGCAGATTTCTCAGGGAAAACGAAATGTAGTCACAATTGTTAAAAAAAAACACTGATTTTTTTACGCGCGGCAGCCAAAAAGGGACTCCAAAGAACCGAACATTTCTCCCAGACCACCACGAATTTTCCCAAACGGTTTCTGGGTTATCTAATTAACCCACCTGGCAACAAAACCCATGTTTTATTTTTTTGAAATTCGCTACCATTTGGGCAAATCGAGCATGTAAAGTTTGACGTTTTTCTGCTGTTTGCGTTTTTTCTCTGAGTTAATTTTTTCTGTTCTGCACTTTTTGCATTCGTTTTTCTTATCTGATCTATTGTTTTGCCGTATGTTTAGTAGGTGGAGCGAGGAACTTTGAGCTTACAGGGCCTTCTCTGCTGAAATATGTATTGAATATGTATAATAATACAGACGTTTTCCTGTACGCCCCCTTTGATAAGGACTCTCACAAATTCCACTTTCTCAAGAATGCAAATAGTCTCGCAGCTGTCCGCATCTTTAGCCCTCTAAGGATAGATGTGACCACTGTGCATTCAGAAGCTTTGACATCAAACGGTTCTCCAAATGGATTACAGGGATTATTGCAGTACTTCAATTTGGTTGAGGGTCTCAGTTGAGAAAATAAAGGATGATTTAGTAAAGCAATGGGAAGTTTCACAACCAGATGCTCAACTATCTCTTCCATATGCTCTTGCCCATCATTAGTAAGTTTAATTCTCTGCTTCTAATTGATAAGGTAGCTATCCAAAGGTGAAATCAACTCAGAAATCTGCCACTAAATGATGAATGCCTCCTACAGGAATCAACAGGTCAAAGCTTGAACAGGGAGGCATATTTTTTTTTTTTTTTTTTTTTTTATTGAAGCCACAGTGAAAACTAAGAATGGAGATAGCCCTAGATTGTTTTTCTCTCTCTTTTTTTTCTCTTCTCTGAAATTGTAAAATTTTTATAAAAAGGATTAATGATTTTCAATTTCAGGCAGCAAATACTTCAAGAAAAACATGTTAAAAACAAGACTTTGACTAAGGTCCTAGGCTGGTTTTTCATCGATCTGAGCTGGGTGACTAGGATAGGATCCATGTCGGGACAATTCTGGAGATGCCCATGTGGTCGGTTTTTTTATTAGATCCCTGTAACTTGTTAAACCTTGAAACAGCTGCGGGATTGTCAGATAGCTGCGGGATCAGGGCAGTTTCTGCAACTAAGTTGCAAAACCTTATTTGAACAAGATACAGTGTTTTGAAGACCACTACAAAGCATAACCAGACAATTTTGGACAATTTGAACCTATCAAAGCACTTGAGTTTTATTTTTTCATTTTATTTTTTTTTTATTTTTTTATTTTTTGAATCAATTGAAGTGATGAAGTTTATTTTGTCTCCTATTTTTTTTTTGTAACAATTATTTTTCTGATCCTCCAGATCACACAAAGTGCAGGAGGAGAGCATAGTCAAGAATTATTGTTTTGTTTTTTTTACTTAACAATCCTTTTTCTGATCCTCCAGATCACACAAAGTGCAAGAGGAGAGCATACTCAAGGATTATTAATTTTTTTCCAGATGTAAGAAATAAGGTCTCCTAATTACACTTCCCCGGCAACGGCGCCAAAATGTTCAGTCAATTTAATGTCTTAAATTGCTCTACATAAATTATCAATCCGGGTATCGTAAACTGATGAAGTGTGGTGCACTATATGTGCTTAGTTAACCTTTCTCTTACTTCGTTGTTTTATAGTTTATGTTCAACTCTTCCTAAAACTCTGCTTCAAGCACATGTGCTATGTAAAGCACGATTAAGAAGTAGTCAGAAATAAGTCCAAAAAGTAGTCAAGCTCTAAGGTGACAAGTAAGAAAAACCACTTTAAAGACCAATTATAATGTTCAACTCTTCCTAAAACTCTGCTTCAAACACATGTGCTGTGTAAAGCACGATTAGGAAGTAGTTAGAAATAAGTCTAGAAAGTAATCAAACTTTAAACTTGCAAAGAAAGAGCTTGAAAGAAATAACTTGAAATGAAACTGAAAGCAAAGAACTTGAAATGACTTGAAAGTAAATGACCACTTCCAATGGCACTAGACACCATTCATGCTGCTGCAAATAGAAGAAAAGAAAGTCACTTTTAAAACCAAAGATAATGATTATCTCTCCCTAATTCTCTACTTCTGCCATATGTACTATGCAAAGTATGATTAGGAAGTAGCTCAAGTTGAATTAGAAAAGTGATTAAAAATGAGAAAAATCTACTTTAAAGACTAGTGATAACGTTTTGCTCTTTCTAACTCTCTACTTCAGCCATATGTACTATGCAAAGTATGATTAGAAAGTAGTGAAAGATTAGTCTAAAAAGCACTCAAAGCCAACTGCAAGTTAGTGGTATTCTGATCCTTAAAAGATAACAGTTCATGATAAAAGATCATTCATGTGTTAGCAGAACTTTGAGAAATAAGACTAAAAATCAGCTATAAAAACAAAGGCAGCAGCTTGAACCTGTCAACTTCAAATACCATTAGTTTGTAAAGCAAATACATAAACATAAAAACAAATCCCGAGAGAAAATAAAATGCAATAATTCAAACTGTACAAGGCAAGGGCCCCCTTCTACCTATGAAATCAAAGCATACTTAAAATTGCATGAATGAAAATCTAATCTACCTTACATTCTACAAAGCAATATTTACAAAATGAAATCTAATCTACTTACATCCTAATATGCTCCATGACATCTACTTCACATCTCCTTCCATGTTGAGAACATCAAAGCTTTATTCAATTTCTTCAAAAGTGCAAAGTACAAAAGCTTTCAAAAGCCATGAGACTAACAAGCTAAAAGGACTAAGAAAAGATTAAAGGAAAGACTAAAGAGAGACTAACTAATGAAGGAGAGAGATCTCCTATTTATACAAAAAGATGAGAGCCATCTCATTAATGATAATCCATGAATATCTCCCTCTACCTCTAGAGTCCTAATCAAAATAGGAACTGATAAGACACATGTCTTTTAGAGTTACAATACAATTAGGAGATGTAACACATATCCTCATGATCCCATGATTCTTTTCAACCAAATTCGAATATGGCCTTAGAGTGCCACATAAGGGTCTTCTAGAAGCCTCCTTTCAACCTACACATGTCAACAAACTCAACCCATTTGTTAGGTATAAGCATATGCACATTATTTTCTAATGTTTAACCACAAATTCACTTAAAAGGCTTAGAAATAATAAATATTGGAAAAACATAAAGGTAGCCCAATGATAATGAAAGTGGGATGAATGTGGTGACATAGTAGTGAAATGGAGGTGAAATGGAGGTGATATAATGGACATAATAGCGAAAGTGTAATGCAAATGAATGACATTTTCAAGACTCAACAAGGGGCCCAACCCTAGGTCACTCGAACCCAATGCAACCAAGAGAATGGCTAAACCAAAGGGCACAACGTTAGGCCCTGGAATTGTGACCACTAATGACGTTGTATGTGGAAACATAATCAAAAATTTTCAGGACTAGGGGCTTAATGTGTAGGTTAACATTCTTGTAGGCCATATTTGCGTGTCAATTCCAAGTTTGGGGCACTGAAGCCAAGTTTGGATTGAGCTGTGGGATGACTTGCCATATAATTTGGGAAAAATTGGTAACAAGAATAACTTTCTCAATTTTTTGGCCAAATGAGGTGCAGAAAGAACCCAAATGGGGGTTTTTAATAGTTTTGGGTCCAATGGAGACATCAATTTTGTTTTTTGAGAAATATAAAAGAATGTAAACACACTTTTGAGCACCTAATGAAAGAGGCCCTACATTGGAAGCTGGACCAGGAGATGTAGCCCAGGAGAGGGGTGAACTCCTTTATCATTTTTTGTGTTATGTGTTTCGGATATGCTTATTTTTTCTTTGTTTGGTTGTAAATTGTGGTTAAATTCACTTGTTTTATGTATTTATTAAAGTGATCCTCTACCCAAAACACATATAATTTTCACTTGCAAATTGTTAAAAATCTTCAAGCTTACATATTCAGATCATTTTGGTATCAGAGCAACAGGTTATTGTGAAGGTATAATTTGTTTGCAAATGTTTCTCTGATGCTTATAAGGTTGAAGCTTAAAAAATGAAAAGGAGAACTTGTGGAGCCAAGATCTCAAATTTTTTCAAGCAGAAAAAACACACCTCAAGATTCAATAATTATAGCATATGAAGAAGGTCATGAAGGGATGCTTGAAGATGAAATAACTTTATGAAAATAACTCTTTTAGATGCCTGAAATGGTAAAGGTTCTTTATGAAGTGGGAAATGCAAGTTTGTATGGAGAGAGCTCAAAACCTCCAAAAGGAGATGGAGGAATAGGAGAAAACCTTCACCTCCATCACCCTCATCCTCCTCTTCATCCTGATCTTCTACTTCTTCTACCCTTTCACAAAAACAAACACCTCTAAATTCTCCAATGGGACAAGGTAAAACTCCTTTGCGAAAGCTTGATATTAAGTTTGAATTGCCTATGTACAATGCAGAGGTAGATGTTGATAAATTAGATGATTTGATTCATTAAATTGAAGTGTATTGTAGGATACAAAGAATCAAGGATGATGAAACTAAGATTCAGCGTACTTCTGTTAGATTGGAAGGTGCAACACTTATTTGTTGGGAAGACAAAACTCAAGAGGACATGAAGAAACATTGTAAGGTTTTATCCTCTTTGAATGATTTTGTTGTTGCAATAAAAAGAAATTTTTATCCATTAGCATACATGCAAAAAGCTATCATGGATTGGCAAAACATTAGGCAAGCTAAGGGGGAAAATGTGCAATTTAATGCTAGAGAATTTAGGAAAAGAGCTTTGATTTTGGGTATAGATTTGTCCTCTCAAGATACTTTTCTCAAATACATTGGAGGATTGCATAGTTACTTGAGACATACCATTCTTATGTTTAACCCTAAAAAACTAGATGAATTATGTGTACACACAACTCATGTAGAGGCAAGAGGAAAAAAAATTTCTGAAAAATTAGTGAAAAATCAATCAAGTATGGAGAACTAGTGAAATTAAATAAAAATATATATAATAAAAATTTTGAAAAAACTTATTACAATAATGTAAGGAAAACCTAAAAATACATAATAAATTTGAGGAAAACGTAGAAAATAGCAAATTACTTAAACTTAAATTAATAAAAAATCAAAATATTAGAAGAAATAATCTACTAAACACCTCTACTTTAAACATGGACAAACAAAAATTTAATTAGAATAATAAATAATTAAAAATTAATAGACAATTTATTAAAGTAAGGAAACTTATTACATTAGATAAATAACTAGCTAATAACATAAACTTATATTAATCAATAATTAAAAATATTAGGTAAAACAATTTAAACATAAATAAGTGTATTTAATTAGAATAAATTTAAATAAAAAAAAGATTAAAAAAGTTGAAAAACATAAAAAGAAAAATATAATCAATAATGAACGCAATATATCAATTATTAAACTAAAGTAACTTATATAATTAGTAATTTATTAACAATAAAATAATAATAATGAATTTAAAATAGAAATCATTAAACTGGTTGGCTCCCCAACTTGACAACCTCACCTAATCATATTTATTACACCAGCTCCTCTTCTTTGTAAATCAGTCCTGATGATGAGTCTTGCTCTAGACTCAAAACATTGAGAAATTAAAAATGAAAACTGTGGAATATACAAATTCATTGTCTCAACAAGGAGGAAGACAAGATTGTTGCAACTACACAATATAATTTAGGTTATGATTCGGAAGATGAAACAAAGATCACAACCATGGGTTTGAAAGGTAAGGACATTGCAATTAATAGTTCTTCAAATTGTCTCAATGATACTCAATATGAAAAAAAGAGAATAAAGTTTTCCCACATTAGAGTCATTTCAAAACATACCAAGATAGATACAATGTTTGATAGTGGTTCACAAGAAAATATTATCTCAAAAGACATTGTTAAGAAGTTGAAATTAGAAACCGTTCCTCGTCCTAAACCTTATCCTTTAGTTTGGGTATGTGAGAATTCAAAATTGCAGGTGACAAAGAAATGGATACTTAGATTTGCAATTACTGCCAGCTTTCTTGATGAGGTTGAACTTGATGTAGTTTCAATTGATATATGTGTATTATTTTGGGAAGTCCATATCTTTATGATAGGAGAGTTATTTTTCATCGCCATGAGAATACATATCATTTGTTCAAGAATGGGATTGAGTACATTGTTAGAGCGCATAACAAGAAATTGAGTTTGTCTCTTATGAATGCTGGAAAAATGAAGAGGACTATTAATGCTAGTCAGAATTTTGCATTGTCAATGTTCAAGCACAAAGATGTTGAGGAACCTAAAGCCTTTCAAGGATATGAATCATGTTTGAAATCTGATTTTATTGAGGTTTCTAATTCATGTGATAAGATGTTTAAGGAGTCTAACAAGTTTCCTACTAAAAGAGGTAAACAAAATGAAGTGTGATTGCAGTAGGATGCTTCATTGTTGAACATTGGTGTGAACAAGATTCTAGTGTTAAAGCATGTGGATGTCATAAATTAAAATGAAAAGGCTATTTGACAAAGAGGACATTGGTCCCAAAACATCTTCTTGTGGGTTTTATAATGTTTTGGTTTTGAAGAAGGATGGTGAATGGTGATGGCGATCACATTTGGTGAAGAGTCAAGCCAAGTGCAAAGCTAGACATGCTAAGCATCATTATGGCAACAATGTTCAAGGTGAAGTGAATTTTAAATTGAATAAGTTTCCTTTGATTGAAGACCGAGGAAGGAATGTTCAGATTCCTTCAAGGGCAGTTTTATTTTTTGAAAATCTTGGGAAATTGTAGCAAGATCTCATCTTTAATAGCAAGACAAGGACTCCAAAATTAGGGAAAGTGATGTACTTTCATGAGAATCTCAAAGCGATAA
The DNA here is from genome assembly GCA_031772625.1 of Pinus tabuliformis. Lineage (NCBI taxonomy): Eukaryota > Viridiplantae > Streptophyta > Pinopsida > Pinales > Pinaceae > Pinus > Pinus tabuliformis. Next base: position 628,424,673 of record CM062808.1, read on the forward strand.
AAACAAGAAAAGCCAAATGCATTGAGGTTGGAAGGGCGAGGGAACTTTAAACTCATATAATTGTTGACTCAAAATGAGCTTTTGGAGGTCAAAAAGATTCCAATGGGAAGGAGTGATCCAAGGGATTAGTTTAGTGCTAAAAATTCAAAGTGATAAAAAATGATTGAAACATGTATGATTGATATATCTCGGTGATCTACATCCAACGCAACTCGTTTCACTTGAAACTAATATCATATGCTCCCGATATTGTGTTATAATCGATTCGCCAAACAACTAAAATTTTAAAGATGGGTTGCAGGTACGCCTAGTCAGCAATCCATACATTGACTAGGCAGATGATTGTATTTTTTTGGGCCTATGGTCGTTTGACATTTTCCTCGTTCTCATTGGCTCGAATTTATTATTGTTGTGCTGACTGTGTAAAGTTTGGACCAAGAGTGGAGGGCCATGTGGGCTAACCAGGGGTCGCCACCTGGCCTCTGAAGGTTGGTTCAAAAATTTGGTATGAGGTTAAACTTCCTGCACAAGATTTGTAATTGCGACTTGGAACACACAACAATAGGCCTGCACCAATGCACCACAATTGTTTCTTAATAGCATTGGTGGAGGGGTTCTATATAAAGTTTAGAAAAAGCACCATCAAGGGAGGGTACTTGGCTAAGACTTAGCTCCTAGGCACCCCATCACCCATGGGACTAGAGGCGGAGGGGCCAAGGGCCTAGGCCTTAGCCCAACCCATGACCACAACTAGCAACACCAAACGCAATCGGAGTCGTAGATAAAATCAGAGGTAGAAGGTTGGAGGGGTCCAACCGCAAGGTCACATGACACCCCATAACATTGAGCATGCGAAAATGTGGAGGGGGCTAACCCAAGGGGCCATAGAATAGCGAGCACGCAGAATAAGGGGGCAACCCCAAGTCACTGGGATGCAATGTGACCAGGAGAGCGGCTAAACCAAAGGGCGCGGAGTTAGATCTTGGAATCTCGGCCCCCAATGTGGTTGTATGCGCTAATGCGACTGAAATTTTCGGGATTGAGAGCTTAGTGGGCGGATTAACGATCCTATAATTTCTCCCATTGGGTGGAATTGTAGGCTAGATTTGTGCGTTGGTTCCGAGTTTTCGGTGCTCAAGCTAGATTTGTGTAGAATTGTGGGATGACTAGGTATAGAATTTGGGAAAAATTAGTAACAATCATAACTTTCTCAAATTTTTGGCCAAATGAGGTGTAGAAAGAACCCAGATGGGGGTTTTTGACATTTTTGGATCCATTGGAGACAACATTTTTTCTCTTTGAGCAATATAAATGCATGTAAACACACTTTTGAGAACTTAATGAAAGAGGCCTTGCATTGGATGCTGGACCAAGAGATGTATCCCAGGAGAGCGGTGAACTCCTTTATCATGCTTTGTGTTATGTGTTTTAGATATGCTTATTTTGTCTGTGTTTGGCTGTAAATTGTGGTTAAATTCGCTTGTTTATGTGTTTAGTAAATTGATCCCCTACCCAAAACACATATAATTTTCACTTGCATATTGTTAAAAATCTTCAAGTTTACATATTCAGATCATTGAGTACCTCTCAAATCTGTCTGTTCTATTTTAGGTGCTAATCCTTGCCAAAGAGCTTTGGCTTTTATGGGTTTGCTCTATTCCACATTCCCTCTCTCGGGATTGAATAAAATACACTTTACTCTGTCTGGTGGATAATTGGCCTTCTCCTCAGAGTTAATATGAATCTGAATCAATGGGGCACAGTTCCCTAGCTTTCATTGGCAAGTACAATGAGTTTGGGGGAAGACTAAAGGTGTTGGAAATTAGGGGACAAGTTGGATTCAAAATGTGGTGGGGCCTGAGAGGAACGACAAGAAGTAGTATTGGTGTTGGGAGAATGAATTGTGGTTGCTTGGATGTAGTCACTCAGTTGAAGCAGAAAATAGATGTGCTTCAAGTGGACTTGCTTGTCTTAAATTTGAAATTAAAGGACTATAGGTTATCCATAGTTCAACTACTAGAGGAAAATCATTCTCTAAAAGAAAGTTGGTCAAACAAGATGATGAGGTGGAGGCCTTAAGTAGCCAACTATTGGATCCCCATAACAAAATTAATCATTTGAAAAATCCACTTAACGATCCAACCATGACCCAAGAAGAGTAGTTTCTAGACCTTATGAGGCCAACAATTGGGGAAGAATACAAATGTATCTGAAGTATGTTGCTTAGGAATGTTTTAAAGTATGTTACTTAAGAATGTTTTGAAATTTAATATAGTATGTACTCTATTATGTTATCAACAATATACTTTGTCATTGAGCACAGGGTTTATGAAAATCATACTCTTCATAAAAAAAGAGTTTAACATATAAAATTAATTGGAAATATAAATAATTTAAGTTATATGTAATTAGTATTTTCAAACGCTATATAAATAGTTTATAATTTTTTTTTTAATTACTTTTAGCTTTAGCTTATATAAAATTATTGAAATTATATTTTTTTTATTAAAATTATAAATTAAAGTTATATAATTTATATTATTTAATTTTTTTTTAAATATTTTAATAGGTTAAATATTTGTATATTTAAAAAAATTAATTTAAATAATAAAAAATTATAAACTTTAAGTCACTCTACCGCATACAAAGTTGAAATTGAAGTTGAAACTGAATACTGCATTAAAATGGTAGAACTTTTAGAAACTCACTCTTCCTCATAACAACAAAGTGGTTACTGAAGCTTCTAACAAAGTTGACGTTGTTACTGAATATTGCATTAAAATGGTAGAACTTGTAAAACTAGGTCAGTCTGTGAGAACGGACTTGGCCAACATAAATATTGATATTGTTTTAACGCAAAGTTGGAATTGTTACTGAAAGATTACATTAGAATATTTGAACTTAGAAAGAAAAGAGTCACCATAATGTTTTAACTTTCCAGTTACAGTCATATATATGGTATATCATACATCATATATCCGCAATATACTAAGTATCATTCTTAGACTTCGAATAGATAATGAGAGCAGAAGGTTCCACCAATGGCTTAACAAGTATCTTAATACGGGGTGCATCAAATAATAGCTCCAGATGAAGGAACGGATTGCGTTTATCACTCTCGGCATCTACATTTTCCAGCGTATCATAAAGAGATTTCGTCGTCCAATAACAAAGCAGGATTTTAACCTTGGCTCATAAGTGGCCGATTTTTCTCCATTAGTACTTTGTAGTGGGCGCTACTACGAGAATGGGAGTCTAGCCATGGTGCCTGGCCAAGCGGTTCACAACTTTTTATAGTTGATCAACGTTGCGTGCATAGTAGATCCAACCCATGAACTCTGAGCACGCCACCAAAGAGTCCATTCTTACCCTTGATGGCGAATCTATATGCTTGATTGAAGATTCCCCTAAAGGATTGGGGTATTGGGCTATAAACTCAAGTCTAATCTACCCACCTTTTGCAGAATTGGCGCACTCGGTGCCTGAAAAGCAGTAAATACAAGTATAAACACTCATCCTACTAGATATACGCTTTAAAATTAACAGGTCAAAACATAGATACGTACGCACTAAACTGGTGTGTGTTAGTGCTGTGACATTTGCCAAGATTCAAGTGCATTGGCATCAGTCTCATCCATTCTGAGTTTGAAACGTACCAGTGCATGCATGTAGCAGTATATTGGACTTTGATGTACCCTTTGGATGTAAGAATGCCTCCCCTTATCAGTGCATATTTGTAGCGTTATGTTGGCTTTGTTGTGCCCTTCTTTCATAAGAGTTTCTCCTTGAAGTCGAAACGGTGCAGTATAAAAATATCAGGATTGATGACTGCTCCCAATGGGTAACTGAATCTATCTGGAATGGAGGCGTTTATTAATCAAATTGTGTTTGCACACTCATAATTTGCAGCGAGGTTTGTTTGGATGGTCGTTTGCCTGAACTTGTTGACTGATATAACCTCGGGCAAGTTACACAATATCAGTAAACAATGTCAGGCATGCGACCATTCAAACAAACCTCGCTACAAAGTATGGGTGTGCATAGACATGTTGATTAAACGTCTCCATTGCATAGAGATTCTGTTGCCCACGGGGTTGTTCAGTACTAAAACAGATATCAACCTTTTAGTTTTATACTGCACTGTTTCGACCTCAGCTTCAAACAGCAGAATGCATGTACCAGTCCGCACTGATTAGATGAAGAGGAAGGACTGATTAAATAGACATGTGTGGATTACAGGATTGCCCAGATCGAATATTTATATATAGGTATTTACCAATTAATCATTGGTTTATGCTGAAGTTGTTGAAGTAGCTAGAAAAAGAGTTCTTAAAAGTGCTAAAGTTGTTGAAGTTTGGTGTCGAGTTGCATTAAGATGAAAATACAAGTGTAGTGGACGTGAAGCCAAGGGTAAAAGGTGGCCGCTGGATAGGAGAGCGAAGTAGTTGAAGAGTACCATCAATAAAATTATTCTTCACGCTTTGTCTTCCGCCAACACTACATGGATTTTAGCAATTCTTGAAAATCATTTTTACCTATCACATTTTACAGCTTTTTCGGTAATTTGAAATATGACGGAACCATTTAAATCTTCTAATATTTAAAATGTTTTTTAAAACATTAAAAATATCTAAATATTAAAACATAATCTAAATATTAAAACATAATCTAAATAATAAACGATTAAAAATTATAATATTATGAAAATTATAAGATCAAATTTTAAATAGAATTTAAATGATAATGCATTACTATTTAAAAAAATATATATCATCAAATTTCAATTAAAAAAACTCATTTATTTTTTAACAAAATATCTAAACATAAACAACACAAGCCAGACTGAAACTCCGTAAAAATGTATAGAAAATTAAGAAAAAGAGGAACACTGTAACCCAACCGTTTGCCTTTACGTTAGAATGTACACGTCAGTGACTCGATTGGTGTTTCTATGTGTGCTAATTTCTATCAAGTTTCCAATAGTTTTGCGCGTAAAATATTTTGCTGGCATGAAAACTTACTTCCGATATCGGTCGGAATAGACCATAGATATTTTTTATGTCAGGTTTAAATAATATTTATGTTCGCATTTTTTCCTTTTATTTCTTAATGTTCATGAATCTTTTGGAAGGAGACGTAATTCGACTAATTCTAGTCATTCTAACCTAGTGGAAGAGGAACTTCAACCTTTTCTCAGTCTCTAATTATACCAAATATATTCAAAAGCATTTTTGGGAGCGCATTTTTGAAGTCATATTGCAGTATATAATTGCATACATGTCCATTATGTCTTTTTTCACATTCTAATTTATGATAGGAACTCACGAAGTTGTTGAGGGTAAATATGATCTAATGCCTCATTTCTATTATTATTATGTTATTTTTGTAAACTCTTTAATCATATCTTATGTTGTTCTTTAAAGGAATATTAAGGTTTTAGACACTTAAAAATTAGTTAAGATTACTTTAGTATAATGATTTTGTGCAGAATTTTTTTCTTAGTGTGTATTATGCTTGTCTAAGATTACATGAGCTTTTTTAATTTAGAGATAAACAAATAGTATTTGGTGTTGTGGCCAGCCTGATCGCACAAAGAACACGAAGGTGGAGGATTTGGTGCAATAGTTTGTTTGGTTGTATCTTGGTATGTCTTCTGAGTGCTCACTTTATTTTTAGCTTTGTTGCACCTTATAGCTTCTTGCCAAATATGAACAAACTATAGTTGGGGTTGGATTGGAACTGAAGTATTATAAGGGGATGTTGGAATAGGATAAATGGGTGTGAATACCACATAAGGTTTGAGCTTGTCTAGTGGGTTCGGATATGGAGGACCCATGAACCAAACTAGAATACCCATAATTATGTTGGGAAAATTCAATGTGGCCATTACAAGTGTAGTAACCACTCTCAAAGGTGGGAAAAAGAAAGGAATCTCACCAAATTTATAGTGACCATGGAGAACACCCACAATTATAGGTGTTCTATTTTTAGGGGTAGACTGATGAGTAATTGGCTAAAAGGAGGTATTAGGCTATTGGGAAGCTTGGGACCCAAACAACATGCAAACATGAGAAGCTCTAGGTATAGTGATGATAGGTTGTGGGCCATAGTAGGCCCCAAGAAGTGAAAATATTTATAGACCATAGGAATGATTTTGTTGAAGGAAGCCATCACTTGGTTTCCAAGCATGAAGGAGATAACATTTTCTAGATTAACCTCAAGCTTACGATCATAACACATGAGTTGGTCAATGGTGACTATCTTCACATTATAAGGGAAGCTTATGGTACAATATATAGAGAAATATAATTCCTTCATGGCCTACATGAAGCTGAGTCCTAAGAAGATATTGTAGCCTAAATGGGCATAAAAAACTTCCATATCTAGCAAGACTTGCTTGCTAGCCAACTTGATAGGGAAATTTAGCATAGGCATCCTAATTGCAAGGGGTGACCATCACATACTCACAATATGATCGTAGATGGCTCTAGTACGGGAGAAATGTTAGGTCCCTATAATACTGGTGATTACCCCATTACTATTGTATTTATATCCCTTATTAATATTTTTGTGCCCCTATTGTCCCCATATTATTATTACTGTGCCCCATAGAATCCCTATATTGTTATTTTTGTGCCTTTATATTATTATTGTTAGTTCGATTGGGTTATATTGTGACTCCTTAGACTCCTATATATAGAAAGGAGGTTTTGTCATTTGAATCATCAAAGAATCATTCATTTGTGTAATGTAAAGGAGGTTTCCCCTCAAAGAGGTTGAATTCTAAGGCGTTGATCTATCTTTTCTATCTTTTTGTGAGCTGGTTTCATAACATTTGGTATCAGAGCTTTGGATTCTAGGGTTTCGCTGCTCCAAATAGGTCATCGTGGCATTTTCACTATAACTTTTTTCTACAATGTTTCAGAAGCGAAAAAAAAAACCCATTTGAGACGAAATAGCACTGAACCTTGGGTTCGAATTTCAGAGCTTTTCGAGATATATTTTTTGAGATATGATCTGAGGAAGTTAGTTTTTTTGTAGACTCCTCAATTACATTCCAAATAGGTGACCTGGGGAAAATCGTCATAACTTTCTCTCTGATCATCGGATTGAAGTTTCGTAAGAAGGTATAGAAATAGGACGGACTGTAGTTTCTTGTATATATTTTTCAGAGCCAAAGGTCAAAAGAGGGACACGTGGCATGTCGTACAAGTTCGCTCTACTGAACTAGTCTATAATCAGGTCACTGTGGGAGATTTGTCATAACTCTTCCTTGGAGAATCCAATTTCGATTAGACTAGTGGCATTGGAAAGAGGACATAGAGGGCTACTGCAAGTCACAATTTCAGAACTGGATGATCTGAAATTACAGAGATACATCAGAGGCAATATCGAGCTCCTACAAAGTGAAAAAAAAAGGTGTGTAGATTTTTATTTTTATTTTTGCTTAAGCTTGGTTTGAAAAATTATTTTGAAGGAATTCAAAGGGCATAGTAGAGCATTATTATCGATAACTGATGCCCCGAGGAAAGAAAATGCAAGCACCTAGTAAGCAACTTGAAAGCTCTAGCATGACTCATGAAGAAGAGGAAGAAATGCTACATGATATATCAAAATTACAAGACCAAGTGCAACAAATGTCACTCTCACAAAAGCTAAGATAAAGGGCATTGAAGCTAAGATGGACAATTTGAAGATAGATTTGAAGACAGACATGACAGATTTGAAGACAAATTTGACAAATTTTCTACAAGAAATACTTACAAATGGTGAAAGGGTAGTAAAGGAAACTCATGACGCGAACAAAAGAAATGTTAATCACGATTTCATAGACTCTAATGTTGGATCGAAGACCCACCATATTCCAAAAATCGATATGAGGAAGTTTGATGGCAAGGATCCCGCAACATGGATATTACAAATGGAGCAATTTTTAAATCTCAATAATGTGCAAAACACACAAAAGGTACGTATTGCAACTTTATATTTGGAACCAAATCAGTTTGTATGGTATCAATGGCTTTTCTCTCGTAAACAAATTATCGCTTGGGCAATTTTTACGTAAGAATTGATAGCACATTATGAGGATACAAAAAGCAACACTTTTTTTAGCCAATTGATAAGTCTCAAAACAAAAGGATTCAATAATGGAACACATTGAAGAGTTCCAAAAATTGAACATAAGGGTAAAAAATATTCCAGAGGAGCAAAAGCATTGATGTGTTCATAGGGACTTTAAAGGATAATATCCAACATGATGTTCACCTTTGGGAACCTGATTCATTAGAGAAGGCATTCAGGTTAGCAAGAAAAATGGAAAGCAAAATTATGGCAACCAGGAAGCATACCACTCACAACTATAAAGATGGAAGTGTTGTTGCCCCTAGTCTTCCACAACCTATAAGGTTGACACCACAACAATTGGAAGAAAAAAGAGCAAAAGGGCTTTGTTACAGTTGTGATAGCAAATACACTAAAGGTCATAAGTGTGCTGAGAAGAAATTATTCTACATAGATTGTGAAGAGGAAGAAGAAAACAAGCAAGAAAGGTCAAAAGAAGAGGATATACTCCAGGAACAAAGCCTAGATAAAGAAGAAATGAATTCGACCATATCTTGTAATGCATTGGCGGGAATTACCACTCCTCAAACCATCAAGATAGAAGGACAAATCAAGAAGAAAAAGGTAATAGTGTTGATTGATTCAGGAAGTACCCACAATTTTATTCATTGTAAGGTAGCAAAAGAATTGAATTGCTTCCTATATCCAACACGAGAGTGTCAAGTGATGGTTACACATGGAGGAACAATAAATTGCTCTAGAAATTGCCATAATATCAAGCTATCCATGGGAGAATATGTATTGACTAGCCCAGTGCTTTTCATTCCAATGGGAGGTGTTGATGTTGTACTAGGAGTCCAATGGCTACAATCCTTGGGTACAATAGCTTTTAATTTTCAAGAACTTTTCATGAAATTTTCTGGGGAAGGAAAGGAAGTTGAATTAAGGGGTATTGCAGGGAAACCGAGAAAGATAATAATCTCTAACGGTATGACAAAGCTTCTAAAAAAGGAACAAAGAGGTGTAATTGCACAATTATGTTCATTAGATGTTTCCACATCGAAATCATCTATTTCTCCAGATCTCCAAAAAGTCTTGGACAATCATTCCAAGGTATTTGAGACTCCCAAAGCTCTCCCACCTATTCGTGATCATGATCATGCTATTCATCTGATTCCAGGAAGTGTTCCTCCAAACATCAGGCCGTACAGATATCCCTATGCCCAAAAGAGTGAAATTGAACATATGGTTGCAGAAATGCTAGAGGCTGGTATAATTCAACCTAGTCAAAGTTCTTTCTCTGCTCCAGTAGTATTGGTGCACAAGAAGGATGGATCATGGCGCATGTGTCCAGATTATAGGGAGCTCAACAAGCTCACTATTAAAGATAAGTTTTCCCATTCCTGTCATTGATGAATTACTGGATGAATTTCATGGATCAATTTACTTCACCAAGTTGGATCTTCGTTCAGGATATCATCAAATCAGAATGAATACTGAAGACATTCCGAAAAAAACATTTAGAACTCATGAGGGTCATTATGAATTTTTGGTCATGCCTTTTGGCCTTACCAATGCACCTTCTACATTTCAAGGTTTGATGAATTCCATTTTCAAACCCTTCCTTAGAAATTTGTGTTAGTATTTTTTGATGATATACTAATCTACAACAAGTTTTGGAAGGATCATGTTGAACATGTTGACAGGGTGCTACAACTATTGGAGGAGAAACAATTATATGCAAAAAGATCCAAATGTTTCTTTGGAGTACAAGAGGTGGAATATCTGGGTCATATTGTATCTCATGAAGGAGTTAGGTAGACCCTAGCAAAATTAAAGCCATTAAGGAATGGAAAATCCCCACATCCATAAAGCATCTGCGAGGATTTCTCGGGTTGACAGGGTATTATCGCAAGTTTGTTAAGAATTATGGGAGAATAGCAACACCTCTAACAACATTATTGAAGAAAGATGCATTTTCATGGACTCTAGAAGCAACAAAGGCCTTCGAACATCTTAAAGAGGCAATGTGCCAAGCACCGGTCTTAGCTACACCGGACTTCACAAAAACCTTTATTGTGGAATGTGATGCTTCAGGAAATGGAATTGGTGCTGTTTTAATGCAAGATGAAAGACCCATTGCTTTTGAAAGTCATCCAATCAAGGGAAAATTTTTACACAAAGCTATTTATGAGAAGGAAATGTTGGCAATACTACATGCACTTAAGAAATGGCAAACCTACCTAATGGGAAGACACTTCAAGGTAAAAACGGATCATGATAGCCTTAAATACTTTTTAGAACAAATATTATCCTCTGAAGACCAACAAAAGTGGGTCACAAATATGTTGGGTTATGACTTTGAAATCATCTACAAAAAAGGGAAGCAAAATGTGGTGGCAGATGCACTCTCAAGAAAGGATGAGGATGTGGAAGCATTGTTGTGTGCCATTTCTATTATCCAACCAGATTGGATAAACGAAGCAAGGGAGGAATGGAAGAATGATGAAGAAGTGTGGGAACTTATTCAAAAGTTACAACAAGATTCCAGTACATATGATACATTTAGCTGGCAAAATGATTCGTTATGGTACAAAGATCGCTTATACCTCTGTAAGAATTCCCAACTCAAACAAAAGATTCTTATGGAATTACACACTTCTCCCTTAGGATGGCACTCGGGATTTTTAAAAACTTACCACAACATTAAGAAGGAATTTTCTTGGGATGGCTTTAAATCAGATATTCAAAAGTTTGTGGCAGAATGTTTGGTTTGCCAACAAAATAAAGTTGAAACAATTAAGACCCCGGGTCTATTACAACCTTTATCCATTCCATGCCAACAATGGGAGGAGGTTTCAATGGATTTTATCATAGGTTTACCCAAGTCTGAGGGGAAGAGTGTCATCATGGTGGTAGTTGACAGACTTACGAGGTATGCACACTTTTGTTCATTATCACATCCATTTAAAGCCAGTACAGTTTCTACTGCATTTATGGAAACAATTCAAAAGCTACATGGAAACCCAAAGATTATTGTGAGTGACAGAGATCCCATTTTCACTGGAAATTTTTGGACAGAATTATTTTCTTGTCTCGGTACTCAGTTTGCTCATAGCTCATCTTATCATTCCCAATCTGATGGGAAAACTGAGATAGTAAACAAATGTTTGGAAGGATATCTTCGTTGCTTTGTATCTAATAAACAGACACAATGGGTCAAATGGTTGCCTCTGGCTGAATGGTGGTATAACACTTCCTTCCATATAACAACAAAAATGACCCCATTTATGGCACTTTGTGGATATCAGCCACCATCCATCACATCATACTTAAGAGAAAATTCTAAGGTTCAAGCAGTGGAACATCACATCAAGCATCAACAACAAGTCCTCCAACTCTTTAAGGATAACGTCATGTTGGCGCAGAATAGAATGAAACAACAAGCAAATCAACATCGCAGCGAAAGAAGTTTTGATGTAGGTGATTGGGTATTCCTACGGCTACAACCATATAAACAAATGTCCCTCAGGTGAGCTAAGAAGGATAATAAATTGTCACCAAAGTATTATGGTCCATACAAGGTGTTGCAAAAGATTGGTACTATAGCATACAAATTGGAGCTTCCTGCAGCTTCTCGAGTGCACCCAGTTTTCCATGTTTCATGTTTAAAGAAGGTTATAGGCGACAAGCTCCCAGTTCAAACAATATTGCCAGAACTTGACGAGGAAGGAAAAATTATATTGAAACCGGAAGCAGTCATAGAAACAAGAACTCGACAACTACGAAATCGATCAATTTCGTAGTATCTCATCAAGTGGAAGAACTTATCCGCTGAAGGTTCCACATGGGAGGATGAGAATTTTATACAGAAGTATCTAGAACTACTCAAGCGTTGAGGACAACAGTTTTTTGAAGGAGAGGGGCATGTTAGGTCCCTATAATACTAGTGATTACCCCATTACTATTGTATTTATATCCCTTATTAATATTGTTGTGCCCCTATTGTTATTACTGTGCCCCATAGAATCCCTCTATTGTTATTTTGGTGCCTTTATATTATTATTGTTAGGTCGGCTGGGTTATATTGTGACTCCTTAGACTCTTATATATAGAAAGGAGGTTTTGTCATTTGAATCATCAAAGAATCATTCATTTTTGTAATGTAAAGGAGGTTGCCCCCTCGAAGAGGCTAAATTCTAAGGCGTTGATCTATCTTTTCTATCTTTTTGTGAGCTAGTTTCATAACAAGAAATGAGCATTTTCTAGACATGGGCATATATCATATAGGTGGATACCCCTTCATCAACAATGCATAATTGAATAACGACATTCTTGATGGATATTGGAACTTGAAAAGATGCATATGTGGGGAGACATGGAGTGTTCTCTTTATTGAGATCAAAGATAATAATAATATTATCAAAAGGATGGACTATGCCCAAAGCATAACATAGAATCTTTCTTTGTGAAGGGCATGTATGGATAAAGTCTAGTGCTAACATGGTTGTGGGGGATTTTGCAAATTCATTTATTATTCAATAGTTATGGGAAGTTGGAGCATGAGAATTGGTTGCATTTCGATGTAAAGGATCCTTAGTGATCTTCTATTGCACCTCAAATGATGGTAGAGTGATCTGTAGAGTCCTATTTGGTAACATAAAAGGTTATGCCTATTACATAGTTGAGTCTCTGTTGGGGGGGAATATTCTTGAGAATGTGTGGAGAGGTTGATATTAGCAAAATCTATAATTAGGATATGGTAGATTCCACTGGTAGGTTGATTGGGAGTTGGAATAGGGGGAGAGGCTTGGACGTAATTTATGGCCACATATCCTTGAATAAGAAATATGTTCCTAAGCATAAACAACTGTGAAGGTGGTTGAGCTGAGGTGGAAGGTTCTTGGTTACATCGTTTATAATTTTCTTGTGCTTCCCATAATTTATGCATATCAAGGAGAAGATGAATATCAAGATTATAATGGCCATAAACACCATAATGGGAAAAAGGATTATTCATGCAAAAAGCCTTATTTTTATTCAAAGGAGTACCCTAGTTCTTGGTTGTGGTATTTGAGTTTCCTCCATTGTTGGAATTAGGTAGTTGCCCTTGGTTTCTTGGGTTTCCCTAAGTATTGGCATTATATTTTCCCTTAAACTTATTCATTTTCTTTGAATTAAGGGGATTGGTAACATTTTATTAGGTATGCACTCGACCTTGTTGAGGTGGTTCTTGATAAGGCATGGGGGTTTCTAGAGCTAGTGATGGTGGGTTTGGAGCACTTGGCATATGACACCTCCTCAAGATAAGAATTACAGGTCATGACAATTTATTCTTGGACTTTGTGATTGTATAGGGACTCACATTCTAACATTCACACCTCAGTCACAAGTCTTGATAATTGTACCAATAATCATTGTTATCTTCAACCTGAAACTATTTAACAAAGTTTCTATGAAGTCTATGTTTTCCAAAGTAAATTTGGCTAGTTATATGTAGTATCAAGGAGTGTTTCCATTTTTAGAGTATCAAAGTAGCATCTCAATTGGAATTAGGTTTTCTATCCACTAGGATTAGGGGGAGAGAGTGTCTCATGTTTTGACAACAAAATTGGAGGAAGGAACAGGCCCTTTTGGCCTAGTACCTTCCCTTCACCTCACACTTCTCCTTTTGCTAAGACCCTTTTTACATGTGTCTATCAATTGGTTAGAATTTTTTATGTGGGTCTCTCTGGTGGGTCTTTACATGTATATGGTGATTGTGGTGGTCATCTTCATCCTACTTATTACATGGCAAGTAACGTTGTTTCAACATTCTCTCTTCATTGTCTTTCCTAAGTGTGCTCAGTTTTTCCTCAAAGAGGTCTCTACATTCAACCGAGGGTATACTCTACCCCCTACTTGTTATTATCTTGTTGGTCATTGTCACCCAATCATTATTGAGCTTCTTGCTTTGTTTGATGCTAACTTTGGTAAGAGTCATCCTTGTCAGGCATGACTCAATAGAGAGCATGCTCCTGACGAGGGGTTGGGAGTCATGATGGGATTATCAATGCACATGCACAGACTAGTGAACATGTAGTCGCAAAATGTTATAGGGTGCATACATCACTAGTAGTACAACATGAAATCATAGTTAGTGAACAAGCATGAAGATATATTAGACACATATGTACCTGAATCCATCCTTAACAAGATACCTGATTTGGGCTTAGAAAAGTGGGGGGGGTGGTGGGCAAGTAATATATACTCAATTTGGAGTTGTATTGGTGGCTTAAAGAAATGTTGGGGTTATTTTTATTCGAGTTGAATGCAAATGAAGATGAGATCCCGCTAAGGATCAAGGAACTACGTTTACTCTATGAAATTATGGACTAGAGCCTACAACAAATTGAGTGAATCCTTCGCATGATCGTAACCCTCCTCCTCCAACTAATCTCGCCCCTTTGGCACATGGGAACTGATAATTCAAGTTTGATAATTTCCATAGCCTTTTTTGTTAATGTCAGTTAGTTGGTTCTTCTTGTTATAGACCGTGAGCATTTGTTTTCACTTTTATGCTAAGCCAGTCTGTAAGGCCATGCATCCTAAGTTTTTTTCTTATTTAAACATACATATTATGAATATTTTGTCAATTTTGATGAATTCTTTCTCAAGACTCAAATTCTTCCTTTGGTCTTGTTTTTAGATGGCTATACCAGATGAATTTTCAAATATTTCTAATCTAATGCAATGTAAATACAAATTTCATTGAATATAGACATCGAGATTACAAAAAATAACTACTTTTGAAATAAATTTCAACCTTTGATCTATGACTACTACTACAAATATTCATTGGAGGCTAAATCTCTATCATCCACCTAAAAACCATTGATAATTAAATTAAAACTTTGGAAGCTCTAATCTAAAATAAACATGTCCATCGACATAATAATAACTAGTATAGACATATAAATTAAATGGTTGGTAAATGCTAATAGGCATCAAAACACTTACTCGTGATACATTTTAGATTATCAAGATTATTTTTTTTTATAAAGAATAACTATATTATAACTTTTAAACTTTAATCTTTCTCATTATTAATTATGAAAAAATAATATATTAGTTCAGCCTATATACATTTAAAATAACATGCAGCAAGATTCTTAACCATGGATATTCCACCCCATTTTACCATGTATATTATTAACATGTAAATAGAGTTCATTACAATACCATGACTTACTAATACCGCATGCCTAAATCATGTTCATGTGACATTTTCTTAAACCAACTTAGATCCATCGTAACTCTAGATGTACCAAAATTTGAGAGGGATGAAATGTCTTAAAATACAAACATCTTTTAAAGTGAAAAGTGATTTGATCCCTCTCCGCACTTGGTAGATCTAGAGTTAAGATGGAACTAGGCTAGTTTAATTATTATGATAATTATAATTCAACTATTAATTTTATATTTTATATTTTATTTTATGTAATTTAACCTAGTCAACATGTTTTAATAATAATGATAATTATTAATTATTTTATTTTATTTTGACTTACTCAAAAGGCTTACAAGACATTACATTACATTAAAATATCTCTACCACATTGGGCTAGAGAGTACCTTTCCATGCAATGATTAAAAAGGATGGAAAATGAATAACTACTTTGGAGGTAATTCTCTACCTTTGATATATGACTAATACTAAAAAAAATTTGAAATATGTTATGGAGATTAAACCCCTACAATCAACCCTATAATTATTGATAGTTAAATTAATGGTTGGTAAAAGCCTATAGCAATATCAATAGTAAACATCAAAACACCTACTTCATGATACATCTCTCATTGCCAAGATTAAAAAAAATCATAAAAATTAATTAAATTATATTTTAATTTTAAATTATTATTAATGATAAAAAAAACTATTATATAAGCTTTCACAAAGGCACACACACACACATCTATATATATATATATATATATATATATATATATATATATATATATATATTCTTAACCATGGAGATTCACCTCCATTTTACCATGGTTTTGTTAAAATACTATGTGCCAATATCATGGTTTATCAATACCACATTCCACAACTCATTTCATATGGCATAGTTGATATGTTTTTTTTAATTAATTAATTTAATTAAAATAGAATAAATGTGTTACACAGTAATTTGTCACCATTGGTCACCGTCCCTGTTACCCCTTTCCCGCACTTTGGAGGACTCATTCCGGGACCTGTGAGCAGTGACATAACTTAAAAACACTTGCATTATGTTCCCCTAAGTATGGACTTCATGTGCCCTGAAGACATCTCCTGCAAAATATCCCTGAAAAGTGCCCTTTTTCCATTAGCGCGGGTCCACAATGTATTACCCGCGCCAATGAGGGAAATCCTCAAAAGAGGGCATGCCAATTGGCGCTCTGTCTTAGAGTTACACCCGCGCCAACCAAGTTTGGAAAAGATTTTTAACAAACGCGTGCCCGGATGTTTTTTCCCTTCAAATCATGAAGTTTTTGAGGATAAAGCTGATCTCTTGGATGTCGAGATTCATCATCTATCCCTTACATCTATCCACAATGGCTTTTTGGGGATAATGCCAATCCATAATGGGTGTCTTGATTCATTGTATCTTCTTCCCCTTCTCCATCTATAAAAGTCTGTCCTCATGCATTTGACAAGCTAGTTTTTGAGTAGTAGTGATAATGCTTGTCTTGAGTGATAGTAAGAGTCTTGGAGCATAGGGAGGTTATGCTGCCGGAAGTCTGAGAGAGAAAGGTCTATTGCAAGACATATATAGCTGCTCGCCCAGCCAGAGGAGAGATTCAACGTCAGAACTTTGGTTGTATCTTTCTCTGTTGATTATTCATTAATGAACGACTATCATTATGGTTCCGATCTTATTGTTCGCTATGATAATGTTTGATCTATATCCTTTCTGACTGATATATAGTTGTATTTAGTGGATTTTATGCTTGTATTCGCTTCGTTCTTTGCATGTGCAGGTATCCATTCGCGGGGATCGTGAGGATCGTGACCTACCGAAGCAAGGGAATGGGAGTATCAACTCTTCTTCGACATTAGCGTTGGACTCCAGGTTGGTTCTCATAATCCACTTTCAATTTGCAACTAGGAACTTGCATGGTAGCGTGAATTGATTGTTGCTAGACCCATTTTGGGCTAGTGGGATCGCCTTTGTCCGCAGAGGGGATTTACCTCTCCAACAATTTGGCGACTCCGCTGGGGAGAAGCTATTTGTTGTTTGTCATGCACCTTGATCTCTCTTGTTTTCTTGCTTAGATGAGTTTTCTGAGCTGGATTTTTATGCTTGGTCTGCTTGTCTGTATATTTGATTTGTCTGGTTTCTGTTGGTCAAGCCGTGAACTGCTGGTTTTTATTTTTTAGTCGGCAAATTTGATTAGCGCGTTTTTAGGCCTGACAGTCGCGCCAATTGGCGCAATTTTCCAGTGTACAGCTCGCGCCAATGCTCAATTAGCGCAGTTTTCTTCCTGACAGTCGCGCCAACCCTGTGAACTTGTTCATTTTGCTTGTTTACAGCCTCCCAAGCTTGGGTTTCCTGTTTTGTTCAATCATCTGAATGTATCAGAGCCTTTTTTGGCTAGTTTTGAGTCTTTTTCTGGAAAATTATTAATTTGATTTCCTTTGATCATTACTTGGAGGTTTGTCTCGATCTTTTCACAATTTTGCATCTTTTTGCTTTTGATCATTGTGTATGAGTGTTAATCGCCTTTGAGTGTTTTTAGTTTATGATCTTTGGAACTCTCACCCGTTTTTCTTGGTTTGCACTTGATTGGTTCTTAGATTACATTAGAATCATCGTGTGTTTGAGAATTCTCTTGCATAGATCACACTTGCATAATTAGAATTCTCACTTTCAGGATATGAATGAAAAGTGTGCATAGATTACATTTGCATACTTTGGGTGTTTGCCAGTTTCTGTTTTGGTCTTCTCTTGACCCAGTCAACTTTTTGGATACTCTTTTGCATTTGTTTGGTGGTTGTTAAAGCTTGGTATTCTATGCTTTGAGTGATTCACTTCTAGCTTGTTTGGATTTTGCTTGACTTCATTTGAACTTAGATCACATGGTTCATTGAAAGTCTTTGTGTTTTTCTTTGCTTGCACAGTTCATTTTGGTGTTTCAGAATTGGTTCTATCTCCATTGAGTGAATTTTGTTTGTTTATTCTTGTGAATATCTCTTAAGATTTGATTAAATGCATCATGCCATCTTAAAAGAAAGAAAAACAAAAGATCTTTTGCATCATATTAGTTAGCATTTATTGTTATTTATTGCTTTTAAAAAGAAAAAGAAAAATTTTCATTTCTTGTTATTAGCTGCATTAGGATCTTTGTTGATTGCTTAGTGATCATTTCGTTTGTGTAAAAATCTCAACCTTCCTGTAGATAGAATTCATTGAATGAAATGATATAGTGTTGGCATATAGTTTGCATTTAGGAAGCTTTGAGATATCACATGCGGTAGGACCAAAAAACTGAAACATAATTGAAGATAAACTTTAAAATTAACTGAATGAACATAACAACGCATTGGAACCTAACGCAAACATTCTAGAGGTCTAGGTTAGAGACGTGTTCCGACGTCTTTAAACCTGGTAGCTTACCGTTGAGTGGTTGGGTGATTCCTCCACGGTGAAACGATAGGTGCCAGTACGGATTGTGCTCCCACGTACCGTCGCGTATACATTGGGAGACCCCTATAGGATTAAAACCTTTTATCCATAGGAAGCCGAGTCTACCGCC
The DNA here is from genome assembly GCA_031772625.1 of Pinus tabuliformis. Lineage (NCBI taxonomy): Eukaryota > Viridiplantae > Streptophyta > Pinopsida > Pinales > Pinaceae > Pinus > Pinus tabuliformis. Next base: position 628,443,519 of record CM062808.1, read on the forward strand.
TTACAAGCCGTAATGCACTGAACACAGCATTTGGGAAGATTGACTGCCGTACGGGAAGTCCTTGGTTTTCATCTGATTGCCAAGGTGTATAAGCAGTTTTACGGATTGTTTGGTAAACCTCTTGCCTAGTTCTCCAGAGCAGTCACTTTTGATCCTTTTCGGACTCTCTAAAAGAAAAGGTGCCAGTGAGCTTCTTGTCACTTCGTGCTCATTAAATATTCGAAGGAGACTAGAGTCATCTTTTTGTCCTTTTCTCGACTCTTAAAAAATGAAAAGGTCAAGTTCAGTGTCTTAAAATTTATTCGGCCACGATAACACTTACCTGGTTAGACTTTGTTTGCGTTAGTTTGAGTAGGGTTCTTTCTCGTTTTCAATGGCGTCCTTTCCTGAGTCTACCGGCCAAGGTGTTCCCTCGGATGGAAACCCTAGCCCATTTCCTTCTTTTGGAAATGTCGGTGCTCAGTATATAGCAACTTTGTCTTTGCCTGGGTTAACCATCGGTTTGCCCGTATGGTTGTTTTCAACCTCGGTGGTCCCGAGTGTGATGACTCCTGTTCCACCATCTCCTCCACCCGAACAACATCATGTTGATTCCAAGGTAGACCTCTCCCCTTCTTCACCTGTTTCTGCGTCCTCATCTTCTACTTCACCTGGCAAAAGTTTGGATTCAAGTAACCAGGTGGCTAAGAAGAAGAAGAAGAAGACGAAGAAGAAGAAGACTCCTAAACGAGAGGTTAAAAGTGTAACTCAAGTCGAGCCACCTTGTGCTCCTCCACGGAAGTTCAAATTTCCTTGTAAGTTGTGCAAGGAAGACCATCTTCTCGGCGATTGTCCTGGCATTCCCAGGGTTTTAGAAGTATGGTCTCACGATCCGGACCGCCCTGCATCGTCCTCTGGAGATCATGGCGATGTTACCTTATCACCTGGAAATGTTAAGGGAAAAGGGAAGATTCGATTCCCCTGTAAACTTTGTGAAGGCAATCATCCCCTTCACCTTTGTCCATTCATGGATAGAGCCTCCATTGTCTTGGGAAGTCTTACAGCTCCCTCACCCCAGTTTCCCGTTGGTTATCAACGTCTTTCTGCACCCGCAGAACGTTCCCCTGCTGACAAAGAAATCAACCAAGATTCCTCTCTTGTCCAGCCTCCTCTTCCTGAACCTGGCTCTTCTAAGCCTGTTCCCGACCAACCATTGGTCGGAAAGAGTGTCGATTCGAGTTCACCACCCGACCACTCTATTTCGGAAGAGCATCATGTTCTTCTCGTCTCCTCAGATTCTCCTGAGTCCGGAAATGACTCTCCTATCCCAGGTGTTTCCGAGAGTCCTACTTCGGTCTCTTTAGAGCAGGGGGGCAATCATACGATTCCCCCACCAAGTAGTTCAGTCGTTTCCTTCGACTGGAGACGTTTGACTACCTTCCGCCTCCCATCCCATGTGCCTTTCTGGGTCACGGTACACGCCTATGACAAGGCAATACCTGGCACTGTTTTGGATGAGGGTGCATCTGTTAGTCTTATGTCTGCCACTACTTGGCAAGCTTTGGGTTCCCCATAGCTTGTGCCAGTCGCATCGAATCTAACGGCTTTTGACGGAGGAACTAGCCAACCATTAGGGATCCTTCCAAGGTTACCTATTACTTTGGGAGGTAAAACCGTCTATATAGACGTATCGGTTACCCAAGGTCCTTTAGATTTTAGTCTTCTCCTTGGTCGTGACTATGTTTATGCCATGGGGGCTCTTGTCTCTTCACTTTTCCGTGTGGTTTGCTTTCCACACGATGGAAGAATTGTGACTATTGATCAATTATCGTTCGTTCGTCCACGAGTCCCCCCTGCGCAGTCGTCATCCCCTCCTGGTTTTCATCCACCAGTTGCATCTGCCCCACCGCAGGTCAACTACGTGGCCACCTATCCCGTGCCCGTAACCAGCGATGCCGCCGTCGTGCATAGTGTCCTAGGGGCATTGGGCCCTGATTTCCAAGATGTTGGCCTCCCCTCCGGAGCGGCCCTCTTGGGAGCCTCCACTTCCCATTCATTATGATGAAGTCTGGATGGAGCACAGTTCCTTGTCTTGTGTCAAGCTCGCTAAAAAATGAAACAAGGAGTCTCGAGGATGGTTTTGCTAATGTATCAACCTCGTTAAAATAATGAAACAACTTGTGTCCGAGCATAGTTCCTGATCTTGTGTCAAGCTCATTAAAAAATGAAACAAGGGTTATGAGGATAGTTATTTTCCTATGTCAACCTCATTAAAAAATGAAATAACTCTCTCCCTTTCCAAATCGAGTCTTTGATTAAGATCTCGTAAAATCCAAGTCGAGTCTTTCATAGATCTCGAGAGTGAACCTTCATTCCATCCACTTTGTTGAAAGCAATGAAGCTTGGGGGGCATGTACCTCATTTTGCGTTATCATGCTGGGGGCATGCGAACTTATAACAAGCATAGTTTTTCGTTTCAAGCTTGTGTAAACATGAAACCGAATCCAAGCAGAGTTCTCCATGGTTCAAGCTTGTGTAAAAATGAACCCATACCCGATTCACATCTTGTGATTGCTGCCTATCCGCTAAATTCTGTTAGATGAGCCTTGGTTGTTTCATTCCATTGCTACCATCTCTTTGGCTGATCATATGCTTTCACTTGGTTGTTTATCCTTTCCTGAGGAACCGCAGCGATGAGTGGTTTTATTAGCCAGCCTCTTGACCATTACATGTTTTGAGCAGTTCCACCATTACCGGAACCAGTTGCTACCCTTTATACCACTCGTTCCTCTAGGACGAGTCACCTTTACGCTCTTTTCTGACTCGTAAAATATGAAAAGATTGCCGAGTATTTTTCCCTTTTTGACTCGTTAAAGAAAATAAAAATGGAGGTCCGCTTTCAGCTCTTTTCTGACCGTTTAAAGACAAAAAGATTGCCGAGTTACTCCTCTTGACTCGTTAAACGTTAATAAGGGGCGGTCGTTATAAGTTCTTTTTGTCGACCGTTAAAACATAAAAAGATTACCGGGTTTTTGTCGTTTCAGACTCGTTAATGGTTTCGAATCAACGTGATTCCGATCGCTTTTTTACTTTTTCAGGTCGAAATCACTACTTATGAAAAGTACTCCTCGATCGTAATGGTCGGGCGGTTCTTTCGAGCATTGTTTTATACTTTTTCGGGCTCGAGAGACACAACTTTACGAAAAAGGACACCCCTGAAGTTTCCTTTTTTGCTGTCTTTTCAAACTCTCTAAACATGAAAAGACGCCGAGTTCTTCCTTTGTCAGACTCATTAAAACCTGATGACATCGGATTCTGTCAAAATGACGCCTCACAAGCATATGCTATCCCCATCAAGCTTGTTAAAAATAACTGGGGTACTCGCCAGAAATGGCGGGGAAAAATGGAACCATAATTATTGTCGTGTCGGCAGTATGTCGCTCTTGAACATGGCACTTGTCTGCTTTCGTGTCTGGGTGGGGATATCTCATCTCATTTTTCACTTGCCTCCGCGGATTTGGGTAATCCTATTTGAACTCTCATCTGTTCATTGCCTCGTCACCATGACCTCTGATCCATTGATGTCAAATACTGCCAATTCCACTGTCGTGCCGCCGATATGTTCAAGAGAAGTTGACCTCTGCAGAATAATAACCTCATTCTGATAGCTCACATAATTTCGATCCACCACAATATTGTTTCTCTGTCTCGTGTCGATGATGTGGGAAACACTATGGCCCACCTTCGATCAAGGTCACTTCCTGTCGACTTCAACTCATTATCCAGGAAGCTGATCTAGAGACTCCCTTCCGGTGCCTTGGAGCTTGCATGCCTCAATGGCAGGTTCTTCGTGTTCGACGTGAGGTTTTCATCATTGGCCTCCGATCGAATGATTCTACGGGTGTTCGACGTCAGATCACTAATTCGCATGCCGTAGATTGTACCTGTAGTACCTTGAGGGCCATTGTCATTATTGGTGGTACCTCTCGCGTCTGTTAACAGTTTTCGTTATTGACTGGTAATCAGACGATGTTCATGCATGTTCGACTTCAGCTCATGTATTCGCATGCTTGAACTTGTACTTTTGTTCGGGTCAAGATGGAGCGCAAGACCCTGGATTTTGTCTATTGTAATCCAGGTGTGATTTTGTGGATTCTTGTTACATGACTCATTCACTGGATGGCTGCGACCATACCTGAGTCTATTCATCGATCATAACCAGATGGCTGCGTCCATACTATGGATATATATTATTTATGTACTCTCTTATGGATGGCTGCGACCATACCACGTACATCATGTAATTGAACTATCAGTCGTGTCTCTCAATGCAGATCCTCGGCAGCAGCTATATGTGTTCTTGTAAAGCATTTCACCCCTCTCTCCCTCTCGGGCCTCATGCTTTAGGGGGCATCTGTTACACAGTAATTTGTCACCATTGGTCACCATCCCTGTTACCCCTTTCCCACACTTTGGAGGACTCATTCCGAGACCTGTGAGCAGTGACATAACTTAAAAACACTTGCATTATGTTCCCCTAAGTATGGACTTCATGTGCCCTGAAGACATCTCCTGCAAAATATCCCTGAAAGGTGCCCTTTTTCCATTAGCGTGGGTCCACAATGTATTACCCGCGCCAATGAGGGAAATCCTGAAAAGAGGGCACGCCAATTGGCGCTCTGTCTTAGAGTTACACCCGCGCCAACCAAGTTTGGAAAAGCTTTTTAACAAACGCGCGCCCGGATGTTTTTTCCCTTCAAATCATGAAGTTTTTGAGGATAAAGTTGATCTCTTGGATGTCGAGATTCATCATCTATCCCTTACATCTATCCACAATGGCTTTTTGGGGATAATGCCAATCCATAATGGGTGTCTTGATTCATTGTATCTTCTTCCCCTTCTCCATCTATAAAAGTCTGTCCTCATGCATTTGACAAGCTAGTTTTTGAGTAGTAGTGATAATGCTTGTCTTGGGTGATAGTAAGAGTCTTGGAGCATAGGGAGGTTATGCTGCCGGAAGTCTGAGAGAGAAAGGTCTATTGCAAGACATATATAGCTGCTCGCCCAGCCAGAGGAGAGATTCAACGTCAGAACTTTGGTTGTATCTTTCTCTGTTGATTATTCATTAATGAACGACTATCATTATGGTTCCGATCTTCTTGTTCGCTATGATAATGTTTGATCTATATCCTTTCTGACTGATATATAGTTGTATTTAGTGGATTTGATGCTTGTATTTGCTTCGTTCTTTGCATGTGCAGGTATCCATTCGCGGGGATCGTGAGGATCGTGACCTACCGAAGCAAGGGAATGGGAGTATCAACTCTTCTTCGACATTAGCGTTGGACTCCAGGTTGGTTCTCATAATCCACTTTCAATTTGCAACTAGGAACTTGCATGGTAGCGTGAATTGATTGTTGCTAGACCCATTTTGGGCTAGTGGGATCGCCTCTGTCCGCAGAGGGGATTTACCTCTCCAACAAAATGTATAACTACTTTTGAGATAAATTTCAGTATTTGATTTGTGACTACTACTAAGAATATCCTAAAAGATTTAATGGAAGTTAAATTACTATCATCCGACTAACAATATTAGTAATTAAATTTAAATACAAAGAGCCTATTCTAAAAGAGATATATCTATCAATGTAATTACTTGTTTTTATAACTAGAAATTGCACCAGATGTTGCAAAGTAAACGTCGTAAGGGGATAATATGTGGAAGAAGAGCATAACAAAATTAAAGAAATCAAAACCTACTAAATAAATAAATATGGTACAACTTTGTAGTGGCATATTTAAAAGGATAAACGAGAATCTTTGCAAGTTCATTGAAAACCAAGGTACTCTCTCAAAAATAGAAATATTTGTGGTTTAAAAAAAAATCATTGGAACAAAATAACAGAACTCTAAACCTACTAAATAAATAAATATGTTACATCTTTGTAGTTTCAAATTTAAAAGACAAAGAAGCATCTTTGCAAGCCCCTTGAAAACAAGGAAACTCTCTCAAATATAAAAATATTTGTGGTTATATACACCTAAATTTTCAATTTTCAACAAAAGGAAAATAGGATAACTAATTACGAAAAAATATCTTTGGAACAAAATAAAAGAACTTAGAACCCTGCTAAATAATTAAATATGTTACAACTTTGTAGCTGGATCTCATCATAATAGTTTTGAATTATGCTTGATTATATTTGTTTCTTTTGTTACAAAAGGTAGCTTCACTGAAATATTTTGAACATAGTATCCATATTACTCTTCTAATAAGATGTCATTCTAGAGTGAGTTTTTTGTTGGTAGTAGCTATCCTTGTAGGGTAATAAGGATTGTCTAGAAATCCAATCACCATATTATTGGTCATCTTGTGGGGTTGATTCCATCATGATTACTCTTCAAGTGCCTCTTAAAAAATATGCAGGTACTTGATTCCGATCGAGGATATGAAAGTAGGAGCATACCAAGCCATTTCACTCAATTAGATAACCTCCCTTCATGGTAACTGAAACTCTAAAATGTTTTCCATTGACTTCAACAAACAAACTATTGCCTTTGCTTTCAAGAACAATTGTCACACGATTTGGATTCATTTAATTAAAAGATTCCATATTAATTTAAAGTATACAGGAAAAAAAACACATCACCAACAATTTTTCTACACCAGTCATCAACAAATTGACTCATTTTATGATTGCATAATATCATTTTGTTTGGAAAAATAAAAACCACCATTACTAAAGATACAAATATTATTGATGTATACTTAAACTTGCACAAAACTCTACTAATAGAAGGATACCTTAAGCAGAAATTACAAGTTTTGCTTTGTCCAAGAGTGAAAAATGTGCCAATTAAGTCTACATTTGGATTCTAGAAACACACATCAGGTAGGGTCGGTAGGTGAGAGAATATTGGTAGTTTCCTTTTCACCCAAGTGAATGAGGCTGGAGAAACCAGTGTTTAAATTTGTCCTTGTTGATATTTATGTTATGAAGCAAGGAATCATTGAGAAATAGTCACAAATATCAAGTAACACTGGGCTTATACAAATGTACTAATATTGATATCTTCTCAGCTCTATGTGGATTGTATTAGGTGAGTGATCCATCATACATTTTCTATTTATTTGTGATTGATTTCTTGTACTGGTTATTGTTAGTCAACACTTTGTTTTGGGTATAGAACTCAATGCTCAGGGTGATGATTGCTCTACATTTCTTGGGACTCATTTATTGGAATTGTTGGGTATTGTGTTTCTTGGATCTATTGCACTTGAAAATTTTGATAGTACACATGTTTTATTGATTAATTTTGTTGTTGGAGGGACTAGGGGTAGACTTTTATGTGATAAGGTAATGCATCAAGCTAGATGCTCGTGTTGTCTTCTGTGATAATGGTGGAAAATTGGGATGACACTAGATTTGAGGGTTTTGGTATTGTTTGAATGTTTAATACTTCTTCAAATCTTTATACACAATTTTGTGTAAATTCCTACAAGTTTAGGGAGTGAAGTCCTTATTGCATCAAGAAAATATAACACACCATGCATTTAGGGTGGGCATACACATGGGGGTGATGTATCAAAAAACTTATTGTGTGCATATGTGTAAAGGCATATTGAATCTAGAGGGAGCATTCATTGTAGCAAAAGGCCATCTAAATCCATATTTGATGTTGGATACTACAAATGGCCAAAATATCTAATATTGGATCTCAAATTAGGCAACATGTAGCTTGTCAAACTCGATGTGCATATCACACCCTGGGTGAGATGGTTTTGTGCTAGTATCTAGAGATCACTACGATCCTAAATATGGTCTTTGTTGTTTCCAATAATGATTCTTATGACTTGTAACTTCAGGGCTTGAAGATCCATCCTTCCATGCTCAAAGTCTTGCATAATCTTATTACAGTTGGGTGGTTCTATTCATTTTTCATGAATGAGAATGTATATTTTCAGATCCTGTTATGATTTTGGTTTTGTGTTGGGAAAGCTCTAGGAAATTGTATCTCATTCTCTAGCCAAAAAGAGCCAATAATTTCCGACCTTTCCAAAGTTCTTCTTCTGAGTGAGAAAAGTGACAATCAGTTCCCCACTCACACTTCTTGTTAGTCCCATAAAAATAGAGAAGAACAAATTTGTATGGAGGCAGTGCAACTATCTTAGTAACAGGTATCTCCTTCACATTCGAAGTTGAATCTAAACTATTTATATGCTTGTGAGAATTTTTCTAGACTATTTCCCAAGTTGAATTTGTGGCATGCTCAGATTCTTGTCCATTGGAGGAAGGGAATTGTGAGGAAGACTCTACCTGGAACTTCTGTGGAGACTCAACAACAATTTGTAAGGAACATTTAGCTATTGGAGGATTTCTAGGATGAACAATAGGTTTCAAAGAAGATACATGTTTGGAAGTAGACAAATTGCCTAGAAGCATTGAATCAATCCCACATGATTTATGGAAATGTGGATAATTGAACCCTATTAAATATTTCTCAATGGAAGACAAATGCAACTTTGAGAAGTTATAATATTATCACATGCTTCATCAAGTAATTCTTTATAATGTATACTCAACTACTCAATCGTATCAAATGAACATGGAAGTTGAGTAGGCTTTCGATTTATCAAACCTTTTACATATGTATTGGCTCCATGCCTAAGCAAGAAAGCAAAAAAAGCAAGATGTTTATTTTTCAGAACATAATGTAGAGGGGTCTGAGTATGTTTATACTTCCCCCATACTTCTTCATTATTAATAGGAGGGCTTCAAGGTGGCCATGACCTGCAGATATGTGAACAAGAGTTTGTCTTGTATTGTTTCCAAATGTTACGGTAGCACCAACATCTAAAAAAATTTCCACAACTGAACAATTTACACTACATCCATTGAGAGAAGTGTCCCATTTCAAAGCCCAATGTAGATATTTATTTACATCTTGATATGTTTCATTAACTGGAGCAACAGATGCTAACAAAACATCTAGAAGTGCATCATCATTTTCCTAGATAGCTCAAATTGGAGGCAAATAATTTTTTGAATGAGAATTCCAACTCTTGAAAAACTCGAGAACACATTCTATGATTTTTCTTGTAAGTCTAAAATTTCTCTGTGGATCATAATTGTCCTTGATTTTATCATATACCTTATCACAGTCCCTTGCTAGACTACTATTATTTCAAGCAATTCCTGTTTGACTTGAATTTGTACAATATTTTGAATTTATTTCTTCCCACTCAGAAATATATTTCTTGGATTTTATTCTAGGATTATCATCATCTCAGGCATGCCAAATGTTTCTAGATTTCATTATTTCTGACACACCATTTTCCTCTAAATTAATTGTTTTTACATTTCATAAACTTTTGATATTTTTCATCCAAGCTCATAGGACGTGAAGATGCTAGCAGTCTTCCTAGCATATAATCAAACATTGTTTCTCTACAATGTATTTTAGATTGTGACCCTCTAATCACAACATTTATGATATACCTCCTAACATGTAAACATGAAACTAATGGAACTAATGCTAGACCTTTGGTAAGTTTGAGTGGAAGAGCAGCAAGAGTATTCTTCCAATTGCACTTGATCCCAATTTATTTCAAGACTTTTAGACCATTTTCCCCAATTATTTTAACAATTTCAGATATATCAGTGGAGAATTCCTAGTTAACATTAAGGCTTGGACTCCATAAAGCTTCCTCTAGAGGCATCCTTGAATTCCAAGAGACAAGGATTTTCCCCCTTCTTGAGAAGAATAACAACACATTTATGAGAATAATAAAACTCACAAAATGTAAACCTGAACATTGATTTGCCTCATCAACAACATCAACATCCACATGTGTGAATTTTTTAGAACCTAACAAACGGCTGCAACATCTCATCAAAATCAAACACACAAGCATAATGTAAAACTTATTCTTCTAACTTCAAAAATTTATTAGTCTCCATTGAACCATTTCTGTTACAAAATACTAACAACTAATGTTATATTAACACATTAATAAAGATACAAATGAACATAAATAAATTTGTATAGACATAGTGTAATTATCTTAGTAACAGGTATCTCCTTCACATTCGAAGATAAATTTTAATTATTTATATGCTTGTAGAACTTTTTCTAGAACATTTCCCAAGTCAAATTTGTGGCCTCCTCAGATTCCTATCCATTCGAAGAAGGGAACTATGAGGAAGACTCTACTTGGAAACTCTATGGATCCTCTGCAACAATTTATGAGAAAAATTTAGCCATTGGAGGATTTCCAGGATGAACAACAAGTTGCAAACAAGATACATGTTTGGAAGTAGACAAACTTCCTGGAAGCATTGAATCAGTCCCACATGATTTCTGGGAATGTGAATACTTGAACCTTGTTAAAGATTGCTTAATGGAAGAAAAAATGCAACTTTGAGAAGTTATAATATTATCACATGCTTCATCAAGGAATTCTTTATCATGTAGATTATAAAATGCACTCATCTGAAATGAATGTGCAAGTTGAATAGGCTTTCTATTTCTCAAACCTTTTACGTATCTATTGGCTCCATGTCTAAGCAAGAGAGAAACACATGCAAGATGGTTATTCTTCACAACATAATGTAGAGGGGTCTCTCTTGTTCCTGTGAGTATGTTTATACTTCCCCCATGCTTCTTTATTATTAATAGGAGTGCTTCAAGGTGGCCATGACCTACAACTATGTGAACAGGATTTGGTCTTGTTGTTTCCAGATCTTACTCTAGCACCAACATCTAAAATATTTTCGACAACAGAACAATTTACACTCCATCCATTAGGAGGAGTGTCTGTTTCAAGTCCCAATGTAGAGATTTATTTCCAACTTGGAATGTGCCATTAAACGGAGAAACAAATTCTAAGAAAACATCTAGAAGTGCATCATCATTTACCTAGACAACTCGAATCAAAAGAGCAGATAATTTTTTGAATGAGCATTCCAGTTCTTGAAAAATTGGAGAATACATTTTATGGTTTCTCTTGTAAGTCTACAATTATTCTATGGATCATAATTGTACTTTCCCTTAATAGATACCTTATCATGGTCCCTTGCTAGATTACCATTCTTTCAAGCAATTTCTGTTTGACTTGAATTTGTACAATATTTTGAATTTGTTTCTTCCCACTCAGAAATATATTTCCTGGATTTTATTTCAGGATTATCATCTTCCTAGGAACCCAAAATGTTTCTAGACTTCATTATTTATGACACACCATTTTCCTCTAAATTAACTACTTTTACATTTCATAAACGTTGAGATTTTTCATCGAAGCCCATAGGATGTGAAGAGGTTAGTACTCTTCATAACATATAATCAACTATTGTTTCTCTACATTGTATATTAGATTTAGACCCTCTAATCATTACATCTATGATAAACCTCTTAACATGTAAAAGGGAAACTAATGGAGCTAATGCTAGACCTTTGGCAAGTTTGAGTGCAAGAGCGGCAAGAGAATTCTTGCAATTTCACTTGATCCCAATCTGTTTCAAGACTTTTAGATCATTTTCCCCAATTCTTTTAACAATTTTAGATGCATCAGTGGAGAATTCCGAATATGTGTCAAGGCTTGAGCTCCATAAAGCTTCTCCTAAAGGCATCCTTGAATGGCAAGAGAGAAGGATTTTTTCCCTTCTTCATGACGGGAAGATCAACACATTTATGAGAACGATAAAAAATTGCAAAATGTAAACCTGAACAATGATCTACCTCATCAACATCCACATGTGTGGGTTTTTCAAAACCTGACAAAAGGTTGCAACATCTCATTAGAATCAAGCACACAAACACTTCAAAATTTCAATAGATTCCATTGAACCATTTCTTTTAAAAATACCAATGATTAAAGTTGTATTTACACATGAATAAAGATACAAATGAGCAGAAAAATAAGTTACTCCTTAACCAATGACATTATCTACAAGATAATTGTTATTTATTGACAAAATATATATATTATTTCTCCCACGAAATTATAAGATAATTCTCAATAAAGATATAGGGAAAAATATAACTAAATTGGATAAACAAATGAGCTCTTCTAAAAAAATTTACTACTACATCAACAATTAGCAATAGTAAATACGAAATTTTAAGTGATTAATCTTGTCAATCGGTAAAAAGAATAATAGAATGACTTGCAATGTCAAAAGATTATCATATATACGTAGATGACAGAATTGTTAATCCCTTTGAGTCTACAAAGCTATATTTCTTAAAATATGATAACAAACATTAAAAGAAAATGTAAATGAAATATTATGTACTATTGAAAATGAAGTGGATTGATCATCACATTCTTAGCGACCTAAATCCGTCATCATCTTCTTTTGGAGATTTAGGCATTTTTTTCTTTCATTCATTTTACGTTCATATTAAATTTGTCACAACAACATTAACTTACTCCAATTACATAATATAAATAAATATAGATTCCAGATACTATTCATTCTGGATGGAGACGAAAGGATAGACACAATAGATCACAATATAAATAAATATAGATGTTGAATACTATTCATTCCAGTTGGAGATGAAAGGATAGACACCATAGATCACAATATAAATATATATAGATGTCAGATACTATCCATTCTGGATGGAGATGAAAGGATAGACACCACTGATACTATTGTTGGTATATAATGGACATCTTCTCTTTGAACAGTGGGGCCCAATGTGAAAGTGGACAAAAGCAAATCTGGTGACTTGGCTCGGTATCTAACAACGGGGGGGGGGTTTCACGATGCTAGGGTCAACACTGGCTGTTGGGGTATTTTCATTCTGATTTGTTGTACATTATGAAAGAGTCGATTATTGAATCCCTCCACCAGGAAGACTACAAGATACCTCGAGATGGCCAAAGAGAAAGGATGAGTGTTGGTACAACTACATCCTTGATGCATATTTATTGTTTCTTCCCTCTCTGTTAAAAAAATACAAAAATATTGAAGTTCTAAAGCTCGAGAATGGCTCGTCTCGAAGCTCTTTCACCATTTCTCTCACATACCCTTGTACGACAGTGTTGCCCACGTATTCTGTGGGAAAAGGGGGCTCCATTCTCGTCCTGAATTCCATCATAAACAACATCGTCAAAATCTCATCACTCGACATTTCCAATGCCGAGCTTCTTGCCCTCCACAAGTGCATGATCACCACTTTGACATTAGTTCACTTCTTTATCTTTCCAGCCTCCATTTATTTTTCTTTGAGGTGATGCAAGATTTCTACAGATATGTGAAAGAGCTTCAGTAGAAGCTTCAGTCGCGGTGGGTTTTTATCGGTTCTGACTCTACGGGTGCCCCGCTGCCTCCTCTTCCCATGAAAGTTGTCAATCCATGAGGGATATCATAAAGCTTGGCGTACTCCAGTTGGTTGTGTTCAATTCTCAGAGGAACCCTGGCTTTCAAAATAGTTTGATCCAAGTATGGTGTGACTTTCAAGCTTTCTCCTTTAATAATGGAAGAAAATTTCGTCTGAAACCGAATGAATATATTCCATGAAAAAGGTAGTGATTGAGTGCATCCCAACTATGAAACCACCACATTTGAAATAGGTGGCCTATAGGGTAAGGACCAGGAGCTCTTGGAGGAGAGAGTGACAAACGTAGTCCTGTAATATGAGTTGCCTGAACTATTGGGAGATTTTACATTCTTCATGTTTTGAATATAGAATTTGGATTTGGCACCATGGTCATGAGTGATGTTCATTTTGATTTGGTTATGCTTGTATTTGGAGCCTCTCAACTTTCCATCCCTCATGCTTGTGGATTGGCCACCTATAATGTGTGAGATTTATTGTTTTTCACACATTAAGATTTATTGTTTTTCATAGATCAAGATTTATTTCTTTCATTGATTAAGATTTATTTATTTCATATATTTTCCTGTATGAGAGGCTAAGAGTGATTGTTTTTTTTTACTTTCATATTTAGTGGTTAAGAATGATTTTTTTGATTTCATTTTATATCGCGTGGTTTTTGTTATTCATTTCATAGGATCCTAATTTGATAATGCACACATGATCCCTTAGAATAGATTTCATTTCATGCAATTTCATTTCTGAAAGAGTGGTGTGCTTTTCAATTCCTGCAAGTGTGATAGATTAAAATTTCAATTCCATGCACTGTACTATAATTTATTTTGAATTGATTCTTGAATTAGAATAAGTGAATTTGGTTTGTTGTTATTTGGTTTCGTAGTTAGATTGATCTAAATTGGAAGTTAATTTCTAGCATATACAGTGCACGCAAACTTGCAATGCATGCGTGCACTATATATGCTAGAAATTAACTTCCAATTTAGATCAATCTAACTACAAAACCAAATTCACCTATTCTAATTTAACAATCAATTCAAAAGAAATTATAGTACAGTGAGTGCAATTGAAATCTTAATTTATCACACTTGAAAATTGAAAAGCACACCACTCTTTCAAAAATGAAATTGCATGAAATGGAATCTATTCTAAGGGATCATGTGTGCATTATCAAATCAGGATCCTGTGAAATGAATAATCAAAACCACATGATATAAAATGAAAGAAAAAATAATCATTCTTAACCTCTAGATATGAAAGAAAATAAGAACAAACACTCTTAACCTGTCACACAGGAAAAGACATGAAAGAAATAAATCTTAATCTATGAAAGCAATAAATCTTAATCTATGAAAAACAATAAATATTAATCTATGAAAAACAATAAATCTCACACATTATAGGTGGCCAATACAAAAGCACGAGGGATGGAAATTTGACAGGCTCCAAATACAAGCATAACCAAATCAAAGTGAACATCACTCATGAGCATAGAGCCAAATACAAATTCTATATTCAAAACATGAGAATTTCCCCAACTTTTCACATGCCTTTGAAAGGAGGAGGCTCTCCTATTTATACAAAAACATAAGAAGCTACCTCATTAATGCAGGTCCATTATTCTCTCCCTAGATCCCTATAAAATCTCACAGAGTTACAACTCAAATGGGTAATGATGAGACACATATCCTCTTTGACCTTTATCGAAATCTTCTTCTATATCTTGAAGGGAATTCAAATTTGAGCATTGGAGGCCACATAAGGGTGCCTTGCAAGCTTCCAAATGACCTACACATGTCATAAAACTCAAGCCACATTTAATTATTAGCAAGTATATCTATTTGATCCAGATTTAAACAGGAACGAAACAAATTATAGAGATAACAATAAATACAGATATGCAACGGAAATAATACTTCATTTCATTAATGTAAAATACTGAAATATGCTTACAAACAGTAATGGAAATAAAGCAGCTAGGGCGATGGTAGCTTATCTCTGAGAAGAGATGTGGTGGCTACATGCCTCTGAATTGTTCTGAACTATGTTACAATGAGGCTCGAAGGCCTATTTATTATTGAGAAATAATGGAAAACCCTTCACATCCCAAAACCTAACCCTAGAAGATGAAACGCCAAATTGTGGGCCCCGTTTTGGGGTGCGTTGGACAGCCAACTTCCCGGGGTCGCGAATTGGTCATATTATCTCCATTTGACGCGCATGATAGCCCATTGGAAAGATCTTTTCGAGGACTACGACGGAAAAGATGATTTTTTGACAGAAAAATTGCTGGCGGTAGATTTCACAAAAAACATTGTTTAGGGCCTTCCAAAAAACGTCTTTTAGGGCCTCAAAACGGCTCCGGAAGTTTAGGACCCAAAAAACTGCTAAAAATAGTAAACTGCGCTATAATTAAGGGAACTGAGAACTGAAAGAGATAGTTGTGGGGGTCCAAATGGGATAGGTGGGTGGCCACCAACATCCACCTAGATCATTCCTCCCCCCTTAGGAAGCAATGGTCCCCATTGCATTGAGTTCCTCCCTGAGATGAGGAAGCTTCTGCTGAGCTGGGTCTCTGGTGAGCTGTTCTGCAATCTCTGATGTGTCCAAAAATGGTGGGAAGCATGGTAGGCGATGGTCCACATTGAACACTTGGTGCAAGCAAAGGAATGGAGGAATGATGTGCTTCAAAGCATTTGTTGCTGGTGTAAGGACCATGTCGAAGTGGTCTAAGTTTCTGATGGGTTCTGGTAAGCCATTCTCTCTGCAGATGCAACCAAACTTTTTCGCCCACCTGAAACTTGTGTAGTACCCCTGTGGGTGAGGAGAAGTTGTTCCTGTGTTCTATCATGACCATATCCCTTTGCTGCTGCTACTGCGTGTAGGAACCCTTTGCAGGGATCATGGATGTAGCAACTATCTTCCCCTTACTTTGCGAGTGAACCAGACAGAAAATGAATTTCCTAGTCTGGGAGATGAGCTTGCTACCTTTCTTAGCAGTGATCAAAGAGGTGGCAGTAGGTGGGTCTACCTCTGGTATCCTATATAATGAATCACCCAAAGAAATAATGATAGCGCGAGGCCTTGACTCATACACAGCATGTCGCCTCCACAAGTATGGCTGGCCTAATAGTACATCACAAGCATCCAAAGGTGTAACATCACACAATACCTCGTCTGTGAAGGGCTTGATGCTGTAGGGGAGGCGGCACTGCTGGCGAACTTTGAGATCTCGTCCTTCATGAAGCCACCTCATACTGTACGACTGTGGGTGTGGTGTAGTCAGTAGATCCAATCGCTTCACGACTTCAGTTGAAATGAGATTCTTTTGGCTGCCACTGTCGACAATGAATTGCATCGGCGAACCCGTCACCCACATCTGTGAGTGGAATAGACGCTCCCCTTCCCCTGGATTTTCGGGCTCATTTTTCTAGATCTTGGCGGTGGCAACAGTGGCACTGGGATCCACATCAATGATCTGCTTCCCTTTGCCATTCCCCTTGTCGAGTTCTGGCTCAGGGTCAGAACATGCATCTGATTTAGAAGCCTTCAACTCCACCACCAGTGACTGCTTGGTCCGACACTCACTTGTGTTATGAGTGGGACTCTTGTGGAACTCACACCACTTTCTTGTGTCCTTCTTCGGCTTCATGGTGTTGTTCTTTTCTTGCGTGTTGGGTCCCTATAATACTAGTGATTACCCCATTACTATTGTAGTTATACCCCTTATTTATATTGTTGTGCCCCTATTACCCCCATGTTGTTATTTCTGTGCCCCATAGAATCCCTCTATTGTTATTTTTGTGGCTTTATATTATTATTGTTAGGTCAGCTGGATTATGTTGTGACTCCTTAGACTCCTATATATAGAAAGGAGGTTTTGTCATTTGTATCATGAGAGAATTGTTCATTTATGTAATGTAAACTTGGAGGTTGCCCCCTTAAAGAGGCTGAATTCTAAGGCGTTGATCTATCTTTTCTATCTTTCCTTGAGCTGGTTTCATAACATTTGGTATCAGAGCTTTGGATTATAGGGTTTCGCTACTCCAAACAGGTCATCGTGGCATTTTCGCTATAACTTTTTTTCTGTGACATTTCAGAAGTTGCAAAAAAAAACCCATTTGAGAAGAAATCGCGTTGAACCTTGGGTCTAAATTTCAGAGCCTTTCGTGCGATATTTGCGGAGATATGATATGAGGAAGTTGGTCTTTTTGCAGACTCCTGAATTACATTCAAAACAGGTGACCTGGGGAAAATCGTCATAACTTTCTCTCTGGGGATCAGATTGAAATTTTGTAAGAAGGTACAGAAATAGGACGAACTGTAGTTTCTTGTATGCGTGTTTCGGAATTCAAAGGGCATAGTAAAGCATTATTATCGGTAACTGATGCCCTAAGGAAAGAAAATGCAAACAACTAGTAAGGAACCTGAAAGCTCTAGCATGACTCATGAAGAAGAGGAAGAAATGCTACATGATATATCAAAATTACAAGAACAAGTGCAACAAATGTCACGCTCACAAAAGCTAACAGAAGCTAAGATAAGTGGAGTGGAATCTAAGATAAATGGCGTGGAATCTAAGATAAATGGCATGGAATCTAATATAAAGGGCATGGAAGCTAAGATGGATGATTCGAAGACAGATTTGAAGAGAAACATGGCAGATTTGAAGACAGATTTGAAGACAGACATGGCAGATTTGAAGATAGATTTGACAAATTTTCTACAAGAAATACTTACTAATGGTGAAAAGGTTGTAAAGGAAACTCATGATGTGAACAAAAGCAATGTTAATCATGATTCCATAGACGCTAATGTTGGATCGAAGACCCACCATATTCCAAAAATCGATATGAGGAAGTTTGATGGCAAGGATCCCGCCACATGGATATTACAGATGGAGCAGTTCTTCGATCTCAATAATGTGCAAAACACACAAAAGGTACATATGGAAACTGTATATTTGGAACCAAATCAGTTTGTATGGTATCAATGGCTTTGCTCTTGTAAAAAAATTATCACTTGGGCAATTTTTATGGAAGAATTGATAGCACATTATGAAGATACAAAAAGCAACACTTTTTTTAGCCAATTGATAAGTCTCAAACAAAAGGGTTCAGTAATGGAGCACATTGAGGAGTTCCAAAAATTGAACATAAGGGTAAAAGATATTCTAGAGGAGCATAGCGTTGATGTGTTCATAGGGTCTTTAAAGGATAATATCCAACATGATGTTCGCCTTTGGAAACCTAATTCATTAGAGAAGGCATTCAGGTTAGCAAGAAAAATGGAAAGCAAAATTATGGCAACCAGGAAGCATACCACTCACAACTATAAAGACGGAAGTGTTGTTGCCCTAGTCTTCCACAACCTATAAGGTTGACACCACAAAAATTGGAAAAAAAAATAGCAAAAGGGCTTTGTTACAGTTGTGATAGCAAATACACTAAAGGTCATAAGTGTGTTGAGAAGAAAGTATTCTACATAGATTGTGAAGAGGAAGAAGAAAAGGAGCAAGAAAGGTCAAAAGAAGAAGATATACTCCAGGAACAAAGCCTAGATGAGGAACAAATAAATCCTACCATATCTTGTAATGCATTGGCGGGAATTACCACTCCTCAAACCATCAAGATAGAAGGACAAATCAAGAAGAAAAAGGTAATAGTGTTGATTGATTCAGGAAGCACCCACAATTTTATTCATTGTAGGGTAGCAAAAGAATTGAATTGCTTCCTATATCCAGAACCAAAGTGTCAAGTGATGATTGCAAATGGAGGAACAATAAACTTCTCTAGAAGGTGCCATAATATCAAGCTATCCATGGGAGAATATGTATTAACTAGCCCAATGCTTTCCATTCCAATGGGAGGTGCTGATGTTGTACTAGGAGTCCAATGGCTACAATCCTTGGGTACAATAGCTTTTAATTTTCAAGAACTTTTCATCAAATTTTCTACGGAAGGAAAAGAAGTTGAATTAAGGGGTATTGTAGGGAAACCAGGAAAGATAATCAGCTCTAATGGTATGACAAAGCTTCTAAAAAAGGAGCAAAGAGGTGTAATTTCACAATTATGTTCGCTAGATGTTTCCACATCGGAATCATCTATTTCTCTAGATCTCCAAAAAGTCCTGGACAATCATTCCAAGGTATTTGAGACTCCCAAAGGTCTCCCACCTATGCGTGATCATGATCATGCTATTCATCTGATTCCAGGAAGTGTTCCTCCAAACATCAGGCCGTACAGATATCCCTATGTCCAAAAAAGTGAAATTGAACGTATGGTTGCAGAAATGCTAGAGGCTGGTATAATTCAACCAAGTCAAAGTTCTTTCTCTGCTCCAGTAGTATTGGTGCACAAGAAGGATGGATCATGGCGCATGTGTCCGGATTATAGGGAGCTCAACAAGCTCACTATTAAAGATAAGTTCCCCATTCCTGTCATTGATGAATTACTGGATGAATTGCATGGATCAATTTACTTCACCAAGTTGGATCTTCATTCGGGATATCATCAAATCAGAATGAAGATTGAAGACATTCCGAAAACGGCATTTAGAACTCATGAGGGTCATTATGAATTTTTGGTCATGCCTTTTGGCCTTACTAATGCACCTTCAACATTTCAAGGTTTGATGAATTCAATTTTCAAACCATTCCTTAGAAAATTTGTGTTAGTATTTTTTGATGATATACTAATCTACAACAAGTCTTGGAAGGATCATGTTGAACATGTTGACAGGGTGCTACAACTATTGGAGGAGAAACAATTATATGCAAAAAGATCCAAATGTTTCTTTGGAGTCCAGGAGGTGGAATATTTGGGTCATATTGTATCTCATGAAGGAGTTAAGGTAGACCCTAGCAAAATTAAAGCCATTAAGGAATGGAAAATCCCCACATCCATAAAGCATCTGCGAGGATTTCTTGGGTTGACAGGGTATTATCGCAAGTTTGTTAAGAATTATGGGAGAATAGCAGCACCTCTAACAACATTATTGAAGAAAGACGCATTTTCATGGACTCTGGAAGCAACAAAGGCCTTTGAACATCTTAAAGAGGCAATGTGCCAAGCACCGGTCTTAGCTACACCGGACTTCACAAAAACCTTTATTGTGGAATGTGATGCTTCAGGAAATGGAATTGGTGCTGTTCTAATGCAAGATGAAAGACCCATTGCTTTTGAAAGTCGTCCAATCAAGGGAAAGTTTTTAAGCAAAGCTATTTATGAGAAGGAAATGTTGGCAATACTCCATGCACTTAAGAAATGGCGACCCTACCTAATGGGAAGACACTTCAAGGTAAAAACAGATCATGATAGCCTTAAATACTTTTTAGAACAAAGATTATCCTCTGAAGAGCAACAAAAGTGGGTCACAAAGATGTTGGGTTATGACTTTGAAATCATCTACAAAAAAGGGAAGCAAAATGTGGTGGCAGATGCACTCTCAAGAAAGGATGAGGATGTGGAAGCATTGTTGTGCGCCATTTCTATTATCCAACCAGATTGGATAAACGAAGCAAGGGAGGAATGGAAGAATGATGAAGAAGTGTGGGCACTTATTCGAAAGCTACAACAAGATTCCAGTACGTCTGATACATTTAGCTGGCAAAATGATTCATTATGGTACAAAGATCGCTTATACCTCTGTAAGAATTCCCAGCTAAAACAAAAGATTCTTATGGAATTGCACACTTCTCCCTTAGGAGGGCACTCAGGATTTTTAAAAACTTACCACAGGGTTAAGAAGGAATTTTTTTGGGATGGCCTTAAATCAGATATTCAAAAGTTTGTGGCGGAATGTTTGGTTTGCCAACAAAATAAAGTTGAAACAATTAAGACACCGGGTCTATTACAACCTTTATCCATTCCAAGCCAACGTTGGGAGGAGGTTTCAATGGATTTTATCACAGGTTTACCCAAGTTTGAGGGAAAGAGTGTCATCATGGTGGTAGTTGACAGACTTACCAAGTATGCACACTTTTGTGCATTATCACATCCATTTAAAGCCAGTACAGTTTCTACTGCATTTATGGAAACAATTCAAAAGCTACATGGAAACCCAAAGATTATTGTAAGTGACAGAGATTCCATTTTCACTGGAAATTTTTGGACAAAATTATTTTCTTGTCTTGGTACTCAGTTAGCTCATAGCTCATCTTATCATCCTCAATCTGATGGGCAAACTGAGATAGTAAAAAATGTTTGGAAGGATATCTTCGTTGCTTTGTATCTGATAAACAGACACAATGGGTCAAATGGTTGCCTCTGGCTGAATGGTGGTATAACACTTCCTTCCATACAGCAACAAAAATGACCCCATTTATGGCACTTTATGGGTATCAACCACCATCCATCACATCATATTTAAGAGAAAATTCTAAGGTTCAAGCAGTGGAACATCACATCGAACATCAACAACAAGTCCTCCAACTCTTAAAGGATAACCTCGTGTTGGCACAAAATAGAATGAAACAACAGGCAGATCAACATCGCAGTGAAAGAAGTTTTGATGTAGGTGATTGGGTATTCCTACAACTACAACCATATAAGCAAATGTCCCTAAAGCAAGCTAAGAAGGATAATAAATTATCACCAAAGTATTATGGTCCGTACAAGGTGTTGCAAAAGATTGGTACTATGGCATACAAATTGGAGCTTCCTGCAGCTTCTCGATTGCACCCAGTTTTCCATGTTTCATGTTTAAAGAAGGTTATAGGTGACAAGCTCCCAGTGCAAACAATATTGCCAGAACTTGATGAGGAAGGAAAAATTATATTGGAACTGGAAGCAGTCACAGAAACAAGAACTCAACAGCTATGAAATCGATCAATTTCAGAGTATCTTATCAAGTGGAAGAACTTATACGCTGAAGATTCCACATGGGAGGATGAGAATTTTATGCAGAAGTATCCAGAACTACTCAAGCGTTGAGGACAACACTTTTTTGAAGGAGAGGGGCATGTTGGGTCCCTATAATACTAGTGATTACCCCATTACTATTGTAGTTATACCCTTATTTATATTATTGTGCTCCTATTACCCCCATGTTGTTATTTATGTGCCCCATAGAATCCCTCTATTGTTATTTTTGTGGCTTTATATTATTATTGTTAGGTCGGCTGGATTATGTTGTGACTCCTTAGACTCCTATATATAGAAAGGAGGTTTTGTCATTTGTATCATGAGAGAATTGTTCATTTATGTAATGTAAACTTGGAGGTTGCCCCCTTAAAGAGGCTGAATTCTAAGGCGTTGATCTATCTTTTCTATCTTTCCTTGAGCTGGTTTCATAACATTGTGGCTTCGAGGGGTTGTCTTGGGTCACCCCGCCTTGGCTTTGTCCTTTGGCCTTCGGATTTGCAAATCCAAAGTCTCGCTTCTTCTGTTTGAACTTTTGCTCGATTTTGACAGCATATCAGTATGTTGTGCCGAGTGAGGAGATGTTCAAGAACTCCATCTCTTCCTGGATGTATCTGTGCAGGCAGCCACAGTATTTGAGTACCAGATGCAGCTCAGAATCTTTGATACCCAACTGTGTGCGAAGGGTATGAAAAATGATTGTGAACTCCGGCACAGCTTGGTCTCGTCCCTGCCGCAGTGTGGTCCATTTGATGTATTTTTCTTCATAGCTTTTGACAGGGTAGTACTGCTCCTTGATGGCATCCCAAAAGTCATTCCAAGTGGGTGCGGCTGAAAACAGTGAGCCTGTACTTTCATCCTTATGATCACAGTAGGTTTCCCACCAGTCCTTGACGTGGGGGGCTGCTTTGAGAAGAGCGAAAACAATCTTTTCTCGACTTGAAAATTCATGAACAAAAAAATACCCATCTAGCAGATTTAACCATTTATCTACAGCATCTACGTCTATCTGACCCTCAAATATGGAGATTTCAAAATTAACTTGTACCTTAAAGGGCATGGCGTTTCCAGAGTAGCTGCTAGAAGCCGATGCGTCGCCTCTAGGTAGCCGCTGAAGGATCTGCGCAAAGCTATTCATCATCGCTTTCCTTTGCCGCTTGAGGGCTTCTTCGAGCAAGATTTTCATAGGATCTCCTTCCCCCTCGTCTTTCTTCTAATCCGCCATTGGAGGTTGTCGAGATTTGCGAGGCTTGTCTTGCAAAGGTTCAACCAGTTCAAGCCCTAACTCCTTATATCCCGACCTCGTTGGGGACATGCAAAGAAAAACAGAGAAAAAGCAGACTGCTCTGATACCACTGATCCAGATTTAAACAGGAACACAACAAATTATAGAGATAACCATAAATATAGATATGTAGCGGAAATAATACTTCATTTCATTAATGTAAAATACAGAAATATGCTTAGAAACAGTAATGGAAATAAACCAGCTAGGGCGATGGTAGCTTATCTCTGAGAAGAGATGTGGTGGCTACATGCCTTTGAACTGTGTTACAATGAGGCTCGAAGGCATATTTATTATTAAGAAACAACGGAAAATCCTTCACATCCCAAAACCTAACCCTAGAAGATGAAACGCCAAATTGTGGGCCCCGTTTTGGGGTGAGTTGGACAACCAACTTCCCGAGGTCACGAATTGGTTATATTATCTCTATTTGATGCGCATGATAGCCCGTTGGAAAGATCTTTCCAAGGACTACGACGAAAAAGACGTTTTTTTGGAAAAAAAAACTTTGGCGGTAGATTTCCCAAAAAACATCGCTTAGGTCCTCAAAACGGCTCTGGAAGTTTAGGACCCAAAAAACTGCTAAAAATAGTAAACTGCGCTATAATTAAGGAAACTGAAAAACTAAAAGAGATAGTTGTGGGGGTCCAAATGGGATAGGTGGGTGGCCACCAACATCCACCTAGATCATTCCTCCCCGCTTAGGAAGCAATGGTTCCCATTGCATTGACTTCCTTCTTGAGATGAGGAAGCTTCTACTGAGCTGGGTCCCTGGTGAGCTGTTCTGCAATCTCTGATGTGTCTAGAAATGGTGGGAAGCATGGTAGACGATGATCCACATTGAACACTAAGTACAAGCGAAGGAATGGAGGAATGTTGTGCTTCAAAGCATTGTTTCCCATAGCCTTGTTACTGGTGTAAGGACCATGTCGAAGTGGTCTAAGTTTCTGATGGGTTCTGGTAAGGTGTTCTCTCTGCAGATGCAACCAAACTTTGTCGCCCACCTGAAACTTGTGTAGTACCCTTGTGGGTGAGGAGAAGTTGTTCATGTGTTCTGTCATGACCGTATCCCTTTGCTGCTGCTGCTGCGTGTAGGAACCCTTTGCGGGGGTCATGGATGTAGCAACGATCTTCCCCTTACTTTGGGAGTGAACCAGACAGAAAATGAATTTCCTAGTCTGGGAGATGAGCTTGCTGCCTTTCTTAGTAGTGATCAAAGAGGTGGCAGTAGGTGGGGCTACCTCTGTTATCCTATATAATGAATCACCCAAAGAAATAATGACAGCACGAGGCCTTGACTCATACACAGCATGTCGCCTCCATAAGTATGGCTGGCCTAATAGTACATCACAAGCATCCAAAGGTGTAACATCACACAATACCTCATATGTAAAGGGCTTGATGTTGTAGGGGAGGTGGCACTGCTAGCGAACTTTCAGATCTCGTCCTTCATGAAGCCACCCAATACTGTACGGCTGTGGGTGTGCTGTAGTCGGTAGACCCAATCGCTTCACGACTTCAGTTGAAATGAGATTCTTTTGGCTGCCACTGTCGACAATGACTTGCAATGGCGAACCCTTCACCCACATCTGTGAGTGGAAAAGACGCTCCCCTTCCTCTGGATTTTTGGGCTCATTTTTCTAGATCTTGGCAGTGGCATAAGTGGCACTGGGATCCGCATCAATGATTTGCTTCCCTTTGCCATTCCCCTTGTCGGGTTCTGGCTCAGGGTCGGAACATGCATCTGATTCAGAAGCCTCCAACTCCACCACCAGCGACTGCTTGGTCCGAAACTCACTTGTGTTATGAGTGGGACTCTTGTGGAACTCACACCACTTTCTTGTGTCCTTCTTCGACTTCATGGTGTTGTTCTTTTCTTGCGGCTTCGAGGGGTTGTCTTGGGTCACCCCGCCTTGTCTTTGTCCTTTGGGCTTCGGATTTGCAGATCCAAAGTCTCACTTCTTCTGTTTGAACTTTTGCTTGATTTTGACAGCATATCAGTATGCTATGCCAAGTGAGGAGATGTTCAAGAACTCCATCTCTTCCTGGATGTATCTGTGCAGGTAGCCGTAGTATTTGAGTACCAGATGCAGCTCAGAATCTTTGATACCCAACTGTGTGCGAAGGGTATGAAAAATGTTTGTGAACTCCAGCACATCTTGGTCTCATCCCTGCCGCAGTGTGGTCCATTTGATGTATTTTTCCTCATAGCTTTTGACAGGGTAGTACTGCTCCTTGATGGCATCCCAGAAGTCATTCCAAGTGGGTGTAGCTAAAAACAGTGAGCCTCTACTTTCATCCTTCTGCTCACAGTAGGTTTCCCACCAGTCCTTGACGTGGGGGGCTTCTTTGAGAAGAGTGAAAACAATCTTTTCTAGACTTGAAAATTCATGAACAAAAAAATACCCATCTAGCAGATTTAACCATTTATCTACGGCATCTGCGTCTATCTGACCCTCAAATATGGGGATTTCAAAATTAACTTGTACCTTAAAGGACATGGCATTTCTAGAGTAGCTGCTGGAAGCCAATGTGTCGCCTCTGGGTAGCCGCTGAAGGATCTGCACAAAGCTATCCATCATCGTGTTCCTTTTCCGCTTGAGGGCTTCTTCGAGCAAGATTTTGATAGGATCTCCTGCCCCCTCGTCTTTCTTCTCATCTGCCATGGGAGGTTGTCGAGATTTGCGAGGCTGGTCTTGCAAAGGTTCGACCAGTTCAAACCCTAACTCCTTATATCCCGACCTCGTTGGGGACATGCAAAGAAAAACAGAGAAAAAGCAGACTGCTCTGATACCACTGATCCAGATTTAAACAGGAACACAACAAATTATAGAGATAACCATAAATACAGATATGCAACGGAAATAATATTTCATTTCATTAATGTAAAATACAGAGATATGCTTAGAAACAGTAATGGAAATAAACCAGCTAGGGTGATGGTAGCTTATCTCTGAGAAGAGATGTGGTGGCTACATGCCTCTGAACTGTGTTACAATGAGGCTCGAAGGCCTATTTATTATTAAGAAACAATGGAAAACCCTTCACATCCCAAAACCTAACCCTAGAAGATGAAATGCCAAATTGTGGGCCCTGTTTTGGGGTGAGTTGGACAGCCAACTTCCCGAGGTCGCGAATTGGTCATATTATCTCCGTTTGATGCGCATGATAGCCCATTGGAAAGATCTTTCCGAGGACTATGACGGAAAAAGACGATTTTTTGGCAAAAAAACGTTGGTGGTAGATTTCCCAAAAAACATCGCTTAGGACCTCAAAACGGCTCCGGAAGTTTAGGACCCGAAAAACTGCTAAAAATAGTAAACTGCGCTATAATTAAGGAAACTAAAAAACTGAAAGAGATAGTTGTGGGGGTCGAAATGGTATAGGTGGGTGGCCACCAACATCCACCTGGATCAGTATTTTTTCTAATTTTTAACCATTGAATTCACTTATAGTACTAGAAATCATTAACTTTCAGAAAAAACAAATGGAACCCATATAATTATAAAAATGGAGGCTAATGAAAGATTATATGGTCATAGAGTTGCGACATGTGAGTGAAATGGTGGCGATAAAGGTAAAAGTGGATGATATTTTGAATACATTTTGGAGACTCTACATTCCACCCAACTACGTTTATTGCACGTCTTCATGCAATCTACTGCATTGCTTAATCATGATTTTCTTTTGAATCAGCTTGGCTTATATCAACTGTCCTTAAACATTGCATTTGTCAATTTCATTTCTTTTTGAAAAGTATTCCTTGGCATACATTAAATTGCAACATCTTTGGTTGGTTCTTGTGTGACAACCAAATCTTAATTGGCATTTGTTCTTGTGTTTCAATACCTTGTTTCTTTTTGTTGCAGCAAGATTCATTGAACATATTTAAGAATGGGTGTTTAAATCAACCATATAATATGCTCATCATTTAGGCATTTATTTTCAAATCACATAACTTTTGACCCATAATTCAATCATAATTGATTTGGACAAGTATGTTAGGATGAAATGAAGTGATATGGATGTGATAATAAATGGATGTCCCTTCACCCCAACTAAAAGTGTTTACTGTTTTTTTAAATGAGAAAGGAAATATGGTGAATTATTTTCCAAAAATTATAATTTTAGTATTCAAGGAATTATATGTTTAAAAGCTAGAAAGGAACACACCTTTACTTACCTAGTAAGTGGACAAACTGTGCATATGTAGAGAAGTTGTAGCAACTGCTAGATCATTAAATAGAATGTAGAATTTCATCTACTTCTTGGTTGCATAAATGGTGGATGAGGTGGTGAAAGTGGATTATTTATTACTGCTGCTAAATCTATTATATCTGCTACAACATGCTGAAATGATATAGTCTTCACCTGCTACAAAACCTTATGGTACAATTCTAGTCATGTGAATGAATGTGTTGCTGTTGAGCATGAAGAGAAGTCATTGGATTACTGACCATTAACGAATGTCATTAACCAATGTGAGGCAAACTCGTCATTAATGTCAACGAGTGCCAAGGTACTTAAGTACATCTTGCAAAGTGTGAATAGATGAGATGATGTCGAGCCACTTGCAAGATGTAACGATCAAGGGGAATTGATGTATTCCCATGATTCTCAACGAGAGAAATTGTCATTGATACATACAAGCCTCAAGGTACTAATAAGGACTCTAGCCCTGAACCTAGATAATATGCTGATGTCGATAGGCCAAGACTTGTTAGAAGGGAGGCCTTAATGAATCCTCCATCATCTAACGCAAGCATAAAACAATAATTTTGAAGGACTATGGATGAAATTTTTTGCAGTGGATCAAGGTTTATTTGAAAAAGTGAAAAGGAAAATGGAATGAATCAACTTTGTAGGGGAGCTGAATGGTTTTATTGCTGGGTTTAAAGTTTAGTGAAAGCAAGGCAAAAAAATGACTGTGAAGGAAAATGAGATGAAGATTTTATTGACTGAATAAGTAGGAATGCAATGGTAAGACTGGTATTTGAAAGGCTTCCAAATGGTGTGATGGATCTGATTCGACATTTTTTATCCAAAATCATGTGCTAATGCTTGGATATTTCATCTTTGATGTTGCTCTGATCATGTTCTTTTGAAAGAAATGTGGTCTTTGAGAGACACTGTTTGTTTGTGTCCATATGTTTATCTTCCCAGAACTTGCAAAAACTTAGTATTTTTTCTGCAATGAAATGTAAGATTATCAAAAGAGAGAGGTGATTAATCTCTCTATTTATGACATTTACACAAAAAAAACTGAGAATTGGTACTAATAAAACAAATTCACGAAAGAAAATCAAATGAATTTTTACCTGTTTCAAAACTAATGCCTTGGGTTACATGTTGTTCCTTTTCAGCAATTTCATCATTCTTTATTTTTTTCAAACTCTGATGATAGATTTCTCATTGTGTATATCTCATCTAGATCTTTCCAATGATGTTTGAATCGTCGAAATCCGATGTCGCGTGAGAAATTTAGGATGATTTGAAATTTGGGTGACATAGTGAAAATTGCCATGCTTAAGTGTGGCATGGGAACATGATCCTGATGTGAAGGATGAAGTAGGAAAGTTAGATGACATGTTGCTCATTAATTTTGATTAGAATGCACTGTCACAAAATAAATCATTGAATTAAATATCGAGCCGTAGAATTGTTGTTCAGCTATAGAATTGCGCAGTTTCTATAGCTAAACTCCTGAACAGACAGTTAAGTACACACAACTATGCATTCTTGTTATGAACAAAAAACCCGTCCAATCTTCAAATTGATCCAGGCCTCTTCCAGAAAGAAAATAATATATCTATATATATCTATATCTATATATATATATATATATATATATATATTTATTTATTTATTTTTTATTTTTTATTTTATTTTTAATTTTATTATTATTAAAAAAAAAATTATCATGTCCATTATCATGTCTAGATATGCCACTCATATTCCTATACCCTTGAGTGATTGTGGTCTTTGATAATTTCTTACAATCCTCTCCTTTTTACTTTTAAATACATGTGGAGATTTGGAATTCAATCATGCAGGGGATTTCAAAAATAACACATTTTTCATGTAATTTGTTTTGAGTGATTCACAAAATCAAGGAAAATTGGATTTGGGGCACCTAGAACAGTATAGAAAACAAATAAAAATATCAAAACTTAACAAGTTGCGATAAAAAAAGAAAGTAAAAAAAAAAATTACCGATACTGGTACCATACCTTCACATGGAATCTTTGTCTCTTTTGAAGCATATTGCATATATTTCTCAACTAAATGCTCGCTATCATTTAGTGCTTGAACATCATCCTTTTCTGTAAGATCAGCTGGCACATAAACTTCTTTCATGCCAAATTCTCTTGTTCCCATAGCAGTAACTGGAAGCGTAGTTGGATGATGCACATGATAAACAATTACTTTATTTGATTCTCTGCAGAAATTGTGAAGGGCCCATTTGAAAGCATGAAATGCCTGTGCAGATCGATTTATTACAATGACTATCTTTCTGGATACTCCTGCTGATGTCAAGGGATCATGCATCCGAGGCAACTCAGGTTGTCGAATAATTGCCACTGGGCAAATGGTGTTATGCAATATGTAATCACTGAAATCTGATCTACCTCGTCAACAATCCAGCTTCCTGGATTACCTTTTTACACGTTTTTCTTCTAGATCCATACTTTTCGTTCACATGAAAATCGAATCTAATCTTTTCTGCATGGCCCCAACTTCAAGAAGTTGTGTATTGAATTTGAAAATACATTTTTTTTCCACGAAATCTAGCAAATAAGGCTCAAGAGAACCCTGGAAATCTCTTAAACGGTTATGAATTTTGAGGGAAAAGCTCATGATAAACATATTTCACCCCATTCTAAGAAAAATCCCAGGTTTTATATTTTTCATATTCATTTTCATTTGGTCAGAAAATTCATTTTAAAAATGACGTTTTTAACCTCTGCATATTTGGCCTCTGTTACTGCTGGGTTAAATTCGTTTTTTCTTATTGTCTGCATTCCATAATATAATTGTTGGATATTGTTATGGCTCATTTCTGGTGCAAATCAACTTCCTTTGTAACCTTCAGCATTCGCAAACCATTCCTTTTCCCATGGTAAGATCTGTCCACCGAAACCCAGTTTACAAATTGAGATATGAGATATGAACCGGAGCAGAGTTTGAAGCTTGATGAAATTTAGATTGAATGTTTTATTTGCAGGTTTAAGGGAGGTGAAGCCTGAGCAATGAAAAAAATTCCAAATTCAAGCAGTCTATGTGGGAGACTTCAAACTACAATTCAACATTCAAGGAGGCTGACCTCAGCTCCATGGCATAATAACAGGAGAATCTCAGCATAAATCAAAGTACAGGTGGGTAGGCTTGCTAGAATTATGTGAGGAAGGATGGTATCAAGCTCCACCAAGAAGCTTTGAAGTCCCTCAACATTTTTTCTCCTCCCAATGATAGGTAGAGCATTACATGCCCTTCCATGTCCTCTATTCTCCTCCCCTTTTCGGGTAATTGCAAGCCCAAGTCACATGAGAACAAGCTTGTGTTGTTGCAATTGATACTGTATCTCAGGAACAAAATTTGGGTTGCTACAATTGACACTATTTTGTTAGCCAATTTTGTCCAATTTCACTCTCGGCAGTCTTGGGTGCACAAAGAAAAAGCTCCAACGAAGCATAAGGTGTATATGAGAGGCTTTTGGGTCATGCTTTCAATCTTCAGAACCAGTCTCTCTTCATAGAGATATCCTTGGCAACCTTTAATCTTGCTCAGTGTGCCTTATTTCTCATCTCAAAGTGCTTCAAATAACATCCCATTTTGTTTTTATTGTTTATTTTGTATTTTTTTTTATTATTATTAAAAAAGAAATTGTTTAAATAAACAAATCTAACAATTTTTTTTATATGTTATAAAATTAAAAAGAAACACTTCATTGATTTTATTTTTTTTTGATATATATTTGGTTCAAATTATTAAAATGCAAGAAAATAAATATAATCTAAAAATTTAAAATCCTAAAAAAAATGCAATTAAGAAAGAAAAAAAATGCAATCAAGTTTGATTTTATTTTTCCTAATTTATCTACTTGAATTTTTTTTATTTTTAATTATATAAATGTTTCCAATAGAGCCATGTGTGTAACAAAAAGATAGATATACTCATATGCAGGGCTGAAATACATTCTTTAATACATACCAGTGTATGATAGACCAACTGTCTTGATTGAGATGATGTCAGAAGATACTGAAGAATGGAATACTGGGATCCAATGACTATCTTGAACCAAGATTCAATATAATATTGTCTTCCTTGGATTCCTTCTGTTATTCGATGCAAGTCCTCACATATGTGATCTCCATTCATAGAATCTGGTGATAGGCATGCATGAAACTTTTCAATCTTAGGTTCTAGCAACTGCTCTTTATCAATGGGCATCCATGATTCTTGGACCTTATTTGAATCTTCTTCTTCTAATTGTTGTTCTTCAATGGAAATTGGTGAATCATTTTGCAATACCTCAACATTGTAAGTGGATTGAGGTGTTTTATTGTTGGGGATTCAAAATGGTTGTGCAGGTAGTGGAGTGGGAATGGATCTTTGGGGTGTTTGTGTGTGTGCTAATGGGAAAGGTTGAATTGAGATTAACTAACAATGAAACTGATGTTGTGGTGGAGGTGAATGGTATGGATAACATTGATATTTGTATTGAGGATAGTGAGGAAAGATTGAGTATATGGTGGATTTCCTCTGTAAGGCTCTTCCCAACACTGTTTCCAAGATTAGTTTTGAGATTGGGATTGAGATGGCCAAGGTTGCCAAAGAAAAGGTGTTTTCCAATTATGTTGTGCATAACCCTGAAATTGTGCACAAGGATATTGCATCATATTGGGTTGATGAGGATGCCATGGTCCTCTTGGAGCTTGATTCACTCCATTATCCTTTTAGTAAATGGCCTTTAACCATGGTAATGATGAGCAATCTTTATTAGTATGTGATCATGTACAAATTTTAATGTTATCAAGTGGACATTCATGCAAAGCAACATTTTCAACTTTTTGCTTGTTTTGCATTCTTAACATCTCAATTTGTTCATTTAAATTACCAAGAATGTTTAGAAAATTATTAAGTTCATTTTGACTTACCAATCCCATTGTCAACATACTTTCCCTTGCCGTAACTAGATCTTCAGGAGATCTTCCATACTTTTCTTTTCCTCTTGATATGTTCTTGGATAGTTCACAAATCTCTTGAAATGACAATTGATAAACATTTCCTTTTCCCACTAGGTTAAGAATATCAATCCATTCATCCCTTATAGCATTTAGTAGGAGAATTTTTAATATGCCTGATCCTAAATTATGCATTTTAGATCTTTTGATATTATAAGTAAATCTCTCCACTAGGTCTTCTAGATTTTCATCCTCTTTTTTATTCATCTTAAAGACTTCATTTCTAAGATCATGGTGTTTGTAATTATTTTTATATTTTTCCAAAAATACTCTTTTCATATCATCCCATGTCCTTATAGAATTTGTTCCTAAAGTCATGAACCATCTAAGATCTTTATGCTTGAATGTTTTTGGAAACAAATTCAATTTTTGAATGTGTAATGAGTACCCATAATATCTACAAATTATTTCAAAAAGAAAAGAAAAGTTTTCGGGTCTTCTGATCCCATACCCTTGAAGTTAGGAAGTATGGATGGAGGGATGTTCTTCATTCGAACATTGACATCAGTTTCTTGAATGGGAAATCCAAAAGGATCTCCATTCATTTCTTCATCCTCCTTTGTCATCTCTTCTACCTGCAAAAATAAGAATTCATAATGTGGATGTGTGGCTCTTATTGCACCACGTGATATAGTGGGGGTGATAGGTGATTGGAGGTTATATATCTATATATATATATATATATATATATATATATATATATATATATATATATATATATATATATATATATATATATATATAGTATAAAAATGATATGTTGCTAAATGATTATTGCATCCACATGCTTTAATCATGCATCTAAAAAAAAATGGAAAAAAAGAACTCTAGACTAAAAGCTAGTTCCTATGCACACCTCCTTGGCAATGGTGCCAAAAATGTTGAGCTAAGTTAATTACCTATCATTTAATTGTCAACCCTGGGGTTTCGTAAAACTTGTGAAGCATGTGTGCACCGTATAAGCTAGAAATTAACTTCCAATTTAGATCAATCTAACTACGAAACCAAATAATGACAAACCAAATTCACCTATTCTAATTCAACAATCAATTCAAAATAAATTATAGTACAATACGTGGAATTGAAATATTAATCTATCACACTTGCAGGAATTAAAAAGCACACCACTCTTTTAGAAATGAAATTGCATGAAATGAAATCTATTCTAAGGGATCATATGTGCATTATCAAACCAGGATCCTATGAAATGAATAATCAAAACCATATGATATCAAATGAAATAAAAAACAATCATTCTTAACCTCTAGATATGGAAGCAAATAAAAAAATCACTCTTAACCTCTCACACAGGAAAAGACATGAAAGAAATAAATCTTAATCTATGAAAAACAATAAATCTTAATCTATGAAAAACAATACATCTCACACACTATAGGTGGCCAATCCAAAAGCATGAGAGATGGAAATTTGAGAAGCTCCAAATATAAGAATAACAAAATCAAAGTGAACACCACTCATGAGCATGGTGCCAAATCCAAATTCTATATTCAAAACATGAGCATTTTCCCAACTTTTCACATGCATTTGAAAGGAGGAGGCTCTCCTATTTATACAAAAACATAAGAAGCTACCTCATTAATGGAGGTCCATTATTCTCTCCCTAGATCCCTAGAAAATCTCATAGAGTTACAACTCAAATAGGTAATGATGAGACACATATCCTCTTTGACCTTTATCCAAATCTTCTTCCATATCTTGAAGGGAATTCGAATTTGAGCATTGGAGGCCACATAAAGGTGCCTTGAAAGCTTCCAAATGACCTACACATGTCATGAAACTCAAGCCACTTTTATGTATTAGCAAGCATATGTCTCTTTTCTATGTTTTAACCATTTAATTCACTTATATTACTAGAAATCATTAACTTTTGCAAAACACAAATGGAACTCGTATAATTATAAAAATGGAGGCTAATGAAAGATTATATGGTCATGGAGTTGGGACATGTGAGTGAAATGGTGGTGATAAAGGTGAAAGTGGATGATATTTTGAATACATTTTGGATAGTCTACACTTCTATGGTGAGATCACTCATCACCGCACCGAAAAATACCCCAATGCCATTGCAACCAATCTCCAATCAATCCTCCTCCTCGTTGAGTGTAAGCCTCCCAAACACTCCTACTTAACGTTTTGTGTAGTTTCTTTACCATTACCACGGCTTGGGAGTTATAATCGCCTCAATATCCATGTGATGGAGATATCAATATGACATTATAAGAGAATTCTATTGTCTAACATAGAGAATGGATGGTGGACAATCACACACAGTGGCAGCTTGGAGAATTGTTTTCAAAGGGAAATGCCTTACAACGTAATTAATAATAATTTTAAATGAACTTATAACTTCTTTAATTTTTATGGTTTTTTTTTTGGTAATGTGGGATGTATCATGAGGTAAATATATTAACGTATATTATGAATTGATGCCTATCAAAATTTATTAATCATCTAATTTATTACTATTACATTAATATATACTAAATTTAATTTAATTTTTACAATAAATTTATATATATAATTCAAATATCATTACTTTCCTTAAAATTTTTTTTCTTATAATTAACTTGGTCTCTAATAAAAATTAAATGCATTTTTTAAATCTAATTATTCTCTATCCTTTAGAGAGAAATTTGAATGTATATCTTAAGTTTTATTCTTTCATAAGTATTATTAATATAAAAAAAATTCCCAAGGGTGGTAGGAGGGTGAGGGGTTTTGTATAGCTCCAATATAAAATTGGTTACAAGGTATGCATGGGGTTCATAACTATGACCAACAATGATGCCTAAATGTATAGCCTATTGTGAGGTGTGTTTCTAGAAAATGTTATTCGAGTCACTAATATTATCATCCTTGGAGATTCAGTTATCATTATTCAACATCTACATATTGCAACTTGGCCAAAATAGAGTCGTCTGGAAAACCTTATGAAGAGAATCAAAGCACCATTGGATGAATTCCCCATAAATATTTCTTTCATAGCCTAAGAAATCAAAACATTGACGCTGATAAGAGTGCTAATTGTGCATGACAACATAAAGCTAGGCAACTTGAAACCAATGGTGATCAGGGTTAGTGAAATCTACCTTAACACCAAAATAATAAACATGGAAATAGATAATAATGTCATCAATTTTCTCCTAAATAATTCACTCAAAAAGAAAACTTTCCATAACCTAAAGTTACCTATGGAGAAAATCTTGAATCCTGTCGTGGCATCTTGTAATTATTTCAATCATGATATTGATGTAAGATTAACCTCATTGCAAAGTTATACCTTAATTTGGTGGCCATGGAGAAAGTACAGAGCATATCATCTACTTAGAAGTATGAAGGTATTTCATAGGAAAGTGCTTATGAAAGGTCTTTTAGCCTTAAATTCTCTAGCATGTGGGTTAAAATGGTAGTGGCATAAAATGATGATCCAAACCCCCTGCAGATATTGAGGTTTATCCTTCTTAAGTTACATCTCTTAGAGAATTGGTTGTAGACTCTGGTATATAATGTGGCCTCCAAGCGAGGCAGAGGGACTCCTACTTCTTCCTGCAAGACAATCTTATTTCTGTGCGATGTTGATACTTGAGGATTGCAAGTGGACAAGAAAATTGTACTACTAGATTAACATGGGTATATAAGTTTGTTCTTTCACCTCAATGGGTGGCACTTTTTTCTAATTGGGAATGGACACAACAACTGTAATGTCCTATTATTAATTATGTTGCAACATGTTTGGTTGTGTTATATTCTTTCCACGTAGTTAACAGGGGGTTTGAGGGGCACCCGTAACCCCACTGTGCGGACCCACCTATGGTTTTTTGCATGATTTTCGCACATGTTTTTTGGAAGCGATGGTTTTTGGTCCATGGTATTGGATGCCTTGGCATGTATAAATATGTATTATAACATTGAAGGGAACATAATGAAAAATCAAGCTGGTAGTCCCGGTTTTGGGATCCAGAGGAAAATATCTGTGTATATGTGTTTTATGTGTTTTGCTCTCACATTATTTATTTTCTATGTTTTAGAATTCATATGCAGGTAATTTTTGTACGGGGTTAAAACCTACATTTGGTATTAGAGCATATTTGGCTTCAAGGGGATGCCTTTTTGGCTGAGGGGTTTTGCTTGGGCTTGTGGTAGACCCTATTCAGTGGGAGATCTGTGAGATCGATTCTAGTGGTGAAAGAAGATGGCAAGTAGTGGAAAGATAGAGACTGAGAAATTTAATGGTCAGAGTTTTGAGTTGTGGAAACTCAAGATGGAGGATCTGTTGGTGGATAAAGATCAGTGTATCGCGGTAGATTTGGGTACTAAACCAACGGGAGTGTCCGATGAAGAATGGAAGAAGTTGGATTGGAAGGCAAAGAGCACAATATGATTGTGTGTCTCAGATTCAGTATTTCTAAATGTATCAGGGGAAGCTACGACAAAGGCTTTGTGGGACAAGTTAGGGACTTTGTATCAATCTAAGTCTCTAGTGAATAAACTTTTCATGCGGAAAAAACTGTATAACCTGAGGATGAAAGATGGAGACTCAGTGACAGAGCATATGAACGCTTTTAATACTATGGTAAGTCAGTTAGCATCTTTTGATATTAAAATTTCAGATGAATATAAGTGCATCAGTTTGTTGTGTTCTCTACCAGATTCGTGGGATAGTCTGGTTATTGCAATAGGTAGCAATGCAACTGCCTTGCAGTTTGATGAAATAGTCTCAGCCTTGCTGACGGAGGAGATGAGACGGAAAAATATGGAGAGCTAAAGGTGATGCCTTATCTGTATGAGGAGGGTCCCAGAATAGAAACAAAAATAAGTCATCGAGTGGGAGATCTAAATCTAGAGGGAGATCTAAATCTCCGAGAAAACCTGTAAAGGTCATGCTCTGGAAATGTGGAAAGGAAGGCCACTTCAAAAGGGACTGTAAATCTAAAGCTCCTGACAAAGGAAAGGATCTGATGAGGCTCCTTCTGCAGAGGTGAAAACCACCTCAGATGAAGGTGGGGATTTGTACTTGGCTTCTTCAAGTACACATGTAGATCATGAGGCATGGTTGATTGACTCAGGTGCATCCTTTGACTTCACTCGCCATAGAGAATGGTTCTGTGAGTATGAGAAATATGATGGTGGTGATGTCTACTTGGGGGATGACAGGAAGGCTAGAATCATTGGTCATGGAAAAGTAAAGTTGAAGTTGCAAGGTGGAAGGGTTAGAACACTTCCAGGTGTTCTACATATTCCGGCATTAGCCATAAATATGATTTATGTTAGTAAGCTAGATGATGCAGGTGTAAAAACAATGTTCGAGAAGGATACCTGCAAGATGGTTTGGGGAGCACTGGTATTGATGCGGGGAGTTCGGATTGGAACTCTGTACAAGCTGCAAGGTAGCATTGTTGTTGATGGGTGCAACAGTTCCGTGGTTCTTGAAAGTGGAGTAGAAAATCTAGTGGTCTCTAGAGAAAAGACCATGTTGTGGCATCAAAGGCTTGGACATATTGGAGAGAAGGGCCTTTGAATACTTCATGGTCAAGGTATGGTAGAAGGTATGAGTAATAGCTCTGTGGATTTTGATTTCTGTGAAAATTGTGTATACGGGAAGCAGAATTGGGTGAGTTTCCCCTCTGGTGGTAAGAGGGCGAAACATATATTAGAGCTTGTGCACAGTGATGTGTTTGGACCTATGAAGGTTCCATCACTCGGTAAGTCAGTGTACTATGTATCATTTATAAATGACTTCTCAAGGAATACATGGATATATTTCCTTAAGAAGAAATATGAAGTCTTTGATAGGTTCAAAGAATTTAAGGCTCTAGTGGAAACCCAAACAAAGAAGAAGATAAAGGTGCTAAGGACAGATAATGGTGGAGTGTTTTGTAGTAAGGAATTTGAAGAATTCTGCAAGAAGTGTGGTATAGCACGGCAGAAGACTACTCCATAAACACCTCAGCAAAATGTAGTTGCAGAAAGAATGAACAAGACGTTGATGGAAAGGGAAAGAAGCATGCTCAGTGGTGCCGAGTTAGGACAGGAATTCTAGGCAGAGGCGGTGGATACTGCATATTACATTATCAATAGGTCACCTTCATCAGCGTTGGAGGATAAGACTCCATAAGAGGTGGACTGGTAAGAAACCCTCTCTTTCACATCTGAGGGTATTTGGATGTGATGCATATGTACATGATCCAAAGGAGAAACGAACCAAGTTGGATAGTAAATCTAAAAAGTGCATCTTTATTGGGTATAAGGATGGTTCAAAGGGTTATAAGCTTTGGAACCTAGTCACAAGGAAGGTTGTGTACAACCGAGATGTGGTGTTTAGAGAGGTGAAAGATGTTATTAAACATGAAGTCTAACCAAAGGAACCTGAGAAGATAGAGTTTGAGCTAAAGAAGGAAGAATCAGACTCTACAACAGAGGAAGAATCAAAAGATGAAGAGCCACAAACTCCAGCTGTGAGAAGATCAGTTCAAGAAAGAAGGCAGCCAGAAAGGTATAGTCCATCTACTTTCTGTTTGAAATTTTCTTTGTCTGTTATTGATGATGATCCCAGAACTATGAAGGAAACAGTGGATTTAGAGGATGGAAAACTCTGGAAAGAGGCCATGGTTGAAGAAATGGCATCTTTGCACAAAAATGAGGCTTGGGATCTGGAGGAGTTGTCGGCTGGAAGGAAACCCACTGGCAGCAAATGGGTGTTCAAAAAGAAGACAAATGTAGAAGGAAAAGTGGAGAAATACAAAGCTCGGTTGGTAGCAAAAGGTTATTCCCAGGTGCCGGGAATTGATTTTGGTGATATTTTTTATCCTGTTGCCAAGGTAGCTTCTATTAGATTACTTTTATCTATTTATGCCGCTTTTGATTTTGAGGTAGAACAAATGGATGTGAAGACAACATTTCTTCATGGGGATATAGAAGAGGAAATCTACATGAAGCAACCTGAAGGCTTTGCAGCGAAGGGTAAGAAAGAACTGGTATGCAAGTTAAAGAAGTATCTATATGGGTTAAAACAGTCACCAAGGATGTGTTATCATAAATTTGATACATTTATACGGGGACTTGGCTTCACCAAAAGCAAAGCAGATCACTATGTGTATTTTAAATTAATTGGTTATGGTTTTTTTTATCTGGTCTTGTATGCGGATGATATGTTGTTGGTTGGAAATCACAAAGAAGTTATCCAGGATTTGAAGACCCAATTGTCCTCCAAATTTGACATGAAAGATCTTGGTGCTACAAACTATATTTTGGGCATTGAAATTAAAAGAGATCGAGCAAAGAGGAATCTCTGGTTAAACCAGAGGAAGTATGTCGAGACAATATTGCAGAGGTTAAATATGCAGGATAGTAAACCGATGAAGGTTCCTATTCCTGTAGGTGTGAGGTTATCTGCTGAACAGTGTCCCAAGACACAGGAAGAGGAAGAGGACATGTCCTGTGTTCCATATGCAAGTGTACTCGGTAGCCTGATGTATGAAATGGTTTGTACTAGAACAAACATTACACATGCAGTGGGAGTATTCAGCAGGTTTATGTCAAAACCAAGGAAGGAGCACTGGACAGTAGTGAAGCGGGTTTTCAGGTATTTACGTGGCACTAGTGATTATGGTTTGTGCTACCAAGGAAGACCAAGATTGGACAGAATGTTGGATATTCATGGCTTTGTTGATGCAGATTGGGCTGGGGATCTGGATCAGAGAAGATCTACAAGTGGGTATGTGTTTAACCTATTTGGAGGTGCAGTCAGTTGGATGAGTAAGAAACAATCTGTAGTGGCACTATCAACTACAGAGACAGAATACATGGCAGTCACTCATGCAAGCAAGGAAGAGTTTGGCTGCAGAGATTGTGTTCAAGTATGGGGTTAGTACAGCGAGCTACAAGGATAGACTGTGATAGCCAAAGTGCAATTTTCTTGGCAAAGAACCCCGCATATCATTCAAAGTCAAAGCACATTGATGTTCAGTATCACTTTGTGAGGGATATGATAGAAGACAAAAAGGTGTTACTGGTAAAGGTGGACACTTTGAAGAATACTACAGATGCATTGACAAAATCTGTTAGCTTTGAGAATTTCTCTTGGTGTAGAGAGACAATGGGCATTTCAGGGCTAGAAAAATGACTAAGCTCTCTTGTGGCCCCTTGTGGAAAGAAAAAAAGAAGTGGGAGAATGTTGGATTGTGTTATATTCTTTCCACGTAGTTAATAGGGGGTTTGAGGGGCACCCATAATCCCACTTTATGGGGTTTGGGGCAGTGCCTCGGAAAATTTTGGTTTTGGACCCTATGTTAGGTTGGGCGGACCCACCTATGGTTTTGTCCATGATTTCCACAAATGTTTTTTGGACGCGATGGTTTTCAGTCCATGGTATTGGATGCTTCGACATGTATAAATATGTATTATAACATTGAAAGGAACATAATGAAAAATCAAGCTAGTAGTCTTGGTTTTGGGATCCAGGGGAAAATATCTGTGTATATGTGTTTTATGTGTTCTGCTCTCGCATTATTTATTTTCCGTGTTTTAGAATTCATATGTAGGTAATTTTTGTATGGGGTTAAAACCCACGCAGCATGCACACATACGATGGTGGGAGAAGCTTCGATATTGATGACCCTAGTGTAGAACTATTGGCATCCATAGAATTCATGAGGGTTTTTATGGAAATGCTAGGAAAGAAAATTCCATAGCCTAATTGACTAATCAAGGGGACCAATTTAGTGCTCAAAATTCAAAGTGCTAAAAAAATGCTTGAAGCCTACACGATTGGATACATCTCGGTGATATGAATCCAGCGCAACTCCTTTCACTC
The DNA here is from genome assembly GCA_031772625.1 of Pinus tabuliformis. Classification (NCBI taxonomy): domain Eukaryota; kingdom Viridiplantae; phylum Streptophyta; class Pinopsida; order Pinales; family Pinaceae; genus Pinus; species Pinus tabuliformis. Next base: position 628,485,069 of record CM062808.1, read on the forward strand.
AAAACTAATAACATATGCTCCCGATATCGTTTCTGATTGATTCACCAAACAACTAAAATTTTAAAAGTTGGGTTACAGGTATGCGTAGTCCTCAGTCTGTACACTGACTAGGAAGATCATTGTATTTTTGTCGGCCTATGATCGATTTAAATTTGTCTTGTTGTGATTGGCTTGATTTCTTTATTGTTATGCTATGTAAATTTTGGGCCAACAGTGGAGGGCCACGTGGGCCAACTAGGGGTTATCACGTGGCCTCTAAAGGTTGGTTCAAAAATTTGGTATGAGGTCGACCTGCCTCCAAAGGATTCAAAACTATGACCTGCAGCACACAACAACAGGCCTGCACCAATGCGGCACAAGTGTTTTTTAATAAAATTGGTGGAGGAGTTGTATATAAACTTTATAAAAAATGCAATTTAGGAGGGGGCTAGGCTAAGCCCGAGCCCCTGGCCAACCCAATGCCCATGAGACCGCCGACAGAGGGGACAAGGGTCTAGGCCTTAGCTCGGCCCACATACACTTCCCGAAAAACCAAACACAGTCAGATCCATAGATAAAAACGAAGGCAAAAGGTTGGACGGGGCCAACTCGGGGGTCACATGGCACCCCATAGCACCTGGTGTGCAGAAATGTGAAGGGGGCCAACCCAAGGCAGCTAGCCCCAAGGCCACATGATGGGCCGTAGAACTGGGAGCGCGTGGAGTTAGGGACCCATCCCATAGTGTGCCAGCCCCAGGTCACTAGGACCCAATGTGATGAGGAGCATGACTAAACTAAAGGGCATGGCGTTAGGCCCTGGAATTACGACCACTAATGTAGTTGTATGCGGCAAGATGATCGAAATTTTCAGGATTGAGGGCTTAATGGGAAGATTAATATTTCTGTAGGCCAAATTTGTGTGTCAATTTCGGGTTTGGGGAGCTCAAGCCAAATTTTGGTCAAATTGTGGGATGACTAGTCATAGAATTTGGGAAAAAATGGTAGTAGGAATAACTTTCTCAATTTTTTGGCCAAATGAGATGCAAAAAGAACCAAAATGGGGGGTTTTAATAGTTTTGGATCTAATGGAGACATCATTTTTTATTTTTGAGATATATAAAATCATGTAAACACACTTTTGAGCACTTAATGAAAGAGGCCCTGCATTGGAAGCTGGACCAGGAGATGTAGCCCAAGAGAGGGATGAACTCCTTTATCATGTTTTATGTTATGTGTTTAAGATATCCTTATTTTGTCTCAGTTTGGCTGTAAATTTTGGTTAAATTCACTTGTTTTATGTATTTATTAAATTTATCCTCTACCCAAAACACATATAATTTTCACTTGCAAATTGTTAAAAATATTCAAGTTTACATATTCAAATCATTTTGGTATCAGAGAAATAGGTTATCGTGAAGGTATGATTTGTTTCCAAGTGTTTCTTTGATGCTTATAAGATTGAAGCTTAAAACAGGAGAAGGGGAACTTGTGGAGCCAAGATCTCAAATTTTTTCAAGGAGAACAAACACACCTCAAGCTTCAATAGTTATAGCACATGAAGAAGGTCATGAAGGGATGTTTGAATATGAAAGAAATTTTAGAAAAGAATTCTTTGAGATTATTGAAATGGCAAAGGTTCTTTATGAAGAGACAAATCCAAGGTTGTATGGAGAGAACTCAAAACCTCCAAAAGGAGATGGAGGAAAAGGAGAAAAGCCTCCAAAAGGGAATGGAGGGAATGGTGACAAACCACTACCTTCACCTCCATCACCCTTATCCTCCTCTTCATCCTCATCTTCTACTTCTATCATTTCACAAAAAGAAACACCTCTAAATTCTCCAAAGGGACATGGTAAAAATCCTTTGCCAAAGCTTGATATTAAGTTTGAATTGCCTTTGTACAATGTGGAGGTAGATGCTGATAAATTAGATGATTGGATCCGTGAGATTGAAGTGTACTATAGGATACCAAGAATCAAGGATGATGAAACTAAGATTCAGCTTGCTTCAGTTAGATTGGAAGGTGCAACACTTATTTATTGGGAAGCCAAAACTCAAGAGGACATGAAGAAACATGGTAAGGTTTTATCCTCTTGGAATGATTTTGTTGTTGCAATGAAAAGGCATTTTTATCCATTATCATACATGAAAAAATCTATCATGGATTGGCAAAAATTTAGGCAAGCTAAGGGGCAAAATGTGTAATTTTATACTCAAGAATTTAGGAAAAGAGCTTTGATTTTGAGTATAGATTTGTCCTCTTAAGATACTTTGCTCAAATAAATTGGAGGATTGCATAGTTACTTGAGACATACCATTTTTATGTTTAACCCTACAAACCTAGATGAAGTATCTGTATAAGCAACTCATGTAGAGGCAAGAGGTAAAAATATTTCTAAAGAAATTAGTGAAAAGTCAATCAAGTATGGAGAAAAAGGAAAAGGGAAATTTAAAGGAAAGGATAAGAAAGATGTTGCAGTGAATAAATAAGGAGAAAGGATAACATGTAAACATTTTTCTAAAGAAGGCCATGATGAAGACCACTGCTGGAAACTTCATCTTGAAATGAGACCCAAAAAATTTAATAACAAGGAGAAAGACAAGATTGTTGCAACTACACAACACGATTTAGGTTTTGATTCCAAAGGTGAAACAAAGATCACAACCATGGGTTTGAAAGGTAAGGACATTGAAATTAATAGTTCTTCAAATTGTCTCAATGATACTCAATATGAAAAATAAAAGAATAGATATTTTCCACATTAGAGTCATTTCAAAACATACCAACATAGATACACTGTTTGATAGTGGTTCACAAGAAAATTTTATCTCAGAAGGAATTGTCAAGAAGTTGAATTTAGAAACCATTCCTCATCCTAAACCTTATCCTTTAGTTTGTGTATGTGAGAGTTCAAAGTTGTATGTGACAAAGAAATGCATACTTAGATTTGCAATCACTGCAAACTTTCTTGATGAGGTTGAACTTGATGTAGTTCCGCTTGATATATGTGGAATTGTTTTGGGAAGTCCATATCTTTATGACAGGAGAGTTATTTTTCATCACCATGAGAATAAATATCATTTGTTCAAGAATTGGATTGAGTAACTTGTTAGAGTGCATAACAAGAAATGAAGTTTATCTCTTATGAATGCTGGAAAAATTGAAGAGGATTGTTAATGCTAGTCAGAATTTTTCATTGTTAATGTTCAAGCATAAAGATGTTGAGGAACCTAAAGCCTTTTAGGGATATGAATCAGGTTTGAAATCTGATTTTATTGAGGTTTGTAATTCATGTGATGAGATGTTTTAGGAGTCTAACAAGTTTCCTCCCAAAATAGGTAAACAAAATGAAGTGCAATTGCAGCAGGATGCTTCATTGTTGAACATTGGTGTGAACAAGATGCCAGTGTTAAAGCATGCAGAGGCCAAAAAGCAAATGAAAAGGATATTTGACAAAGAGGGCATTGGTCCCAAAACACATTCTTGTGCGTTTTATATTGTTTTGGCTTTGAATAAGGATGGTGCATGGCGATGGCGATCTCATTTGGCGAAGAGTCGAGCCAAGTGCAAGGCTAGACATACTAAGCATCGTTATGGAAATAATGTTCAAGGTGAAGTGAATTTTAAATTGAATAAGTTTCCTTTGATTGAAGACCAAGGAAGGAATGTTCAGATTCCTTCAAGGGAAGTTTTATTTTATGAAAATCTTGGGAAATTGCAGCAAGATCTCATCTTTAATAGCAATATAAGGATTCCAAAATCAAAGAAAGTGATGCACTTTCATGAAAATCTCAAAGTGATAAAAAAAAAAAAAAAGCCAAATTCATTGAGGTTGGAGGGGTGAAGGAAATTTACCCTCATCTAATTGTTCACTGAAAATGAGCTTTTGGAGTTCCAAAAGCGTCGAATGGGAAGGAGTGATCCAAGGGGTTAGTTTAGTGCTCAAAATTCAAAGTGCTCAAAATGCTCAAAACATGTACGATTGGATATATCTTGGCTATCTAAATCCAACGCAACTCGTTTCACTCAAAACTGATATCGTATGCTCTCAATATTGTGTTCTAATCGATTCGCCAAACAGCTAAAATTTTAAAAGTTGGGATGCAGGTACACCTAGTGAGCATTCTGTATGCTAACTGGGCAGATGGCTTTATTGTTGTGGGCCTATGGTCGATTGACATTTTTCTCATTATGATTGGCTCGCATTTATTATTGTTGTGCTAACTGTGTAAAGTTTGGGCCAATAGTAAAGGGCCATGTGGGCAACCATGGGTTGCCACGTGGCCTCCGAAGGTTGGTTCAAAAATTTGGTATGAGGTCGAATTTCCTGCATAGGATTCGAAACGACGACCTGCAACACACAACAATAGGCCCGCACCAATGCACCACAAGTGTTTCTTAATAGCATTGGTGGATGGGTTCTATATAAAGTTTATAAAAAACACCATTAAGGGAGGGGCCTGGGTTAAGCCCTAGCCCCTAGCTACCCCACCAATCATGGGACCATAGGCAGAGGGGCCAAGGGGCTAGTCCTTAGCCCAACCCACGGCCACAGCCCATAACACCAAATGCATAGATAAAATCGGAGGCAAAAGGTTGGAGGGGGTCAGCCCCAAAATCACATGACACCCCATAGCATTGAGGATGCAGAAATGCGGAGGGCACCAACCCAAGGGGTCAGCCCCAAGGCCACACAACTGGCCATAGAACCAAGAGTGCACAGAGTAAGGGGGCCAACCTCAAGTCACCGGGATGTAATGCGACCAAGAGAGTGGCTAAACCAAAGGGCACATAGTTAGATTGTTATGAAACCAGCTCAAGAAAAGATAGAAAAGATAGATCAACGCCTTAGAATTCAGCCTCTTCGAGGGGGCAACCTCCTTTACATTACATAAATGAACAATTCTTTGATGATACAAATGACAAAACCTCCTTTCTATATATAGGAGTCTAAGGAGTCACAATATAATCTAGCCGACCTAACAATAATAATATAAAGCCACAAAAATAACAATAGAGGGATTCTATGGGGCACAGAAATAACAATATGGGGGTAATAGGGGCACAACAATATAAATAAGGGGTATAACTACAATAGTAATGGGGTAATCACTAGTATTATAGGGACCCAACATGCCCCTCTCCTTCAAAAAAGTGTTGTCCTCAACGCTTGAGTAGTTCTGGATACTTCTGCATAAAATTCTCATCCTCCCATGTGGAATCTTCAGCGGATAAGTTCTTCCACTTGATAAGATACTCTGAAATTGATCGATTTCGTAGCTGTCGAGTTCTTGTTTCTGTGACTGCTTCCGGTTCCAATATAATTTTTCCTTCCTCATCAAGTTCTGGCAATATTGTTTGAATTGGGAGCTTGTCACCTATAACCTTCTTTAAACATGAAACATGGAAAACTGGGTGCAATCGAGAAGCTGCAGGAAGCTCCAATTTGTATGCCATAGTACCAATCTTTTGCAACACCTTGTACGGACCATAATACTTTGGTGATAATTTATTATCCTTCTTAGCTTGCTTTAGGGACATTTGCTTATATGGTTGTAGCCGTAGGAATACCCAATCACCTACATCAAAACTTCTTTCACTGCGATGTTGATCTGCCTGTTGTTTCATTCTATTTTGTGCCAACACGAGGTTATCCTTTAAGAGTTGGAGGACTTGTTGTTGATGTTCGATGTGATGTTCCACTGCCTGAACCTTAGAATTTTCTCTTAAATATGATGTGATGGATGGTGGTTGATACCCATAAAGTGCCATAAATGGGGTCATTTTTGTTGCTGTATGGAAGGAAGTGTTATACCACCATTCAGCCAGAGGCAACCATTTGACCCATTGTGTCTGTTTATCAGATACAAAGCAACGAAGATATCCTTCCAAACATTTGTTTACTATCTCAGTTTGCCCATCAGATTGAGGATGATAAGATGAGCTATGAGCTAACTGAGTACCAAGACAAGAAAATAATTTTGTCCAAAAATTTCCAGTGAAAATGGGATCTCTGTCACTTACAATAATCTTTGGGTTTCCATGTAGCTTTTGAACTGTTTCCATAAATGCAGTAGAAACTGTACTGGCTTTAAATGGATGTGATAATGCACAAAAGTGTGCATACTTGGTAAGTCTGTCAACTACCACCATGATGACACTCTTTCCCTCAGACTTGGGTAAACCTGTGATAAAATCCATTGAAACCTCCTCCCAACGTTGGCTTGGAATGGATAAAGGTTGTAATAGACCCGGTGTCTTAATTGTTTCAACTTTATTTTGCTGGCAAACCAAACATTCCGCCACAAACTTTTGAATATCTGATTTAAGGCCATCCCAAAAAAATTCCTTCTTAACCCTGTGGTAAGTTTTTAAAAATCCTGAGTGCCCTCCTAAGGGAGAAGTGTGCAATTCCATAAGAATCTTTTGTTTTAGCTGGGAATTCTTACAGAGGTATAAGCGATCTTTGTACCATAACGAATCATTTTGCCAGCTAAATGTATCAGAAGTACTGGAATCTTGTTGTAGCTTTCGAATAAGTGCCCACACTTCTTCGTCATTCTTCCATTCCTCCCTTGCTTCGTTTATCCAATCTGGTTGGATAATAGAAATGGCACACAACAATGCTTCCACATCCTCATCCTTTCTTGAGAGTGCATCTGCCACCACATTTTGCTTCCCTTTTTTGTAGATGATTTCAAAGTCATAACCCAACATCTTTGTGACCCACTTTTGTTGCTCTTCAGAGGATAATCTTTGTTCTAAAAAGTATTTAAGGCTATCATGATCCGTTTTTACCTTGAAGTGTCTTCCCATTAGGTAGGGTCGCCATTTCTTAAGTGCATGGAGTATTGCCAACATTTCCTTCTCATAAATAGCTTTGCTTAAAAACTTTCCCTTGATTGGACGACTTTCAAAAGCAATGGGTCTTTCATCTTGCATTAGAACAGCACCAATTCCATTTCCTGAAGCATCACATTCCACAATAAAGGTTTTTGTGAAGTCCGGTGTAGCTAAGACCGGTGCTTGGCACATTGCCTCTTTAAGATGTTCAAAGGCCTTTGTTGCTTCCGGAGTCCATGAAAATGAATCTTTCTTCAATAATGTTGTTAGAGGTGCTGCTATTCTCCCATAATTCTTAACAAACTTGCGATAATACCCTGTCAACCCAAGAAATCCTCGCAGATGCTTTATGGATGTGGGGATTTTCCATTCCTTAATGGCTTTAATTTTGCTAGGGTCTACCTTAACTCCTTCATGAGATACAATATGACCCAAATATTCCACCTCCTGGACTCCAAAGAAACATTTGGATCTTTTTGCATATAATTGTTTCTCCTCCAATAGTTGTAGCACCCTGTCAACATGTTCAACATGATCCTTCCAAGACTTGCTGTAGATTAGTATATCATCAAAAAATACTAACACAAATTTTCTAAGGAATGGTTTGAAAATTGAATTCATCAAACCTTGAAATGTTGAAGGTGCATTGGTAAGGCCAAAAGGCATGACCAAAAATTCATAATGACCCTCATGAGTTCTAAATGCTGTTTTCGGAATGTCTTCAATCTTCATTCTGATTTGATGATATCCCGAACGAAGATCCAACTTGGTGAAGTAAATTGATCCATGCAATTCATCCAGTAATTCATCAATAACAGGAATGGGGAACTTATCTTTAATAGTGAGCTTGTTGAGCTCCCTATAATCCGGACACATGCGCCATGATCCATCCTTCTTGTGCACCAATACTACTGGAGCTGAGAAAGAACTTTGACTCGGTTGAATTATACCAGCCTCTAGCATTTCTGCAACCATACGTTCAATTTCACTTTTTTGGACATAGGGATATCTGTACGGCCTGATGTTTGGAGGAACACTTCCTGGAATCAGATGAATAGCATGATCATGATCACGCATAGGTGGGAGACCTTTGGGAGTCTCAAATACCTTGGAATGATTGTCCAGGACTTTTTGGAGATCTGGAGAAATAGATGATTCCAATGTGGAAACATCTAGCGAACATAATTGTGCAATTACACCTCTTTGCTCCTTTTTTAGAAGCTTTGTCATACCATTAGAGCTGATTATCTTTCCTGGTTTCCCTGCAATACCCCTTAATTCAACTTCCTTTCCTTCCGTAGAAAATTTGATGAAAAGTTCTTGAAAATTAAAAGCTATTGTACCCAAGGATTGTAGCCATTGGACTCCTAGTACAACATCACACCTCCCATTGGAATGGAAAGCATTGGGCTAGTCAATACATATTCTCCCATGGATAGCTTGATATTATGGCACTTTCCAAGCAATTTATTGTTCCTCCATTTGCAATCATCACTTGACACTCTGGTGCTGGATATAGGAAGCAATTCAATTCTTTTGCTACCCTACAATGAATAAAATTGTGGGTGCTTCCTGAATCAATCAACACTATTACCTTTTTCTTCTTGATTTGTCCTTCTATCTTGATGGTTTGAGGAGTGGTAATTCCCGCCAATGCATTACAAGATATGGTCGGATTTATTTGTTCTTCATCTAGGCTTTGTTCCTGGAGTATATCTTCTTCTTTTGACCTTTCTTGCTCCTTTTCTTCTTCCTCTTCACAATCTATGTAGAATAATTTCTTCTCAGCACACTTATGACCTTTAGTGTATTTGCTATCACAACTGTAACAAAGCCCTTTTGCTCTTTTTTCTTCCAATTGTTGTGGTGTCAACCTTATAGGTTGTGGAAGACTAGGGGCAACAACACTTCCGTCTTTATAGTTGTGAGTGGTATGCTTCCTGGTTGCCATAATTTTGCTTTCCATTTTTCTTGCTAACCTGAATGCCTTCTCTAATGAATCAGGTTCCCAAAGGCGAACATCATGTTGGATATTATCCTTTAAAGACCCTATGAACACATCAATCCTATGCTCCTCTGGAATATCTTTTACCCTTATGTTCAATTTTTGGAACTCCTCAATGTGCTCCATTATTGAACCCTTTTGTTTGAGACTTATCAATTGGCTAAAAAAAGTGTTGCTTTTTGTATCTTCATAATGTGCTATCAATTCTTCCGTAAAAATTGCCCAAGTGATAAATTGTTTACGAGAACAAAGCCATTGATACCATACAAACTGATTTGGTTCCAAATATACAGTTGCCATACGTACCTTTTGTGTGTTTTGCACATTATTGAGATCGAAGAATTGCTCCATCTGTAATATCCATGTGGCGGGATCCTTGCCATCAAACTTCCTCATATCGATTTTTGGAATATGGTGATTCTTCGATCCAACATTAGTGTCTATGGAATCATGATTAACATTTCTTTTGTTCTCATCATGAGTTTCCTTTACTACCTTTTCACCATTAGTGACCCTTTCTTGTAGCAACTTCTTCAATTCTTCCATGTCTATCTTCAAATCTGCCATGTCTCTCTTCAAATCTGTCTTCGAATCATCCATCTTAGCTTCCATGCCCTTTATCTTAGATTCCACGCCATTTATCTTAGATTCCACGCCACTTATCTTAGCTTCCACGCCATTTATCTTAGCATCTGTTAACTTTTGTGAGCGTGACATTTGTTGCACTTGTTCTTGTAATTTTGATATATCATGTAGCATTTCTTCCTCTTCTTCATGAGTCATGCTAGAGCTTTCAGGTTCCTTACTAGGTGTTTGCATTTTCTTTCCTCGGGGCATCAGTTACCGATAATAATGCTTTACTATGCCCTTTGAATTCCGTTAAACCAAGCTTACACAAAAATTAAAAAAAAAAAACTACACACCTTTTTTCACTTTATAGAAGCCTGATATTGAATCTGATGTATCTCTGTAATTTCGGATCATCCAGTTCTGAAATTGCTACCTGTAGTAGCCTTCTGTGTCCTCTTTCCAATGCCACAAGTCTGAGCCAAATTGGATTCTCCAAGGAAGAGTTATGTGAAATCTCCCACAGTGACCTGCTTTTAGACTGGTTCAGTAGAGCGAACTTGTACGACGTGCCACGAGTCACTGTTTCAACCTTTGAATCTGAAACACACACACAAGAAACTACAGTCCGTCCTCTTTCTGTACCTTCTTACGAAATTTCAATCCGATCCCCAGAGAGAAAGTTATGACGATTTTCCCCAGGTCACCTGTTTTGAATGTAATTCAGGAGTCTGCAAAAGGACCAACTTCCTCAGATCATATCTCCGCAAATATCACGTGAAAAGCTCTGAAATTTTGACCCAAGGTTCAGCGCGATTTCTTCTCAAATGGGTTTTTTTTTGCGACTTCTGAAACGTCACAAAAAAAAAGTTATAGCGAAAATGCCACGATGACCTGTTTGGAGCAGCGAAACCCTAGAATCCAAAGCTCTGATACCAAATGTTATGAAACCAGCTCAAGAAAAGATAGAAAAGATAGATCAACGCCTTAGAATTCAGCCTCTTCGAGGGGAAACCTCCTTTACATTACATAAATGAACAATTCTTGGATGATACAAATGACAAAACCTCCTTTCTATATATAGGAGTCTAAGGAGTCACAATATAATCCAGCCGACCTAACAATAATAATATAAAGCCACAAAAATAACAATAGAGGGATTCTATGGGGCACAGAAATAACAATATGGGGGTAATAGGGGCACAACAATATAAATAAGGGGTATAACTACAATAGTAATGGGGTAATCACTAGTATTATAGGGACCCAACATAGATCCTGGAATCTCGGCCCCCAATGCGGTTGTATGCGTTAATGTGACCGAAATTTTCGGGACTCGGTGCTTAGTGGGTGAATTAACGGTCCTACAATTTCACCCATTGGGTGGTATTGTAGGCTAGATATGCGCTTGGTTCTGAGTTTGGGGAGCTCAAGAGATATTTGTGTAGAATTGTGGGATGAATAGCGAGAGAGTTTGAGAGAAACTCATAACAAGCATAACTTTCTCAAATTTTTGGCCAACTTAGGTGCATAAAGAACACAAATGGGGGTTTTTGATAGTTTTGGATCCATTGGAGACATCAGTTTTGTTGTTTGAGCAATGTAAATGCATGTAAACATTCTCTTGAGCACTTAATGAAAGAGGCCTCGAATTGGAAGTTGGACCAGGAGATGTAGCCCAGGAAAGGGGTGAACTCCTTTATCATGTTTTCTGTTATGTGTTTCATATATGTTTATTTTGTCTCTATTTCAATGTAAACTATGGTTAGATTCACTTGTTTTATGTGTTTAGTAAATTGATCCTCTACCTAAAACAAATATAATTTTCACTTGCAAATTGTTAAAAATCTTCAAGTTTACATATTCAGATCATTGACTCACTCTCAAATCCTTCTCTTCTATTTCAAGTACTAATCCTTTCCAAAGAGCTTTGGCTTTTATGGGTTCACTCTATTCCACATTCCCTCTCTCGAGCTTGAAGAAAATACACTTTACTCTGTCTGGTGGATAATTGGCCTTCTCCTCAGAGTCAATCTGAATCTGAATCAATGGGGCACAATGACCTAGCTTTCATTGGCTAGTACAATGAGTCTAGGGGAAGACTAAAGGTGTTGGAAATTAGGGGACAAGTTGGATTCAAAATGTGGTGGGGCTCGAGAGGAATGACAAAAAGTAAGTAGTATTGGTGTTGGTAGAATGAATTGTGGTTGCCTAGACGTAGTCACTCAGTTGAAGAAAAAAATAGATGTGCTTCAAGTGGACTTAATTGTCTTAAATTTGAAACTAAAGGACTATAGGTTATCCATAGTTCAGCTACTAGAGGAAAATCAATCTCTAAAAGAAAAGTTGGCCAAACAAGATGATAAGGTGGAGGCCTTAAGTAGCCAACTATTGGATCCCCATAACAAAATTAATCTTTTGAAAACTCCACTTAACGATCCAACCATGACCCAAGAAGAGTAGTTTCTAGACCTTAGCAAGCCAGCAATTGGGGAAGAATACAAATGTATCTGAAGTATGTTGCTTAGGAATGTTTTAAAGTATGTTACTTAAGAATGTTTTGAAATTTCATATAGTACGTACTCTAGCATGTTATCAACAATATACTTTGTCATTGAGCATAGACTTTATGAAAATCATACTCTTATTAAAAACAAAAAGAGTTTAATATATAAAATTAATTGGAAATATAAACAATTTAGGTTATATGTAATTAGTATTTTCAAACTCAATATAAATAGTTTATAATTTTTTTTAATTACTTTTAGCTTTAGCTTATATAAAATTATTGAAATTATATTTTTTATTAAAATTATAAATTAAAGTTATATAATTTATATTATTTAATTTCTTTTTTAATGTTTTAATATGTTAAATCTTTATATATTTAAAAAAATTAATTTAAATAATAAAAAATATAAACTTTAAGTCACTATTCCATGTACAAAGTTGAAGTTGAAGTTGAATATTGCATTAAAATGGTAGAACTTGTAAAACTAGGTCAGTGTGTGAGAACCGACTTGGCAAACATAAATATTGATATTGCTTTAACGAAAAGTTGGAATTGTTACTGAAACATTATATCGGAATATTTGAACTTAGAAAAAAAAAGTTCACCATAATGTTTTATCTTTCCAATTACATTGATATATCTGCTATATCATACATCATACATCCGCAATATACTAGGTATCGTTCTTAGACTTCGAATAGATGATCGCAGAAGGTTCCACCAATGGCCTAACAAGTATCTTAATACGGCGTGCATCAAATAATAGCTCCAGATGAAGGAACGGGTGGCGTCATCACTCTTGGCATTTACATTTTGATAAAGAGGTTTCGTTGTCCAATAACAAAGGAGATTTTTAGCCTTCGCTCATAAGTGGCCGATTTTTCTCCTACTACAAGGATGGGGTAGCCATGGGGCCTGGCCAAGGGATAAGCGGTTACTTTTTTTATTTTTTTAATAGAACATTAATTTTAAGGACGGATATGATATGATATGAGTAGAGAGATTCACGTAGTCTAATGAAGTGGAGGAGTTGCCGGTAAAGTTATGGAAATTCCGGTTATATTTAGAGAAAATCCGGCAATGATTTTTGTAAATCCAAGTTATAGTTGTGAAACTTTAAAATTTTAAGTGTCCTAGAAGTTCTTGATGGTGCTAAACCCATTTCCACCATCAAAAACACGATTCAAACACTGCCTCTACAAGAGTTTTTGAAATTTTTTGCCCGGATTCCAACCACTTTTGGCCGTCCGGGAAATTCCTCCGCCTCTTAGAGGACTCCGATTAAATTTACTGATATGTGATTTTTGTTGAGAGTGTAAAATATAATGTGTATTTTTCTATTATTTAAGTTGTATTTTTGAATTCTATATAAAATATATAACTTAAACTTGTAATTTCAAAAAATCTTTGTTAGATTTCCATATATATATATATATATATATATATAATTCAAGAAGACTAAATTGTAAATTATCAACCAAATTGTAAAACACTCAAAGATTTTAACCATATTTTTTTTTCAATAATTTTGTGCAATATATACATGATTTTTTTTAAAACAATATATAATATATGCATAGTTGAATTTAGAATATTTTAAAACACTCAAAGATTTTAAGCATAATTTTCTTTTCAATAATTTTGTACTATATATATGATTTTTTTAAAACAATATATAATATATGCATAGTTGACTTTAAAATATTTTACATAACATTTGTATGGAGACATTTTATAAACACACATTAAAATATTTTTTTTTTATTAATAGTTTTCTAAGTATACATCAATATTAATTCCTTTTAAAATATTAAAATATTGTATTGATAGTCCACATTGAATATTTTCATTATATACATTATAAATTTTATTTTATTTTAACATTTCCATTTTATCAAGACATTAAATTGTTTTTTTTAATTAATATCTTTTTAAGTGTACATCAATATTAATTTGTATTAAAATATTGTATTGATAATCCACCTTGAATATTTTCATTATATACAACATTAAAGTATTTTCTTTCAACTTCTTTTTACTTCTAATTATTTTAGATGAACTTATATTATATAGGGTAGACAACTATTTAAACATGCATAGCATATTCATTTTTGTTTTTTTTTATAGAATATTACCCTCTTACTTAGTTGTAAAAAAGCTTCTGGATTCAATGATTAATGTTGTGTACACAAGATTGTAAAATAAACTTCTCGACTTAATAATCAACATTGTGTACATAAACCTCTCGACTTAATAATCAACATTGTGTAAATAAGGTTGTAAAATAAGCCTGATCAACATTGTCTACCTAAAGTTTACAAACCTCTAGACTCAATAATCAACATTGTCTACATAAAGTTTACAAACCTCTGGACTCAATAATCAACCTTGTGTACATAATAAATCCGATCCATAAACCCATGAACTGTGAGAACAGCACCAAAGAGTCCATTCTTGACGCTTCATGGTGAATCCATAAACTTGATTGAAGTTTCCCCTAAAGGATTGGGGTATTGGGCTATAAAATCAAGTCTAATCTACCCACCTTTTGCAAAATTGGCGCACTCGGTGCCTGAAAAGCAGTAAATACAAGAATAAACACTCATCTTTCAAATGAACTGTTAGATATACGCTTTAACATTAACAGGCCAATACAGAGATACATCCACACTAAACTGGTGTGTGTTAGTGCTGTGACATTTGCCAAGATTCAACTGCATTGGCATCAGTCTCATCTGCTCTGAGTTTGGAACGTACCAGTGCATGCACGTAGCATTATATTGGGCTTTGAAGTACCCTTTGGCTGTAAGAATGTCTCCCCGTATCAGTGCGTACTTATAGCGTTATGTTGCCTTTATTGTGCCCTTCTTTCATGAGAGTTTCTGCCTGAAGTCGAAACGGTGCAGTATAAAAATATCAGGGTTGATGACTGCTCTCAATGGGTAACTGAATCATTCTGGAATGGAGGTGTTTGTTAATCAAATTGTGTTTGCCCAAACTTGTTGACTGATATAACCTCGGGCATGCGACCATTCAAACAAACCTCGCTACAAAGTATGGGTGTGCATAGACATGTTGATTAAACGTCTCCATCGCAAAGAGATTCTGTTGCCCACGGGGTTGTTCAGTACTAAAACAGATATCAACCTATTAGTTTTATACTGCACTGTTTCGACCTCAGCTTCAAACACCAGAATGCATGTACCAGTCCGCACTGATTAGATGAAGAGGAAGGACTGATTAAATAGACATGGGTGGATTACAGAATTGCCCAGATCGAATATTAATATATAGGTATTTACCATTTAATCATTGGTTTATGCTGAATTTGTCGAAGTAGCTAGAAAAAGAGTTCTTAAAAATGCTAAAGTTGTTGAAGTTTGGTGTCGAGTTGCACTAAGATGAAAATACAAGTGTAGTGGACGTGAAGCCAAGGGAAAAAGGTGGCCGCTGGATAGGAGAGCGAAGTAGTTGAAGAGTACCATCAATAAAATTATTTTCACGCTTTGTCTTCCGCCAACACTACATGGATTTTTGCATTTCTTGAGAATCATTTAATGTCCAATCATTTCTACCTATCACATTTTACAGCTTTTTCGGTAATTTTATTTGAAATATGACCGAACAATTTAAATCTTCTAATATTTAAAATGTTTTTCAAAACATTTAATATATCTAAATATTAAAACATAATCTAAATAATAAACAATTAAAAATTATAATATCATGAAATTATAAGATAAATTATAATTTTAAATAACATTTAAATGATAATAAATTACGATTTTTAAAAAAAATTCTATAATCAAATTTCAATTATAAAAACTCATTTATTAATTTAACAATATATCTAAACAGAAAGAAGACAAGCCAGAGTGAAACTCCTTAAAATTGTATAGAAAAACCGTTCGCATGCGTTGTAACGAACGCTCAAATTTTGACCAATGTGGGAGGATATATCGGGGATTAACCCAACCGTTTGCCTTTACGTTAGAATGTCCACATCAGTGACTCGATTGTTGTTTCTATGTGTACTAATTTCTATCAAATTTCCAATAGTTTTGATTGTAAAATATATTGCTTGCATGAAAACTTCTGACTTCCCATATCGGTCCAATAGATAATTTTTATGTCAGGTTTAAATAATATTGATGTTCACATTTTTTTCCTTTTATTTCTTAATGTTCATGAATCTTTTGGAAGGAGACGTAATTCCACTAATTCTAACCTAGCGGAAGAGGAACTTCCACCTTTTGTCAGTCTCTACTTACACCAAATATATTCAAAATCATTTTTAGGTGCGCATTTTTTAAGTTATATTGCACTCTAGAATCGCGTACGTGTTCATTATGCCTTCTTTTTCCCATTCCAACTTTTGATAGGAACTCACGAAGTTGTTGAAGGTAAATAGGCTCTAATGCCTCATTCCTCTTCCTATTATGTTATTTTTGTAAAGTTTTTATTCATATCTTATGTTGTTCTTTAACGGAATATTAAGGTTTTAGCGACTCAAAACTTAGTCAAAATTTAGTTAAAATTACTTCAGTATAATAATTTTATTTAGAATGTCTTTCTTTAGTGTGTACTATGATTATCTAAAGATTACATTCATAATTATGTTTTAAAAGTAAAGTGATATAATTGTTTATCTTCATTTTAATAATAATAGTTATATTGATCCATTGTTTATCATCTTATTAGTCTATGACTTTTATTTGATAGTGTATTATTTTCGAATGATTAATGGTGAGAAACTTATGTGCAAATTAAGATATTGCTTTAGTGA
The DNA here is from genome assembly GCA_031772625.1 of Pinus tabuliformis. Classification (NCBI taxonomy): domain Eukaryota; kingdom Viridiplantae; phylum Streptophyta; class Pinopsida; order Pinales; family Pinaceae; genus Pinus; species Pinus tabuliformis. The sequence goes on from CM062808.1 coordinate 628,501,762, forward strand.
CTATGTAACTATTTTTCTTAGTAATTTTTTTAAATAAATAATGCAATTCTACATTGATGTTTGTTCTGTTTGTATCATTAGTTATTCTAAATGTTTTTAACCTATATAAAAACTTGACTCACTAAGAGAAAACTTGTTATATCAACAATGGTCATTTTGAAAACCCTATTCATTTTATGTTATAATACATGTTGTAAATTTTTTAAAAGGTTTCTATAAATATTGAGAAAAGGCTTACTTGGCTTGTTTGTCAAGTTGGGGTTTTGTAGAGTAAATCATAGTGTGTATGGTTTAGGTGTATTGTTGCTATGGATGATTTGTTATTATTATTTATCCTATAGTGTTTTGAAATATTAACAATAACTATTGTTATCAAAGGGAAATGAAGGAATAGGGAAGAAACTATTGCAATGGCTAACAAGTTGTGAAGGGGTCGAAAGTGGTGAATGGATGACCATCTTGGACATGACATCGTATGCTTGTTTAGATGGAAGTGGTGAATGGATGAACATCTTGGACATGACATCAGAATATTTGTTTAGATGGAAAATGCACAGACAAAGAACAAAACAAACATAGAAAAAAATTGTATTAGGATGTTGGTTGTGATAAAAGGGCATGAGAAGAACACCTGATGTGAGGAGATATGTATGAAAGAGGATGTATACTTATATTCTATGACAAAAGCAACCAAAAACTTACTTTGAATATGGAATTTTGTATTTAAATTACATGTAAATGGGCATACAACTATAATACTTTCTTATGCATGCATACCCCTTTATCTAAAGTCTAGAGATAGTCCTAGGTAATATGGGGGAGAGTATGTTGATTTTTCAAGTTGGATGCAAAATTTTTATAATAAGGTTTAAAAGGGGAATTGGTGCTTAAACTTGACTTTATAAAATATTCAAAATTGTTAGGTCAATAATGATGATTAGCTAATTGGGAAAATGAGTACAAGCGCAACATGTAATTATGTTCATGCTCAATGTAGATTTGACACGTGTAAGAGAAATATTTTTTAAATAGAAAGGTAATGAATTTAGTTAGTTTTACTTAAAAGCATTATAAAATATCAATAATCTCAATCTCACTATGGTTCCTCTATTTCTTGTTGATATTACAACCCAATATGGTAAAAAAAATTCACTCATTCTCAATCATAAATAAAAATATTTCAATGTCCACATTACATAACATAATTCTATGCCAACTTATAAAGTAATTATAAGTAAAAAAAAGTGTGAATGAGATGATTAAACCTTATAAGCTATTTGAAGATCTATGTTAACTAATTTATGTCGATATCAACTATATATGTGTGTGTGTGTGTATGTTAAAATAAAATATTCAAGGTAGAAAAAAAAAAGTATATATATATATATATAGATATAGATATAGATATAGATATAGATATAGATATATATATATATATATATATATATATATATATATATATATATATATATATATATATATATATATATATATATATATAAATTTCCAATTAAAACTTCATATATATATATATATAATGTTAAAATAAAATAGTCAAGGTTGAAAGAAAAAAAAAGTCAGTAAAAATAAAAAATATCAAGTACTTCCTACTAAGAACAATAATAGGGAGATGTGTAATTCATTCAATGCTTAATATAAAATTAATATATGTCATTTAAAAATATTCATAATAATAAAAAATTTCAATGTAGGTCATCAACAAAATATTTTAATATGTAGGATTAAGTAATATTACCATACACTACCCTGGATGCGAGTGGTAGATGAGCATTCAAGGCAAATATGACGTCAGACAGGCAGATGGCCGCGTCACATGGTAGTCCGTTCCTTCCCCTGCAGGAATTTAAAGCAGAAATCTGCCCCTCAGCTACCTCAATTAATCCTCTGTGCGGATCAAGACTTCGCCTGCAAGCATAAAATAATGGAGCCAAGCCCTCTTCACTCTTCCATTCTGCCTCTGAACTGCTCTTGCCACCCCAAAATTGCAGAGCCAAGCTCTTGAACCGCAACAGGAAGGCATTGCAAACTGCTCTGCTGCGTCGACCTAGGAAATGCTTATCACTTCTCATAGTCAATACACTGCACCCTACAAATTGAGGCCTCGACCCCTGCCTCTGTCTCGGACTTGACATCCCCTGTTCTTTTTAGTATAACCTCAGCTGCTCTTGCCCCCACTTCCTGCCACTTTGGCTCCCTTCTCGCTGTAGCATCCCTTTCAGAGCAATATGCGTCGTCGTTATTGAATGAGATGCAGGCGTGGTGGCAGCTGCGGTAGTGCCATCCACCCCTCTTCGCTGCCCCCCACTGCTTCAGCTTCCTCGTCAGCCTCCCCACCTTCCAAACCTTCCTCTTCCTGCATCCATGGCAGATATCTGGATACGCGTAATGGAAGAGGATGAGCCCACCCCTGTGAGGCTCATCGAACTGACAGAGCCACCCAGTCAACCAATCTGACTACTACAACCCAGTACGCTCAATTCCATTTTTCTTGCTCCATGGACCGACTGGTTGTCATTGCCACCGTCTCAATGGATTTTAGGGAGGAAGCTTCTCAGGCATTGCTCCAATCTACAGCCTTGCTAAGAACCAGGTTCCTCAGCCGCACAAAAATGTTCAGAGGGAGCCGAGCTCAAGCCATCCATAGAAAGCTAAGGATTATCCATCCATAAGCGGCTCAAAGACGTTGGGTGGCAATGCCACCAGCAAAGCCAAAGGCATTCAGGTTGATGATAGAGATTCACAGGACACCACGGGTGGCAAGTAGGCAAAGGATATAGATGCAGAAGACTATGGGTGTTTGATCATGGAAGAGAAGTCACCATCCTAAGACACCTAGCATTTGCATGTCACAAGTCACGTGTCAAGCTCGGTATTCTGAGTTTTTTGCTTTTTTGATCTTTTACAGTGGTTAATTTTGGCAGTCAATTTTGAATTTTACCATGGCAGTAAATTATGATTTCTGGAATTGTAGCCCCTGCGTGGGCAGAAGGTACCTAAATTTCTCTCATTTTTGGATTTCTCTCATTTTTGGACTAGTTTCCCCTCCGGGTGTAGTCTAGATTTTAAGTTTTGTTGTTTAAAATGGTCATATGGCTGACCTAGACCCGCAGAGGTCAGGGCCTCACTGTACATTATGATTCCATTAATAGATTTAGTTTTACATAGAAAGAAATATTAGCATACACTTAAAAATATATTAATAACAAAAAATAGCATTTTAAGGTGGACAATGTAATTCATATATAAAATGTGCCAATGCACATGTTATGTATATATTTTAATGTTATGTATATATTATATGTTGTTTTTAAAAAATTATGTATATATCATATAAAGCAATTGAAAAATATTACATTTTTAGGGGGTAATTGAAAAAAATACATTTTTATAGTTAAAGCATTTGAAGTAGTTTTACTATTTTATATTTTCGTTTTTTTAAATGCAATTTTTTTTTTTTAGACTTACAAGTTTATATTATATATATACAATTGAATATATATATATATATATATATATATATATATATATATATATATATATATATATATATATATAGATACATAACAATTCATTGAAATGTATTTTTTATTTTTTAAAATTTATTTGTAATATCATTATCATCTCATATTTTTTTGTATATTTTTATATAAATATATTTCTCTTATCATGATATTTTCATATTTCAGATCTTATAAATATTTTGTTCCGTTGATAGACTTTGTTCATAACATTAGTATTAGAGTTGGTCGAAAAGTCAGTCTAATCTGGTCTTTGGCCATCAAACCTTTGTCAATCATATTGTCGTGTAATTAAAGTGTTTGGCTGCAGAGAATTTAGAACTTCTCCATTTTGTAAGTTTCATTCTCAGGCCCTTGGCCATTATATATATATATATATATATATATATATATATATATATATATATATATATATATGTATATATATATATTTGTGTGTGTGTGTCAAAATATATTTTGAAATATTATATATATATATATATAAATAAAATTTTATAAAGAAAATTAAAAAAAGGCGACTATATAAAACCTGAAATATCTATATATATATATATATATATATATATATATATATATATATATAACCTGAAATAAAAAGGAAAACAAATTGAAAATAATAAAACTAATATATATCAAAATAAAATTAAAAATAAAAGTGTTTATTCTACCATCAATTTTGAAGATCAAATAACATATCACAACAAAAAGGAAAAAGAAAAAAAATTCTCTTATCAATAGATAAAAGAAAACTAACACTATATACTATTTAGATTGATCAAATAACATATCACAACAAAAAGGAAAAAGAAAAAAAATTTCTTATCAATAGATAAAAGAAAACTAACACTATATACTATTTAGATTGAGAAGACATAGTAACGAAGTATCTACTTGCTAGCTTGGCATTAAGAAAACTTTACACTTTTGTGGTGGCCAAACAATGAAGTAGACATTGTAACAAATTTCAGGAAACAAAGTAGGGTGGAAAGAAATCACACACCCGATTTAGAAGCACCCAACCATCATGGTGAAATCATGGTGTACCGGATTTGTCACTAGATGATGTAGGATTTTAAGCTCCCTAAAATACAACTTTCTATGTTTCAATATGAAAAAAAACCATGACATATTATGTGATACCTATTGTAATGGTCTTAACCTGAACTATAAATTATCTTATGGCCCTTATGGGGAATTTAGTATGTTTAGGTTAATGTTGTTCTTAGAAAGGCTTTTCTTTACTTAGGGCATACAATAAAATATAAGCTCAAGTAAATTAGGTACAAAGATTCCATAAAGAAGACACCATTTATACAAAGTTTAAATGAGCTTAGTGTGTGGGGTGAATGCATGTTCAAGTGAAATTGTGAGTATACAAAGTGTGAATTGATGTGGATATGTGGTGATCCTTTGCAGTTCCCTTAATTAAATTACGTGATGTTTTTCTTTGCAAGAAAGAAAATGATGTGTGGATGATGGGCCACTTCTTTCCTAATTATAGTATGTAATCATATGTTTGTGTGATTTCAAAGTAAAATATGAGAAATTACTCTACCTGTAACGGTTAGTAAAGAAAATTCGTTAGTAGTGATGGTGTGTACAAGGTGAATCTAGTGCACATACAGAGTGTTTGAATTTCAAGTATGTGGATATGTGATTCATAATCCTTTAATAAAATTCCCCTAGTTACATTATGTGATGTGTGTTTTTTGCAAGAAAAGAAATGATGTGTGGATGATGGATGACTTAATTCTTTCCAAATTATACTATCTAAGTATATGTTTGTGTGCGAAATTTCAAACTAAAATATAAGCCTCAATTACTCTACTTGTAATGGTTAGCAAAACAAAAACAAATTGGTTAGTAGTGATGGTGTGTGCAAAGTGAACCTAGTGCACATAAGAAGTGTTTGAATTGCATGTATGTGGATATGTGGTTCTTGATCCTTTAATACAATTCCCCTAATTAGACTCTAATATTTGTTCTCTGCCAAAAAAAACTTGATAGGTAGATAATGAGTAAATTATTTTTCCAAAATATTCTATATATAAGCATAATATAGGGAAATGAAAAATCAATGCTTTAGAAAACATTATATTTCCATTACCGAATACACTGAATTACATAATTTATGTAGTTAAATAACAATTGTTTTTTGTTTATGCATAAATCATGATTTCAATTTAAGCGATGTGAAAATTGATAACACCCCATAGAGAAACCCCTATGTAAAAGGTGAAAAACTTACAAACTAGTTGAAGATATACAATTTGTAAAATATTTGCACACTTGAAAATTTTTTTTTTACATTTTAATTAATTTATATATAGATTTTAATGATAAAAAAAAAATTATCTTTCGTTGCTCCATTATTTCACCCGTAGAGTCGTTGACCATGTTTTTTTTTTATAAATTATAATGGATAGCGGGATTGCCTACTCTTTTGGCTTGCACCACAGCTTATTTAAATGAAAATGAAAATTAAATTAGAATTGAAACGCTTCGTTTCAATGAGAACTGTGGTGAAACACGTGAAAATGGTAACTACCATGGGCTTCAGTAATCCTACAGATGCTTACCCATTCTGTGTCGAGTTTATCTGAACAACAATGTCCCCATTTCAATAATTTTGCAGCGCATGGAGCTACACTACACGATAATTTGTTTGTTTTGAATGTGCCATCGTCTTGTGACTGTAATCTGTTCTCTTCTCTATCATTTTGAATTGGAAGATTCTACATGGGAATTGGTATGTCACTGGTCGCAGAGAGAAATGAGTTTGAAAAGATTCTACACGGGACTTGGTATGTTACTGGTCGGTTTGAAGAGGTGTTTTTATCCAGCATTTTTTAAGTTGATTGCAGATTCTTCGAATATTTGGGAATCGGATGGATATGAACGCGGTCAATTTTTTTCACCGGACCCATATCGATCCCATTTCCGAATATACTGGACATCTGCCGTCGACTTAATCTCAGGGGTTCTGATCAAGCAATACGACGAACCTGAGCAGTTTGACATTCACCGCCAGTAGAGGAATGGAACAAGACTACGACAACATTGAACGTGCATTTATTTTACAATTCAAAATTTTAGTTTACAAATAGTAAAATCAATTCAATATTTTCAAAGATACATTTCCTCATTCTTTAAAAAGTAAATTTCGTTAAAATGAATGGAATTTTTTTTAATTTGTTTTGTGTCAACGTTACAAATTAAAAATTTAATTTAAATGGTTGTTATTTGATTAAATTTATGTTTATAATTTTGCACTGTAAATTCATTTGAATGTCTTTTAAATGAAACACTAATTTAAGGACTATAATACCACGAACATGAACAGTTTGACGTTCATGGACAACGGAGGAAGGGAACAAGTATACCATAACAACGAACATGTGTTTATTTTACAATTCAAAAATTTAGTTTAGAAATACACCTCAGTCAAATCAATTCAATATTTAAAAAAATAAATTTCCTCATTCTTTAAGAAATTAATTTAGTTAGAATGAATGGAACTTTTTAAATATTGTTTCGGTCAACGTTACAAATTAAAAATTTAATTTAAATGGTTATTATTTAATTAAATTTATGTTTATAATTTTGCACTCTAAATTCATTTGAATGTCGTTTAAACTAAACACTAATTTAAGGACATGGATTTCCTAATTAGTTTTGTTTTGAGAACTAAGCCTAATTGTTACCTTAACGTTATTAATTAATTATAATTAATATTTTTGGTTTATTAAAATATAATTAATTATTTTTAATTTATTAAGATTAAATTTGAATAGCTCCCCATAATAATATGTACATTTTAGAATTTACAATATTAATAATAAGTTTTTCATGTTTAAATTAATATTAGTATTCATTTTTTTAATTAATATTTACATTTTTTTGGCAAAGGTTTTATCAAATAGTTGTAAAAGTTTTATCAAAGAATTGATTGTATCCTCTGTTGTATCATTTGGTTAATAGTTAGTTTCACTTTGTTAATAGTTACTAGATAAATTTATAATTTCCTATAAAATATAAAATGAATAGCTACTTCCTTGTATATATAAACTTTTTAGCAAATAAGATAATTAGCATTTGCACCAGATGTTGCAAAGGAAACGCCGTAAGGCATAAATTGAGGAACAATGGCAATATAGGAATAGGCACATCTAAATAAGGTGCAGAAATGTAATAGAAATGAAATTCTATGGTTGACCATGGTTAACCATGAATAATACCGGTAGTACGTTGAAAAATAATAAGGGTGCTTTTCACTGATAATTTTAATTAGAACTCTACTAATGTTTTGATGATTTGGATGCAATCTTATGTTCATTGAAAATTATTTTCAAATCGATAGCATCCAACTTTTTAAATGAAACTGATCAATTAAGATTTGCAATTTTAGGAATTAATGTTTTGATGATTTCAACTTTTTAAATGAAGCTAATCAATTAAGATTTGCAATTTTAGGAATTAATGTTTTGATGATTTGGATGCGATCTTATGTAAATTATTTTCAAATCGATAGCATCCAACTTTTTAAATGAAACTAATCAATTAATATTTGCAATTTTAGGAATTATCCTCTGTCAAATTTTTATAATATATATTTGATTTAAAACACTATTTACTAATTCCAAGAAAACAAAACCAACAGATAATTAGCCCAATTACTCTATTATGCAGATAAGTGTTTTTCACTAGTAATTATGATTGAAGTTTCATCATGGATTAATGATTTGGGATGTTGCTTAAAAGCTATGGGGCTCAAATGGATTAGTATTAATTTTGGTGTTTTTAATTAAATTAATATCATATGATGTTGATTAGAAAATGGTCAGCTTTCTTTTACATAATATTTTAGATCTCAACTATTTTTTCAGAAACCAGCACATTCTTTGTTGTGGGTTTGGAAATTTAATGCTTTGGTAAATAATTGATTTTTTTACCTTAATCGCATTATGGAGGATGTTACCATTAAAGAGAATTAGTGCCCTATTTACAAAGCGTCTCTTGATTATCACCCTAATCACATTAAGAAAATTCGGTGTTTGGTGTTCGAGCATCTCTTCGAGCAGAAGATGGAGAATTTTGATTTTGATTATTACCCTTGATCACATTAGAGAAGATATACAATTCAAACAATTTCAGCATTTTAGAAGTTAAAAAGTTTGCTTTTAAACAAGTCTACAACTGTTTCTAGAATTTATGATCCCAAGGTTGAGATGGATCATTTCTAGTTTGACTACAAGTCAATCTTACTACCTTGTGAAATTAGTATTTATACACGTCAAAGTTGATTATCGCTAGATTGATTTGGGTTTTGTTTATGGCATTATCTGTTATAGCCCTGATTCAAGGGTCTTCCTCACAGAGTATTTGCACCGATTTGGGATCTTACAGTGTTCCTCACAAAGTATTTTCACTAATTTGTGGGCTCTTACCTACTTTTTAAGTGTGTTGGGTTTTATTTTCGGCACTATTTTGATGTTGTTGGGCACAAGCTTCAGGGGAATACATTGAGCATCTTTTGGGTTTCGTTTTGAGCCATTTTCAAACTTCTTGTGTTGAAGACATATGGGCTACTTTTCTTGGCTGTGATGGATTCAAGGGTCTTCCTCACAGAGTATTTGCACTGATTTATGGAATCTTACAGTCTTCCTCAATATTTTCACTTATTTGTGGTCTCTTACATGTTTTTTAAGTGTGTTGGGTTTTCTTTTCAGAACTATTTTGATGTTGTTGGGCACAAGCTTCAAGGGATACATTGAACATCTTTTGGGTTTCGTTTTGAGCCATTTTCAGACTTCCTGTGTTCAAGACATATGGGCTACTTTTCCTGGCTGTGATGGAAGAATTTTTGGAGAATTGCCTTTGATACCTTCGAAATCATCTATGTCATTTCTTTGGAGGAAAATATTCTGATTTTGATAACTTCTATGTCATTTCTTTGGAGAAAAATATTCTGATTTTGGAAAACTGATGATAACCCAACCTGCTGACCTATGTCATGCATAATTCCATCGTCTTCATGTTTTTATGCCCTCCCTCATCTAACCTGCTGACCTATGTCATGCATAATTCCATCGTCTTCATGTTTTAATGCCCTACCTCATCTAACCTGCTTACCTATGTCATGCATAATTTCATCTTCTTCATGTTTTTATGCCTTGCCTTGGTGCTCCCTCCATGAAGAATCATTTATGTGATTTTTATAAGATTGCTTTCCCATGACACAAACTTTTAATTTTTATAAAACACGACTTGGTATTTTTTGCCCATTGATGTCCTTGGTCTATCTTCATACCACTGATCCAAAATTGAAAGGGGTGAAGATTGAATATCCAAGATGCAGAAGTAAGCTAGATACATTATAAACACTGCACAGAAATTTTAGCAAAACAGGAAGAGTGCATGCCATACATTCGAAATAAGAATAGCTTTGCCATTAGTTGGGTGAAATAATATTTGGAATACCAGAATCCCAAAGTTGAGATGGATCATTGCTTGTTTGAGTACATGTCAATCCTACTAACTTGTGAAATTAGTATTTATTCACCTCAAAGTTGATTATCGCTAGATTGATTTGGGTTTTATTTATGACATTATCTGTTATAGAACTGATTCAAGGGTCTTTCTCACAGAGTATTTGCACTAATTTGTAGGCTCTTACAGGGTTTTTAAGTGTCTTGGGTTTTCTTTTCGGTACTATTTTGATGTTGTTGGGCAAAAGCTTCAGGGGATACATTGAGAATCTTTTGGGTTTTGTTTTGAGACATTTTCAGACTTTTTGTGTGTTCAAAACACATGGGCTACTTTTCCTGGATGTGATGGAAGCATTTTTGGAGACTTGCCTTTGATACCTTTGAAATCATCTATGTCATTTCTTTGGAGGAAAATATTCTGATTTGATAACCTCTCTGTCATTTCTTTGGAGCAAAATATTCTGATTTTGGGCAACGGATGATAACCTAAACTGCTCACCTATGTCATGCATAATTCCATCCTCTTCATGTTTTTATGCCCTGCCTTAGTGCTCCCTCCATGAAGAATTATTTATGTGATTTTTATAAGGTTGCTTTCCCATGACGCAAACTTTTCATTTTTATAAAACACGACTTGGTATGTTGTGCCCATTGATGTCCTTGGTCTATCTTCATACCACTGATCCAAAATTGAAAGGGGTGAACATTGAATATCTAAGATGCAGAAGCAGACCAAATAGATTATAAACACTGCACTGAAATTTTAGCAAAACAGGAAGAGTGCATGCCATACATTAGAAATAAAAATAGCTTTTCCATTAGTTGGGTGGAATAATAATTGGAATACTGGAAAGGGAAAATGATTGGATTTCCAAGGAATACATTTGAATTTTTCCACCTGGAAAACAAAATGAACATGATGACAAAGTGTTGCAAAGAAGACTGCAGTTTCATTGCAAAATGATTTACAAAATAGAGTTCCAGAGACCAAGCTCGAGTTATTTAGTGTATTAGAAATTGGAAAGGTATTACAAGTTACCTGTTGATAAGCTTCCCTCTTCACTTGAAATCCTATGCCTATACTCTCAACAAGCTAGAAACAACAAACAAAACTAAACAGGTGTGTTTCATTTTGAAACTAACACATTTTATATTTCCTAGTTGTGGGTTTTTTTACGCAGGCTATTTAAACAATGTTTACAATAGTTTCTATCAGTTCTGGGAGTTTATTTAAATAAGTTTAGGTTTAGAAACAGAACCATGCATAATCTGGTTCCAATAAAACTATCAATTTTGTCTTAACATCATAGGATCAAATTTTCACTGAAGTCTGCATTGTTTGTCTTAATGACCTTGATTTTATAAACAGAGGGGGATTATTTTTCCTGCATTATTTCTTCCATAGTTGATTGAATTTCATCCTTAATGTAAGATGCAGTGCTTGTGTGAAAACTCTTGGCTACTTTCCTAGCTTATGGGACAATTACTATTAGTGAAATTATAGGACAATTACTATTAGTGAAAGCAACGGGTTGGTAAACCAACCTTGTTACAGTCTCCGTGCAACCTATCGAAAGATCCAACGCTCAAAATTAACGGGCATAAAGTTAAGTAAGCGGTTTGTATAAAAGGCACATGAGATTGCCTTCGCAAATATTCCCTGGTCAAATATAAAAACTATGATTATAGGCATCCAAATCTATTCCTACTGAAGTCATTGTGGTAGCATCATGCATCTATGACGCTTTGATTGTACATGATTTTAGAAAAAACAATGTCAGTGATGATCACAAGTCATAAATAATAACAAATAAAACTAATGGATTCATAATCCATCTATGTGCATTCATTGCCTCTATCTTTCATATAATTTTTGCCATGAGGTTCACTCAACTCATTGCTGTAACCTTGATTTTAGAAACAGAGGTATTTTTTTTCCTACATTATTTCTTCCATAATCTTCCATAACACGTTTGTCTTAATATAAAGGATAGGTAGTATTATTTTCTTGATCTCTTTTCTTATGATACTGCATATCCCTCTGTAAGTTGTCTCCTCCAGATATTCCCCAAGAATCATCACTATAAAGTGAATAATTTTTACAGTCACTATTGTATACCTATCCTCCTCTCCTCTCTCTATGGGAGATGAGACCAAGTAAATTGACTGATAAGTTAGACTATGTAAATTCTTTGCTTGTAGGTGTAAAAATTATAATATTAATAGCAGTTAGATACTCACTCATACTTCCCCCATAACCGCCTTATAAGCAACATACGTAAAGATTTTAAGGTGACTTACCTTTGGTTTCTGTTACTTCTTGAACCCTATCCTAAGGAAAAAGTCCCAAGCCAATGGGAGAGCCAAGGTGCAACTACAGGCAAGCCACCCACTGTCACCTCAGTGGCCTTGCCTCTCGCTTTAAGGCTAAGAAGGGACTTCCTTACCTAAGAGGAGATTTCCTAAGGTCGAATCTAGCTAGGATTGGTGGGTAGAGATGAAAAATTCTGAACTCATTTTGACATATCCATGAAATAAAATGATTTGAATCTTCCATTTACCATTGTATTGCCAAAATGCCATCTGAAAGTCAGTGAAATAAATTGTCTATTGCTGCTGTTTAAAGACAGAGAACACAGTAGGGAAGAATTTGTATCATTCAAAATTTATGTTTAATGATAAAACTAATGGATTCATAATCCATCTATGTGCACTCATTGCCCCTGTGTTGGTCGTACTAATCGATACAAAAATGTTTTCGAGTGATTCCCTAAACATTAAAACATCATGAGACTTTTTATTGTGCCTGAAAAGATACCCATAACATTGAAATTTATTGAGTTATTCTTACAATACTGAAAGTGGTCCAAGAGTTCATAATAGAGCATGAACATAGCCAAATAGTCAAAGAGAGAAGGGACCAACACCAATAGCTTATTCCCATATCACTTGAAGAGATAAAATGACAAATTGAAGAATCCTACCTCCAAGAAGAATTGTCCAACATCTAACATTCTATCCACATCAACTTCAATGGTGTTCTCATAGCCATAAATACTTGGTTGAGTCTCTAAAAACTTTCTAAGAACAGAAACCTCATCTTCCAGGCTGGTCCCATAGTTCATAATGCAGCCTCTTTTATAAGTAATTTATAAGGCTATCAAAAGATAAAATCTCCAAGATAACTCCATGATTTGGGAGGTCTGTCTACATCAATAACTTATAAAATTTCTATAATACAGTTGAAAGAATGAGATTGAAGAGAGGCCTTACATTCAAATAGAGGTTTGTACATGTGAATTGGAGTTTTACATAGATTGGTCATGGAAACTCTAACCTTCTAAGATAAGTTCATGTGCCAGCTTCATTTTATACTGAAAAGCTTTACTGGGTATTTCAACTGAGCTCAAAGAATTCAATGCCTTCCAAGTGAGGTAAAGTCCTGCACTTTATTTGGTTTTTTCTCTTGTGCAGGCTTTATATGTTCCCGGATGCCATTATTGCAATCAAGGGAATCGAGCATGTGCCCTCAAGTTTGATGCCCGCAATCCTGAACTTCAACGGTACATAATTGAACAAAGAAAATGCAACAAACCTAAGATTGACTAGCCTGCATATTGGCACAAACAAAGACAACCAATCAGTTGCAATGATAGTCACTTGAAATTTGAAGAAAACAGATAATAATTAATACAACAGTCATAGTGGTGTAGTAGTAAGACCCCACTCAATATGTGGCAAAGATTAAGGGCAGTAGGTTATAACAGTGTATATCTATGTATTAAGAGAGTGTTTATTAGAATGTTTTGCAAGAATATTAATGTTAGATATTATTTTTGGGATTCAATTGCATTAAGCAAGTCATTAATTTATGGCCATTTCCATGAGAGATAGTAGTAATTGACTAATTGCAGAAACCGACTACAAATAGATTTTTATGACAGTTCATCGGTTGTTGTTAGCTATGATTGTGTTTCCCTTTATTAATTCATGAATGTGGTGTAATGTTTCCTCCTATTATGGACTTAAATGGTTTATATAAAATTTGAGGAGATTCACTTAATCGATCTTTTTCTTATCATTAAATATATGAGGATCATTGCCAGAAATGTAGGTATTCTATTTCATGCCAATCCATTTGTTATAAGTCAATTGGCATCTAGTTATCATTGAAAAATGCTTACAACAACATTTCACTGATAAGCAAATCTTAGAATGCACATCTTTAATTAATAAATAACAAGATGTCCTTTTTGAACACAACTTCCAACTTTTACTATTTCATTAATGAACAAGGCCGATGCTCAGTAACAAGTCCCTACTTGTAGATTATGCATGAGTTCCCTACTTGCAGATTATCCATGACTTCTTTAAGGATATAAGTATAGACAATAAAGACACAAAAAACAAAAAAAATCCCAATACAAAATTAATAAAACAAATGATAGAAAAGATAAAGAACAACATGGCCATGCTATAACCTTTCAATTCTCTGCTCTGTTGTATTATCCAAGACAAATTGAAGTAAGATGATACTTGATAATTCTTTTCTAAATACTATTAGAAGAAAAATATAACCTACCATGTTTGGACGGAGCTAAACCACACATATAATGTGTATTTGATTGAATAAAAAAATCATAAAAACTATTGTAAATGTTTAATATAAAATGAAACAGGACTTTTCGATCATATATTAGATCATATTTATCTAATCTCTAGCATTTTCATTTTTTTGAACAAAAACAAATTCACATTTAAGTTATTAATTGTTGAAATGATTACATATAAGTGTGCAAAGTTGGGAGCTTGAATTCTTGAAGGGGTTACAAACATTCCGGCTGTATTGTACACGTTTTTGAAAGTGGCCGGTACATTCAAATTGTTGCAAACCAACACTTATGAAAGATTTCCATAGATTTACATGAAAAACTCCTCAACTATATCTGTTGAGTGTGCCTACATACAAAAATGATATGACTTTCTTCACCTCAACACTTTTGAAATCTGCAAGTCATCCAATTGCTGAAAGTTATCTTTCATGGTTCATTCTAATGATTTTCCATTTGATAAAGAAGTGGGTGCTGCCATATCAAAGGAAGATGTTGGATTCGAAATGGTAAAAATCTCCTAAAAAGGGATGGAATTTTCCTTTCCATTATTCAATTCAAACCATTTGCCTTGTGGCAGGGCCTCCCCATCAAGAATTTAATTGATGTTTGAGTGAGTGAATCAGGTGCTCTTATGCTAGTAAATTGGACTGCCTTGGTGTGGTGTGCCCAGTGTGGGGGATCTTTGTGCACCATCCCATTCTCATTGTCTAATGACATTCAACCAACCATATGATGGTGTAGTTCTGCACCATTCCATGAAGGGATCTGCATTTCTTATTGTTTTTAATCAGTGCCCTGAAAGGGTGGCCTCAAAAACCTAGTTAGGGAAAGATGTAGCTAGGGCACTCATTGCAAAACAAGAACCACGCAAGAAAGAAACTTGTTCGTAATTTGGAAGCCCACCCTTACCTGAACGATTCTTTCCTTCCAGCGAGGGAAACACAGAGCATCACAAAGACCAGAGCTTCACCTACAACAGATGAGAAAATAACTAAGAGAAAAGGGCATTCCCCTGAAATTTTCTTTAATTTGAGTAACATTTAGAAACTTTTCGAGAGTAGTTTAGCAATGCTAACTCTCGTGTGCCGGGGGGCACTAGAAGCCCAGTGATCTTCAGATATGCAACACCCACATATACGCCTCAATTTCAACACAAACACGGGAAAAACAGGCACTACCTGCAATGGCAAAATCTCATAGAACTTACACGTGAGAACCGGAGGAGAGAGACTAAATCAAGGGGCTTCAACAGGAAAATTGTCAAGTTTCTTTCATTTAATCATACGAAGGATTATCAGGAAATCCAATTTTCCACCCCACACCTGGAAGGATCTGCATTTGAAGAAACACAAATGGAATGAAAGGGTGACTACTAGGGCTGAATTTGTGACTGCTTTTTATCACAACTTTGATGCTTACACCCTAGATCACTGCTCCTTAACCCTCAAAATAAGAATCAGAGAGGCCGCATGAAAGAGTTCCGCCAAGGCACCCCACTTGTAGAGATTATTTCTCCTATGCAAGTAGTTTCCATGTATATGGATGGGCTGAATAGTCCATCCAGGGATATGTCAAAGCAATCAAAGCCTTAAAACCTACTTGAAGACATGTATATTTAGAGATTGCCAGATGATGCTTTACAGCAAAAGATTATTTTTTTAAAAAAACAGCGAGGGCTAATACTATGGGAATTGAAAATCCCCTGTAATAACCACTGTCGGACAACCTAATTAAAAATATTTTTCTTGTTTACTGAAGCCTTAGCCTACAAGCTATGTGCTTCTACCTGCAACTTCAAAAATATCAGTATCAGAAAATAATAGAACTGAATGATATCCAATAAAAAGAGTTACAATCCATATTAGAAACATAAATCCATGCTTAATGTTGTGATTGCATTGATAGCAACACAACCAATTTGATAAATACAAGCACTGCACTTTGATTTTGGCAGTCTATAATAATATAACATCTTTACATTAATTTTGGTTTGAACCTCTGAAGCTCAAGGCCCAAATAACCCTTATAGGATAACTAGCTCCAAGAAAACAGAGAAAAGAAGGAATTAGAAAACCTTGGAAGACAACGGAAAGCGGATAGTCACCAGAGGGAGTACTGATAAATCAAACAACAAAGAACTATGCAATGTGCAGACAAACTCAAATATGGGGGAGAGCCCAAAAAATTAGTTAAAAATCAGTAGAAGTCTCTTGGCATTGAATCTTGGAACTAGAAAGGAAGGAACGGAAATCAGTAAAAGTCTCTTGGCATTGAATCTTGGAACTAGAAAGGAAGGAACGGGGACTGTTACAGTCTTGGTATACGCAGAAAGGATAGTTAGACTATGATCTTCTTCTCTGCTATTATAACTATATGAAAAAGTGCAAAAGATGAGTTGGATGGAGCCTCCTATTTCAAATATGCATATGCATAAGCAGATATTGTTTCTTTCTCCTGTTTGGTCACAAAGATAATGTAAGTTAGATTCTCTGCCACCCGGTATGGTATTTATAATCAACCATTGACATCAGAAGTATAACAAGCTCCTCGCATGCCTGCTGCAATGATCCCAACGGCTTTGATCTTGGAACGTCCAAATGAGGAAGATACCCTTCATGGCACACACTCTAGCATACTCAAAACACCCATAGGCACCAAAATCCTAACTGCATTTACACCAAACCACTTAATGAAAGAAAACCGAAGTTACTCCAAACCTGAAGAGATAAAATGACAAATTGAAGAATCCTACCTCCAAGAAGAATTGTCCAACATCTAACATTCTATCCACATCAACTTCAATGGTGTTCTCATAGCCATAAATACTTGGTTGAGTCTCTAAAAACTTTCTAAGAACAGAAACCGCATCTTCTAGGCTGGTCCCATAGTTCATAATGCAGCCTCTTTTATAAGTAATTTATAAGACTATCAAAAGATAAAATCTCCAAGATAACTCCATGATTTGGGAGGTCTGTCTACATCAATAACTTATAAAATTTCTATAATACAGTTGAAAGAATGAGATTGAAGAGAGGCCTTGCATTCAAACAGAGGTTTGTACATGTGAATTGGAGTTTTTCATAGATTGGTCATGGAAACTCTAACCTTCTAAGATAAGTTCATGTACCCGCTTCATTTTATACTGAAGAGCTTTACCGGGTATTTCAACTGAGCTCAAAGAATTCAATGCCTTCCAAGTGAGGTAAGGTCCTGCACTTTATTTGGTTTTTTCTCTTGTGCAGGCTTTATATGTTCCCGGATGCCATTATTGCAATCAAGGGAATCGAGCATGTGCCCTCAAGTTTGATGCCCGCAATCCTGAACTTCAATGGTACATAATTGAACAAAGAAAATGCAACAAACCTCAGATTGACTAGCCTGCATATTGTCACAAACAAAGACAACCAATCAGTTGCAATGATAGTCACTTGAAATTTGAAGAAAACAGATAATAATTAATACAACAGTCATAGTGGTGTAGTAGTAAGACCCCACTCAATATGTGGCAAAGATTAAGGGCAGTAGGTTATAACAGTGTATATCTATGTATTAAGAGAGTGTATATTAGAATGTTTTGCAAGAATATTAATGTTAGATATTATTTTTGGGATTCAATTGCGTTAAGCAAGTCATTAATTTATGGCCATTTCCATGAGAGGTAGTAGTAATTGACTAATTGCAGAAACCGACTACAAATAGATTTTTATGACAGTTCATCGGTTGTTGTTAGCTATGATTGTGTTTCCCTTTATTAATTCATGAATGTGGTGTAATGTTTCCTCCTATTATGGACTTAAATGGTTTATATAAAATTTGAGGAGATTCACTTAATCGATCTTTTTCTTATCATGAAATATATGAGGATCATTGCCAGAAATGTAGGTATTCTATTTCATGCCAATCCATTTGTTATAAGTGAATTGGCATCCAGTTATAGTTGAAAAATGCTTACAACAACATTTCACTGATAAGAAAATCTTAGAATGCACATCTTTACTTAATAAATAACAAGATGTCCTTTTTGAACACAACTTCCAACTTTTACTATTTCATTAATGAACAAGGACGCTGCTCAGTAGCAAGTCCCTACCTGTAGATTATGCATGACTTCCCTACTTGCAGATTATCCATGACTTCTTTAGGGATATAAATATAGACAATAAAGACACAAAAAACAAAAAAAACAAAAAAAATCCCAATACAAAATTAATAAAACAAATGACAGAAAAGATAAAGAACAACATGGCCATGCTATAACCTTTCAATTCTCTGCTCTGTTGTATTATCCAAGACAAATTGAAGTAAGATGATACTTGATAATTCTTTTCTAAATACTATTAGAAGAAAAATATAACCTACCATGTTTGGACGGAGCTAAACCACACATATAATGTGTATTTGATTGAATAAAAAAATCATAAAAACTATTGTAAATGTTTAATATAAAATGAAACAGGACTTTTCGATCATATATTAGATCATATTTATCTAATCTCTAGCATTTTCATTTTTTTGAACAAAAACAAATTCACATTTAAGTTATTAATTGTTGAAATGATTACATATAAGTGTGCAAAGTTGGGAGCTTGAATTCTTGAAGGGGTTACAAACATCCCGGCTGTATTGTACGCGTTTTTGAAAGTGGCTGGTACATTCAAATTGTTGCAAACCAACACTTACGAAAGATTTCTGTAGATTTACATGAAAAACACCTCAACTATATCTGATGAGTGTGCCTACATACAAAAATGATATGACTTTCTTCACCTCAACACTTTTGAAATCTGCAAGTCATCCGATTGCTGAAAGTTATCTTTCATGGTTCATTCTAATGATTTTCCATTTGATAAAGAAGTGGGTGCTGCCATATCAAAGGAAGATGTTGGATTCGAAATGGTAAAAATCTCCTAAAAAGGGATGGAATTTTCCTTTCCATTCTTCAATTCAAACCATTTGCCTTGTGGCAGGGCCTCCCCATCAAGAATTTAATTGATGTTTGAGTGAGTGAATCAGGTGCTCTTATGCTAGTAAATTGGACTGCCTTGGTGTGGTGTGCCCAGTGTGGGGGAACTTTGTGCACCATCCCATTCTCATTGTCTAAGGACATTCAACCAACCATATGATGGTGTAGTTCTGCACCATTCCATGAAGGGATCTGCATTTCTTATTGTTTTTAATCAGTGCCCTGAAAGGGTGGCCTCAAAAACCTAGTTAGGGAAAGATGTAGCTAGGGCACTCGTTGCAAAACAAGAACCACGCAAGAAAGAAACTTGTTCATAATTTGGACACCCACCCTTACCTGAACGATTCTTTCCTTCCAGCGAGGGAAACACAGAGCATCACAAAGACCAGAGCTTCACCTACAACAGATGAGAAAATAACTAAGAGAAAAGGGCATTCCCCTTAAATTTTCTTTAATTTGAGTAACATTTAGAAACTTTTCGAGAGTAGTTTAGCAATGCTAACTCTCGTGTGCTGGGGGGCACTAGAAGCCCAGTGATCTTCAGATATGCAACACCCACATATACGCCTCAATTTCAACACAAACACGGGAAAAACAGGCACTACCTGCAATGGAAAAATCTCATAGAACTTACACGTGAGAACCGGAGGAGAGAGACTAAATCAAGGGGCTTCAACAGGAAAATTGTCAAGTTTCTTTCATTTAATCATACGAAGGATTATCAGGAAATCCAATTTTCCACCCCACACCTAGAAGAATCTGCATTTGAAGAAACACAAATGGAATGAAAGGGTGACTACTAGGGCTGAATTTGTGACTGCTTTTTATCACAACTTTGATGCTTACACCCTAGATCACTGCTTCTTAACCCTCAAAATAAGAATCAGAGAGGCCGCATGAAAGAGTTCCACCAAGGCACCCCACTTGTAGAGATTATTTCTCCTCTGCAAGTTGTTTCCATGTATATGGATGGGCTGAATAGTCCATCCAGGGATATGTCAAAGCAGTCAAAGCCTTAAAACCTACTTGAAGACATGTATATTTAGAGATTGCCAGATGATGCTTT
Organism: Pinus tabuliformis; assembly: GCA_031772625.1. Classification (NCBI taxonomy): domain Eukaryota; kingdom Viridiplantae; phylum Streptophyta; class Pinopsida; order Pinales; family Pinaceae; genus Pinus; species Pinus tabuliformis. The sequence continues at coordinate 628,522,431 of CM062808.1, forward strand.
ACAACAAAAGATTATTTATTAAAAAAAACAGCGAGGGCTAATACTATGGGAATTGAAAATCCCCTGTAATAACCACTGTCGGACAACCTAATTAAAATTATTTTTCTTGTTTACTGAAGCCTTAGCCTATAAGCTATGTGCTTCTACCTGCAACTTCAAAAATATCAGTATCAGAAAATAATAGCACTGAATGATATCCAATAAAAAGAGTTACAATCCATATTAGAAACATAAATCCATGCTTAATGTTGTGATTGCTTTGATAGCAACACAACCAATTTGATAAATACAAGCACTGCACTTTGATTTTGGCAGTCTATAATAATATAACATCTCTACATTAATTTTGGTTTGAACCTCTGAAGCTCAAGGCCCAAATAACCCTTATAGGATAACTAGCTCCAAGAAAACAGGGAAAAGAAGGAATTATAAAACCTTGGAAAACAACGGAGAGCGGACAGTCGCCAGAGGGAGTACTGATAAATCAAACAACAAAGAAGTATGCAATGCGCAGACAAACTCAAATATGGGGGAGAGCCCAACAAATTAGTTAAAAATCAGTAGAAGTCTCTTGGCATTGAATCTTGGAACTAGAAAGGAAGGAACGGAAATCAGTAAAAGTCTCTTGGCATTGAATCTTGGAACTAGAAAGGAAGGAACGGGGACTGTTACAGTCTTGGTATACGCAGAAAGGATAGTTAGACTATGACCTTCTTCTCTGCTATTATAACTATATGAAAAAGTGCAAAAAGATGAGTTGGACGGAGCCTCCTGTTTCAAATATGCATATGCATAAGCAGATATTGTTTCTTTCTCCTGTTCGGTCACAAAGATAATGTAAGTTAGATTCTTTGCCACCCGGTATGGTATTTATAATCAACCATTGACATCAGAAGTATAACAATCTCCTCGCATGCCTGCTGCAATGATCCCAAAGGCTTTGATCTTGGAACGTCCAAATGAGGAAGATACCCTTCATGGCACACACTCTAGCATACTCAAAACACCCATAGGCACCAAAATCCTAACTGCAATTACACCAAACCACTTAATGAAAGCAAACCGAAGTTACTCCAAACCTAAAGAGATAAAATGACAAATTGAAGAATCCTACCTCCAAGAAGAATTGTCCAACATCTAACATTCTATCCACATCAACTTCAATGGTGTTCTCATAGCCATAAATACTTGGTTGAGTCTCTAAAAACTTTCTAAGAACAGAAACCTCATCTTCTAGGTTGGTCCCATAGTTCATAATGTAGCCTCTTTTATAAGTAATTTATAAGGCTATCAAAAGATAAAATCTCCAAGATAACTCCATGATTTGGGAGGTCTGTCTACATCAATAACTTATAAAATTTCTATAATACAGTTGAAAGAATGAGATTGAAGAGAGGCCTTGCATTCAAACAGAGGTTTGTACATGTGAATTGGAGTTTTTCATAGATTGGTCATGGAAACTCTAACCTTCTAAGATAAGTTCATGTGCTAGCTTCATTTTATACTGAAAAGATTTACTGGGTATTTCAACTGAGCTCAAAGAATTCAATGCCTTCCAAGTGAGGTAAGGTCCTGCACTTTATTTGGTTTTTTCTCTTGTGCAGGATTTATATGTTCTCGGATGCCATTATTGCAATCAAGGGAATCGAGCATGTTCCCTCAAGTTTGATGCCCGCAATCCTAAACTTCAATGGTACATAATTGAACAAAGAAAATGCAACAAACCTCAGATTGACTAGCCTGCATATTGGCACAAACAAAGACAACCAATCAGTTGCAATGATAGTCACTTGAAATTTGAAGAAAACAGATAATAATTAATACAACAGTCATAGTGGTGTAGTAGTAAGACCCCACTCAATATGTGGCAACGATTAAGGGCAGTAGGTTATAACAGTGTATATCTATGTATTAAGAGAGTGTATATTAGAATGTTTTGCAAGAATATTAATGTTAGATATTATTTTTGGGATTCAATTGCGTTAAGCAAGTCATTAATTTATGGCCATTTCCATGAGAGGTAGTAGTAATTGACTAATTGCAGAAACCGACTACAAATAGATTTTTATGACAGTTCATCGGTTGTTGTTAGCTATGATTGTGTTTCCCTTTATTAATTCATGAATGTGGTGTAATGTTTCCTCCTATTATGGACTTAAATGGTTTATATAAAATTTGAGGAGATTCACTTAATCGATCTTTTTCTTATCATGAAATATATGAGGATCATTGCCAGAAATGTAGGTATTCTATTTCATGCCAATCCATTTGTTATAAGTCAATTGGCATCCAGTTATCGTTGAAAAATGCTTACAACAACATTTCACTGATAAGCAAATCTTAGAATGCACATCTTTAATTAATAAATAACAAGATGTCATTTTTGAACACAACTTCCAACTTTTACTATTTCATTAATGAACAAGGACGCTGCTCAGTAGCAAGTCCCTACTTGTAGATTATGCATGACTTCCCTACTTGCAGATTATCCATGACTTCTTTAGGGATATAAATATAGACAATAAAGACACAAAAAACAAAAAAAACAAAAAAATCCCAATACAAAATTAATAAAACAAATGACAGAAAAGATAAAGAACAACATGGCCATGCTATAACCTTTCAATTCTCTGCTCTGTTGTATTATCCAAGACAAATTGAAGTAAGATGATACTTGATAATTCTTTTCTAAATACTATTAGAAGAAAAATATAACCTACCATGTTTGGATGGAGCTAAACCACACATATAATGTGTGTTTGATTGAATAAAAAAATCATAAAAACTATTGTAAATGTTTAATATAAAACGAAACAGGACTTTCGATCATATATTAGATCATATTTATCTAATCTCTAGCATTTTCATTTTTTTGAACAAAAACAAATTCACATTTAAGTTATTAATTGTTGAAATGATTACATATAAGTGTGCAAAGTTGGGAGCTTGAATTATTGAAGGGGTTACAAACATCCCGGCTATATTGTACGCGTTTTTGAAAGTGGCTGGTACATTCAAATTGTTGCAAACCAACACTTACGAAAGATTTCCGTAGATTTACATGAAAAACACCTCAACTATATCTGATGAGTGTGCCTACATACAAAAATGATATGACTTTCTTCACCTCAACACTTTTGAAATCTGCAAGTCATCCGATTGCTAAAAGTTATCTTTCATGGTTCATTCTAATGATTTTCTATTCGATAAAGAAGTGGGTGCTGCCATATCAAAGGAAGATGTTGGATTCGAAATGGTAAAAATCTCCTAAAAAGGGATGGAATTTTCCTTTCCATTCTTCAATTCAAACCATTTGCCTTGTGGCAGGGCCTCCCCATCAAGAATTTAATTGATGTTTGAGTGAGTGAATCAGGTGCTCTTATGCTAGTAAATTGGACTACCTTGGTGTGGTGTGCCCAGTGTGGGGGAACTTTGTGCACCATCCCATTCTCATTGTCTAAGGACATTCAACCAACCATATGATGGTGTAGTTCTGCACCATTCCATGAAGGGATCTGCATTTCTTATTGTTTTTAATCAGTGCCCTGAAAGGGTGGCCTCAAAAACCTAGTTAGGGAAAGATGTAGCTACGGCACTCGTTGCAAAACAAGAACCACGCAAGAAAGAAACGTGTTCATAATTTGGACACCCACCCTTACCTGAACAATTCTTTCCTTCCAGCAAGGGAAACACAGAGCATCACAAAGACCAGAGCTTCACCTAAACAAATGAGAAAATAACTAAGAGAAAAGGGCATTCCCCTGAAATTTTCTTTAATTTGAGTAACATTTAGAAACTTTCCAAGAGTAGTTTAGCAATGCTAACTCTCATGTGCCGGGGGGAACTAGAAGCCCAATGATCTTCAGATATGCAACACCCACATATACGCCTCAATTTCAACACAAACACGGGAAAAATAGGCACTACCTGCAATGGCAAAATCTCATAGAACTTACACGTGAGAACCGGAGGAGAGAGACTAAATCAAGGGGCTTCAACAGGAAAATTGTGAAGTTTCTTTCATTTAATCATACGAAGGATTATCAGGAAATCCAATTTTCCACCCCACACCTGGAAGGATCTGCATTTGAAGAAACACAAATGGAATGAAAGGGTGACTACTAGGGCTGAATTTGTGACTGCTTTTTATCACAACTTTGATGCTTACACCCTAGATCACTGCTTCTTAACCCTCAAAATAAGAATCAGAGAGGCCGCATGAAAGAGTTCCGCCAAGGCACCCCACTTGTAGAGATTATTTCTCCTCTGCAAGTAGTTTCCATGTATATGGATGGGCTGAATAGTCCATCCAGGGATATGTCAAAGCAGTCAAAGCCTTAAAACCTACTTGAAGACATGTATATTTAGAGATTGCCAGATGATGCTTTACAACAAAAGATTATTTATTAAAAAAAACAGCGAGGGCTAATACTATGGGAATTGAAAATCCCCTGTAATAACCACTGTCGGACAACCTAATTAAAATTATTTTTCTTGTTTACTGAAGCCTTAGCCTACAAACTATGTGCTTCTACCTGCAACTTCAAAAATATCAGTATCAGAAAATAATAGCACTGAATGATATCCAATAAAAAGAGTTACAATCCATATTAGAAACATAAATCCATGCTTAATGTTGTGATTACATTGATAGCAACACAACCAATTTGATAAATACAAGCACTTCACTTTGATTTTGGCAGTCTATAATAATATTACATCTTTACATTAATTTTGGTTTGAACCTCTGAAGCTCAAGGCCCAAATAACCCTTATAGGATAACTAGCTCCAAGAAAACAGAGAAAAGAAGGAATTAGAAAACCTTGGAAAACAATGGAGAGCGGACAGTCGCCAAAGGGAGCACTGATAAATCAAATAGCAAAGAACTATGCAATGCGCAGACAAACTCAAATATGGGGTAGAGCCCAAAAAATTAGTTAAAAATCAGTAGAAGTCTCTTGGCATTGAATCTTGGAACTAGAAAGGAAGGAACGGAAATCAGTAAAAGTCTCTTGGCATTGAATCTTGGAACTAGAAAGGAAGGAACAGGGACTGTTACAGTCTTGGTATACGCAAAAAGGATAGTTAGACTATGACCTTCTTCTCTGCTATTATAACTATATGAAAAAGTACAAAAAGATGAGTTGTATGGAGCCTCCTGTTTCAAATATGCATATGCATAAGCAGATATTGTTTCTTTCTCCTGTTCGGTCACAAAGATAATGTAAGTTAGATTCTTCGCCACCCGGTATGGTATTTATAATCAACCATTGACATCAGAAGTATAACAAGCTCCTCGCATGCCTGCTGCAATGATCCCAACGGCTTTGATCTTGGAAAGTCCAAATGAGGAAGATACCCTTCATGGCACACACTCTAGCATACTCAAAACACCCATAGGCACCAAAATCCTAACTGCAATTACACCAAACCACTTAATGAAAGCAAACCGAAGTTACTCCAAACCTTTTGACACATCTCCTCTTGGCATTGAATCTTGGAACTAGAAAGGAAGGAACGGGGACTGTTACGGTCTTGGTATATGCAAAAAGGATAGTTAGACTATCGTGGGGCAAACATTAAAATTATTTTTCTTGTTTACTGAAGCCTTAGCCTACAAACTATGTGCTTCTACCTGCAACTTCAAAAATATCACTATCAGAAAATAATAGCACTGAATGATATCCAATAAAAAGAGTTACAATCCATTTTAGAAACATAAATCCATGCTTAATGCTATGATTGCATTGATAGCGACACAACCAATTTGATACATTAATTTTGGTTTGAACCTCTGAAGCTCAAGGCCCAAATAACCCTTATAGGATAACTAGCTCCAAGAAAACAGAGAAAAGAAGGAATTAGAAAACCTTGGAAAACAACGGAGAGCGGACAGTCGCCAGAGGGAGTACTGATAAATCAAACAGCAAAGAACTATGCAATGCGCAGACAAACTCAAATATGGGGGAGAGCCCAACAAATTAGTTAAAAATCAGTAGAAGTCTCTTGGCATTGAATCTTGGAACTAGAAAGGAAGGAACGGAAATCAGTAAAAGTCTCTTGGCATTGAATCTTGGAACTAGAAAGGAAGGAACGGGGACTGTTACAGTCTTGGTATACGCAGAAAGGATAGTTAGACTATGACCTTCTTCTCTGCTATTATAACTATATGAAAAAGTGCAAAAAGATGAGTTGGACGGAGCCTCCTGTTTCAAATATGCATATGCATAAGCAGATATTGTTTCTTTCTCCTGTTCGGTCACAAAGATAATGTAAGTTAGATTCTCTGCCACCCGGTATGGTATTTATAATCAACCATTGACATCAGAAGTATAACAAGCTCCTCGCATGCCTGCTACAATGATCCCAACGGCTTTGATCTTGGAACGTCCAAATGAGGAAGATACCCTTCATGGCACACACTCTAGCATACTCAAAACACCCATAGGCACCAAAATCCTAACTGCAATTACACCAAACCACTTAATGAAAGCAAACCGAAGTTACTCCAAACCTTTTGACACATCTCCTCTTGGCATTGAATCTTGGAACTAGAAAGGAAGGAACGGGGACTGTTACAGTCTTGGTATACGCAGAAAGGATAGTTAGACTATCGTGGGGCAAACACGTTACCAGGTCTAACTGACCTGTGAACTTTTCTGAAACAATGAGGCATGCACAAAAGCCGGAATGCCAGACAGTTCCCTGGAATCATTTTCTTTAAACAAGTAATAAGGTTCTGCTGAACTCATGGATACAGAAACCAAGCATAAGAAATAATCCGATTTGGAGTAGATAACAAGGCAATCAAGAAAGGGGTGGCTCGGACCTAGGGTAAGGGTTCGAGCTATTTTCGACCATCAAACAGGACCCAAACAGAGTTACCGACCACCAAAACAGCACTGCGGAAAATGGCCGCATCAGAGCAACCTTCGCGGGTGGAATGAAAAACAAATGAAGTCATTCTCTCCACAGTTGGAGATGAGGAAACTCTGGCAAAAGCTCCACCGTTGGATCGCATTGGAGCCACGCTTTAAGTTTCCCCTCAAACCAGGGCAAGTTCTTACCCGTAAGGAAACACCGCCACTGTAGACGCGTCGCCCTACCAAGCAGGTTGAGCCAGCTCCGGGTCCCAACGTCCTGCGTTGCATTTCAAATACAGGAAAATTGATTAGGGCTCTGGAATCTGAACCACCTTCTCAGGTTAGATAACAACTGCAACTCTGATTTATGTGACCAGCATAAACAAAAATTCCTGAAAAACTTGCAATAATCAGAATATTTGACGGTCTACAGAAGATCGGGAAAAAATGATTATCAAAGTAAAGTAATGACCTTGACTGTGGAGGATTTGAATCTGGCATCTTCGTTTATAATCCAGTCCGTCCTCTCTGTGTAAGGGGATTTTCCTTCATAAAAAGCGGGAAATTTCTTCTGATCGATGCAGGATTTGCTTCCATTGAAAACTTTGCCTGCAAAATGAAAAACCCTCACTGGAGATAAAAGCTCATCAATCGAGTCGGATGCCCAGAGACACTGCCTGCTCAGGGAGATTTGAAGCAGCAAGAAAAACTGTGCGGCGATTTGAAGCAGCCAGAAAAACTGTGCGGAAGAATATAAGAAACTAACCTAAACTACATCCAACGGTCTGGAACGTTTCAATCGTCTAACATCTGATCGGATGGTTCAAACAAGTACACGGTGGCAATTGGGGTAGTTGATTTCAGAGGGAAACACCTTACGGCGTAATAATCAAAGTATTAAGTTATTTCTCAATTTGACAATTTTTAGCAAATAACATAATCCTGAGAGTATTGAGTTATTCGTAAATTTGACATGATATCAAAGTTAAACATTTTCGAACATCACAATTTTTGGTGTTTCAATCATGCTATGTTATGCCATGCAAATCTCTTGGTTGTCAATTACAATTCACTAGGTTTATAATATAATCCATTTGGTTTATAAGATAAATTCATTGGGTTTATTAATCACATTGTGACAAAGATTGTCTCGGTATGAGAATCAATCATGGTCAACCATGGTCCAATGTCACGTTGTGACAATGATTGTCTCGATATGAAAATCAATCATGGTCAACGATGTTTACATTCACTCTAATTTGTGACCCATCCCTTTGATCATGGATGAATACAAGTTAAGCCCTTCAAACGATTGGGGTGTGAACCCCAAGGAGGATGATTTAGGAGCAACTCTGGGGAGTCCTACCTTTCTTTTCACATTAACAAGGCAGTTCCACAATTTTAAGATTTTCAGCATGTTCTGCAACAACTTTGAAGAGAAACTCAAAACATTAGGACTTCGATATTAGATATAGGGCTTGATAATCTAGACATGTAGGATAATTTTGTAATATACATGTATGAGTTATGTCCTGATCTACTCTTCTCATCTTAATATCAAGACATTTTTTAATACTTTGCTATGCATGAATTTTTCCAGTGTTTGAATGATGAAATAAACGAATATTAATGGGTCTGTATATACATATTTTTGAAAGATTTGATGTTTTTTTTGGAGTGTGTGTTTCTTTTGTTAACGAGTTGAATTAATTATTTTGTTATTTTTTGTGTTTCTTTTGTTAACGAGTTGAATTAATTATTTTGTTATTTTTATAGGTGAGATTTTGTAGTGCAGATGTTGTTCGAGGGGAATATTTTACAGCAAATACCGTGCCTCTTGATTTCAGAGCTTGAATTTTGTTACTAAGAAGAATTTTAATCAATTTTTCCTTCAAGCAAGGTGATATCATAATAAATTAGTGGGATGATTTTAACATATGTATGATTCCAGAGCTTGAATTTTTTTACTAAGAATAGCTTAAATCAAAACGTCCTTAAAATGGGGTGATATATGATTAACCATGGTCAACCATGGTTAATCATTGTCAACCATGGCCAATTATGGTCCAACATCACATTGTGACAAAGATTGTCTCAATTTGAAAGTCAACCATGGTCAACCATTGTTAATCATGGTCAATGATAGTTAATAAGCATGGTCACATTATCACAAAGATTTTTTGATTGTTCAATGTCATGTTGTATCAAACATGGTCAACCATGGTCCAACATCAAATTGTGGCAAAGATTCTCAATGCGAAAATCAACCATGGTCAACCATGGTCCAACATGGCATTATGAAAAAGATTCTCTTAATATGAAAATAAATCATGGTCAACCATGGTCCAATGTCGCATTGAAACAAATATTGTATGCCTATGAAAATCAACCATGCTCAACCATGGTCAACCATCATCCAATGTCACTTTGTGACAATGATTGTCTCAATATGAAAATCAACCATGGTTAACCATAATATCAATAATCTAAATCCCTTGGGCTTATGATATCAATATTTTGGGTTTATTATTCCCTTGGGTTTATAATATCAATCCCTTCAGTATATTAATCTAAGGGTTCATATTCCTAGGGTATAATATTATTCATAGGTTTATAATATTAATCCCTTGGTTTCAATATATATCATGGTCAACCAAGGGTTTATATACCTTGAATTTATAATATTAGATGCCTAGGTTTAATAATATTAGTCCCTTCAGTTTATGACAAATATTATCAAATTGGTCAATGCCGCATTGTGTCAACCATGGTCAACCATGGTCCAACATCGCATTGTGACAAAGATTCTCAATACGAAAATCAACCATGGTCCAACGTCTCATTATGACAAAGATTATCTCAATATGAATATCAGTCATGGTCAACCATGGTCCAACGTCACATTGTGACAAATATTGTCTCACTATGAAAATCAACCATGCTCAACCATTGTCAACCATTTTCCAATGTTGCATTTGGCAACGATTGTCTCAATATGAAAATCAATCATTATCAACCATGGTTAGCCATAATATCAATAATATCAATCCCTTGGGTTTATAATATCAAGCCCTTAGGTTTATTAATCTAATGGTTGGTATTCCTACGGTATAATATTATTCATAGTGTTTATAATATAATCCTAAGGTTTAATATAAATACCTTGGGTTTATAATATAAATTCCTTGGGTTTATAATTTTAATCATAAGATTTATATTCCTAGGTTTATTATTCAATTTAGGGTTTATAATATTAATCCCTTGTGTTTATTAATTTTAGGGTTTATATTCCTAGGGTTTAATATTCAATCATGGTTCAACGTCACATTGTGGAAAATATTCTCTCAATATGAAAATCAATTATAGTCAACCATGGTTAACCATCATTTTGTGACAAATATTGTCTCAATATGATAATCAACAATGGTCAACCATGTTTTCTTTAGGGTTTATAATATTAATCTAATGTTTTATATGCCTTGCGTTGACAATATTGATCCTTTGGGTTTTTGGGTTTTTAGTATTAATCACTTGTATTTATTAGTGCCTTGGGTTTATAATATCAATCCTTTGTGTTTATTAATCTAAGGGTTCATATTCCTAGGATATAATATTACTCTTAGGATTTATAATTAATCTCAGGGTTTTATATAAATCTTTTAGGTCTATCATATAAATTCCTTGGGTTTATAGTAATAATCATAGGGTTTATATTTCTAGGGTTTGATATTAACTTTAGGTTTTACAATATAAATCCATTAGGTTTATTAATTTTAGGACTTATCTTCTTAAGGTTTAATATTCATCCTAAGGTTTAATGTTATTCTCTTGGGTTTTTAATGTTAATCCCTTGAGTTCTCATTGTGACAAATGTTATCTCAATATGAAAATCAACCATGGTCAACCCTGGTACAACATTGTACTGTGGAAAATATTGTCTCAATATAAAAATCAATCATGGTTAACCATGGTCCAATGTCGCATTGTGACAAAGATTGTTTCCATATAATTGTCAGCGATAGTCAACCATGTTTATTTTAGGGTTTATAATATTTATCTTATGGTTTATATATCTTGGGCTTATAATATTAAACCCTTAGGTTTGATATTATTCCCTTGGGTTTATAATATCAATCCCTTCGATATATTAATCTAAGGGTTCATATTCCTAGGGTATAATATTATTCATATGTTTATAATGTTAATCCCTCAGTTTCAATATAAATCATTGTCAACTAAGGGTTTATATACCTTAGATTTGTAGTATTAGCCCATTGGATTTAATAATAATAGTCCCTTTGGTTTATATTACCTTGACGTTTTAGTATTACCCCATTGGGTTTATTATTCCCTTGGGTTTATAATATCAATCCATTAGGTCTATTAATCTAAGGGCTCATATTCCTAGGGTATAATATTAAAACCTCAAGGGATTATAAACCCAAGGGAGCAATATTAATCAAAGTGATAGTAAACCCAAGTGACTAATACTAAAACGCCAAGGAATTATAAACCCAAGGGAATAATATTAGAACCTAAGGATTAATATTATAAAATCAAGGTATATAAACCCTAATATAAACAATATAAACCCTCAACTAAACATGGTTGACCATGGTTGATTTTTTTTGAGACAGTCATTATCAAAATGCAACATTGGACCATGGTCAACCCTCCTTATTCGAGGGATTATATACCTTGGGTTTATAAAATTAATTCATTGGGGTTAATTTTATTCGTTTTGGTTTAAAATCCCTTGGGTTTAATACTAAAACACAAGGATTTATAAACCCTAGGGAATAATATTAAACCATATGAATTAATATTAATTGCAAACACTATGAATAATATTATACCGTGGGAATATGAACCCTTATATTAGTAAACCCAAGGGATTGATATTATAAACCCAAGGGAATTTAATATACCCAGGGGGTTAATACTAAAACCCCAAGGGAATAATACTAACCCAAGGGATTAACGCTAAAAACCCTAGAGTTTATATTCCCTTGGGTTTTAGTATTAATCCCTTAGGTTTATTATTCCTTTGGGTATAATATTAATCATAGGGTTATAAACCTAAGGGACTAATATTATAAATTCAAGGGATTGATATTATAAACTCAAGTGATTAACACTAAAAACCCAAGGGAATATAAACCCTATGGTTTTTAATATTAATCACTTATGTTTATTATCCCTTCAATTAATATTATTACCTTGGGTTTATAATCCCTTGGTGTTTTAGTATTAAACCCTTGGGTTTATTATTCTCTTAGGTTTATAATGTCAGTTCCTTGGGTTTATTAATCCCTAATGTTTAATATTATTCCCATGGTTAATATTATACTAAAACCCAAGGAATTATAAACCCAATGAATTATACTAAAAACCCAAGGAATTTCAAACCAAAGGAATTATACTAAAAACCCAAGGTATATAATGTTTATCCCTAGAGTTTAATATTATTCCTTGGGGTTTATAATTCCTTGGGTTTTTAGTATTAACCCCCTGGGTTAATATTATTTCCTTGGATTTATAATCCCTTGGGGTTTTACTATTAAACCTTGGGAATATGAACCCTTACATTTATAAACCCAAGGGATTGATATTATAAACCCAAGGGTTAATACTAAAACCCCAAGGTATTATAAACCCATGGGATTAATATTATTAAACCAAATGGACTAATATTATGAATCCAAGGTCTATAAATCTTTGGATGACCATGATTTATGTTGAACCTAAATGATTAATATTATAAACGTATGAATAATATTATACCCTAGGAATATGAATCCTTAGATTAATATACCCAAGGGATTGATATTATAAACCCAAGGGATTAATACTAAAAACATAAGGGACATAAATGACTATGGATAAATAGTAAATCCCTTACACACCGAAGCTTTTTAACTTCCTTACTTGATTGCGAATTAAATCATTGTGAGTAAGGAGTATGTATATGCTCGATTATTGGATGAAATGATGAAAACCTAGGTTCCTCTGAGAGGAAAAACAAGGAACCCCCATGAAGGTTAAACACAAGCCCCCTCCCCTATATTAGTTCACCCTAGATGAACCCTTCTCAACCCATCAATAAAAATATTATATGATTAAGACACAAGCCCCCTCCCTTGTCCGGCTCACCCTAGATAACCTCTTCTCAACTCGTCAATGAAAAGAATATATGAGTACTCAGGCTTTTCAAAACAACACACTTTTGTATCTGTTTTTTGTGCTTTCTTCCTTGTCCAATATATATATCTATGCATGTGGTTAACTTTCTTGCCTATTATATTTTGTATTCATACTTTCTGGGACAATTATCTTTGACTGGTACTATGGCTAGAGTTCTAGATTTTATTTCTTTTCTTAAATTAAAGGACTTGACTCCCTTATTAAGTGTTATAAGAATATTTTTATTCGTTGTTTATTATAGCGATGATTTCCAACAAAGTGTTGCAAAATTTAAATTAGTGAAAATCTAATGGCTTGACATTTGAATTCCTTCGAATGTTAATCTATGGAAATGGAATCATACCAGATAAAATAAGAGTATCATTACCTTTGTATCCTTAACTCTTGCTTAAGACCAAAAGAAAATTGCAATTAAATTTTATCAAATGAAAATGAAATAGTACTTCACTTAAGAGTTAACAATTGTATGGCTTTCCACATCAAAGGAATATACAACACTGGTAACATGATAGTGGAAGAATCTAATACAAAAGTGAATATATCTATATCTAAATTGATTCAAGCAGAGCAAAGGAAAAGTAAATATATGTTGAGCAACAATGGTAAGGAAAAGTATGCAAGATAACATAGAGCAGTTCAATGGTGACTCTTGATGTAGCTGGTGAAACTATGCAGTTGAATTCCAACAAGCTTCCAAATAGGAGCCACCTTCATTGAATGCCACAAATATTCTAATGTACATATTAGTTGAATGGATTAATGTCTGAATTACTATATATCAAAGTGATTGTCTTCTTCAATAGCAACTTCAATTTTATTTTTCTTTGTTATAAAGAAAATTGACTTGATATGGTTTTCTATTCATGATTTTAGGAAGATTCCATAATTGCAGGTTGCAGAGAGACTTAATACCTTGGAAGAAATTATCAATTGAATAAGATGAAGGGGGTGGGGGGGGATGCATCGAATTTCATAAGACATAAGAGAAAAATATATCCATATCTAAACTACATCTCCATATTAAAAAGTGGCAGTTCTCTTGTAGTTAGTTAGAGAAACACTTCTCGTAGTAAAGTAATATGGTGGTAACATAGTCCATGGTCATAATACCAATGACATTAACTCCTCTAGTAGTGAAGGGCATATCTTTCCCATTTTTATAATTTATGATGACTTGCAGATATGAATCAACCACACACACACACACACACACACATATATATATATACCAACCATAAACCAATCAACTACCGATAGAAAAATCAAGTAGATAAAAGACCAATAAAGAAATCAACCACAAGAACATGATTGGTACCATATTTCACTAGAACAAGACAATAAAAAGGATCAACATGGTACTTTAACGTTCATGAAATTTAGAGACTACCAATTTAGTGATGACTCTTGATGTAGCTAGTGAAATTATGCAACTGAATTCCAACAAGCTACCTAAGATGAGCCACCTTCATTGACTGCCACAAAGCTTATATTATATAGGTTATTTGAATGGATTATAGTTCGAATTGTTGTGTCTCAAAGAGTTGTCTTCTTTAATAGAAAGTTCAATTTTATTTTTCCTTTTTATAGAGAAAATTGACTTCCTATGGTTTTCTTTTCATGAGTTTAAGAGGATTGCAGAGTTGCATGCTGCAGAGAAGCATAAGACCTTGGAAGAAATTATATATGCCCTTATAGTTCAAAAAGTCATTGCTGCCAGGGTTTCTTGATACCATGTATTTCTATTAGCTCTAAGGTCCATGTTGTAATATCAGTTGTAAATATAAAGATTGAAGCATCCTTCCTCTACACATGAAGTTCTCAATAACAAGGATATCAAGTTACAATGTCCTCGGTATGCATTATAGTTAATCCACTCTAATGACATGATCACTTCTTACGGAACCTTATGAAAATATTGATATCATTTTATGAACATTTAACTCAATTTTATGCAGTGAAGGTTGTGTTGTTATTGCATATTTTAGAACTTCTTTTCTAGTCTATCCATAAATCTAGTAAACCTTTATAAACTTATCTAAGTTTGTGCATGAAAAAGATTATAAAATTCAGAGAGTTGTGTGACTACCACTGTAGTGTTGAAATTACATTAGAGTTTTCATTTGAGACTCGACAAGGACTATCATTACATGCAACTCTGGTTACAAGATGTATTATAACATATTGAATATGGAAAGCCCCTTTACTCTTGTAAAATATAAATATGGAGGTTCATTTTTCAGAGAAAATATATGGAGGTTCATTATATATTAATTGACGTGAATAATTTTCATTGTTGTATAGTTATTATTTACCATGGTTTTTAGGCTTTTAAGTTGTTGAAACCATTTAAAATTTAGTGTTAATTTATTATAATATAAAAATAAAAATTTGTAATTTTTATTATTAAAATTATATTTATAAATAGATACATAAATTTTAGTTTTTTTTTTTCCATTATATTTGACTCCGTTTTAAAAATTTAATATACTCTGTTTTAAAATTTTAATAATTAATATTAATAATATTGGAAAAAAATTATAATTAATTTTAAAAAAGTTATAATAACTATAAAAATAATACAAAAACATTTTGATTTAAAATTATAATTATATATATATATATATATATATATATATATATATAATATAAGAAGATTCTAAATGATAATGTAAAAATAAATAGAAATTGAAATTCCAACATGTTCAAACGACACTTCTGAAAATTGATTATTGTAATGAAAGTTGAAACCATTGAAGTTGAAACCCGATGCATAGGCTGAAATTTGACTCCAGCTACAATTTTGACACCTTCCCCAACCGTGATATTATAGTTTGATAACAGTGTTGGTATTAATGAGTTTATGCGAGCTATGAATATAAAATTTCAAATATGATTTAAAAAAAATAAAAATAAAAATGGAAATGTGTAAGAAGATAGTGAAATATTATTTTCCTACACAGATAAAACAGTATGGAGCTATGTATTAGAAATATATAGTTGATAAGGATAATTATTAAGAAAATGGTGGTAAAGCTAAATTATTTTAGAACGAAATGAAATTGTATTAAATAGTAAAAAGTTATTTTAGTTTTTAGTTTTTTATTATTTTTTATATATCTTTGATTTATTAGAAATTATAATTTTTTTATATTTTTGTTTTTTATTATTTTTTATTTATTAGAAATTATAATTTTTTAAAATTATTTGTATAATTTACCAATTTTAATATTTTAAATATTTATATATTTAAAAATTCAATTTTAACAACAAAAGTTACAAACCCGTTAATTAAACTATTACATTAAAAAAACTCACTCGTAACAAAATAGCTAGGGAACCTCTACCAATGTTGAAATATTGCAATTAAATGGTTGATGTGTTAAAATACGTCAGCCAATAACAACCGATTTGGCAAAAAAAAAATATTACTAATATTGTATTAAACGGTCAAACATATAAAAAAAGTCGGTCAGTAAGGAGCTGACCACTCTAAATTAGTATCGATTATCTTTGAACTTTCCAATTACATTTTATATAATATATTTTCATATATTTGGAATATTAGATATTATTTTGGGATTCAACTGGGTTAAGTAAGTCATTCATGTATGACTATTTCCATGAGAGGTACTCGTAACTAACTAATTTCTCATGATTTTTGAACAGTTCACTTAGTACTCATTGTAACCTAAGTGGGTTTGATTGTGGGTAAAACTTCACAGTTAAGTGTGCTTGAGCCAGAGGCAATTTGGGATGGGTGACCTCCCAGGAAGACCTAGTTACTCGGTGCAAACCCCGGAAATGATACGTGAATGACTTAACGCAGTTGAATCCCAAAATAATATCTATTATAATGCACTGCGTAAACCTAATTTATGTTATTTAAATTGATTTTTAAAATATAAATATGGATTTAACATCCTAAAAATTTATAAGACACTTCCAGCATCTATAGATTAACCATAAAATTATGATTTCAATAAATATACTAAAAAAACCCAAAATTATTTTTCTAAAAAATCTCACTAAAAACAACTTCATAAGAATCATCCACACAAATATCTATATCTTAAATACGGCATTGTTTCCGCATTTACTTTTTCCAATAACAAAGCAGAATTTTAACGGGTCATATGTGACGATTTTCTCCGTTAGTACTGGGTGGTGGTGGCTAACTATGAATGCAATGGTGACCTCGCATTAATGGCCGATCCCAAACATTCTCGTTCGAGATAGTGGGTCCGGAACTTCCTCGAGGAGCGTATTTTCTTTAAAAAATTGAACGTATCATTTGCAGCAATATGTGTCAAGAAGGAAGGATAATTTTTTTTTCCAGTAAGGAAGAAAGCACAATTGTATTGATATCAGAGTAAATATACAAATGTTAACTATGGTTTATACACATAAGCTATTTTGGCACTGTCTGTATCATATAAATCAGGCTGAAGTTGCAGGTACCCTGTAACAACAAAAAAAAATAACAGGTGGTTCAGATATACCTGATAAGTCTATGTATAAGAAACTGAAAAAATATAAGATAGAGACAGCGCTACAGCCGACAGTGTAGTATGTCAGTATTAGGATACTGTATGATCATGTTCACGAAACACCATCTAACAGGAAGAAGGAAGGATAGAAGAAGGAAGGATACTTTATGTATTAGAAATTTTTCCAGTCGATAGACAGCTACAGAATTCTTTTTTTTTTTTTCTGTGTAATCAAAAGTATGCATGTTGTCAGAGTATAGAATTTGAATTTTGAAGAAAATTTAGAACGAGCACAGAATTTTCTGAAATTTTTATGAGAGAATTCTGTATGGTTTTTTTTAAAAAAGGTAGGAAAATGTAACAGGACATATAATACTACTTTCTTATTTAATACCAAGTAAGGTCTTTTTCCTCTGGAAAAAATGATTTATAGCAATATGTTACACTTGAAAATGACAGTTTAGGTTCACTATTCTAGTTATAAATGGCTGAAGAAGCTGATTTCAATTTCGTAGCCCGGCTAAAAAGTTATTTGGCACATGTTTATCGTATAGCGAAAGGTGGACAGCCCAAAAGACAAGCTAAAAAGTGCCCAGTGCATGAATTACCGAATCCAGGATTGCTGGCTCGAGAAAAGTTTCACTTTCAAGGGTCCATAGCTCCAGCTTATACAAGCATAGTGGCTACTGCGCCCCGAGTTATCCCGAGCACCTTAAATGTTTTTGTCCCCTGCAAATTTGTACAAAAAGGTGGTTTGGTTCCATTTTACCGAAATAAGAAAAAATAAACCTTATAGAATGTGGATAGAAACCTTAACAAAAGTCCAGCATCTCAAGCTAACAAATTAGTCGATGATCAGAATAAAACCAGGAGAATGTTCTCTATGGACATGTTACGAGAAGTTCAGAAACTCAAAAATGAAGAGGTTACTTTTTAAAACAGTAAGTAGTAAGTAGGATTGTTATGTAGAAATTATGGATTCCATGGATGATATCATTTCTATAAATGATATCAAGTTACACCAAATCTAGATTTCCAAGGTGGAAGTTATGGATTCCATTGAGCTGGGGTGATTTTTCACACCTCAAAAATATGGATTTTATTGAGGTGCGATGATTCTCCACACCCCCACACACTTCTCAAACCTGGATTTCCAAGGTTGAAATTATGGCCCTAAATGTGGCTCGAGGAATCAAACTTGGGTCAAGGCTATGATGGGAAGAACCTAGATCCATGGATGAGGCTATGATACCATGAAGAGATGTGTGGTTACACCAAAACACCGTGAAGAGGTTTTCCATTACACCAAAAGCTTTGTGGTTACATGAAAACACCATGAAGAGCCCACGTGTTGGTAAACTTTCCAAACCAGTAACTAAGAGATGTGTGGTTACACCAAAACACCATGAAGAGGTTTGTCATTACTCCAAAAACTTTGCAGTTACACCAAAACACTATGAAGAGGCCAGGTATTGGTAAACTTTCCAAACCAGTAACTAGGATCTCCAAAGTGGAAATTATGATTCCATAGAGGTCTGGTGATTCCTTCAAGGCCCCCAAGGCATAGCTAGTAAGAATAGAACCTGGGTCCAAGCTCTTATATCATTAAAAGATTTGTTGTTATATCAAAACTGACTGGTGTTAGTAAATTTTCCAAACAGTTAAACTGGCCGGTGTTAATAAATTTTCCAAATAATTAAGTAAGATCTCTAGAGTGGAAATTACAGATTCCATTGAAGCGTGGTGGTTCATCCCAAAATAAAAACCTGTTAACGTAACAATTGAATTAACAATTCAATTCAAGTGACAAAATGAAAACGAGAGTTGTCAGAAAAGGTTTGCTAAAAATGGACTATTAAGGGCATCTAAAACATTACAGGCAATTTCTGTTCGAGCTGCTTGGTTCAGAACATCGATGGGATTCATATTCCACCATTCTTCTCAATGAAAGCAGATCAAATATTTCAGTTCCACCAGGACTTAAAATTGAAATTGAGCACAATTGAACATTGTTAATGGAGAATAGTACAAATAGAAAAAAAATCGTGGCAGCATACCTACAAGAATGGGAGTCTAGCCATGGGGTCTGGCAAAGGATAAGCGGTTCACAACTTTCTATAGATGATCAACGTTGCGCATAAAGTAGGTTCAATCCACGAACTCTGCGCACGGAACCAACGAATCCATTGTTGAGTCTTGGTGCTGAATCTATGTGCTTGATTCCCACTGAACGATTGGGGAATTGGGCTATAAATTCAAGTCCAATCTGCCCACTTTTTGCTGAAGTGGAGCACTCGGTGCCTGAAAAGCTGAAACTACGAGTATAAACGCTCATCTCTCACACGAAGGGTTAGATATAACAGGCCAATACAGAGATACATACGCAATAAACTGGCGTATGTTACTGCTGTGACATTTACCAAGAATGAAGTGCATCGGCATCAGTCTGATCCACTCCGACTTTGAAACGTACCAGTGCATGCATGGAGCATTACATTGGGCTTTAATGTACGTTGAGGCTATAAGAATGTCTCCTCGTATTAGTGCGTACATGTAGTGTTATAATGGCTTTATTGCCCTTTTTTCATACGAGTTTCCCCTGAAGTCGAAACGGTGCAGTATAAAAATATCAGGATTGATGACTGCTCTGGATGTGCCCAATGGGTAACTGAATCTATCTGGAATAGAGGCGTTTATTAATCAAATTGTGTTTGCACACGCTTAATTTACAGCGAGGTTTGTTTGGATGGTCGTATACCTTTACAGCGAGGTTTGTTTGGATGGTCGTATACCTGAAGTTGTTGACTGATATAGCCTCGCCCAAGCTACACACTGAGAGATTCTCTGAGTGTGTAGCCGACCGAGACTATGTCAGTCGACAAGTTCAGGGATCCGAACATCCAAAGAAACCTTGCTAGAAAGTTATGCGCGTGCATAGACATATTTGATTAAACGCCTCCATTACATACATATTCTGTTACCCACCGGGTTATTCAATACCACAACAGATATCATCCTGTTAGTTTTATACTGCGCTGTTTCGACCTCAGCCTGAAACACCAGAGAGCATGTACCAATCCCGACTGACTAAATTAAGAGGAAGGAAATAAAATAGACATGGATGGATTACAGAAGTGCACAGATCTAATATTTATATACAGGTAGATTACGCATTAATGATTGGTTTACGTTAAGTTATTGAAGCTGTTAGAAAAAGTGTTCTTAAAAATGCTAAAGTTGTTGAAGTTTGGTGTCGACACTGTCGAGTTACATAAAGATCAAAACAGAAGTGTAGTTCACGTGAAGCTAAGTGAAAAAGCTGGCCAGCGGAGTCGTTGAACTGTATCATCAATAAAATCATTCTTCACGCTATTTTACATTTCTGGAGAATAATTTAATGCTGAATCATTCATACCTACGGCATTTTATGCTTCATGTTTTGTTTTCATTTTGATGTGTATGTCGATTTTTGTAGAAATTTGATAGAACAATTTAATTGTTTTAATATTTGAAATATATATATGAAAAATTAATTTAAATATTAAAAATGTTAATATTATGAAAATTATATAATTATATTTATGTCGTAAGGCATTTCTCTAAGAAGAACTTCCCTAATTGCCACTCTGCATTGCTCTACACCATCAGATCGAGTGTTAGACAATTGGACAATAGTGTACCGTTGGACTAATATAGTTTCAATTGAATGACATTTGATAACCTCTCAACCCGCTGATGTTATCCAAATTGGTGGTCTTTCGATGCTCGACGGGGAGGTGTAAACCTAGCCCTAGTTCTGGCTTTGAGAATGTCATCCTTTGCACAGCTTTGGCTAATGTCAGACTTGAAGGCTATTAGGGACGAGCCTACGGAGGTACAATTTTTTTGTTAACTACCGTCGCATTTCCTCTTTCTGATGATCTTTCTTCTAATATTGGATATATGTATGCATTTTTAAGATTTTCGATTGTGTTTTAAACAATGTGTTTGTTTTCATGTTGTTTTGGGAACTCGGTCGTTTTTTTATGGTATTCTCTGAATTGGGTCTTTGTCTTTGTGGTATTTCGTGAATTGGGTATTTTCTTTTATTGTTTTCTATGAATTTTATGTTTCTTTTATTGTATTGCGACGAGTCTTCATTTTTAGGGTATCTTGTGTTAAACATTGAGCGGTTTTGGTCACTTAGGGTTGTAGTGCAAGTCCTCACTCCGAAGAGAATCTCTCTGTATGGAGCGCTACCATCTTTGGTCCTAATGAGACCTGTTGGGAAGGTAAATTTGAGTCTTCCTATGTATATTACAACCCATTCAAGGCCTGGTCATTTGCCTATTTTTAAATGTAGTGTAGACGTTGTTGGATTGAGATTATATGGGGAGACTGCTAAGAAGAAAAAGCAAGCTCAGAAGAATGCTGCAATGGCTGCCTGGTCGGCCCTCAAGCAATTATCACAGTTGAGTGGATTGTGTTGCTCCTCGTGTGACAGTGAGAGCAGTGAATAGCAAGAGCATATTACCATTGCTAGAGTTTTGGCAAATCTCTGTAAGGATGAGATGGGTAGGGTTTCCAAGCAACAGAGGAGAAAGTTTTCTGCTTAGAGGGATGGAAGTGTTGTTGTTTCGGCATATTCTTAGTAGTATGTGCACTCAAAATTAGTGTTGAGATTTCAGTCCCATCAACCCCCTACTCCACCTCCTCCTTCCAAATTCTTTCCATTCATGCATTCAATATTTCATTCAATTTTAATACTTATTAACGAAAGGATTTAGTTTCATTAAACTTCCACTGAAAAAAAGGAAATCAAGTTTCACAACTATGGTTGTGTGCACCTTTCTTGTATGTGATGATCATTGTAAATTGTTGCAAGAAGGGAATCTAGTTTAAATGATGCCTTTGTTGCACCTTGGAGTGGATTTGAAGGAATCACAAAGGCTTATGAGCTAAAACGATAATTGTCTCTTGACACAATAATTAAAGTTGTTGATGCTTCATTATTTGGACTGTAGCATACAATTATTTGTCATCCATTGGTTGATTTGTCACTGCATCAACTAAAGTTTCTGAGTAGTAGGCTATTGGTCTCCCTTGCTATAACAATCTTGCAACGATTTCTCTTCGATTTCAAAAGGTAACTAGAGTGTTGGTAAACTTGGAACTCATGTATTACAGATTCTTTGCTCCAAGTGTTCAAATGCCCTAGAGAAATGGTCTACTAAAATGGTCTGCCTCCCTTTATTAATGCATCAAAAGGCATTGCATCATCAGAGAATTGTGTGACAAACTTTATTAGACACAAATCCTCTTAGCTTAAGGTTATTGTGGCCTAGACTCTACCCTATTTAGAATGACTTTGGCTTTCTCTGGCTCTATGCAGATTTCATCTTGTTAATTTTCAGGCGATGGTAAGAAGATTCTGCACTTAAAGAATAATTATATAACCCAGGCTAACTTTAAAGCTTGAAACCTATTAAAAGAAAAAATTTTGAATATTAGAATTTACAAACACATGTTGCAAAATATAATAACATAAGATACATGGAAAAACTGAACTCTATAATCCGCATCACTATTTTTATTTAATCTGGAAAAATAGAAAACTATCATGCTATAAATGAAAACTCAATCTCACTAACAAATACAGTGGTAGACCCTGTCATTCTTTTATAGAGTAAGAGGTTTCTAGGGTTTGTAAAATCCTTTCATAATCTTTATAAAGTGTTGTAGGTAGGAGGCCCCAACTCTAATCCTAATCTAACCTAGACATGGTTGCATGATTGATTGTATTCAATTAGATTGCCTACTAGGAGTTCATTGCTTGCATTAAAGAATGCAAAGTCTCCTAGGGATTTGTGACACTCAGCAAAATGTGATTTATCCTAAAACTGGAAAACCAAACTGATTATCGAAAACCATATATTTCTAAATGAGGAACTAAATATGGAACGAGAGTGGTAAAACTGGAAATATACTAAGATTGGTGCATGGACCCTCTTGCTGATCACTTTTAACTCATACAAGAAAGGATCAACATTGAGGGGAATCCTTAGGGGAATCATGGAGTTCCCTCCTTTGTTTTTATAAATGTGTTACTCTATCAATTGATAGTTTTTCTTTTATTCCTATTAAATATAGTAGGGAGAGTGCTATGCAGTAAACCCACACATGATCGTCGAGTTCAAAGAAAACAAATTGAGGCTCTTTTAATAACCGATAGCTTTTATGCACACAATTGAAGGTTCTCTCAATAACCAGTTGTTTTCTTTTTAAGCACATTGTTGCATCAAAAGGACGGGTAGATTCAAACACTTTAGAATACGTAAATGACAGAAGAACAGATTCTATCACAAAATGGATTTTCCCACAATGCAAATGTTTTGTCCTCTCACACAGAATATAAGAAAATGAAACATCCCAGATTTACTAGATGAAGTTAAAAGAAAAAGAAATGTTCAATGACACACAAGTTAGAATTTTCCAAGGCATTGTGCTCTGTTGATAAATCAAGCAAGGAGACAACATTTTCTGTAGATGTATAATCAACAGTGATGATTCTATAAAGTGCATATCCAAGGCTTGACTTGCTAGTCTCCAAAAAGGAACAATTATAGATCGATAAATGGACTTTAGAAATATGCACACCAATCCAGAGTTTAATTTAAGTGTTTTTATGTTTCAAAGGGTTAGTTGAAATCTTGTCGTGAAATTTATGAGTTCCCCTATGTATGTGATTATTTATTTTTAATTTTTGTGTCATGCTTCCAAGTTATTTCTTTGTTTTCTGTTTTAAAAATAAATTCAGAGCCTTTTTTTTGGGTATTGTTTTCAATTCCCAATGTAGTTGCACCATCAAAAGCCTTGCTACCCATGTTGTGGTCGACTTCAAGACCTAAAACACCTTTTTTGGTTCTTTTCTTGTGCCAAGGATGTCTAGGGAAATGTTGGGTTGTTTTGTAGCTAACTTTCAGGCTCTTCTATTTCATTAAACATTACTATCGTTGGAGACAAATTGCTCTCAGTTGTAAAATCTATGAGTTCCCCTATGTATGTGCTTGTTTATTTTTAATTTCTTTGTGCATGCTTCCAAGTTATTGTTGTGTGCTTTGTTTTAAATATATATTCATAGCCTCAGTTGTGTGTTTTATTTTAATTCCCAATATAGCTCCCCCATCGAAAACCTTGCTGCCAATGGTGTGGTTGGCTTTAAGTAGTAAAGCCTTTTCTTGTTTTGTTCCCTTTCCAAGTCTGTCTAGGGCAATGTTGGGTCGTTTTGTAAACAACTTTTAGGCTCTTCTATTTCCTAATACATTCCTATCTGACTAGACAAATTACCTTTAATTGTAGAATTCTAGCCCTCATCGAAAATGATTTGTCTTGAAATATTGCTTTTCATAAGGAAGAAGAGGAATGAAGTGGTATTTACTAAGAAAGTACTTGCAAGAAGATTTTCATGGTTTGATAACTCTTAATACATGTTGGTACTTGCATATCATTATATAGTGAGAAAGATGGAGATAGGCCACTTTAATCAATTATTAGCTTTTTGGGGAGTGTGTAACTTGACTTATGTAGGAAAGCCACCTAGTGCATCCCCCACCAAATCAGGTCATTCCTACCAACCACTGAGATCTTAGGGTTGTTTGCAGCATTAAGCTAGCACAATTGTTAAGGAGACAAGGAAAAGGATGCACAGTTGGCCTCATCTTCCATGGAGAATAATTCTTGTGTGACGTTTTCGACATAGGTACCCACTTCTTCCATGAAGAAATTTATGATATATCTCTCCAGTTCAAATGACATAGATTCAATACTCTTTCAATGCCTCCCATTCAGACTTGCACCAGTCACCATAGAAATATACTAATGCAATGAACCATCCCATTGTGTTTTGTTTTTGATAATGAAGATCATCACAATGCAGCTTGCTGGAAGAATTCCTGGGACATTGAAGAAGCCATCAAAATTTTTGTGCCTCTTGCCATGTGTTCCCGACCTCAACAATGGCTTCCATGGCTATGATGTGGGAGATCTGCATGTTGAGTATGATGAATATGCAGAGAAAAGGATAATTGATCATGAATCCTAGTTGGAAAACTCTGATGTTTTCTATGAAATGTTGGATACCAGTGCCATATCAATCGAAGAAGGACCCACTTTTGTTTGCATCCTGATTCTTCCTATGGTGCATGATGACTGGAGAAGGACGTTGATTATATTTTTCGAGTGTGGAGATGAATAAGCTCAGGGTACCAGGATTGTTGTAGTAGAAGCTCTTGAGACCTACTTGAATGGCACCAGAGTGGGTGCTTTTGTTGAAAGAGTTGAATACAACACATCTTTAGAGACGGAATGGTTGTTAGAATATTTTCTTGATCCTTTGTATTTCTCATGAATCCTGAGGTATATAAATTATTATGAATATTGGAGAGAAGATATACCGAATCCCCATGGACTCAAAGACTCACCTTTGTTTCATATTGTGTCCTTTTATTGTTTTTCTTTGAAAACATAATGTTGTCCATGAGGATATCAAAATGAAAAAAATGTTCATAATTTCCTTGGATTTTCTTGAAGATGAAGGTTTTAATTGGTATGAAAATCTTGTTGGAAATTAAATATCACCTCTTTCATAATTATTCAAGGCATTTCTAAACATTGGCTTCATCTCTATGAGGACAAGTGTGAAGGAATTATTGCAGATGTGGCGCAACATGTGGATTTTGTTTATACATGTTTTTCTAGCCTTGTGTTATGGGTGATTTTGATGATAAACAGGTTGAGGATAGGCTACCACATGCACTTTTTTCAAACATTATTCTAGCCCCCTTCAACATAACATTGACTTGGCATATGTTAAGTCATGTTATCATATTTCAAAATTTTGTATTGGCTACCATGCCCATGTTGTATTTTTTTTTGTAGCGCTCATATCATGAAGATTCCAGTATATTTATATGAGGTGTTTGACATTTCCTTGCTTTAGGAAGAGATGTTTATGTAAATAAAGAAGCTAATCTGGCTCCATTGGTTCCATGGTTGAACCTAGCTCTTATACTTTTTTATGTTACAGTAGGTGGAAGAATAAGCTCTCTAGCATGTGCACTAGTTCTTTTCACAGAGCTTGGGAATTGATGGCATATGCCTTTTCTCTTTTACAAAGCCAGTTTTGATGTACTAAACTCTACAAAAAATAGTTCTGGTGTTTAGGGATGTGATGTGGATCCATCCTGCCATAGTTACTTGGCAAATATTTTTGATAGGTATACAATATATTTTGGGGTTCCCATCCATTCTTCTCTAGAGTACAATTACCCAAGTTGATGCTACATGTTAGCTCTCAAATTATATGAGGGTTAACAAGTGTGATTTTTGTTACACATATGGATGATCTTCATTAATAATGATTTTTTTTTTGTGAAATTGTGCATCATGGTGATGCATAGGTATGACATATTGTTTCATTGGTTTGTATGGTGGATTGTTTGGTGCCTATTTATTTTCATGGTTACTTGGATATGATGACATCTCCCTTGGTGTGACAAGGAGATATTGATTGATGACTTATCGATTAGTTAGTCACACCTATGGGTAAACTTATCATATGATGGTGTTAGTTCCTTGCATGATATTGTATATGATTTTGGATGAAGTTCCAATGTATTGTAAGTTGTCTATCATACTCCTAGAATGATAGATTATGTGATAGACAATTAATTTTCTAGAGTGCTGACCTTCATTTAGGATTTTGAGTGCCATAGGGTTTATGGTTGTGTGATTAAATCTAGTGCTTGATCATGAGGAACCATTTTTAAGTTTTCGTCTGCTTATGTTAACAAATATATATGTGCCTTTATATAAGGTTTTTGAATGATTAAGCACTTGATAAATGTGAATTTGAAGGCATCCCATTATAACGATACCCTAAAGATCATATTTTGGTGGAATTAAGACACAAAGTTATCACTAGATCCAGGACTCACTTTTGTGTTCCAATCCTAGTTTCATGTCCAGATATAAATCAATGATGGTAGGAGACGAGGATGAATTCTAGAAGTAGTCTCTAGTGCAGTTTTAGGCTTTCAAATAAAGATGCCAAATTATAAGGCACTAGAGGTTAAAAATTATTGTAATAACCAGTAGTAGAGGACGATGTGTTTTGCAAACATTTCCCAAGCAATCATATGAGAAGCTCACTTTGATCATCGGATAATGTAAGCTTGGTCTCAATATTAGTAAGCTTGCTTATAGTCTCGAATGTAAATATAATTAAGTGCTTTCACATAAGTATCACATTAATGTTGGGACCTACTCAGGAAAACCTTTTATGTCAATGAAGTAAAGCCTAATTTAGTTATAAAGAAGAGCTTCCCAGTCCAACAAATGATAAAAAGTAATGACAAATATAAGATCCAATAGAGGTAGCATGGTTATTCTCCATAAATTGCAATTCAAATCCAACATCCAACATCCAAGAGAAAATGATTAAAATACCTGTTCTTATCAAATTTGGTTACTCGCACATACACTCAAACTTCTTTGATGTTCTATATATTTATTTGAGGCAGTATTACACTTATTGGCATATTCATTAAAGATGACTTGGCATGTTTTTGGCATAAACGCCAGTGGTTTTAATAGTTGTCGAGATCATCTTCATCATATTTTAAAATTTGGCCATTTTGTGATGTTTTTGAGGTAGTATACATCTAGCATTACAAGATTTGTTTTCTATCTCAACTCATAGCATTTTGTGTTTGTTTGAAGTTAATTATTCAACCAGAAATGTAACATTTTATTGGAAAGTTTTCCTTGTGATTAATTGTTGGTCATTTTTTAACACAAAATTGTTGAGAGTGTTTGAGAACGGGTAATTGATCTCAAGGTGGATGGTATTGTCCTTCCTATATTCAGTGGAGAATGCAAAGAATACAAGCACTGCAATAAAGCATCGTCATTTAAAATTACAATTCAAATGACAACAATAATTTGTAATTATGTTTTTTGAAGAAAAAATTATGGCCACTATTATTTTTTATTGATCAAATCAAATGGTTTTTGTAGATAAAGTTGCAAGCCCCATCATTTTTCTTGACAGGGTCTATGCATCATGGAGAAGCAAATTCATAAAACCATTTTCCTTCATCTAGCTTATTCTAACTTTTAATATTTTTTTTTAAATTGAATTTTATCCATGAGACCAATACATAATTGAGGTTCAGATATTAATGTTTTTCGTTATCTTCGATCTATCATGTCACTCTACAAAAATAAAATATTTTGAAATCCCTAGTCTCATGTACATTAAAAACAATATTATCCTATGACTGTCTAGAACTTCTGAACCAATATTGTTCTAAAAGATAAATGGAAGTTGTTGTCATCTATCAATATTTCCCCTCTGTAGCAATAACAAATATTTTGTAATCTCATGCAAATAAAAAGTGGGATGATCCTCGGACTTAATTACCATTCAAGTTCCAAAAAGTCAACAACAAAAAATGTTTTTTAAAACAAAACAGGTTTCTTTGGCATAGTTTAAATTACTTTCATGCTTTTTAAAAGTAGCTTTCTTGTGTGACACTTTTTATAACTCAATCACAAAGTGTTGTATGGTATTTTATACAACCTTCTATGCAAGATGATCCATGCCTAACAATATATGACTCTAGTAGTTATATGCAAAAATTAAATAGATAGATATGAATACATTTTCTCATTTGTAATCAACACACCAATATAGAAAATGTGTTATGCCAATTATGGTTGTTAAAAATTAAAGATAGTCCATCTAAAACATAGTCAGTGTTCTGCATTAGAATTATGCATGGCCGATCATGTACCATCATGATATAACAACATATTAGATAAGACAATGCTTGAGAATGTGTTTCAACTCACTGTAATGATATAGTAAGAACCAATTGCCCAAAGGTCATGGCAAGATGACATATGGTTCTACCATTACCACATAAATTATACATTATGACTGTGTAGAGCTATACTAAGAAAGGACACTCTTGCTGATTTTTTTTGTCATTTCTTTGAAGTAAAAAAGTTGATTGATGTAGAACATGTTCAAATAATTTCTACTTGGATAAATGGAAGTAAAAAATATGATTGATGTAGAACTTCTTCAAATAGTTCCTACCTAGATAAATGATAGAAGACGTAGAGGAGGAATCTATAAAAGACTGGATAGATTTTAATAGTTGAACAGTTGATGGAAGACACAACTACGATCAAGTATTGGTGGGTCAAGGAGGTTCATTGGATCATTTACCTATTTTTCTACAAATTGAAATGGAAGGAAGCTCGTTGCCCCTTTTAAGTTTCATCAGTCATTAACCAACTTTTCACCAAGGAATTACTTTACATACCTCTTCGCACAAAGTCTTGGTGTACTGATATCGAGTTTTATCTTACACACAGGAGTGCACCAAGATATCTCGACCAAAAACATAGAAGAGAACTGAGGTTGAAATATGCCAAATATAAACTCATCAATGGAATCCCATTCCGAATGAATTATGATGATGTGCTCTAGAGGTGTCTCAAGAAAGAGGATGTCAATAAATTAATATGACTAAACTCCATGGTTGGATGGGATGGGATCCTAATATTTAAAAACTTATTGTATAGCATAGTCTTTTATAAAGGGAATCTCCAAGGCTTGACTTGCCAGTTTGAAAAAAGATCAATTAGAGATCGATAAACGAACTTTAGAAATATGCACACCAATCCATAGTTTAATCTAATTCTTCAAAACATAGGATCATTTAAATAAGTATGGGATAACATAGAGATAATTCAGGGAATGTTTACAACAACTAAAATGGAGAAACAAGAAGAAACAATAGGTTCATTGTGTAAAATTTAATTGACAAGAATTATCATTTGCAGCTAAAGCCTGAAATGGCCTAGAAAATTGGTACCATAAAACTAAAATGGGAAAAAAGTTAAATTCAGTCACCATTTCTCCAACGAGTGCCATGGAACCCAAGAGTTACTATCAAAGTGGGATTTGTCCCATCCTAGATAAAAATTAGATAGTGTCCTTGTACAAAACTAGTTGCAATTCTCCAATGGTAGAAGTTCAGGTGAAGACAATTAGCAACTTTCAAGATAAGACGAAATCCACACCATGTCAGGTGTATAAAAAAGAGAGTAGTAACAAACATATTTGTAAGAAGAAGCCGCCAAGTTTAAATGAATGCATAATGAATCTCACTCTTCTGGAAGAAGAACCACGCAAAGGAATTTCCACATTTGGAAGAAGCAAATGTTGTTGATAAAAAAATTTAGCATTGATGAGAGGTTATAGCTAAAGCGTATGGTTATAAATTCAAAGTGTGTACTTGGGTTCAGTCAATGGACTAAAAGGGGGAGGATTTTTTAGGCCATAGGGCTAGAGAAGCATAGAGTTACATATGACACCTGAGCTTCACCATCTCTAAACCAAAGAAAATTCTTTACAACAAAGTGATGATTTTTAGGCCAGAGTGCTAGAGAAGCATAGAGTTACATATGACACCTGAGCTTCACCATCTCTAAACCAAAGAAAATTCTTTACAACAAAGTGATGATTTTCCTTAGGAAGCATATCCTAGTACACATCACAAACCAACATTTCATAAAGAACCTACTTATTTATGGACTTTGCAGCTTTCAAGACTTGACTTATACAATATCTCTTGTAAAGCAACATTTTCCCTGTTTCATTTGACAACGCATTCACAAGTACTCTTGGATTTGGCAACCACCATTTCTTCCCATCCTTACAATCAACATGACATCAAACTTTAGTGGTGTTGATGAAGGAAAGGATAGAGGAAAATTGCTACTCTTGTTTTAGCTACACCTTTTACGAACATAAAGAAAGGAAAACTTAATAGATTCAGACATTCTTCATCAAAAGCTAATGGATTCAAGCATTATTTAGCAGAAACTACTATTCACAATCTTGTGCATCTGAGTTCAGATAGGTTTGAAACTACATACAACAAACTTGAAGTTGCAAGTGTGAACTTCCATGTCAATGAAGTTGAGAAGGGCCATACTCGAACAAAGTCTTCTAGTAATGGAAATGATTTCTTAATGTCTATTGAGAGAGCTTTGGTTTATGCTAATACTACAAGATTCTCATATTTTCCCCTTGTTTTTTATTTTTAATATATAACTTTGTCTATCTCTTTGAGAAAGGGTGATATTTTGTGTTTCTCATGGGATCACGTGAATAAACATGTATTTTGTAATGATCTTGCACTGGACAAGAAATCCATGGATCTATTTTATGACGCAAATAGCAAGACAAGTAAAACTATTTCTTGTTTGGCAGGTAAAATTATTTCTTGTTTATCTTTTATTAGCTTGAAGAGAAACTATTACCAATGTGTATACTTTTCCTAGAACAAAAGATGTTTTCAAATTTCTCATCTTTGGGTTCACGTTTCTATTTTTTTTATTTCTTCTTTTCAAGTTTTGTAAATGCATCTTACATTTCATGAAATAACATGATAGAAATACATCTAGAATGATACATGATGCCAAACAAGTAATTTTAGTATTAGTCTCTAGATAATTTTGGAGTTGTGATTGCTTAGACTTAGCTTGACAATTTTTTCCAATACTATAATTTTGATGTTAATTTTGAGTACAACAATTGTAACTTGCTTTCAATATTGATTTTTATACAATAACTATCATATGCTTATTGTAGATATTATCTAGCACCATGGAAGAAGTTCAAAAGTTGTGTCGAAGGAAAGTACCTTCAGCATTCTCATTTGTGTCCTCATAGGGTGATCAGAAGCCTTTTTTGAGGTCTTTATATTGTTCTTTGTCATGGTAATAAATGTTGATTGAATGATCTTGGACATTGTAAATATATAATTTTGAAACATTATAATGTTGTGGAGAGATTGCATCGATTTTACAGGACACTTCAAGCTACTAGTTCATTTTCTACCGCCTTATGATGTTTTCTTTGCAACATCTGGTGCAAATGCTAGTTAGTTTTATTTTGTTTTAATTAATAATAATTATTAAGTAGGTGGTAGAAACTTAACTTTTTTAGGATATTTTTCTTAGCATACACAAACCAAAGTCTAACATTTATATGTAAAATAATTATGTACTTTTTTCTTTTCAATTAAACTAATTAATAAAAAAAAATATGATATATGAATAAGTGTGGTATGAAGTGAGTTATGGATTTTTGGGCATGTGGTATTGATAAGCTATGATAGGACCATAATATTGTAACAAAGCCTATTGTAGATTAGGAATCTCTATGATTAAGAATATTGTTCCATGTATTTTTTAAATATTTATATGTTTAACTTATATATTATTATTATTATTATTATTATTATTAACAATAAAGTTAGTTTTTAGCATTTTTTTTTAAGTTTATCAATGTGAGATGTATAATGAATTAATATATTTCATGTTGATTATGGATTGAGGCCTATCAAAGTTTTCCACTAGTTTAATTTACATTGTTGCACTAAATTTATTTTCTAAACAAAAAATTATAACATAAAGAAATATATAGAACAAAAGTAACATTGAAACCCCTTAATAATGTTTGCATGCATTGAAATCAACACTAAAATATTGATGAATAAGGAAGGATACATGGGGGATTCATCCCAACCAATTTATCTTACATTAAAATGTAGACATTAACTATTGAATTGTTGTTTCTTTTTGTACTAATTTCTATCATATTTCTAATCCCTTTGCATGTAAAATACATTACTTTCATGAATTATTTTAACTTTCCATGTTGGTAGGAATAAACTATGTATATGTTCTATAATGTCAGCTTTAAATACTACCAAAATCACATTAGTAAATGTGGTTGATATATGCCAATCAACATCATTTTCATACATCAATTGGCATACAAAAGGTGTAAAATGCCATTGATCAAGATATATCAACCACATTTACTAATGTCCTTGTTCTAGTTAACTATTGACATGTGTGGGGTGGATTTGTTGAACACAATTGACCATGGTTGAAGAAGGTTAATGAGGTTGGAAATGATTGAGGATAGTTGTTGAGTTTGATCATGGTTTATGAGGTTAACTAAGCTTGATAATGGTTGAACAAGGTTGACCATGTTTAACCATTAATGTAATAATGTATTAATATTACATCAATATAAAAAAGTTACATTAAAGTTGACTATTGTTAAATTGTTACATTAATATTACATTAATGTTGACCATGGTTGGCCACTATCAACCATAGTTGATCATTGTGAATCATGGCTGATCATTGTCAACAATTTATTTTAATGTTAGTGTTACATCAATGCTACAAAAATGGTTGCATTAATGGTTGAAGTGGGTTGATGGGGTTAGCCATGGTTGAAGAGGGTCAACCCTTGTTGGTTAAGGCATACCACAGTTGACCTCAATTGACTATGATATACAATGATTACCATGGTTTACCAAGGTTTGGGATGAAAGATTATGGTTGACAACGGTTCAAAATTGTTATAGTAATATTACATTAATGTAACCATGGTTGATGTTACATTAATATTAGTGATAATTTTACATCAATGTTAAGAAAAATGGTTACATTAATAGTTGAAATGGGTTGATAGGATTGACCATGATTGAAGAAGTTCGACGATTGTTGGTCAAGATAGACCATGGTTGATCTCAGTCACATTTTTTTTCTTTTTTTCTTAATATTTACGAATATTTTGGGAGAACAAGTAATTTCACTAATTCTAACCAGATGTAAGGGGAGCATGAACTTTTCTCACTTTCAAATTATATCAAACATATTGAGTTACATATTGTTTTCATTCAAAGGATTTTTTAGGCTAGTTCCTTGAAGTGCACTATTACTATATAAAGCTAAATACATTTTCATTATGTCTCTTAATGAAGCAAAGTTTTCCAAGCTCTAATCTATAATAGGAGTTTAGGAAGTTATTAAGGGTGACTCAGGCTGTAATGCCTACTTCCTCCTTTTATTGTATCATTTTTGTAAATCCTTAAATCATATGTTAATTTGTTCTTTATGGATTTTGACACTTGTAACTTAGTTAAATGTAATATAGTTTTTTTAATATAAAATGTGTTTATTTAGTGTGTAATGTTATTATCTAAGCTTACATTCATAATCATGTTTTAGAAATGATTTGATCTAAGTGATAGCCTTCTCCTTAACACTAATGGCCATATCAATTTGTGGTGTAACATCTCATTGACCTATGAAGAAGATAATTTTCTAATGATCAATTGTGAGAAAAAATTGTGCAAATTATTCCTTTTGCATCAATACATGCTCCAATGACTATGTTGGTTATTTTTATTATTGAATATTTTAACCAAATGATGCAATAATGTATTGATGTTTGATATATTTGTATGAGTGATGGTTCTTAATGTTTTCAACCTATATACATATACTTTAGGTAAATTTGATAGTGTCAATATTGTTATATATATATAAACTATTTCAATATTTTAAACTTATATTGTTTTGTTAAATGTACATGGTAGAATGTAATATGAATCTTCATAATTTTTCATAACGGCAGTGTATATATCTTGTGTAATTTTATAAAGGAAGTTGAGTATATATTTTTCATTACATTATAATTCTTACAAATATTAAAAAAAATAGCTTTTAGTAGAAACAACATTGCATGATACGAAGTCATGACTTTCATAGGAAATAATTGCAAAGTATAGGAATTCAAAATGAGGACAATATTATATTCTCAATATATTTGATAGTATTTCATGGGTATGTAGGATCAATTGATTAGGTAGTCTTGCAAGTATCAACAAATTCTCAAAAGGACCAATTTAAGACAAACATGTTGAATGATGCAAAAACATTATATCTCGTCCATAATGGCTTAGATGATAGTATACTTCCCAAGGAATTAGTAGTGAAATTATTGAAGGAAACTTTGGATGGATTAGAGACCAAATTTTAGGGAAATAAAAAGTAAAATACAGTGAAGTAGTAGACACTAATCATGAATTTTGAGAATTTGAAGGAGAAGGAAATACAGTTAGTATAATAGTTCATGATTCAACTTATAAACATTGTAAAACAGTTATCAATGAATGCCGAAAAACATCTATATTAGAAAGTCATAAAGAAGGTTCTTAGAACCTTTCCTATGAAGTATGATCTAGGATTTGTAACCATTAAAGAGACTGAGGACTTGACACAACTCTTAGTACATGAGATGTTGTGATCTTTGTTATTACATGCATCTAGAATAAATAGTAATGATTATTCATCTTTTAAAAATGCATTTAAATCTTATATTTGTATATCAAGAGGTAGTGAAATATTAATATAAAGTGGAAAGAGCAAGAGTAACATGAATAATGACCAAAGAGATAGGAATGAGAATTCAGATCAAGAAAATAGACAATATCAAAACCTTCATAGCTCAAGGACCAATAGTAGAAAAAGGTCACAACTAAATTAAAGATATGACAAATCCAATGCTAAGTGCTTTTAGTATAATAAGCTAGGTCATCATGGAAACTAATACATCTAGAATAAGGATAACCTTATCAAACAATATGCAAACTATTCTAACATCTCTAATAACTATGAAGACATTTTATTCCTTTCTTCAAATGCCACTCAATAGACATTTAATGATATTTAGATTATAGATAGTGAGTTTAGCCATCATATGATAGGAAATAGAATCCTAATTTCAAACCTAGATTATTCAATAAGGACTAAAGATGAATTAGGGATAGATAATATTGAAAATTTTATGATAAAGGAATTGTCAACATCCTAACCAAACAAGGCCAAGAAAGGCACATACTAGATATGTACTATGTGCCAAGTTTGAAACATAGTCTCATTAGTGTTGGCCAACTTACCCAAAATAGTGCGAAATGTAAGTTTTAATGGATTTTTACTTCTTTTTTTTTTTTATGTATCATAAATATCCTAGTAAGATGTTTATTCCTATGTTGAAGATATAAAATAATGGAATGTATACCATTGTCGTGAATTATGGTTGAAACAATACCTCATTGTGCAAAATGCACCATATATGAATTTTTTTATGCCATTTAAAATTTGTTCATCTACATTTTGTGTGACACCCCTATGACTTTGATATTTATATAGTTACTATTTTTAGACATTAAACTATTATTTGATTTAATGGTGATGGAATCCATGATGGACTTATGTCATGATGTAATTATATTATTATTACTGAGTTAATAAATAAAGTGTTTGGAATTATTCAGGAAAGAACACTAGAGTGCATAAAACTTCTTGTTAGCTTAGAAAAAGTTGTGGTGGTCAAGTCCACATGATGAACCTTCCCCTAAAAGTCTAAAAACCCTTGGGAGTAAAATAAAATAAAGTAAATTAACATAATGGGAGAGAAAAATTATGTTAATCACTTAATTGGAGAGAAATACTAAATGGGATGGAATAAAGTACCGCGGGAGAGAACAACATGTTTTAAAGAAAAAGAAAATTATATTTTTCAAGGAACAACTAAAAAAAAAGGTCTAGACAAAAAGGTTGGCTGACCTTAAAGCAGGACACTGCTAAAATATACTACGAAGAAAATCCATAAAATGAACCACCCAAGAAAATCGTGTTGAGAGGGATTCCTAAAAGTAAAAAAGTCTTAACTCAAGGAAACTCATGGATCCAATTCATGGTTGAGTAAAACGTCCTTGTTCCAGAATAGTTTCCAAGCATTCAATGACATTTGGAAGGAATTTATGTTCATATTTCGATGCTAACCTTCAACATGATTAAACTTACACCAAATAGAATACATATTAGCAAGGATATTTTTATAGAATCAACTATCTAATTTACTAAGATTCGATGCATGTGTTAGTTTCCTTGTAAATGGATGTGTTGAGATATATGATTACGGTGATCAACATTATTGAGATCTTATCGAGGTTAATTACTTATCAAAGAAGGTCTAAACTTGGGAATGGACTAAACGATACATGAATGGTTAAAAGCTTTATTATGCATAGAAACACAAAATGCCTTGTCGGGAGTATTACTCTACGTGAGTACATTAACAGAAATGTTTCGTATGGTATATATAGGACTGTGTTAGTTGGGTGTTGAACCAAAATTAATTAGTTTCATATAAGTATCGTAGAAGGTGCTGCCTTCTAATAATTTTTTGGGATTGACATTATTGAATTAATTAATAATAGAAAAAAAAAAAACATCATTTAACCAACCAGATTATATTCCTAGACATAGGCATAAGTAGAAGAATCATGGAATAGAAACGGTTTCGATGAAGTAATGAAAACACTCATTCAGGTTGTGCGTATAACCAAGGGGATGAATTGATTATGAAATCCATTGCAGATGTATATCTTTAATTGACATTAGGTACTTTTCTCTTTACTGAATGAGTAGAATATTGAGGAACATAATAAATGTAAATGAATACCAATAATTTCGCTGAACGATTGGAATGGTCTAAACCAAGGTCGGTAGTTTTGGGACTTCGTTGCAATTTTATTAAATACTTCATATTCAGCTAGGAATCAAGGTCATAAATAGATGGGGGACTATTCTCTTTATATTGCCTCATGCAAAAGTTAAAGAAAAATAATGAAATGACAATCCCAAGATGAACCGTAAAAACAACTATACGAAGAAGAAAAGTAATTACATTATAGTGAATGCTAATTGGAATTTTAGGAGTTATGGTAGAATTCGAGGTAAATTGATTTCAAGATACATACATAACTGGTAGCTATTATATAAGCATATAATTCTATTAAAAAGAAAAAAAAAAAAAAAAAACCAGAGAAGTGGACAAAGACACAGTAAATATATACAGGCCACTTGCATTACAAAATGTATTATATATATCCAACTAAATAAGAAAATGAAGGGGAACTTGGACATGTGTGTATGTAAAACACGTACGTAAAGTCGAAACAAGTATAAATGTATCAAGGTCATATATATATAGTTGTGATATTTTTCGCATAGGTTAATCAAGTAATCTCACAAGCTAGATAAGTAAACTATGAGATTTTACACACATATCGGAACCCTGCAGAGCTTGGTTAAACGAAACAAAAAAATATAAAAGGGAAAAGAAAACCCAACCCAAATTCATTGGGAAAATAAGGAGTGTAGCCCACTTGTGACAAAACTGGAAGCCAAGGGAAACACATAAACTCGTTCTCCGCCATGTTCCCTTTATATGGCTGCCACCAGCTGACGAGTTCCCTGCCACACAATGAGCATGGAGTTAGGATACTCTCTGAGCAAGGAAACAATCCAATACAAAAATAAAACCTTGTGCCTCTTACAACGAAATTATCACATATGGAAGACATCATTACCTGGTTCACCTCAGACTCCACGCGATGAAATAATTTTTGTGAGGAATGGAAATTGTGGGTGAAATTTTATGAGTGATATATCATTCATCGTAAATATATTTTGGGATTATCCTCAATATCCCAATAATTAGTAAGCTAGTTAGGGCTTAATATAAATGCCGGACTATTAATTTCACATTTTTTAAAGTATTAATTTCTTCCCAAAATAAGATGATATGATACTCCAACATGTCTAGTGCATGGTATACTATTTATATCTTTTCCAAAACACTCTTACATGCAATTTTTTTTTTTGTTTTTAATTAAATTTAAAATAGCTCATATTAATAGCAGATGCAAACACTACACAATAAAAATATATTAACAAAAATATAGCAATGAAAATACACCATAGAGATATGGAAGATCATAACTTAACAGCTTAAGTGTTTCCCTAAATTCTTACATCTAATTATTCCATTAAGGATATTGATAAGTTAGGGCGTCATATATACGTTAAACTTGAGTGTGCTCTTTTATACATCTTCCACCGTGGAAAGTGGAGGGAAGTTGGAATCATTTTGACAACTTCAATGCAAAACGTAAGATATTCTACATTTTCAATGTATAAAAGTCTCTCCGAAGTTAAAAATAGTCTCAATCTTTTATTTCTTAATTTCTTTCAATTTTAAGTAATTATATAATTATTTTATAAAGTAGAGTGAAATCTTTAGAAAATACTTCCACGTTGCTCATAACTCATAAACTTAAATATTATACAAATTTTATGACCAAATGGGTATATTTTTTTAAATCATATTCATTCAATTATTCGTAAATTTAAGTATTTAACAATAAAAATAATTAAATCTATTTTTAGTTTGGTATACATCTAAACTATTTATTATTTTATATAAAGTTTATTATATTTATATCGATAAATACGTGTTCCTTTTATTGGAATGGGGGATTTTAATTATTTTGCTAATTAATTATTTTGATCAAATGAACTAAATTGAAACATGAGAGTGTATTCTAGCCGTTATCATTCAATTAAAAAATAAAAATTTAACTCATAACCTTTTTGCATATCTAAAGCATATGTTTAAACCTTGTTTAAAATGATTTTTTACCAAACTGTGATTAATCATTTACCACACTTGTTATTAATAAGCACTTATGATAATTAGTGATAAAAAATTGAAAACATAAATTATAAAACATAAATTGAATTCTTCACTCTTCACATTCACATAACTCCATTAACCATTTATATTCATACCCCCTCACATATTTGTAACTCTTTTGATGGTCCGCACACCTAAACAAAATTTATAAAACATAAATTAAATTATTCCACACATATCTCTTCACATTTTGAAATGTATAGTTCCATTAACCATTTTTATTCATGGTCACATCAAATGTTTGTAACACTCTGGATGACCCACCAACATACTCAACAATAAATGACATGCATAAAATGGAAGGCTAATGCATGCGCTTGTCTGTTTATGTTTCCTAAAGAGTCATCCAACTCACTGGTCATATGCTCGAATACAAACTTGGAGACATGCGCTTTTCTTTTTCCTTGTAATTAAAGTGTCATCGATGTCACAGGATCCTATAAATACAAATGCTAGGAATAGGTATTTAACATTCTCATTTTATGTCGTAATAGTCTACTATATTATCTTATTTTGTGATTATTTATCATTTGCAATGTTGGAATTGTACAGAAAACCTTTGGAAGATTAATGTCAAATTATTATCGAAGCATCACTCAATTGGAATTTATTAGTTTGTTGATAATATCTCCCTCAGGAGCCACTATCCACCCATTGAGACGCAAATGAAACTCTACACACATGGACAGATAATTAGGATTATTTTAGTGTATGCCTTTTGAGATTGTTATAAAACATCATTGGCTCAGTTTACATTTTACAGTTGAAAACATTGTAGTGGAAATCCCATTTCTACCTAGTGATGTTTTTATAGGTATCTTTCCACTGGTCTTGTGGCTCAGAAGAATGATGTATATAGTTTTGGAGTGCTTTTCTTAGAAATCATACATGGGAGAAACACCTTCAATAGGGATCTACCCATTGATGAAATATTACTATCAATGTGGGTAAATATTTTATTGTTAATTAATTATCGGAAATTTATGTATGATGATCCTAATTAACTACATAATTTATGTTTTTCTTGTGTGTTTTTATGAATAATTAAATTTGCAGGTGAGAGATTACTCAAGATGAAAACCCTGGAAATTATATACAAGAAGATGGAAGGAAAGTATGATATAAAATCAATCACTGGCATTTCAAAAGTGGCCCTTAGTGCTTTTTTAGTGTACGCCTTTTGAGATTGTTATAAAACATCACTCATTCAGTTTACATTTTACCGCTGAAAAAATTGTAGTAGCAATTCCATTTATACATAAATATTTTTTTACATGTATCTTTCCATTGGTCTTGTGACTCAGAAGAATGATGTATATAGTTTTGGAGTGTTTTTATTAGAAATCATATGTGGGAGAAACACCTCCAATACAAATCTACCCATTGACGAAAGATTACTCTCAATGTGGGTAAATATTTTATTTTTAATTAATCATCCAAAATTTATGTATGATCATCTTAAATATCTACATAATTTTTGTTTTTCATGTGCATTTTTATGAATAATTAAACTTTCACGTGAGAGATTATGTGGGGATCAATGAAAACCATAGAAATTATAGACACAAAGATGGAAGGAAAGTATCATATGAAATCAATCGTTGTCATTGCCAAAGTGGCCCTTAGATGTCTTCAGAGTTCATCTTTTAGGCCCAACATTAATAAGGTAGTAGGAGAGTTGAAAGAGGCTTTCATGTTTCATGATTATAAAAAAAACTTGTAAAATGTTATAGCTTTTTCAATGAACAAAACTCATGAATTTTTACCTCTTCAAAATTGCCCATTCTATTCAAATATGGCTTCAAATATGAATAGATTGAGATGGGGCATAATATAACAGTTTACGAAATAACTGGTCGTGAATCTAAGATTGCATCTAAGGGCACCTCGAGCATCATTAGAAATGATATTAACCACTCTGAAATTTTGAACATTAGAAATATTCATGGTGTGATACCTAGACCATTGAAATATTTTATTGATTTATAAGTTTAATTTAATTTCATTTATAACTTTCATGATAATACATCCTCATGTTCATTGAAAAAACAGAAACATTTTACAACCTTTTTGACATTGTTATAAAACATCAATCCATACACAGTAATTTCTAAATCTGTAATCAATGGCTATGAGATATGATAATATGAAAGGCCTATGATGAGAAGGTGTATGATAAGAACAATTTCGTTTCTTACATATATGGCATAAATCATCTAATACTTAATCCTCTCCACTTTTTGAACAATTCGTGGTTTCCTTTGGATTTTAGTCCCCATTTTTATTTTTGCTCATGTAAAATCACTAACTTGTATTTTAGTGAAAATCACCCAACTAATATCAAATCTCATTCAACACTCAGCGTTCATTCATATCAAACTTTAAACCAATAACGGATTGAATCTCGGTTGGTTGAACCAATTTGGCACCATGTATAACTCATTTAAAGTTTCATGTTTTAAGCCTTTAGTTTAAAGCATTATTTAAGATTTAATGTTTTGGTATTAGTTTTATGTCTTAAGGATTTCGTTTTAGGTTTTATTTTTATTTTAGGTCTTGCTTTAATTTTTAGCATCAAGGTTTTAGTTTCAAGTTAAACCTTTGGGTTTAAGGTTTACAATTTAGTTTAATTTAGTTATGTTTTAGATTTTTAGTATTCCTTAACATTATTTAAGGTTAATATTAATATTAAGATGATAATAATAATATTATTAAAATTAATATTAATATTAATATTGAAGTTTAATAATAATATTCATATTAATATTATATTTACTAGTAATATTATAAATACAAAATATTAATAAATCCAAAAAATTAATATTATAAACTCTTAGAATTCATAATATAACATTTTAATATTAGTAATATTTTAACATTAAATATTATTAATATTAATTATTATATAACCACCACCACCATCAAAATTATTGATAATATCATTAATATAATAATATTGATAATGTCTAGAAAATAATACTATTAATGTTATTGATCTTATTTATTTTTTAAAATTGCTAAAAAATTATTAGTATTTAATATTATTAACATAATAACATTAAAATTATTAATAATTTCTAAAATATAATAATACTATTAATATGATTTAATTAATAATATCAATATTATTAAACACATTAAGATGGTAGATATAACTAGAATTAACATTTGTTTTAATAAATAATATCAACTATCTAATAATTATTTTTAAAAATTTAAATCTAAAAATTATGCACTAATAATGATATTATTAGTTGTAACTATATTGTCCAACCAAGATCAACCAAGGTTAGAATGACTAAACATGGTCACCAAGTTCTCTAGGGTTGAATGTTGTAAAACTGGACAAACATATTCTGTCATAGAAAAGTATGATCAACATGCTAGAATATATCAAACCATGGTCAATCATGTTCAACCATGGAAAAACTAGGTCAGCTATAGTCAATCATGATCATCTTTAAATATTATTAACATTAATATAAAAATCATCATCATCATCATCATCATTTAATGTTATTAACC
Organism: Pinus tabuliformis; assembly: GCA_031772625.1. Taxonomy (NCBI): domain Eukaryota; kingdom Viridiplantae; phylum Streptophyta; class Pinopsida; order Pinales; family Pinaceae; genus Pinus; species Pinus tabuliformis. The sequence goes on from CM062808.1 coordinate 628,566,042, forward strand.
TAATCCCATTAATATTTAAATTATAATATAAATATAAATAATATTAAATTAACAATATCAATATTATTAAACACATTAACATGGTTGATATAAATAGACTTAATATTAATATTAATAAATAAATAATGAAGTAATTAATAAAAATTTAAATCTAAAAATTCTATACTAATAATGATATTATTAATATTAATTATGATATTTAAAAAAATATTAATGATAGTATTAATGATATTAACATTAACAATTTTAATATCATTGTTATTCATTGTCACCCATGCTCAATAATGTACTAGCTTTCTTAGCTATAATCAACCATGGTTAACCTTGGTCAACCATTCTCATCCCTTTCAACCCATGAAACCTATTTCTTTTCCCATCCCCAATGGTCAAAGATGGTAAACCAAGCTCTATATGGTTGAACATGGTCAACCATTGTAAAAACGGAAAACCATGTTCTATCATAGAAACTTATGGTCGACCATGCCCAAATATATCAAACCACGTCCAATCATGTTCAACAATGGAAAACCTTGGTCAACCATGGTCAATCATGGTCATCTTTGGTCAACCATAGTCACAACCATGGTCACAATCTTATGGTCATCTTTGGTCAATCATAGTCATAACCATGGTCAACCATGGTCATCCTTGGTCAACCAAAGAAAACCTAGAACATTCTAAGTTCTACCTTGGTTGAATATGGTCAGTCATGGTCAATTATTGCCAATCAATGTCAACCATGACCAAGCATGCTCAACCATGGGACAAGCAACATCACAGTGTGACAAGCAATGTTGTCACGTGACAAACATCAATCGACATGACAATCGTTGTCACAATGATACATTACATTGCAATTTATTCAATGTCACATTGCGACATTGAATAAATTATGATTTAATATTTTCATTTATAATATTTAGTTTTGGATTTAGGGTTTATCATATTGGATTTAGGTTTTATAATCTTAAGTTTTATAATGGTATGGTTTATAATATTAATCATAGGGTTTATAAAATATTATATTTATAATATAAATTTTATGGTTTAATATTATTAGGGTTTAATATTGTTACGTTGGAATGGTACAACATGACAATTTAACAAGCATCGTCACAATGTGACAAGCATTGTCACAATGACACATTACATTATAATTTACTCAATGTCACATTGTGACATTAAATAAATTGGGTTTAATATTCAAGCCTATAATATTAGTTTTAGGGTTTAGGATTTATTTTGGTTTCTAATATTTGCTTTAAGGTTTACATCATATTTTTTATAAATGACCAAGCATGTTCAACCATGGGAAAGCTAGGTCAATCATGGTCTTCTTTGGTCAATCATAGTCATAACCATGGTCAAAATCTTGTGGTCATCTTTGGTCAATCATAGTCTTAACCATGGTCAAAATCTTGTGGTCATCTTTGGTCAACCATAGTCACAACCATGGTCAACAATGATCAAGGTCTCCATGGTTGAATATGGTAAACCTTGATCAACCAAATAAACCTAGAACATTCCATGCTCTACCATGGTTGAATATGCTCAAACATGGTTGGATATGATGATTCATGATCAATTATCGCCAATCAATGTCAACCATGATCAAACATGTTCAACCATGATAAATCGTGGTCAACCATGGGACAAGCAATGACGCATTGTGACAAGCAACAATGTCATGTGACAAGCATCGTCACAATGTGACAAGCATCATCACAATCACTGTCACAATGACACATTACTTTTCAATTTATTCAATGTCACATTGCGAAATTGAATATATTATGGTTTAATATTGTTGTTTATAATATTTAGTTTGGGATTTAGGGTTTATAGTCCCTTATATTTATAATATAAATTTTATGGTTTAATATTGTTACATTGGAATGGTAAAAAATCTCTCCAACATCACATTTTGATAAGTATCATCACAATGTGACAAGCATTGAGACAATTATTGTCACAATGACACATTACATTACAATTTACTCAATGTCACATTGTGACATTAAATAAATTAGGTTTAATATTCAAGTCTATAATATTAGTTTTAGGGTTTAGGATTTATTTTGGTTTATAATATTTAGTTTAGGGTTTATAATCATAGTGTTTATAATATTAATCCTAGGGTTTATAATCCCTTGCGTCCATGACCAATCATGTTCAACCATGGGAAATTTAGGCCAATCATTGTCATATTTGTTCAATCATAGTCATAACCATGGTCACAATATTATGGTCATCTTTCGTCAACCATAGCCACAACAATGGTCAACCATTATCAAGGTCTGTGTGGTTGAATATGGTAAACCTTGACCAACCATGATCATCTTTGATCAACCAAAGCAAACCTTCCATGTTCTACCAATGGTTGGATATTCTCAAACATGGTTGGATATGGTCAGTCATGGTCAATTATTGTTAATCAATGTCAACCATTATCAACCATGATCAACCGTGGTCAACCATGGGACAAGCAACACTTCAATGTGACAAGCAACATTGTTATGTGACAAGCATTGTCGCAATGTGACAAACAACATGACAATCATTGTCACAATGATACATTACATTTCAATTTATTCAATGTCACATTGCGACATTGAAGAAATTATGGTTTAATATTCCAGTGTATCATATTGGGTTTAGGGTTTAGGGTTTATTCTAGTTTATAATATTGGATTTAGGGTTTATAATCTTAAGGTTTTTAATCATAGGGGTTTTAATATTAATCTTAGGGTTTATAATATAAATCTTGGAGTTTAGTATTATTAGGGTTTAATATTGTGACATTGGAATGGTACATAAATCTATCCAACAGTGTAGTTTGACAAGCACCATTGCAATACGACAAGCAGTGTGATAATTATTGTCACAATGATACATTACATTGCAATTTATTCAATGTCACATTGCGACATTGAATAAATTAAGGTTTACTATTCTTGTTTATAATATTGGGCTTGGGATTTAGGTTTTATAAACATAGCATTTATAATATTAATCATAGGGTTTGTAATCCCTTGGGTTTATAATATAAATCATAGGGTTTAATTTCATTCCTTTGGATTTATTATCTGTCGGGTTTATAATATTAATCATTTGGGTTTATTAATCCCTTGAGTTTATAATATTAGTTTTCAATACTAATCCCTTAGGGTTTATAATATTGTGTTTAATATTAGGATTTAATGTTGGATTTTATAATCTTGGGATTTATAATATTAATGCAAGACTTTATAATATTAATATTAGTGTTCATAATATTTACCCTACAATTTATAATATTTATCATAGGGTTTGCAATATTAATCATAATGTTCTAGTATTAATCTTAGAGTTTATAATGTTGGATTTTGTAATGTTAGATTTTATAATAATTGGTTTAATAGTGGGGTTTAATATTGTGACATTAGAATGGTACTGAAATGTATCCAACATCGCAATTTGATAAGAATCATCACAATGTGACAAGTAGTGTGATAATCATTGTGACAATGATACATTCCGTTGCAATTTATTCAATGTCACATTGTGACATTGAATAAATTAGGGTTTAATATTCTGGTTTATAATGTTGGCTTTAGGGTTTAGGGTTTATTTTGGTTTATAATATTGGATTTAGGGTTTATAATATTAATCGTAGGGTTTGTAATCACTTTGGTTTATAATATAAATATTAGGGTTTAATATTATTGACTTGGATTTATTATCGGTTGGGTTTATAATATTAATCCTTTGGATTTGTTAATTTCTTGAGTTTGTAATATTATTAGTCCCTTACGTTTATTAATCCATTTGGTTTATAATTCCAATAGTTGCTTATATTTATAATATTAATCTGTAATATGTATAATATATTAGGGTTTATCATATTAATCTTAGCTTTGATATATTAATCTTAGGGTTATAACATTAATCCTAGGGTTTAATATCAATCCTTTGGGTTTATAATACCTTGGATTTATATTATTAATCTTATGATTTATATTCATGCTGTTTAATATTAATCCTAGGGTTTATAATATTAATCTTGGGTTTGATATATTAATATTAGGGTTATGACATTAATCCTACGTTTTAATATCAATCCCTTGGGTTTATAATACCTTGGAATTATATTATTAATCTTATGATTTATATTCCTAGGGTTTAATATTAATCCTAGGGTTTAAAATATTAATCCTAGTGTTTAATATTAATCCCAAAGGTTTATAATATTAATGCCTTATGTTTTCAATAGTAATCCCCTCGGTTTATTGATCCCTCAGGTTTATAATATTAATAATCATTTCTGTTTGTAATATTAATCCCTTGGGTTTATTAATCTCTTGGGTTTATAATATTAATCACTTTAGTGTATTAATCCTTTGAGTTTATAATGTTAATTCCTTGGGTTTATAGTATTTATCTCTTGGGTTTATTAATCCCTTGGGTTTATAATATTAATTCCTTGGATTGATAATATTAATAATCCCTTGGAATTATTAAGCCCTTGGGTTTATAATATTAATCACTTGAGTTTATCATTCTCTTAGGTACAAAAATCTATCCAATGTCACAGTGTGATATGAATCTTCCCAATGCAAAAAGAAACGTGACAATCATTATCATAATTATACATTATACTGCAATTTTATCAATGTTGCATTGTGATATTGAATAAATTAGGGTCTAATATTATGGTTTATGATATTAGGTTTAGGGTTTATAATCTAAAGATTTATAGTCATAGGCTTTATAATATTAATTATAGGGTTTTTAATTCCTTGGGTTTATAATATTAATCCTAGGGTTTATAATACCAATAATCCCTTAGATTTATTAATTCATTGTGTTTATAATTATAATAATAATAATAATCTTAGGTTTGATATATTAATCTTAGGGTTTATAATATTAATTGTAGGGTTCAATATTAATCCTAATGTTTATAATTACATGGATTTATAATATTAATCCTTTAGTTTTATAATACCTTTGGTTTACAATATTAATCTTAGTGTTTATATTCCTAGGGTTTAATATTAATCCTAAGGTCTATAATATTAATAATCCCAACATTTTATAATATTAATCTCAAGGGTTTATTAATCCCTTGGGCTTATTGATCCTTTGGGTCTATAATATTAATATCATAGGTTTATAAACCATGGTCCAATGTCACATTATGACAAAAATTGTCTCAATATGAAAATCAACCATGGTCGAATGTCACATTTTGACAAAGATTGTCTCCATATGAAAATCAACCATGGTCCAATGTCATACTGTGAAAAAGATTGTGTCAATATGAAAATGAAGCATGGTAAACCATGGTCAACCATGTTTATTTCATGGTTTATAATATTTTTCTTAGGGTTTATATATCTTGGGTTTATAATATTTATCCCTTAGGTTTTTAATATTAATCCCTTTTGTTTATTGGTCATTTTGGTTTATAATATCAATCTATTGGGTTTATTAATCTAAAGGTTCTTATTCCTAGGGTTTATAATATTAATTCTTGGGTGTAATATAAATCCCATTAGTTTATAATCATGGTCAACTGTGGTCCAACATCAAATTATGACAAAGATTTTCTCAATATGAAAATCAGCCATGGTCTAACATTGCATTGTGACAAAGATTGTCTACATATGAAAATCAATCACAGTCAACCATGGTGCAACGTCTCATTGTGACAGAGATTGTCTCAATATGAAAATCAACCATGGTCAACCACCATAATTATAGGGCTTAGAATATTTGCCTTACAATTTATATACCTTGGGTTTATAATATTAATCCATTGGGTGTAATATTATTCCCTTTGGTTTATAATCCCTTGAATTTTTAGTATTAATCTTGTGGGTTTATTATTCCCGTGGATTTATAATATCAATCCCTTAAGTTTATTAATCTAAGGGTTCATATTCCTATTGCGTAATATTATTGATAAAGTTTATAATATTAATCCTTAGGTTTAATATAAATCCCTTTAGTTTACTTAATTAACAATAATTAATAATAATAATAAATTATCATATATTTTAATAAATAATAATAATAAATACTAATTATCATTAAATAATATTACTAATTAATCATTATTAATTAATTAATAATGATATTAAATTTAATTAATAATAATAATTAATAATAACAATAATTACTTTTAGAATGATTATCATAATAATTTATTAACATTATAATTAATATAAATTTATTATTATTATTATTAATAGTTTTAATATAATAATTTTTTTTAATATTATTATTATTTTTATAATTATATACTTATTAATATGAATATTAAATTCATTATTAATATTATATTTATACTATTAACGTTTTTTAGTGTTTTTCAACCACATTTACTAATGTGGTTGGATTTATAATATTAATAATCCCTAGGGTTTATTAATCCCTTGGGTTTATAATATTAATAATCTTTTGGGTTTATCAATCTCTCAGGTTTAAAACATCAATCCCTTGGGTTTAAGATATTAATTCACGAGTTTATAAATCTCGTGTTTTTAACATTGACCACTTGGGTTTGATGATCACTTAGGTTTATAATATTCATGTATAAGTAATGTTGATGGGTTTATTGATTGCTTAGGTTTAATAATATTGATGTGTAAGTAGATTCACATTGTGGACGCTCCGAAAAAATTATTAGAACACAAAATTTCTATCGTTTTTCATTGAATAAGAATACGAACAATAGCATTAATTTTCCCTAGAAATTTGTTACACACTAACAATTAGTTGATATAAACTTACCTAGTGAATTGTCATTGAATAACAATACCAATGATGGCATATGTCGGGGAATATTTTTGCAATCGAATAAACAACTCGTGATCAATATTGATATAAGAAAAGAAATGAGAAGACAAATCTATTAAGAATGTCGTCTGTCATTATGCTCGATCTGTATCCATTGCAGTTGTCCTCAGCATTGCGGAAGATTTAATGGGGGCGACTCGAGATGCAAAAGAGAGTCAATTCAATTGTTAACCACAAAAACCATCGCTAACACCCATGTTATGTGCACGTCAAAAACCATCGCTAACACCCATGTTATGTGCACGTGTAAGTGGTAGTGCATCAGCCAAGCTCCTGCCATACATAATCACCATCACCAACATCAAAGGATTTAAAAATAATATACAGAAACAAGAGAAAGTCAAATGGTGTACAAATTTTTGCTTACCAGGATTGTCAGCATTGAATCTTATAGCAGCCCAGCCATTGACTGGAACGTTCACAGTTTTGTGCATAAGAGGATCCATCATGTTGAAATTCTCAGGATCTGTATGTGGATTATAATTACCAAAACCTACTATGACGATGTAAGATGCATAACCATGAAGATGGATAAGATGTCTTTCACAAGCAAATATATTCGTTCCCTCGAGAATTACTTGAACTGTTGTGTTATAGTTAAGAATTTTAACTTTTATGCATTTCACCGGGGACTCGAGGCCTCTGCTTATGTTCTGCGCAGTATAGTCAAATTGCACAAAAGAGTTGTTGGGGAAGACCACAAAGACCACAAAACATAATATTAGACACACACAATAACACGAGCTACAACTCTTCAATTGATCACACAAACTTGATTAGAAAATGAACCCAGTGAGGGGTATTTAAACTTTTTTTGACTAGTGACTTGCCTAAAATAACTTCAAATGCACACACATACTAAATTTGACTTTTCCCAAACTATAACTTAACTCAAACAAACTCGACTTGACTCAGTTAACTGACTCTCCTAAATTTAGCCTACTCTGGCATGCGAGAGCAATTACAATTCCTAACACTCCACCTTAATTACGACTGTATGACTCAACATAACTCAAACATGACTTAACATGACTCAAATATGTCTGCTAGGCTTACAATAGAAATTAATTGAATCATCACTCAAACATGTCTGCTGGTCTATGCATTAGTTATGCTTACAATGACTCAAAACTTCAACAATTTTGGATTTTCTTTTTATTTTCTTCGAGATTCTATATCCTCGAAATTGCTTCATTCTTTGTTGTGCATTCTTGATGTAGGATTCATATTTCTTTACTTGTTGTTGTTGTAATGTTTCTTTGGTTTGTCTTGAATTTGATCTGAGTCGGTCTTTTACAACTTCCTCTTCAAATATTCGTTCAACTATGGGTCACTGCCACAACCCTTCATCTTTAAATTGTCTTCTTCCCTATGTTGCTTCTGCTTCATATTCATTTGTTTCTTTCTGCCATATTTCTTGATAGTAGAATATTATCTCTTATTGACTCCATTGTTGAAAAATGGTTTCAATGCATTCATCTTTATCTTCATAAACATCCATGTCCTTTCTTGCACCCTGTTCTTCATATTCTCTTTTCACTGGACTGTTATGTTGTTTACCAGCATACTCAAAATCAATGTCAAAAATATCTTCTTTGTGCTCTAGAGTGAGAAATTCATTCTCTTCCTCTTCCTTCTCTGTCTTTATTTCCACTATATTATAAACTTTTGTTGTTGTAAATAGGTTTTCTTCCACTTGGCTTCGAAACACAAGTGGGCTTCTCTCACCAAATAACAACATATCAATAAGAGTTTTTGATTGCACCATGTGCAACCACTCATCACTAGTTAATTTTTCTTCATCAAAGTTAACATCAACATAATTTTCATCCACTCTATGGTGGGATATCTTAGCATGCATGTTCTCATTGAAAATTCCAAACCCATCGATTTTGGTTGGATTTACCAATTCACATCTCACTTTGTTATCATCATCCACATCTGTTTCATCACAGTGGGATTCACCATCATCTGCAACATCCATGTTATAGTGGGTTCCTTGAGAATTGATATGCTCCTCCTCTATTTCACACATAGAGGCTTCAAATTCTCTCTCTGCAATCTTTGTTGCATTTTCTTCATCCATATGCACGTTTGCATTATGGGTTTCACTTTTATAGCCTTCACGACCATCATCCACTTTTGAGTGGGATTCTCCAATCTTTGTTGTCTTTTCAGAGTCTTCTCTCATAACTGTGGCTGACTCAACAAATTGTGACACGTCTTGCTATTTCATGTCACTTCCCCTTGCACCAAATTCTTCTTCTAAGATATTCCATGCTGCCTTGGAAGATTTAGCATTTGTAGTAAATATAGGAGGTGGTAGCAGATGAAAGCTAGACCAATCAACCTCAATTTCTTCTTTATCTTCTGCTATACTTCCCCGTTCCTCGGCTGTGGCTTGAATCTCTCTAAATATGACAAGGATATTTGTCTCTTCTTTTTCTTAATTTGCTTTAGTCGCACTTTGGAACCCATGACTGGGGTCTTTCATCTGTCTTATCGCTGCTTTCAAGATTGCATGAGGCCACCTTCAATATCGCACTCAAAAAGAAAATTGATTTTTAATATGCGCCCCCATAAGGCACAATCTTCACCCAAAAAACTATCATGCTTAACAAAAAAAAAATATTTTTATAAACCAATAAACTTTACAAAGACTTAAACTCTCTTGAGAATAAATCTCTTTTCTTTATCTTTATATACCATGTGATTTAAAACTTGAAAAAAGAACTTAACTCCAAATAAAAACATTTTTGAAATCCTTTTTAATATCTCTTCCATCTTTAAACCGCCACTTATATCCAAACCTTTATTTCAAGAATTTTAAAACTGGAATAACGAGGCCTCTTGCTTTTCAAGCCACGTTTTTTAGATTCCACTACGACCGACTACCTGCTCTACATAAGACGTAAGCAACTTTCGAGTTCACGGGTGGTTTCAAGAGTAGAGCTGGAGATGGTAAACCGTACAAGTTACCGATAACATACTCATCTCATATTTCGGAAATGAATAAAAGGCTCCGGCGTATAGAGAGGACTTTACTTTGTTTTAATACCTTTCCACCATTAATAAAACTTAGCATTTTAAATGAAAAAATAATAATGATATCAGTCACAGCGCTGCTTTGACTTTCCAGAAAATGAATTACTTCCAAATTCTTCAACAAACTGACGGTGCTGGTTCACGACAGCTCCTTAAACACTTAGCAGCTGTAGCTTTAGACTGAGATTCTCCGTCGATGGTGGCCGGAGCTTTCTTACAGCTCGATGCTGGCAGCAACTTTGTGCTCTCACGTTGACTCTGCACCGTGACTTATTGCTCACGCAATGTGGCGCAGAAACTTTCGATTTTTTATCACTCACATGGTGTGGCTCTAAAGCTCCAATAGTAGATTTTATATCTTTTTAGATTATTTAGCTAGACCTCAACTCTTATATCAATTTGTTAGAAAGACAGAGGTGAGGAAAACACAAAATTTGAGTTAAGATTCTTCAATTGATCACACAAATACAATTATAAGAGTTAAGATTCTTCAATTGATCACACAAACTTAATTGATCACACAAATTTAATTAGACAATAAACCTAATAAAAAATATTTAAACCTTCAAATAACTTCAAAAACAAGCTAAATTTAATTTTTCCTAAATTATAACTTAACTCACTAGACTTGAACTGAATCTCCTAAATTTATGACTCCTAAATTTAGCCCACTCTCATATAATTACAATTTCTAGCCCTTTCATGTCAAAATGGTGACCTTGAAGGATTGAAGAAATCGATGGCACAAAAAACGAGAAGTGATTCATACTCAATTACAATTTCTAGCCCTTTCATGTCAAAATGGTGACCTTGAAGGATTGAAGAAATCGATGGCACAACAAACGATAAGTGATTCATACTCGCTGCAAATCTTGATCCGTTGGGACCTTCGCAAGACTGTCTTGGATATTGGATTAGTCCTAGACCGATGGTGTAGAAAATAATTTCGTCCACTTTCTGAGGAGCCAAGCAATTAGACCATTAGCAAACTTTGTTCTTGCCGGCACAGTTACCCAATTCAGCCGTACTGGTCGAAAATTTTCTAAAATTCGTCAAGACGGTTCGGTTCAGGCGATAATAAGTTATTTTTAATACGATACGAAATGTTTGATTTATGGAATCCGTTTAAGTTGAGAACGTGATTTGTTCTCTGTTTTTAATTTTTGGAATCGCCTTTGTGATAAGGAGCAACGGGGCTTAACAAAGGGCACAACGCTCGGTAACAATTTTTGAGTTTCCTCTTATCAATTGGCAATCAACTAGGTAAAATAGATATACAAAACATCCATCTCATGGGGCATTTATCGGTAGAAGTTGTTTTTAGTGCGATTGTTTGGATTTTTAGAAAAATTTTGATTTGTGTTATTTGAATTGGTTTTTAATTGTATATATAGATTCAGCACCTTGAAAAATCCCTGAAGCACTTGGATTGTTCAGGGGTTATCTATCAAACTTGTGATTTCAATAAATTCTCGCAGAATTTTAGAGAAATTACACTAATAAAACCTGTTATAAAAACTTCTCAAAAATTGCACTTAAGACAACTCGGTTTCCAAATAGGTTTGCAAGTTTTGGTTCATTAATAAATCGAACACTCTACCTAACATAAATTACATTTTAAAAATGATTATAAAAATTAGAAACTTCGTATTTAATAATATGTAGTTAGGAAAAATAGTATTAAAAGATACAAACGCAGCTAAAATTTGTAAAAATTTTAAAATATTTTTTCTCATTTTTATGATAGCCATGAGTAGATAGGACACTAAGAGGTTCGGTTTTTGTGATCCATTATAAAGTTTGACTTACACATTTATTATTAAATAAATTTGGATTTTAAAGGGATAGTGATTGACATATAATTTTCTTTGTATGTGTTAATATCTTGAAGCTTACTTTTAATATTCAATATCTTATTTTTTACATTTAATTTTAAGTTTGAGTTTTTGTTATTCATATTATTAGATTTGGCTTACATGTTTCCTTAATTTTGCAATACCAATAAATTTGATGCATTTTGTTTTTCACTTTTTGTTGAATCATAAATAAAAACACCTAATATTGGAAATAAATAAACATGGTATCCTAGTGACGAAAGATTCATTTTAATTTTTTAAAATTTTGGAAACAACTAACAAATTGTTAATCTTAAAGATGTATATTCTAGATTTTTTCCCATATTGAATTTTACATAGTAGAAATTTTTCAGAGAGAATTCATTAGAATTCGAATTTTCTGAGGCTCACTTTCCCTTCTCTATTTCACTAGTCTAACCAATCTGCAAATTTTTCCTGAAAATAATAGAAATTTGGGCAAGATGTTGATAAAATCTTACTGGGATTTTTGTAAATCTAGATTGTAGTGGTCAAATTTATTGATTTTGGGTGTTCCATAGTGATGCAGGGGCATCCGAACACCTCAACAAAAGAAAATTTAGAGAAAGAGACACGTGGATGACCACATGAACAATCAGGGCAACCTTGAACAAGATTCGGTTAATGAACTTATTTTAGTTAAAAAAATAAGTTAAAACTAAATGTATGTATGACAAGAATTTAAGAATTCATTAAGGAATCAAGAAAAGAAGAAGAAAAGAGGAGAAAAATCTTGTGTGTGTGAGAGAGGGCAAAATGTAGTTGCTAGAGAATTCTTGATTAAGGCTGAAATGCCTTAAATTGTAATATGAGTTTGTAAATAAAGAAATTACCTCTTTGTTAATTTGTGCCTTTGTATGTTTTTGCCTAGATTGTTTGCCACCATTCTTGTTTTATTTTTTTTATTTTTGTGAACCAGGTAATGGGCATTTGACTGATGTAGATATGGGACTAGTCCCTAAAAGTAATTTGACCCCACATGATTCTTTGATTTCAGAGATTGGACATCCGCGTTTTCAGGATGTTGCAGTACATAATGATGTTAAGAAAGGTCAAGAAGTTCCTAAAACTGCTTCTGAAGGCATTAATCATGCAAATCAAACCAAATCAGTCTATGATGACAATGCGGCAACATTTTCAGAGCAACCATTGAATGAATCCATATCATCGAAAATTAATCTGAGTGAGAAGGTTATAAAAGGGTGCAAAAACTTGGTTAATTTGACAGGGCCTGAAAATCTTGACTGTGATCATAAAACAACTGTAGATGCACATAATCTTCGGGTGGTTGCATATGTTGGCTCTGCCACTGCACCTGACAGTGAACATGTTTCAGAAAACAGGGTCGAAATCGTCAAGCTTATAAAGCTTCGAACAGAATTTGAGCCCAGGTTTTCTCGCAAGCGGAAGAAAGACAGAACTCTGGGACGAAATAGCTGAGTCTCTACGAAAAGCACAGTTTTTCAGGGACGCCCAGCAGGTTGGCGGGTCACCATATCTTACGTGGTAGAGAGTTTCTAGTCTACGAAATACGAAAATTCATTGATGATCGAACATATGTGGTTGGCGTGGTTTCACTGCCAAAACAATTGGGAAGAGCAGTATTAACAGAAAACAAGAAGCAAGTGCAAAGAGATGTCTTTCATTGTTGTTGGATTAGTGGAAAGTGTTGCGCAATCATGTTGAGAAGACTATGAGAAGTTTCAGATAGGCTTCTTGGGCCCATAACCCACAGGCCTGAAGAATGATTTTATTGGGGAAAAGGGATTTTGGTTCACCTCAGAATCTCGTCATCATCAATTGGTATCAGAGCAGGAAGTGGTATCGGAGCAGGAAAATATTTCCTGCAGAAAGGAGTTTTTGCATGGGAAGAAAGAAGAGGTACAGTTTGCTAAAGATTTGTAAGCTTGTAATTTTTTTTTAATTTATTTTGTGAAGGTGAGAAATTGCAGCAAACCTGAAGTAGGAGTGCTCAATTGGTTCGATAGGAGAAAACCATGGAGATGCCGAGAGGACTAAGCTCAGGAGAGAAGCTTGGTAGGGCATCTGGTAGTAGGGAGGACTTGCTATTCAAGAGGTTTGGTTGCAGCTCACATGAAGGCAGTTCAACTGATGAAGTGAAACAAAGGGTAGAATTGCTAAGGAAACGCATATGACTATAAATTTTGTACCTCGGTAGTCTAATGCAGGGGCATCCAAACACCTCAGCAAAAGAAAATTTAGAGAAAGAGACACGTGGACGACCACATGAACAATCAGGCCAACCTTGAACAAGATTCAGTTAATGAACTAATTTTAGTTAAAAAAATCAATTAAAACTGAATGTATGTATGACAAGAATTTAAGAATTCATTGAGGAATCAAGAAAAGAAGAAGAAAAGAGGAGAAAAATCTTGTGCGTGTGAGAGAGGGCAAAATGTAGTTGCTAGAGAATTCTTGATTAAGGCTGAGATGCCTTAAAATTGTAATCTGAGTTTGTAAATAATGAAAATTTCTCTTTGTGAATTTGTGGCTTTGTGTGTTTTTGCCTGGATTGTTTGCCAGCGTTCTTGTTTTATTTTTTTTTACTTTTGTGAACCAGATAATGGGCATCTGACTGATGTAGATATGGGACTAGTCCCTAAAAGTACTTCGACCCCACATGATTCTTTGATTTCAGAGATTGGACTTCCATGTTTTCAGGACGTTGCAGTACATAATGATGTTAAAGGTCAAGAAGTTCCTAAAACTGTTTCTAAAGGCATTAATCATGTAGATCAAACCAAATCAGTCTATGATGACAATGCGGCAATGTTTTCGGAGCAACCATTGAATGAATCCGTATCAGCGAAAATTAAGCTGAGTGAGAAGGTTATAAAATGGTGCAGCAACTTGGTTAATTTGACAGGGCCTGAAAATCTTCACTGTGATCATAAAACCACTGTAGATGCACATAATCTTCGGGTGGTTGAGTATGTTGGCTCTACCACTACACCTGACAGTGAACATGTTTCAGAAAAGATGGTCGAAACCCTCAAGCTTATAAAGCTTCGAATAGAATTTGAGCCCAGGTTTTCTCGCAGTGGAAGAAAAACGGAACTCTGGGACGAAATAGCTGAGTCCCTTTCAGGGACGCCCAACAGGTTGGCGGTTCACCATATCTTACGCATCAGAGAGTTTCTAGTCTACGAAATACGAAAAGTCATTGATGATCGAACATATGTGGTTGGCATGATTTCACTGCCAAAACAGTTGGGAAGAGCAGTATTAACAGAGAACAAGAAGCAAGTGCGGAGAGATGTCTTTCGTTGTGGTTGGATCAGTGGAAAGTGTTGCGCAATCAGGTTGAGAAGACTATGAGAAGTTTCAGATAGGCTTCTTGGGCCCATAACCCACATGCCTGAACCCACAGGCCTGAAGAATGATTTTATTAGGGAAACAGGATTTTGGTTCATCCCAGAATCTCATCATCATCACACAAATTTCTGATAGCACTAAATCGAATTTCACCCTAAAAACATGATTCAAACAGGGAAAATTTTTGAAAAAAAATTAGGCAGATTCTAACTACTCATCTTGAGTACACTACTACTTTTGACGTACAGACAAGTCCTCTGCCTCGGTATACGTAAAAAAAAGGAACGTATTGCTTTATAACTCTCCGCATTTAATGCAGAGCAAAATTATAACGGTTCATATGTAGCCGGTTTTCTCCGTTACGACTGGGTTGTGGACGCTCTTATGAATGCAATGTTGAGGTCCAAAGGCCGGTCCCAAACATTTTCGCGAGGGATACCGATCCGCAACCTCCTCGCTAACCGTATTTTCTTCGCTAAAATTGAACGTACCATTTCTAAGAATATGTTATAGTTAAAAATGACAGTCCAGGTTCACTATAATGGCTGATAAGCTAATTCCATTTTCTTCGCCTGGTTAAATAATTACAAGGCATATGTTTGTCCAAAAGAGATAGATGGATCGCCCAAATGACAAGCTATCGAGAAGAGTTCCACTTTCAATGGTCCACAGCTCCAGCTTATCCAACGATAGTTGCTACTGCGCTCACAGTTATCCTATGCACCTGAAATGTTTTTGTCCCATGCAAACTTGCACAAAATTCTCGGTTAATTGGTTTTGTTTCATTTGTTCTTCTTTTGTATATTTATATATATTGAAATTTCAATAAAAATACTGCTTTCAGACCAACACATAAAATAACGTATTCTGAATTTACAGGCATTAGGTTTTGTTTTCATTCAATAGATATTTTTTCGGGTTAATACTTCAATAAAAACACTCTTTTATCAGCACATAAAGAAAGATAAGGACTTTCTATATAGGCAGGAACAAAGGATATATATGTTTTGTAATGTTTAAATACTAGTGTAGTTATTTAAATAGTTAATAAATTTCAAAATATTTATTTTATTGTTAAAATTATTAATTTTTTTTTTTAGGAAATTTCATTAAATTATAAATTTATTTGAAATTAGTGTTATTATTATTATTAATTAGAAAAATAATATAGGAGTTAAATATTTATATATTTAAAAAATATATGCAATAAGATTTTTAATAATGAATATTCACTTTTACTTATTATGTGCTAAATAGGCTTTGTTAAACTACCATGGGTTTCTAATACTACATGCCAAAAAAATCATAACTCATATTCATAAGACGTTTTCTTTTAATTAATTAATTTAATTAAAAGCATGGAAATGACACAATTACTTTTGACATAAATCTTAACTTTTAATTTGTGACCACTATTAAGAATATTCTAGAATATTTCATGGAAGTTAAATCTCTACCATTTACCCAATAATTATGGAAAATTAGAATAAATTATTGAAACCCTATTCCAAAAGACATCTTATAGCCATAAATATTAACAGTTGCATTTTTTTTCTTTTGCCTTAATATTTATGAATGGTTTGGAAAGAGATGTAATTCATATTATAATGAAAAGGGATTTGAACCTTTGTGATTATCAAATTAGAGCCAACATATAAAGCTACATATGCTCTTCATCAAAAAGATATTTTAGACACACAATTTTGAAGTGCCCTATTTCCCTATAGAGTTGCATACATTTTCATTATGTCCCTTAAAGAAACAAAGTTTTCCAACCTCCAATTTATGATAGGAGTTCACGAAGTTGTTAAGGGCGAATAGGCTCTAATGCCTAGATTAGCTTCTTTTATCATGTCATTCACGTAAATCCTTCAATAATATCAATCTTTAGAGATATCTTAGGGCTTTAGACACTTGGGGCCTAGTTAGTGTCAATTTAGTATAACTTATTTATGTAAAATGTGTTTCTTTAGTATGTAATGTAGTTATGTAAGCTTACATTTATAATTATGTTTTAGAAATAAAGTGATCTAATTATTAGCATTCTCCTTAATACTACTGGATTTATTGATTCATGGCTTCACATCTCATCAGTCCATGATCTCGAGTTGATAGAGGATAAGGATAGCTTTCCAATGATTAACTGTGAGAACTCATGTGCAAACTATTTTCCTTTTGCATTAATATATTTCTTCGGTGACTATGGTGACGCAGTAATGCATTGATGATTGATCTATTTTTGTGAGTGATTGTTCTTAATGTTTTTAAGCTATATAAATATACCATATGATAGGTAAAATTTACTCAGAAAAATAATCTAGATTGTTGCATCAGCAATTGTGGATTTGAGCATTTTAAATTCATTATCTATGGTATTATCCCATGGTATTACATATTGTAAATATTTTAAAATGGTAGAATATTATCCATTGTAACATGATAAAGTTGAGAAAAAGGCTCACTTGGATAGGGCTAGGGTTTTTTAGGGTTGGGGTTTTATAGTTTAAATCATGTTGTGCATATCTTAGGTGTGTTGTTTCTATGTACGCATTTTTATCATTATTTCTATCATGGTACTTATTAATATTGACAATTGTTATCAGATCCAAATGAAGGGATAAAATGGAAAAGCTTCCACATCATGAAGAAAATATTGTAGCGGTTGGTCAAGTTGTGAAGGAGCCAAGAGTAGTGAATGAATAACCATCTAGGGGATGATATGATAATATTTGTTTAGAAAGTAGATCCAAAGGAAAAGAACAAAGCGAACATGGACTAATAATAGATTATGATATTGGTTATGATGAATCGACATGAGGATAATACCTTGTGTGAGTATTGTGGTTAAATTTTGGGAAAACAACAACAAATATTAGTTTGAAGATGGATTTTTTTATTTAAAATACATGCAAATGGGAATACAACTACACGACGTAGTTATACATTGATACCCCTTTGGCTAAAGTCTAGACATAGCCCTGGGTGATAAGAAGGAGAGCATACAAGTTTTTTTAATTGGACCTGAAGAATTTCCCAATAACGTTTAAACGGGAGATTGTTAGTTAAGCTTGACCTAGTAAAATATTCAAGGTTTTTAGGTCAATAGTGGTGCCTACCTTGTGGTATTACATGTTGCAAAGTTTTTTAAAGACTTTAGGGCTAGAGTGTTAGCCAAATTGGCCATATTTAAATCAAAAGATTATATATCTATCTATATATATATATATATATATATATATATATATATATATATATATATATATATATATATATATATATATATATATATCCTAGTTGAGATTCTTATGATATACGTGATTTATGTGTATTATTGCTATATCTATATCTATATATATATATATATATAGATATATAGATATAGATAGATAGATAGATAGATAGATAGATAGATATTATTATTTATTTATCTCTATTTTATTTTTTAATATATATCTTTAATATCTTATTTATGAAACACCATAAATAATATATTTAAATAATGTTAAGATATAATGTTGTTGAAAAACATGAAATAGTTAAATTTGAAGAGAAAAAAGAGATCAAATCAAAATTATTTTGAAATATTCATAGATATTATGTCTCCTTCACGATGTCTAAGATGATCACTAATGAAAATTCAATATGAAGGATTGAAAGCATGTGATTAGAATAAGAGGTACTAGTCAAAAGGTAACATATGTCATGGTGCCCCTGGATGGGGTGTTTCACATGCGAGATGGTGGAGGGTGGGTTCTCGCTATCCCACCTGACCATATGACTAGGGAATTTTGTAGCATGGATCCTTAATTGTTTAAACATGCAGTGAAATTATGACACATGGACACCCTTCATTTATTTTCTAGCACGCATCAAATGGGTCACCACCTTTTCTCTCTAGTCCATTGTCAAATCTATTTTCTCTAGACAATAATCTTCACACCTACTCTCTTCATGCCACTAGTCCAAAGTCACAACCATTAATGAGGGAATTCAATGTTGAGATCATGGTTATCAACCACATAAATTTCAGAGGAAACTTTGTATAGAATTCTCTCTAACAATGTTAGGCATTTCAAATATTTAAACTGGGAGCTCTTGAAACTCAAACTTATCTTTTGTGAAAGATTTAAGAGCTTGGTTTCCAATTTGACCTTATCCACTCCTTTGTTCCATGTACTTAGCCAACCATTCCTTTGGTTACATAGTTCTTAGATGTTCTTAGCTTTCCTAGTGAGTTTCAAGTAAGTCAATTTTAGCTTGTTGACGAAATTTTGTCCATGGTGCTGACATTTTCCTTTCCCAATTCAAATTTGAAATTAAAATTAGCTATAAAAAGCCACTTTTGAATGGAGACTTATATTGTTTTTTGTACTTGGCTCATGCATTTTGGTGCAATGGAATGTCATCTTGATAGTATGCTAGCTTGAATCTATGTTGGGTTGACTCTCCTCACCCCTTAGTTATTTCTTACTGCTCCATATCTAGGTCGCTTTATCTTGAACTCCACCTATGTTAATGTTTTAGTTTTTATTTCCTACATTTGGTTGTTGTGCCCTTGAATTTTTGTGGGGACCTCATTCTCCCTTCGCTCTTTCATCTCTATGATGTTATTCCTCTTTGGACCCATACTTTCTTGGAAAACCAGTTGCTTCTCCAACCCTCTTTTGACTTCCACCGTTTACCAGTGAAATAAATCATGTTTCTCGAGCGATGGAAATTTTTAGGAGTGAGACGATAAAGGTAGTACATAGCCTTAGCTTAGAGTTGAAGACATGGAAACATGATATTTAGATCTTACCCTGCCTCCTATTTAGGAAGAAATCTCACATGTGAAAAGGGAAATAATCAACCAACAATGTCTTCTTTTGGACATTGTGGTATTGAAAGATATGGCATATTGGATTCCTAATATAGGTGACACACATGGATGATATAATCAATATATCTACATGGTCAACCTGCATTGGCACATGAAGTACTTATTAGGAAAAGTCTTACTAGGTAGACAAGAAAAGAGAGAGGACCTTCTCCTCCCCGTGTAACACCATCATCAACACATGACAGACTTGGACCATTGAATGAAGTTCATTGAGAAGAACCTAGGCATCCCCCCTACTGTTGGTTACTCATTGGGGAATAACAAGGAGCCAATATAGGTGGCAACAACAGACTCAGATCCCCCATCCTAGTTTATTGACTCTTATAATTTTTTTAGTTTAACAATTACTAGTTTCTTTATCTTTATTTAATGTCCTTGGAAAATTGATTATCATTATATGTATTTTGGATTTTGAATCTATATGAATCTTATTATCTGCTAGCTATCTTAAATCAGAGCATTTTTGGATATGGTTGGGTTTCCCCAGTGACTCGCAAATCTCAAACATTCATCCCTCTTTTGTAACATCTCTTTTAGAAGGTAATACAAATATTTATTCAAAAAAATATAAATTTCATGGTGCTTGGTGGTGCTCAAGTGTAATTGAGTTTTGAAATTCAAACATTTGTAAATGGAGGGGATGATAAATGACACTTATAGATGTATTAAAACTTGACACATCAAACCATGCTTCTTAGAAGAAACACTAAATTGTGTGACATTGTATTGATTGTAGTGTACTTCAAATCTAGGGTGTGGAGAAGTATCAAAAATATGTCTTCTAACAAGAAAATTTTGTAACATTAAAAAATATGGTGTAAATAATCATGCATGATTTTTAGATATTTATGTAATTATTTTTTATTCTTGAGTTTTGAAGGAAAACTATCCAAAATTAAAATCCTTAAATATAATTCAAATTGAGGTAAATAACATATTTACCATCAATTACTTCCCACCATAATTTAAACAAGTCTTTACTTAAAAAAGTATAAGAATATGTAAATAAATATAGTTACAAGGAGTTACTTCCCATCATTATTTATGTTTTCATGAGCAATTATGTAGGAGTGAAATTTTAAATGTGTAGACTTCTAGTTGGGCGAGGATTATGCAAAGCTTGGTCGAGCTTGGATGCCCCTTGAGATAGTTTAATTCTCCCAAATTTGGCTTTGACCCTCAACCTCTCCACATGAGATTTGAACCTATGACCTAGTGGGGACTACACTATACACAAACCAATTGATTTATACTTCATGGGTGAAGAAAGAAATTAATTTATCCACTCTACACCTCAAATCATTAGTTCCTACCAAAGCAAGACGATAGGATTCAATTTTCCTATTGCCCAATAGCAATTTAACATTTAGAAATGTATGTTATAATGTTTTATGTCATTTTTTCTCAAGCATAATTTCTAACTTTTGTGGCAACAACTAAGTTATTGTATAATACATGTTGTAATGTTATTATTGATAATGGTTTTTAAGTTGTATAAATTTTTAAATTATATTTAATATTAATATAATATAATATAAACAATAAATAATTTTATTTATTAATTTTATAAAATTATATTTTTTGTTATTAAACTTTTATTTTTAAATGTATAAATAAATTTGATATTCTAATATTTTATTTTATTTAAATTAAAAAAACAATAATTAATATTAAAAGTTTTAATTTTTGCTTTAAATTTTAAGCCAATAAAAAATAAAATAATATTAAAAATTAAAACAATAACCATAATGTAAAAAAATTCAAATTCCAATATGTTCAAACAACACTTATGAAAATTAATTATTAGAATGGAACACATTAAAGTTGAAACCTCATGCATGGATTGAAACTTTACTCAAGCTACAAATTTGACTTTCAACAACCATGATATTATCGCTTGATATATTAATAATAATGAGTTTATGATAAAGTTTTAAGCTTTGCAAAATTTGGACTGCAACTAAACCTTATTTGTTGAGCACAAAGTTCCTTCTCTACGACTCTTCCTATGGAAAAGCTAGTAGAGGGAGTGAATCTTCTTCCTATAGTCAAGTTGTTTCCCACTATGACAATAAAGTACAACCTTCTACCACAAGCCCTACTATTTTAGGGAAAAATCCTAATATAGATCGGCCAAAAAACCAACGCCCTCCCCCAATCCACAAAAGTGTCATCCCATAAGCTTTCTACCAAAGGTAGTTGTAGACCCAAAATTTGAAGTCCCCTCCACTCGCATTGGGATTGTAATAATATATGTTGGATCATGCCTTAATCAGGAAGTTCCTTGGTATCTGGCCTTTAGAAAAAACCCCCACTCATTAGATCCAACTAAAAATATGGAACCCTAAGTGGCAGACAAAATTGGAGTCGGACAAATAATGTTTTTTCATGATGGCCTTTGCAAGTGTTGAGGATCGAACAAGAGTATTCGAGAACGACCCATATTTTTTCAATTCAGTAAGGTTATATCTTCATTTTTGGATAGAAATTTTTGAGCTAGACAAGGAGGATTTCACCACCACCCCCATATGGATTAGAATGTACTCATTATCATGGGAGTTTTGAGATGAGGAAACCCTAGTAGGCATCAACACATGCTCAATCACTACCTCAAATCCTTAGAGGCTACTAAGTAGGACATGTATATCTCATGCACTCAAATTTGTGTTTATATGAACATATGATAGCCACTTCTAGAGCCTATTGATATATATTAACAAGATGAGATCTAAAAAAACACTCTTGATTATCATCATATCCCATTTAGGTGTTGAAGATGCCACAGATATGGCCATGTTTACCACCACTTTCCTTTACTTGCTACTAAAATGAACCCTAAATCTCCCCTTATTCTTGATGAACAATTCTTTAGAAAAGTGGGTAGTGAATGGTCTAAACCTAAATCACTTGGCCCTCATCCCTCATCCTCTAATGATCCCGCCCCCCAATAACCCTTTTACCCGCCTCTCTTCCTTGTATGTCATTGACCCTACTCCAACATCACATCCCTAAAACATTGAGATGCATGACCCAGTCCAACCCCCACCCTCCTCTGTTGAGAAACTTGGGTCCTCCCCCGAACCCTTTGCTCCCACCATCTGTCAAATCCATGCCCTAACATCCCTTCCAAATAAATCTTGATTTTACCCTTGACCCAAATTATGAGATGGAGCTCAACTCCTTCGATCTGTTGAACTTGGAAAAATATTAGAAAAGGAAAATCCCCTTTTCCCTTCCTAATCACTAAGTAAAATTTCTTGGTAGGGCATACTTCAAATCACACTAAGTTGGTCTAAAAATTTCCTATGGACAATGTAATACTGGGTTGGTGGGTTCCAATCTAGGCCTCTAAAGGATTCATTAAAAACTCTTCGACCATAAAAAAAGAAAAAGAGCCCAGAAAACACACCTTCAACTCTTGGATGAATTGGGGGGTATGATGGTAAATTCAAGATGCATAAGAATGATAAATAATTTTTTCCTTTCTTCTAGTATACCATCAAAATTAAAATATTTTCATGGAATATTAGAGGCCTCAATTGTAGAGGCAAGCAATGGTTCCTAACAGAAAAATGAAAATATGAAAATCATGTATATATGATGATATCAAAGGCTAAATCCTTAAGCGAGGCAGTTTTCAATATAATAAGAAAAAGGGATAGAGATTTTTGTGTGATTTCTATAGATGCCCAAGGACTTTTAAGGGTACTTCCCATGATGTAGAATGGCTAGGAGATTCAAATCCTAGATATTTTTGCTGCTTTTCAAATTCTTAAACTTTAATTTAGGCTAATCTATTCAACAGATATCTATTTTCTCTCTAATGTATATGGCCAAACTTCTCCAAGATACAAGCTAGTTCTCCTTCAATCCATTGCTCGAGTGCACAACCTCCTCTCTCCTTCCCCATGGATCCTTACCGGTGACTTCAATATTATCATATCATTGGATGAGAAGCATGATGACATCAAAAGGATTGATGTAACCTCAAATCTCTTGCAATACAAAATGATGAACTTGCACCCTATAGATCCTACCACCACCAATGGCACCATTACCTAGAACACCAAAAGAGGAGGGGCTCAAAAAGTAGCATCTAACCTAGATTGCTTCTTAGTCTCTAAATCTATCATGACCTAGGATGTATTTTTAGAAGCACTGATACTCCCAAGTCACAACTCATACCATTGGCCTATAAGCCTACATATGGATATTTAGTCTAGACCTTGTAACATGCCCTTCCATTTGAGAAGTTTACCTATAACATCCATATTTCTAGGAAAATATAAAGCAATGGTTGGGAGTGTTGAGTATGTTGTCATTGATGTCAAAGTGGGTGCAACAAGTGCAATATTTCATCATTGATATCCTTGATATGTTGACTATCATGGATGACATGACACAACCATGAAACCCTAGCTCTAGGGTTTGGATTCCCTAAATGATGGTTATACCTTGCACCGTCGGGGATTTTTTATGATGCATATCACTGAATTTGACATGGAGATAATTTACCTTAGATTCTTCTCATCATGTCAGTTTTGTTTGGCTGTGGAGCACCATGAGAGACCTTATGATCTAAGAGATATGCTCCATCAAAGATCATGCACCCAAAAAGTGGTCCAAAACCATAAAGGGATGTTGAGGTGGCATATTACTATTGGTTGAATGATGTGGAAAAGATGGAAGAAATGTTGAAGAGATATAGTTAATTATCAAATTAATTAATCGAGGATACATGGTCTAAATTTGAAATCTCAAATGGTAACGTTAATTACCAAATTTATCTAATCAGGGATATATACTCAAAATTTGGAATTGACCTCAAATTTTATGACTCCAAAATATAATTTTAAATCAAATGTTTTTTCCTCCAAGCAAGGGTCATCCTGCCTCTTCATGATCTCCTCGACCTCTATAAAATTGAGTGCCCTTTCCTTCTATCATATATCAAGATGTGATATGATTTCTCTGCAATTGTATTTTGGCCTTGTAGAGTATCACTAGATCTAAACAGAGGTATTGATGAAATTTATTTTTGTTTTGGTTTGGTACTTGGGACTCACTGGGTTGTATGCCTCCATGAGACTCGTTTGATTTTTCTGTGATATATTTAAGAGTATGAATCTTAGTTCCTTTGAAGACTAATATAGTAGTGCATTCATCTCCGTGACCTAAGAATAATGAGTCAAATCTCTATTATGACACGTGTTATGGCTAAGTCATAACATGGTTCTCGTTAATACAGAAACCTTGTGTATCATATGCGGTGAGGAAGTTTGACAAACATTTGAGCTATATTTTTTTGTGTGTTTATGAAGGGTTTCACTCTCGGAAGTTTGTTAAATTTTCTCTTCTTCCAAAACTTAGTTCCATTTTAGAGAATGGACATGAGCCAAACTTGTGGGAAGATTTAATCAATGGTCACAAGAATACCTATGGTTAAACCTTGAACGACTGTGATGATGATTGCATTAGTTTCTGAAGTATCAAATTATTGATTTAGACTTGTACTCAGTTTCCTAAAAAAGCTCACTAATTTATCTGCGACGGTCAAACCATTAATATTTTTGTCATAATTAATGTACTTGGTATGCTGGTTGTCATGGATGAGAGGATGCAGTGATGAAACCCTGCTAACCCTAGATTTAGGGTTTTTTATCCTTGGAAAATGAGCATACACCCCACTTGTTGTAGATTTTGATGACACAGATAACTAAATTAGTGGATTCTACTTGTTATGCTCATTCCATTGATATATACAGCATCTCGTGGGAATTCATGGTTTGAGAGATATACTTGATCGAAGTTGAAGCCTCAACTAGTGGTCAAAAACCCCAAAATGTGATTATGTGGTAACTTTATATTGGCTTGCCTATGGCATGCTTCATTAGATGAAGGGACAAATTAAGTGTCGAAGTATATCAGGGATTTTCATTAAATCTCGTTATTTGAAGATGCATTTAGAATGTCCCAAATTAGAAAGAATTTTGGCTCCAACCAAAATTCAAAGCTAAAATCAAATAAAATATTTTTTTGCTCAAAATTAAAATGAAAATTTGAGTTTCATTTTTCCCTTCGGAACTCTTCCTCAACTTCCATATAAGGGAGACGTTTAACGTTCATCACATATCGAAGATTAAGAATGACATAATTTCTACGGTCAAGTGAAGAAACGAAGTGGCATCAAGTCTGTTGGGTTTATTATTTTATTTAAGGGATATTCGATTGGGTATGATGAGAAGGAGATTCATTGTTTTTAATTCTTTTTGTAGGAAGTAAAAACGCTATAGAGAAGTTGATTCTTCCATAAAAAAATCACTTCATGTTTTGGCCTTCTAAATAATCTTAATGCTTGAGTTTGTCTGTGGCCATCATTTTGTACATCCTCATGAAACTAAAAAATTAACGTGAAGATTTTTTTATCTTTGTTCTACCTTACCTTGATGGCATGAGTCCTCTGAATTTTTTCATATATGCTCTGGTGAAAATCGCATGGATTCTCTAATGTTCATTGCGTACTAGTGGAAACAATTCTTAGATGGAGCTTCGTCTTCTTGAATTCTGAAAATCTATAAAGATACAAGACCTAATCGTTGCAATTCAATCTAAATGTTTGAAAATTTACAAGTTTGGAAATTCGTAATGTTGGAAATCAGAATTATTTTGTCCAAGATTGACCGCCATTCGAACTTCTGAAGTCTATACCATGTCTATCAAAAAAGTTATTATTGGAAGAATAAACGGTACAATCCATGTTGTTGAAATTAATGGATAATGTATTTTTGGGGAGAATCTATTCCTGACGATGAACCACACTTGTTGGTTCGAAACGCGTCGACAAATGGTTTTCCATGTGATTTTCGCCGAAAAATCTCTCTCTAAATTGATATGGAATTGATATGGATCACAGAAGCCTGAACTCTATTAGAGAATCTATTCATTAGTTATGTGTGAGCCTTAGACTAGAATTAGTTTTTACATTTTAAGAATTTGTTTAACTTTCCTATTTTCTTGTAAACTATATATATATAAATGTTGTTTAATAAATATGATGTTTAATAATGAAGCGTAGAATTCTAATCTCCACTTGATGAATATATTTATCTTCTATTTTTAACATGGTATCAGAGTCTCAGAATTAAGTTACTGAATTTCAGTGATTGAGAGTGCCTAAGTGACTGGTGACCAGGCAAGGTGTTGAAAGGATTTTTTTTTTTAATTTTTAATTTTATTTTTTCTCTGTAAAGTTAAACAGATGAAACCTTATTTGTTTTGGACAGAGGCACTACTCAGCGCAAATCCTAGAGATAAAGACGCGTTGTTGGGCTTTGCCTTGGAGCGATTTCCTTCAGCGTAGCCCATCAGCATGAGAAGGTTTCCAGAGGCCCGCACTGCTCCGTGTTAACGTTGACGGTGGCTGCCCAGATGATGAGGATGTTGACCGCCTTATTTAATTAATCGGTTTATGCGTCGTGCAATTATTTAATTGATTGGTTTATGCTAGCGATAAACCGCAGGTCATGGTATCTGCGCATCGGTGGGAGATCAAACGGCTCGTGGTTCGGATCAGTTCCGGTGGAGATCGAATTATGTAGTTTGATCGTGGATTGAACTGTGTGGAATTTTTTATCTCGTTGCAGAGCTGCTGGAGTGATGTGGCAACATTCGTTGCCAATTTGGAGCACATCGTAGTGGTGGCAAAGAGTTGACGAAGATTTGAAGTGGCTGTGGCAGAGAGCTGCATGGGGAGGAGCAGTGTTTGGATCTGAGAGAGACATGCTCGATGGATCTAGATTCTCGTACATCAACACTAGATAGAAGTGTATCAATCAGTATTGTGCTTCGTGAAGGCGTTGTCCAATTAACCAATGAGCGATTATTGAGCCGGATGTAGTGCATTCAATCTTTTTGAACAACAAGAATATGCATTGAAATGGATATACCTATGCATTGATAACTGAAGTGTTGTATTATTGTTCCCATGAGATCATGTTGTCGCCAATATTGTGACAGAAGAGCAGAGGCATAATTTTATCTATGGGCTTGTTGTTGTATGGTGTCGGACAATGAGCGATACCTATGCAAATGTCAGTCTGTAGCATCATCACTTTGTTCAACGCTGATATTGGCTAATACAACATGCCATAAATGATTGCATTAGCAAATCAAATGGTTAAATGCATGTAGCAGATAGAGAACTGGAGCATTAAAGGGAGTAAGTGTTTATGAGGATGATGTGATTGGTGGTGTTGTGAAGTAAAGCAGTTGATAGAGTGTGCAGGAAGTGATGCATATGGAGCGTGGATGGCAGAATTTTGGTGCTGATTAGGAGGACGTTGTTGATAGAGTAATGAAGGATTACTGAATATGTCTATAAGTTCCTATGCAGTGTGGTAACAAAGATCTATGGAAAGAATTGTGTTGAATACAATCTTAGCATTCATAAGACATTTTGTTGAGGACCGAGGTATATTTCTATAGGGTATTAGTGAAATCAACATATGCATAGACCTAGATGTATGACATGGATAGTTCTTTTGATATCCTTGATTGCAGTGACTTCAATGACCTACATTATTTATAATTCTATATGTGCTCTTGATTACAGTAAGATAGTGACCTATTAACTTTGACTTTGATGACAATGAACTTATTTAGAGACAGTCACAGTGACCTTGTTTAGTAATACTGACCATTGAGGAGTATTGAAGCAGTAGTAATATTGATAACAATGATGGGTGACAATGATGTTGTATGCATATATGACAATTTCCTTATATGTGACAATGATCTTATTTTATAACCTTGAAGTGTGATTGACTTTGATGTAGGACAAATGATAGTAGGATTGACCATGACTTGTTATATGAGAAAAGAATTGCGAGGCCAAGTAACTGAGTCAGTATGTAAGACTAACAGTAGTGAGCAATAGTACAATAGAGGCAATAGTAGGCAGTGACAAGTAGAGGATAGTACTACAACAATGACAATAATGAAACAATCGATATTAGTGATAGAAGTGGAGACAATGGATAGTAGTTGATAATAGTGGCAACAATGGTGGTGATGGTTGTAGAAGTGGAAAACAATGACAAGGATCATGAAAATTGATCAAGAAAAGAAGGATTGAGGAAGTCTTAAGAAGTTAAATGAAGTGGAAGGAATAGGATTGAATAAAAAATGAACATGAAATTATCAAATTGAGAGAAGAAGTGGACAAGTTGAATAAAAAACTGAGGCGTTCATAGGCCTTGGATGACATTCTCAGTTGCCAAATATCACCACTTATCAAGACATGTCTTGGATATGTTAGTGAGTCCTCATGATGCAAGGATAAATATGAAAAATATGAAGAGATGTCACATGATGGAGAGAAGCATCATGAAGAGAATGCTCCTACCAAAGATGAAGATAAGCCACATGCAAAAGAAGGAAAGAAGTCTCATGCAAAAAATGAAGAGAATCCCAAAGTCAAAGTTTTGCACGAATAAACCAACACTAAAAGTTGGAAGCCCAATGCCTCAAGAAGTAAATATGATGCATTCAAGAAAGAAAATCATAGAAGAGAATTTAGAGGTGGATAGCAGTAAATCCTTGGATATTCTCAAGGAATATCATGACCATATACACGCCGGTATGTAGGCACATTTCATGGTTATTTCTATGCATGTGCTAACTATGGACATAGAGATCGAGATTGCAAGGAATACTGTAGAAGTATTGATAGAGGGTTTTATCAAGGCCCTAGAAACATATTTATTGGAAGG
Organism: Pinus tabuliformis; assembly: GCA_031772625.1. Lineage (NCBI taxonomy): Eukaryota > Viridiplantae > Streptophyta > Pinopsida > Pinales > Pinaceae > Pinus > Pinus tabuliformis. The sequence continues at coordinate 628,595,789 of CM062808.1, forward strand.
CAAGACAAAGTCACGTATGCCTATGACAACAGAAGCTACAACATGATTGGTGCGTTGTTCAGACTAGATGTTGAGTGTTACCTATGTCATAATTTGGCCATTTTGCACAAGATTATAGAAGTAGCTTGACGTGGACCTCACAAAACCAAGAAGGAAAATAATTTTATAGGAAAGAAGACAAGACCACCAAAGTTTAGCAATGATAACAATTTTCACAATGAATTATCACACTATTGGAAGACATGATGTAGCAGAAAAGAACATTGTTAGGGGGAGCCTGTAAAGATGACACAACATGTAATCATATTGTTAGGTGGAGCCATATCACATGGATATATCCTCAAGGATGCATCATCCACCATTTTCCAATCATGTAAAAGCAGGATATGACCATGGAAACATATGAAGAGAAGAAATATGAAGCCAAATGAATCTTATGCAACATGCTAGATTGTGATCAGTGTGTTGACATCAATGACAAAGGGGGAGATTGTTGAGTATGTTGCCATTGATGTCAAAGTGAGTGCAGAATGGCATACCAAGTGCAACAAGAGCATGATGTTGTCATTTTATGTCCTCGGTATGTTAGTTGTCATGGATGAGAGGATGTAGTGATGAAAATCTGCTAATCCTAGCTTTAGGGTTTCATCTCCTTGGACAATAATCATACCCCACACTTTTTGGAGATTTTAACGATGCATATGACTGAGTTCATCTTGAAAATATTCGCCAATGGATTATACTCATCATGTTGATTCCATTAATATGTATATCATATTGTGGGCCTTCATGGTTTGAATGATATGCTTGATCAAAGTTGAAGCCCCAACACATGATCGAAAACCCCAAAGTATGATGATGTGGATACATTATATTGGCTTGGCTATGAGACACTGCATTAGATGATTTAATTAAGGGACAAGTTAAGTGTGGAAGTATATATGAGGGTTTTTCACTAAATGTAGTTATTTGAGTATGCATTCTGAATGGTCCCAAATTAGAAAAGAATTTTGGCTCCAACCAAAATTCAAATTTAAAATTAAATAAAATATTTTTGACTCAAAATTCAAATGAAAATTAGAATTTCATTTTTCCCTCATATGAGCACAAGTTGGCTCCATGGAACTCTTCCTCAACTTCTATATAAGGGAGATGTTTAACGTTCATCACATATCGAATATTAAGAATGACATAATTTTTGCGGTTAAGTGAAGAAACGAAGTGGCATAAAGTTTGTTGGGTTTATTGTTTTATTGAAGGGATATTCGATTAGGTTATGATGAAAAGGAGATTCGTTGTTTTTAATTCTTTTTGTAGGATGATTGAACACCATAAAGAGGTGAATTCTTCCATAAAAAATCACTTCTTATGTTTTCGCCTTGTAAATACTCTTAATGCTTGAGTTTGTATGTGGCCATCCTTCTGTACATCCCATCTAAGGATGAAACTATAGATTTAATGTGAAGAATTTTTTATCTTTGTTCTACCTGGTCTTGATGGCACGACTCTAAAATTTTTTCTATACGCTTTGCTGCAAATCACATGGATTCTCTAAGGTTCGTTTGCATAATGGTGGAAACAATTTTTGGATGGAGTTTCATCTTCTTGGATTCTCGAAATTTATAAAGAGGTAAGCCCTAATAGTTGCAACTCAATCCACACATCTGAAAATTTTGCAAGTCTTGAAATTGGTAATGTTGGGAATCAAGATTATTTCATCTAAGATTGAATACCATCTGAACTTCTGAAGTTTGTATCATGTCTCTCAGAAAAGTTGATATTTGAAGAATAAAAGTTGTAGTTCAATCTTCACTTGAGAAATTGCTTACAAGTTCTATTACCGTCTGTATTGTACATGATCTAAAAATAATCTGCATAAATCTAAATGTTGTGAATTTGTTCTATTTAGTGTGAGATATAGTTGAAGGTTTGTGAATAGAGATTGGATGTAGAATGATTTGACTATAAAGTGAGGTTGTGCAGTAATGGAAGTTAATTGGCTAAAATAGAAGTGTATTAATTGGTGTTGTGCTTACTGAATTCATTGTCCAATTAACCAATGAGTGATTATTGTTCGTGATGTTGTGCATTTAATATTTTTGAACAACAAGAATATGAATTTCAATGTATATACATGTTCATTGATGACTAAAGTGTTGTATTATTGTTCTCATGATATTGTGTTTCTACCAATATTGTGACAGAAGAGCAGAGGATATTTTTTTTTCATCTATGGGCATGTTGTTGAATCGTGTGGGATAATGAGTGATTCTTATACAAATGTCAGCCGGTAACATCATTTATTCATTCAATGTTGATTTGGGCTAAGATAACACACTATAAAAGATTTCATTAGAAAATAGATTGGTTAAATTCTGATAGAAAACAGAGCACTAGAGCATTAAAGGGATCATGTGTTTCTAAGGATGACGTGATTGGTGATGTTGTGAAGTAAAATGGTTGATAGAGTGGGTAAAGTGATGCATATGGAGTATGGGTGGTAGCATTTTGGTGTTGATTAGGAGCATATTGGTGACAGAGTAACAAAGGATTGGTAAATCTATCTATAAGTTCCTATGCAGTGTGGTAACATAGATTTATTAACAAAACTGTGTTAAAGATAATCTCAACATCCATAAGACATTTTGTTGAGGTATATGTCTACAAAGTTTCAGTTAAATTGACATATGTAGAGACCTAGATGTATGAAAGATATAATTGTTTTGATATCATTGATGCCAGTGACTTCAATGAACTACATTATTTATACTTCTATATGTACTCTTGGTAGCAGTAAGATAGTGACCTAGTAACCTTGACTTTGATGACAGTGACCTTGTTTAGAGATAGTGACCATATTTAGTAAAAATGACCATTAAATAACATTGATGCAGCAATAATCTTGATGAGAATGATGGGTGACAATAATATTGTATGCATATATGATAGTGTCCTTATATGTGGCAGTGATATTGTTCCATAGCCTTGAAGTTTATTGACTTTGATGTAGGACGAATGATAGTATGATTGCCCTTGATTTGATATATGTGTAGAGCATTGTGAGGCCAAATAACGAAGTTAGTATGTAGCATTAGCATCAGTGAGTAGTAGTAGAAGAGAGGGAGTAGTAGGTAGTGACAATCTGTGGATAATAGTGCAACAGTGAAACAATGGATAGTACTGCAAGTAGCAGGAGCAGTGGGCGGTGGTAGGAAGTAGTGGTAGTAGTGGTAACTACGGCTATAACAATGGACAACATTAGCAGTGAAGTGCAACAATAGAGGTTGCAACCTGATGAGGAGTAGATTGTAGTTGTGTCGTTATCCCTAACATGGGAGCCCAAACAATCCAGGAAGCATTTTCTTCCTTCCAGCATTGTTGGTAAAACCCTTGGGGGGTCTTGTACTTCCTTCCAGTTCAACTGGTAAATTTTTATGTACTTGTTGAGACACAATTTTTGTGTACTATTCATTGATTTGATGATGCTTCATATGTTTATTTTAATGTTCTGAATGTTTAAATAATAAACTAACCAATTGTGCAAAAGGAAGGAAATACTAATTCAACCCCCTCTTAATATTTTCAACAGAGAGATATGCAAGAATTATGACACTCTTCTATGCACATGCTTTAGAAAATATTGAAATATATCAAATGGAAGATCAAAGGATGATACAAAACCAAATTTGGCAACATCTTGGATCTACCAAGTGACAAGAGGGATCAAATATATTTTTACTCTAAAAGAGGTTTGCACCTCGGGAGATTTGATTCCTCTCAACATTCGCTAGATTAAGAGTTAAGGTGGATTTAACTTGGCAATATTAATGTTAATATTATCACTAATATTGAAGTTATTAATACCATGTAAGTAATGGAATTAATATTAACAACAATGACATGATAATAATAATCATCATCAACATCTTAAAAGCATAATATTAACATTATTATTAAGAGTAACAATATTAAAAAAATTAACAATGATGCATTACTTATAACATAAATACGTTATTAATTTTCATTAATATAATAATATTATTATATTTAATAAATCATCTCATATAATATAATAATGTTATTGTCAATATTTGTGTTATTAATGACATTAATCTTTTTCCCAAAGGAAAAATCGTAATTTTATTTAAAAGACAAAGTTACATGTTGTATATGCTCCAAGAGCATTCAATCATGCTAGTCAAACTTGATGCACAGGAAAAACTGTGACATAAAAATGTCAAAAAAACTAGGGAATAAGTAAAAATACTTGCTTACCTTTTCTTCCTTTCTCCTTTTCTACTTTCCTTCAATCTCTTATATGAGGAGTGGCATTGAAAATTGCTAACATGTTCTCTTCTGATGTCATTGGGATTTTTGTATTTGAGTTTTATCTCTTAGATCTACATGATGTTGATTGTGCCTCCCATCTCATTTTATATGGGAATATTCTCCTTTTGCAGTACTCGAATTGAAGTTCTTGATGCTTCCGAACATATATAACTTTGTACCATTATTCCTTCTTGTTTACCTCCTCCATTTGATATATTTCTTGTGAATTTTTATTGACCTTATGTATGAGATTATCCTTTCCTCTTCATCCTCTTCTTTTGAGAAGTGTTTCTCTAGAAATTGCCATCCCTTAAGTGTTTTTGCTTGTTTAATTTTGCTTATTGAATCTTTCTTTGCCTAAGGTCATGAATTTTGCAAATGACTTATTTGTATATAGATTTGACATCTAAATGCCATATTTTTAAAATATAAAAAATGGGTCCAACAATTTTTCCATGTAACAGATGAATGCAATCAAGTAATCCTTTACTAAGGTCTACCTCCACATAAATTCTAGCGAAAGTAAATTTTTCTTCTTCAATTCTCTATGTGTCTGTCTTTATGTAATTCCCAAGCTTATATCCAATTTCTTATAGTACTTATGATGAAACAAATTAAGAGGGAGTATATGCAATCTAACTCACACCAACATTTTGGAAAGAACCATTTTATTGACATCAAATTCCAAGAACCATGGTTTTATGAAAAGACCAACATAACCCCAAAACCATGGGCCCTCTCTCAAGAAAAATTCATTGTCCTTTAATGTTTCAAATTTAACAATGAAGAAACCCTTGGAACATAAATGGATATCACAATTTATTGTCCATGTAGTAAAAATCCATTGAAATAGATCTGTTGGTGTTGCCCAGAAGCCATTAAGTCTACATAATTTCCTTGGATTGGAAGATTGAACTAATATCATTAACCTTTGAAATATTTGCTGCCATTTCTGGAACCTGATTCATTTGTTCCATAATGTAGGGGCCAGGAACATTAAGAATCTAATCATATTTAACTGGAGTGTCAATGTTCCCTTTGAGGACATATTTGAATGATGTCTATCCATTAGGTTTCTTTGGGTTTTTATTGGAATATCCTCCCCTTAGTCTTAAGCTCAAAGAAATAGTGGAGTCCTTACTCACTCCATAATCTTCCAACAGATACTGATCTTGAAGCACATTGCCGTCATATTCAAGTACCTGAAAAGCTTTCAGTATTACCCATATGAGAGTGAACAATATACTTCATATTTTCCATAAGATATCATTCTTAAATCCAATAAACAAAGGATTTTCCACTTAGGTTTTTTATAAAAAAAATTAAAATTTTCCTTCCTTCGCTATCTCATCATTGGATCTCCTAGATCCGAGGTTTTTTTAATCATATATGTCATTCACGAATCCAAATATAACCTTTCAAAGCTTCTTTCTACATTATTTTCCACCAGATATGGGCCAACAAAGAAGACTGGAGGTTGCAGGGCACAAAATTGATCATGGAAACCCTTTCCTAGTAGATTTTTCTCCTTAACAAGCTTCTTCTTCTCTATATACAAATCCATTATGAGAGAATGAAGATATAGGCATATGAAACTGGATCTGTAACTATGGTTGATACCTGCACTAGAAAAGAGAGAGAGCCACAAATCTATTCTCCTTGAATAACTCACTGCCATATATGTGAAAAGACATAAAAGATCTACGTTTGGATTGAAATCGTTGGGAAAACATTGCATCAACAAATTTGATCTTGGCATACTATATATTGACTTCACCACCTCCATCCCAAAACGGGTTTGTCTAGTTGTCTGAGCATGGAAAAACAGGTTCTTGTTTCTCTCAATAAGATTAAGAGTGTACCAACCTCTATGTCCCTCAATCACCATCTAATGTGAATATTCAGTGTAACCACCCTCTCCTTATGAAAAAATGGGTGCATTCTTAGTATGACAGTGCTCCTCTATGCATTCTATTGTGTCCTTGAAACCCTTTGCAATGCAGAAATTACAGAAGCAATAAACCCTACACAAACCTCCATTCTTGCCAATTCACATGCACAAGTTATGTTATGAAATTAAGTCCTTAATGACATTAATCTTATATAACATTAGCATTAATATTAATAACAATGATATTGCAATGTCATGAACAAACTAATGTCGTAATGTGATAAACATCGACATACATGACATTATAATGAGCATATATCGCATTTAACATAATCCTTCACCCTTCATTGAGACCACAATTTAGTGCAATCCAAGAAAGCTTGACATCACATGACAAACATATCCCATCATTACAATGTGATGGACATTACCTAATGTCACATTGTACCATACAAAGCCTTATGTTGCAACATACGTATAAAACCCCAACATTGCAATGCTATGAACATATCTGATTATTTCAATGTGACCAACCTAATCGGACATTGCAATATTGCAAACATATTCTAATGTTGAAATATGACGAACATAATCCACCATCAAAATGTGTTCAACAAAAAAATATATGACAATATAGTTAGCCATAGGCAACGTGTTCGAACATGATCAACCATGGTCCATCATAGTCATCATGGTCAACCATGTTCAATAATGGACAAACATAGCCAGCCATTAGCAAACATGGCCAGCCATGGTGAAACATGGCCATGTATGGACAACTATCGAGCATAGGTGACTTTAGATGACATGGTCAACCATGATCAAGAGGCCAACGATGGTAAACCATGGTCAATCAATGTCAAAAGTTGACATACCTCATTTGGATTGTCAATGCATTCTAACACTAAACATAGTCTGTAATGTTCCTAAATAGGAAATACAAGTGATAATAGCAATTATCCTATGTAGCAAAATGCAAAAACGAAATATTCATTAAACACCCACAAAAAAACTGCAAATGAAGAACTTCTGACACATTTTATTAAAATTCTGCAAGCCAAATAGAATATATAGAGGAATGGTGCACCTGAGATTGTCTCAATGGGCAAGCATGACCAAACCCAAGTAGGAAAATGGATGAGCTAAAGGTTGTCCAGCTGCTGCACAAATTTGCATTGCGCTGCCCAGAAAACTACTGCACAGCTGAACTTCATCTAGATAGAAAGTGCACTAAAACCACCCAGAAAATTGTGTTTTTTTAACCTCTGACTCCTTGGCCAAAACACATAAAAACCCAAGAAAACCCAGAAGGGAATTTGGTTGGTTTTGACTTCTGATTTTCGACCCCCTTGGAGCCCACCCAAGCTATGGTTGCCAAATTTGACTTGCTACAAACTACCTACAAATCCCTTTGCAAACTCCTCCAAAATGTTGGATTTACTCCTACTATCCAACTCCTCACTACCCGGATGACTCTTAGCGAAGATCAGTTGCTCCCCAAACACCATGAATTTCTGTTGGGTGGCCTTTGCGTTGTCCCTGTACTCAGAAATGCGCGTTGCTGGTAGTTGGCTCAGCTAGATGCAAAGTCCAGTGAAAATGCCTACTTTATGCTACCTCCTCAGCTCCTAGATCTCTTGACAAGAAATGAGTCCCCTCTTGGTCTTCTGTTCCCTCTGCGTGTTTTATGGCTGCCTAGAAATATGCACTTCCCTCTCTCTATGCTGGTGACAGATGTGTGTTGCTGCCCCTGAAATCTCTTATAGAACAACCTCCCTAGGGAGGGCAGGATGGTCCCCAAAATTAGACGTTGAATCTCCCGCATGAGAGATTTGTGGCTAAAAAATTGGCGGACTTTCTAAACAACAAAGTGTACAAGTTAGTGTTTGTTTGCAAATGTAGAAGATAGTCCACAAAATGAGTCCATCCTCTTTTTATAATTTCTCCTCATTCCTCTAGACTTGTTTTTTTTTAATATTATTTTATTGGTGGGGGCCATTTTCTAATAAGTCACTTTTTCCACCATTTAATAAAATAACAATTTTCCGCTATTCTACGTAAGAAATACTAGCCACCTTTCTCCAATAATATTTTCCTCCTTTCAATTAATATTACTAAAATTGGGTAAAATTCCTTAGTGACTCCCATGTTCACAAAATTGGGGATATTACATTCATCCTCGCCAAAAATTTCTTGTCCTCAAGAAATGCTCAAATAAGCGCTCTCTCTCCGCTGATAAAATTATCACTGCAAACAATATCAGGGTCCCAAATGTGCCACTAAGTCACCTTGAATCCCTGCACCATCCTATCATAAATGAATCCTTGGATACGAGGGTCCCATGATAATCTCAAAAAGATGCCACCATGTCGAAATTGTGCCACTCTTATTACAACTGACTGCCCATCATGCACATACCGATCCTCCTCTCCTGAAACTCGATAGTGAAATACTCACAAATGTCAAATACATCCTGCCCAGGCATCTCCATGATGCCAAAGCCTACCGATCCAAAGGTAACCCCGAACCTTCACAGCAATAGGGAAAACCTACCTCTCCATACGATGAAGGCCTCCGTGAAACCCCATGTGTCAACCAAAGAGTGAACTAGATCACTCTTTTCCATGACTTTGCTCATCATGAGATAGAGTGATATATTAACCAACTGAATCCCCGGATCCCATAGTAAGACCTGTTGTGACATAGCTCTAGAAACTATTCGAATCCATCCATTCCTCGTATCTAGTCCCTCCATGCAATCAATATATATGCTCCATATATCATGAACTAATCCGATGCATGCGAAAATGCCATGTTCCTACCACTGCATATTACTGATGATTGCTAAAAACTGCAGGTGCCAAATAGCTACCCCCTGAATGCATCCAATAGATGGGTTTTTTGATACTCAGAATCGACTCAATGTATGTGGATCCATCCTACTCCTGCCAACCATCACTACTAACTTTGCCATCGACCCTCTCAATAATGTGCCAATACAATGTCTGGAGCTCAGACACGCATTAGAAAATTTCCTCAATCATACATGGTATCGTCTGCTCATGCAAGATCCCGACATGCCCTATGGAAGGAGTGGCACATGTCTCCCCCATGACCGTCTCCTCAGGTGTAAGTTGAGTGTTGAATGATATGCCACCCCTGCATAATATCACCTCATCTCCCAACCTATGGTTGTAAACTCGCACACCAACCCTGCTCCTCCACTGTAGAATATATATCATGCCCCTCAGGCACTAAATCTCATAGCATCGTCTCAGGAAAATCCCACAAGTCCTGCTATCCACACTATGGGCCTAGATCGAACACAACAAGGATCCCCTCAACTGCACGTGGTGCCAACGAGTGGAAGATGTGTGGGTTCCGATGAGTATGATCAAGAACCCATGTGGACGCTCCCGACCCATCCTGTGACTGATTCACTCTCCCAACCTGGGTATGTCCACCCCAATGACATGCCTAAAATCCTCATTAAGGAATCTCCCTACTACTAGCATTCCCTCTATTTGCAGTGCAACCTCAAACACTACTAAATATAACCATGTATCCTCGTGTCTCCTGGCATACAACTGCACCCAATCACACATCTCTATGCACCACTAGACCCTGCTACATGTTGCTACATCATCTTGGATCAACTGGTATCCCTCCTGTATCGATGTGTCCGTCACTCTATGAGGGAATGCATTAATATGTGAACCACTCCTCCTACACCACGATGCAACCCTGAACAACAATAAGCACCACTACACACCTTCGTGCTCCTCCACATATTTTTTTGCACCGTTGCATACCCCTATACACCCCTGGATATCAAGGTCGAAGACTAAGTCCATAGACATCCTCCATACAATACCCTGTCTAGTGGCATGCCGATGCCACCTTTTCCTATCAACTCCTGCCAAAGTAGGCTAATCATCCTACAATCCCATGTATTTCCAACATGCCATGACAACCCATGAAATCTGCCTGCTCCCCTGTCAATGGATCCTGTCACTTGTGTTGTCAGGAACTTTGTAGGGGATATGAAATTGTGTGTGTGCCCAACCATCGAGTCCATCATGCGACTATTACCATCACCTACTAACTCCATGATTTGAAAGAGAATCCCACCTAGATCCCAACAATAGTGTGGCTCTTTAGCCCCTCTGCTAATCCATAGCCTTTGTTGAACTGTGGCCATGGATGCATCTAACCTCCTAAATAGCTCCATCGGAAACCAACTCAATATCTCTCTCCATCCAATCCCGAGAGAGGGATCAAATGCACAAACAACCATACATGAAACCAGTCACTCATCATGCGAATGTTGCTCCATGTATAGCTCATGTCGCCTCATCACACTGACCTGGTCGGTACATAAAACTTGTCGGGGTAATTTTGCACCTCCCTCTCTATTGTGCAGAAGTAGCCTAGAAATATTGCAAGTCCCATCTATATATGCCTGAAGAGAGGTATTGTTTGGAAGTATTATGGCTTTGGTGACGGTCTATGCATTTGTATGCTCTATATCTGTGGCAAACCCAAAATACGACTGATTGTCCTCCTCCAACATGGGCTCTACATGGGTCACAACCTGCCCCTCCATGACAGTCTCACGTCCCTTTATGTCTTTTCCATGCTGATGTAGATGGCTACCATCAGGGAACTCAGTCATGGCTCTGGGTACCTCTGTGTCTCCTAGCACCTCACCTATAGACAACACCTCATAAACATATGGCTTCAGGGGTGTAGGCTCTACTATCTCCAGCAAGGTGTCAACCAGTGTTATCAAAGAGGCCTCCAACAATGGTGACTCTTGTGCCACATTGGGTATATCAATGTGCTCCTCACCATCCTGCATGTCCTCATGCTCAACCTCCTCCTCAGGCTACTAACATCTAAAGCCCGGTCTCCACTAGTAGAAACCCCCCCTATTCTCACCCTCAGATTGCCCTCCTCTACAGGATGATCTCTTCCTTGACCCATGCTTCTCCTTTGGCTCATCCAGAAAATGAGGCATGGTAGGACAACCAAATTGGTGATGCGTATGGGTGTTATACTGTTGGGTTGTGTGTGCATGCACATGGCTTCTCTGTTGGGTATGACTCAACATCCCCAACATTTGTTGCATCCTCATTAGGACTTGTTATTTTTGTATCCTCAACTGTTGGTTCTACCTCATCAACTCCTCCATGATCCCTTGTGTACTCTTCCCTTTTTGTGTCATTGGAGTGCCCATAAATTCACCAGTCATTATGCATGCATGGAAAAAACCTCCATGATCTTGTTAGCTCCCCCACAACTGGCCAATATCATTCTCTGATACCACTGTAAGGTTCTGAAATAGGAAATACAAGTGATAACAACAATTATCCTATGCAGCAAAAAACAAAAACGAAATATTCATTAAGCACCCACAGAAAAACTACAAATGAAGAATTTTTGAGCCATTTTATTGCAATTTTGCAAGCCAAATACAATTTATAGTGGAATGGTGCACCTGGGCTTGTCTCAGTGGACAAGAAAAACCAAACCCAGGTAGGAAAATGGTTGAGATGATGGCTGGCCAACTGCTGCACCAATATGCACTGTGCTACCTAGAAAACTACTGCACTACTGAACTTCAACTGGTTGGAAAGTGCATTAAAACCACCCATATAATTATGTGTTTTTAACCTCGGACTCACTGGCCAAAAAAAAGAAAAACCCAAAATGGAATTTGGCTAGTTTTGACTTCTGATTTTCGACCCCCTTGGAGCCTCACCCTAGCTATGGTTGCCAAATTTTGACCTGTTGCAAACTGCCTACAAATCCCTCTGCAAACTCCTCCAAAATGTTAGATTTACCCCTGCTATCCAACTCCTAACTACCTGGATGACTCTTAGCCAAGATCAGATGCTCTCCAAACACCACGAATTTCTACTAGGTGGCCTCTGCACTACCCCTCTACATAGAAATGTGAATTGCTAGTAGCTGGCTCAGCTAGTTGCAAACTCTAGCAAAAATGGCTGCTCTATGTTGCCTCCTTAGCTCCCGGATCTCTCACCAAGCAATGAGTCCCCTGCTAATCTTTAGTTCCCTCTGCGTATTTTCTGGCTAACCAGAAATATGCACTTCCCTCTCTTTGCGATGGTTATTGATGTGTGTTGCTGCCCCTGACTCCCTCAAATCTTTTGTAGAATAGCCTCCCTAGGGCGGGCATAGATGCTCCCCCGAAGTAGAGTTTGAATCTCCTGTGTGAGAGATTCATGGCTAAACAACCGTTATACTTGCTAAACAACAAAGCGTACAAGTGAGTGTTTGTTTGCAAATGTAGAAGATAATCCACAAAATGAGTCCATCCTCTTTTAATTTCTCCTCATTCCTATAGACTTTTTTTTTAATATTATTTTATTGGTGGGGGCCATTTTCTACTAAGTCACTTTTGCCACCATTTAATAAAATAATAAATTTGCCGCTAATCTTTGATAAAGTAATATTAGTCACCTTTCTCCAATAATATTTTCCCCTTTTTAATTAATATTGGTAAAATTGGGTAAAATTCCTTAGTGACTCCCATGCTCAAAAAATTAGGGATATTACATAGTCAACATGGGTGCCATGGTCAATCATGGTCACCATGGGAATCATGGTTAACCACAATCATCTACATGTAAACATTGATAAATAATAGTCAACTATAGTCAACATGGGCATCATTTTTAGCGATATTCAACCACAAGCATCATGTTCAACATGCTAAAAGTCAACAAGGGCATAAACATTAAAATAGTCATTAAAGTTAATAACTTTATATAATAAACTTAATACTTAATATTTAATTTTGATTTAATTAATACCTACCTGTTTTAATATTTATTGTTAATATAAATTTTCTAATCATATTATAATATAAATTTAATATTACTTTTACTTTATATTGTTCACAATATAACTTTAATTATTTTAATGTTGTTTGCAATTTGAGGAACAAGAATTAAAGTTGCAGTGTGATGAACAAAAAATGACATTGCAATGTGACAACAAAACCCAATACAATCTGATGAATAATATCTATCGTCATAATGTGATAAACAATAAATGTCATTGCAATGTGACAAACAACAACCAACATCACAATGTCACAAGCAATGTCAGAATGTTACAAATAATCAACATTGTTGTAATGTGCAGAATAAGAAATGGTGTCACAATGTAATGAAAAATATACATCATTTCCATGTGACCTACAATATAAATTTAATAACTTTAAAGTTGCTTGCATTGTCATGTACAACAAATGATGTTGCAATGTGATAAATATTGAATGTCGGCACAATGTGACGAATAATAAATGTCATTGTGATGTGATGAACAACAAATTCAATTGCAATGTGATGAATAATATCTATCATCATAATGTGACAAAAAATAAATGTCATTGCAATGTGTTGAACACGAGAAAACATCACAATGTGACGAACAATTTCACAATGTTATGAATAATCAACATGATCGCAAAGTGATCAACAATAAACATCATTAGAATGTGACCAACAATATATATAATCACAATATGTAAAACAACATACAACATATGCATTATACTATGGGTTGACCATGGTTGATATGCATTAACATATTCATAATCAAACATGGTTAACTACTCGACATGGTCAAACATGGACATAAATTCTCAATGTCAGAATGGTCAATCATGGTGACAATGGTCAACCATTGTAACATGGTTGACCATAGTCATCATAATCACATAGTCAACATAATAAGTTATAGTCATGGCATTTAACAAAGTCAACCATAATCACAATATCCAACGTATGAAACATAATCAACCATAGTCGACCTACTCAAACTTAGTCAATCACGTTCAAGTATGCTTGAAACAACTCAATAATGGTCAACGATGGTAACTAAATCATCCATGGCCACCATAATCATCTACGGGAATCCATAGTCAACCACTTCATTAAGCATACTCAACATGGTAAACCATATTCATCTATTGTTAAACATGATCAACAATGGTCAACCATAGTCAACCATAGTCAACCATGCTCTTACAAGCTCATATATGGTTGAAAAATCTCACCATGGTCAAACATGGACATGAGATTCAACCATAAGGAATCAACTCAACAATGGTCAACCATGGTTAACATGATCATTAATGGTTAACCATAGTTAACTATAATTGATCATTGTCAATCCTTGTCACCAATGTCCTACCATGGTCACTATTGGTCAATCCTCACCAACCTTGTCAACCATGGTCAACCATCATCAAGCATGGTCAACTCTCTTCAACCATTATCAAACATGGCAATACATAGTCAACAATTATAGTTAATCTTGATCAACCATAGTCAGTTTATGTTAACCATTATCAACCATAGTCAACCATAATCAACCTTAGTTAGCAATAGTTAACCATCATAAACCATAGACAACTTGGGAAACCATGGTCAACTAAGGTCAAATATGGTCAATCCATTTTCAATAATGGTCTCCATGGTTGCTATGGTTAATAATGGCCACCCATAGGTAACATGGTTGAACATGCTTAACCATAGTCAACTTGTGCTTCATGGTCAACCATGGTTCACCACAGTCATCTATAGTAAATGTTGACAACCATGAATAAGCATCTACACCCATAATCAACCATATGTTAACCATATTTAAACATGTTTTACTAGACAAAATATCGTCAAACATTGTTAAATAAAGTCAATATGACCAACAACAATTATCATAGCAATGTGCCAAAGAAAATATGGCATAGACATTGTATGATGGGTTGACCATGAGTGATATACATTAACATAGTACTCATTGTCAAACATGGACATAGTTTCTCAAGTCACAATGGTTAGTCATGGTCACAATGGTCAACCATTGTGATATGGTTAGCCATAGTGAACATCATGACATAGTTAACATAGTCATCTATAGTCATCACATTCAACATAATCAACCATAATTAGCATATCCATGATATAAATTATGATCAACCATAATCAACCATAGTCAACCATGTTCACACATGGTCAAACATCATTAAATAAATCAACCATGGTTAAACATTGCCAAGATGTTCAAACATTGTCACACATTGTCATCCATGTTCAACCATACACCACCTTAGTTAGCCATAGTCAACCATGGTTAGCCATGGTCAACCATGATGAACCATGATCACATCTAGTCAACTTAAAAAAACCGATTCTCTACCTACTCTTAATAGCGAGCTATGTTTAAACATGGTTAGAATCGTCAAACATGGTCAACGATATTCCTCCAATTTTAAACATTGCCAACCATGGTCAACCATGTTCACCCATAGTCAACCATACTTGACCATAGTCATTTATGCTCATACAAACTTATCTATGGTCAAACAAGCTCACTAATGTCAAACATGGATAACAAGGTCAACCATAATTACCTAGCTCAATAATGGTCAATCATGGTTAACATGATCATTAGTGGTCAATAATAGTTTACCATAATTGGTCATTGTCATTCCTTATCACCAATGGCCTAACATGGTCACCTATAGTCAATTCTCATGAACCCTTGGTCAACTATGGTCAACCCTCATCAACCTTGTCAACCATGGTCAATCATCGTTAACCATGGTTGACCCTCTTAAGTTGTCAAACATGGTCATTCATAGTCAACAAGGGTCAACCTCAATCAACCTTACTCAACCATGTGTTGACCATGGTAAACCATAGTTAATCATTGTCAATGAAAGTCAATCATAATCAACCACGGTTAGCAATAGTCAACCATCACACATCATAGACAAGTTGGGAATCCCTAGTCAACCAAGGTCAAATATGGTCAAACCACATGGTCCACCATGGTTAACTATGGTCAATCATCTTTATAACATTAAGGTAAATGTGACAACAACATTATTGTGCATATGGTCAATCAATTTTGTAACATTGATTTATTTAAACAACGATGTTGCGTTACTGTTTACCATGGTTAATGACGTATTTTTTAACATTAATGTAGGATTAACATTAACATTAATGTAACATCAACCATTGTCAATCATGGTCAATAGAGGTCAACCATTGTAACCATTGTTAATCATGTTCAAGAGAGGTCAGCCATGGTAATCATTATTAATCATGTTCAACTGAGGTCAACCATGGTGACAAACAATGGTTGACCCTTTTCAACCAATAGTCAACCCCATCAATGCATTTCACATTAATGTAACATCAACCATGGTAAACCATAGTTGATAATGGTCAACCATGGTTGACAATGGTCAACCATGGTAAACTAAGCTCAATGATAATCTTTCCTCTTAATCCCTAGTCAACCTGGTAATCATTATGAATCATGGTCAATTGAGGTCAACCATGGACTACCTTGACCAACAATGATTAACCCTCTTCAACCATGGTCAACCTCGTCAGCCCACTTCAACCATTAATGCAACCATTTATGTAACATTAATATAACATTAACATTAACAGTAGTGTATCATAAACCATTTTCAATGATGGTTGACATTGGTCAGCCATGGTCAATATTAATGTGACATTAATGCAATAATGTAACAATACTCAAAACTAATGTAACATTGTTAAATCGATGTAACATTAATGGTTGACCATGGTTGAACCTGGTGAACCCTCTTCAACCTTGGTCAAACTGATCAACCATGATTGAACTAATCAACCTTCTTGAACCATGATAAGCAAATACACCCCCCACATGTTACCCGTCGACTAGCACAACCACATTAGTAAATGTAGTTAATATTTACCGATTGACACAACATTTTACACCTTTTATATCAACATATGAAATGATGTCTACTAACATCAACCAAAGTTACTAATATTTTGTGCTAGTTATAATTGTTTTAATATATGAGTTAAACATATATCCATATAAAAAGACATATAACAATATTATTCAATATGAAGAATCATGTAATTAAGAAAAATTTAGCCAATTTATTATAGGGATTTTTAACTTATAGATAAATTTATAGTTAAATTCTGTTACAATACCATAAATTATTATTATTAAATATTCCATTTTATAAAGATTAAATCTTACCATCAACTTACTAATTATTAATAATTAAATTAAAATTCCAAAAACTTCTTTTAAAATAAATAAAATTACAAATAAAAAATAAATAAAATTACAAATAAAAATAAAATATCCGCTGAAAATAAAAGTATCGATTTGTTTTTGCAAATGTTACAAAACATTTACAGCAAACATGGAATCATGAGCTATTCAAATCTGGTGGCTTATGCAGTTGGTTGCTAAATATAGTTTAATCATTATGGAGAAAGTAAGAACCTCTTCTCCTTTACCTATTTTATGGCCAAGAGTGAGTCCCTTAAATCTTTAGATCTTGTGGTTCAGTGCCTTGGTGGCCAAATATTGTGCAATCATTATGGAGAAAGTAAGAACCTCTTCTCCTTTACCATAAAATAACTTTTATGGCCAAGAGTGAGTCCCTTAAATCTTTAGATCTTGTGGTTCAGTGCCTTGGTGGCCAAATATTGTGCAATCATTATGGACCAGTGACACCATGTTGTGTTTTTTTATGAATAGATTCTTAGATATGTATGTATTCGTTCTGATATCCAATTCATGAATGGGAAATAAGAATATATTATTTCATAAATAAATTTGTTCATAATTTCACTATCGATTTAGCTTTATCGAAAATAAATCTGTTCATAGCTTTACTATCGAATTAGTTTTCTCACTATTGATTGACGACCAGTTTATAATTACTGCACAAAACCATGAGAGATTCATTACAAAAAAAATCATTTTTATAACAGCCTTTTCAATGATGAACAGCACAATTATCTACTCATTAGAACATTGGACTGTTTCTCAGACTTCTCAATTATGAACTGTACAGTTATCTACTCATTAGAAGATCGGACTGTTTCTCTGTTTTCTGTTTAAGTGGTTTTTATGTGGTGGATTCAGATTGTGGACGCGCAGAAAATATTATTAGAACACACAAAGTTTATGTGGTTTGTCATTGAATAAGAATATAAATGAATGGCATTAGTTTTCCCTGCAATTTAGTTACAGACTGACAATCAGTTCATATCAAAACTTACCTAATGAATTGTCACTGAATAAGAATGCCAACGATGGCATCTGCCGCGAATTTAGTTTGCAATCGAACAAACAACTGGTGATCAATATTAATATAAGAAAAGAAATAAGCAGACAAATATAGTAAGAATGTCGTCGGTCATTAGGCTCGATCTGTATCCATGGCAGTTGTCCTCAGCATTGTGGAAGGTCTAATGGGGGCGACTGGAGACTCAAAAGAGAATCAGGTCCATTGTTAACCACAAAAACCATCGCCAACCCCCATGTTATGTGCACGTCTAAGTGGCAGTGCATCACCCAAGCTCCTGCCATACATAATCACCATCACCAACATCAGGGCATTTTAAAGTAAGAGACAGCAACAAAAGTAAGGGGAATGCTGTGTAACTTTTGGCTTACCAGGATTGTCAGCAACGAATCTTATGGCAGCCCAGCCATTGACTGGAACGTTCACAGTGTTGCGCATAGGAGGATCCACCAGGTTGAACTTCTGAGGATCTGTTTGTGCATTATAATTACCAAACCCTGCTCCCACGATGTAAAAGTCATAACCATGGAGATGGATAGGATGGCTTTCACCAGCAAATATATTTGTTCCCTGGAGAATTACTTGAACTGTCGCGTTATAGTTAAGAACTTTCACTTTCGTGGATTTCACCGGGGACCAGAGGCCTCTGCTTACGTTCTTCGCAGTAAAATCAAATTGCACGGGAGGGTTGTCGGGGAAGTCCGTTGTGAATACCCCTTTCATGCCAAAATGCTGAGCTTGAAGGATTGAAGAAGTCGATGGCAGAACAAACGATACGTTATTCATACTCGCTGCAAATCTAGATCCGTTGGGACCTCCACAAGACTGTCCTGGACATTTGATCAGTCCAAGACCTATAGTGTAGAAGAGATTTTCGACCACCCTATGAGGAACAAAGACCGGGTGGTCGCTCGAGGCCAAGCTTCTTAGACCATTAGCGAACTTAGTTGCAGTCTGGGTATCGTTATAAAATGGAAGATTAGGCATGGTTGGAGTTATTGTACTGCCAGAGCTTCCCTTGTATTCCAGAATGGCGACGGTGGTGGTGTTATCGAAGGGAACTCCTTGGGCACTGGAATATGCTCGAGCAGCCATGTAATATCTTCCTGAAGCTTGATCGGCAGTGAGAAGTACATCTGTTGTCTGACCGGGGCCGAGCATAAGAATGTTGGTCTGAAAAGGCTTCGTATACGAAGCATCCACAGCCACGACAGTCAATTTGTGGCCACCTACTGAGAAGAATAGATCGGTATTGAGTGCAGCATTGATCACCCGTAGAAGCTTAGTTTCCCCAGTCTGCACTGACACGCGAAAAGTATCTGCATCCATCACCTGTGATTAGCCAAGCTCTCTAAATAGAGTGGATCAGGTTCGCCTTTCAATTTTGAAATAACAGAAGAATTTCAGTCTCTAATTAGATGCATAGAAATTTACCTGAACCTGAACACTGGTATAGGTCTCCTGGCTGTCCATTTATAGTAAACGCATCTGAAACGTTGGGGGCAGCCCCTGTTTGCGTTGCTTGCTTCACAACATCCATAGGGTTCCTATTCCACCACTCCCCTGCGATTGCAAACACGGACTGGCATTATAGTGAACATAATTGAATATTGCTAATTGGAATCACAAAAGATAGAATCAGTGGTAGCATACCTAGAAGAATGGGAACCTGGCCATGGGGTCTCGTAAAGGGGTAAGAGGTTCCAACCCTTGGACTGACGATCAAGGCTCCATAGACAGTAGCTCTAAGCCATGAACTGTGGGCATGCCACCAGAGAGTCCCTTCTTGACCAGTGATGTTGAATCTATATGTGTAACTACCCCCCGGGCGAATGGGGCATTGGGTTATAAATTCAGGTCCGTCCGCCCACCCTGTGCGAAATTGGCGCACTCCGTGCCTGCAAACACAATAATATAGATACACAATAATCTGGCTATGACATTTACTATGAGCAAATTACTATCGCATTATTGCTATGGCATTTATTAATCTTAAATTCCAGTTGTATCAATCTCAGACACTTTGAGTTTGGGACGTACCAGTGAATTGTAGCATTATATTGGGCATTGTTGTACACTTTGATCATAAGAGTATCTCCGTTACTAACATGGAGCGTTGGACCAGGAAACTGGCCGTTGACAGTGATGATATTCTGCGTCCCACATAACCTCTTTACAGATGTCGATTGAAGCTGAATGTCCAATTAACCAACTACAAAACTTTAGTTTGGAAGTCAAAGAATTGGTATATATATATATATACATACATACATGAGTGCAACATCCATCATAATCCTGAACTATAAGATGTACAATGATTC
The DNA here is from genome assembly GCA_031772625.1 of Pinus tabuliformis. NCBI lineage: Eukaryota > Viridiplantae > Streptophyta > Pinopsida > Pinales > Pinaceae > Pinus > Pinus tabuliformis. The sequence continues at coordinate 628,616,484 of CM062808.1, forward strand.
AAGAATCTAATATTTAACAAGTATTGGTACAAATCAGTTTTCAAATACGTAGCCGAAAGATTGACAAGATATTGTAATATACAAATCATATTTACTAATTAAATAAAATATAAAAATACTTATTGATCTCATATTCACACATCCTAGCGCCTTCACAAATCCAAGTGCAATATTAAAAAAAGGGACATAGCGACATTAGTGAAGTGAACACCTACAATGAATGTCTCACTTCGTAGCTTCGCAGAGGCCATAGTACTCAACAACGCCAGGCAAACGATCATCCAAATAAGTGGAAGTGGAAAACCATGTTGATTAAATGTTTCCATTGCACTGTGATTCAGTTACGCAGTATAACCAACACCAGAAGAGTGAGCAAATCTATTATTTTTATACTGTACCGCTTCGATTTCACCTTCAAAATCCACAAAACATGTACCAATGTGGACTGAGTAAGAGAAGGAAATAGACCTGCATTACAAAAGTAAGGAGATCAATTATATATATGTAGAAGTTCAGTGATAAGTCTACGTTGAAGTTGTTAGAAACAAATATATTTGGTGAAGTTAGGCGTTGGGTTGCCTAAGATACAAGTTTAGTCAGCGTTTAAGACTAGTAATTTCAACGATAAACGATTTGCATGCTCGCTAAAACGCAGCTGGTCACAAATGCCTATATTTTAAGATCTTTAAACTAAATCTCAGCACGCACTCTTCCCGCGCTATCATTGCAACTGTTAATAAGTTTTACCGAAACTCCCTTTTTATTACAAGCTGCTGAGACTCATTATTATTACTTCTAATTTCGAACCTTATTATTACAACCTAGGCTGCCGACACTCGTCACTTTTCTACTTAAAGGAATTTTATAACAGGGGCTACTGAAACCCATTATTATCACAGCTAATTGCAAGCGCTATTATGATCGCAGCTGCTTCAACTCACTATTATTACAGCGCATCTCAAAATTTGTATTTTAAGCTAAGTGACTGTTCGCGTTTTAACTTCGAAGCGTCAGGGTAGATTATTCAGTTTCGAATATTCCTGAATCAAAACTATTCACGCCTGGTAAACATTTCCATTACCTAAAAATGTACATTAGGTAATCTTTTCTAGACTCGAAAGGGTGATCGGTTATGATGAAGTTCTATAATAAAATTTAATTATTTTTTGATGTCATTACTAAGTGAGATATTGAATTGGTGTATACATGCTATTCACAAAAATAAGGATGGATAAAGGGTGATCGGTTATGATGAAGTTCTATAATAAAATTTAATTATTTTTTGATGTCATTACTAAGTGAGATATTGAATTGGTGTATACATGCTATTCACAAAAATAAGGATGTTGATCCATTGATTATGGTTTAATTGATTTAAAATATTGAAATGGTGTGCTATTTTCAAAAGTAAAGAGGTTAATATATGGATTATGGATTATTGTTTAACTGATTTAATTTAAAATAAGTGTTTTATTTTAATTTGATTAATTATTATTGATTTTAATATTTTTTGAATTGAGTTTAAAGATTTATCTTACAATCTAGTATGAGGGGATGTGTAATTTAGTCAGTTTTTAAGTTGGAGTTGAAAAATATCCCTTAAAAAAACATTTAAAAAAATTGTTATTGTAATAAAACTTAAATGATTATACTTATTTGGTTAGTTTTTATAAGAAACATTACAAAACATTAATAATACTAAGGTTCATTTTACTATTACAGTCCAGTATGAAAAATAAGTGGTAAAAGTATTTCACTTTCACTTTTGAAATTATAAATAAAATATTTACATATCTATATTAAATAATATAATTTATATAGCTTTAGAAAAATAAAATAATTAAAAAAAAAACTTATTTTTTTCTTATAAATATTTTAATATAGAACTTAAATAAATTGTTTATATATATATAGTGTGTGTACATGTGTATTAATGTTGACTTTAGTGAAATAATTCAATAGTCAAGGTAAAATAATTTAGTTAAGTATTAATAAGAAGAAAATGAGTAGCTCATTTAATTTTTAATATTAAATAATAATAATAATAAATTATTCAAAAATACAATTTAAACAATGAAGAATTGCACATGGTCTGTATATAGAGATTAAAAAACTATGATAGATCCATCTTAATCAAGCATTTATGAAGGATTAAAAGGGATCAAATCTTTTCACTTGTATTTTTTTTTCAAGTTTTGCATTCTAAAAGGAAGTTTGCATATAATAAGATTTGATCCCTCTTTGCTTTTAGTAGATCAATAGTTAAAATGGATCTATATTGATAGAGTATAGTTGATCATTCATAATTATTGTTTTATTGAAAGGTGTTATGGATTAATTTAATTTAAAATAATATATATTTTAAATATTTTAACTTTTCAATCATTTTTAACTATATTTTATTAGGTTGAGTCAACTTTGGCTCCACATGCTTAGGGGCGCTGAAGAAAAACGAGCTACCAGGGTTTCAATAGGCTGCGGGATTCTTCATCCATGAATGGAGGCAGAGGAGGGAGCTCGTCTCCCTCCTATAAGGAGGCCGTGGCTAACAAGGGCAAGAAGCCCCCAGATAAAGTCAGAGAAATCGTGGAAGAAGAAAGGAGCAACATGGAAAAGGAAGAGATAAAGGACAAAACAATGGGGAACATCAGCACTAGAAACAAGGAGGAAGAGGAAAAAAATAAATAGGAAACAAAAGAGAAAAAACAAAAGGGGCCTTGTAAACCCAAAGCTGAAACTACACCCAGAGTTATTTTAAATGATCCTGGGCTTCAAGCACACAGGGAGCACATGCAAACCTTTGCAATCATTTGCAAATTCATGGGACTCTGGCCCACGGAAAAAGCCTTACAGACATGGATCAAGTACCACTGGAAACCCAAAGGGAGCATTGATCTACACCTTGGGTCAAAGGGTTTCTTTACAGTGGTGTTCACAAATATCAAGGATAAAGACAGAGTGTTTGAAGGAGGGCCCTACTTCTACGCAGCAGTAGGTCTCTATATGAGGCCATGGAAGATGAACTTTGTCCCGGAGTGGGAAACTTTCACATCGGTCCCAGTTTGGGTAAGACTCTATTCCTTACCTCTTGATTATTGGCAACCTGAATCGTTAGCTGCCATAGGCAATAAGTTAGGTAGATTTATCAAAACTTCAGAAGCTACTAGAAGAGGAAAATATACTTCCTTTGCCAGGATTTGTGTGGAGATGGATCTATCAGGAGCTCTTCCAGATGAGGTGATACTGGAAGTTTTTGATGAAGAATGGATTCAAACGGTGGACTATGAGCATATTCCATTCAGATGTCATAAATGTCATGAACATGGGCATCTTCTCAGAGACTGTCCTCTTAGCAAAGTGGAGAATAATAGCAAAACTAATACAATGAAAGACCCAGACAGCTTTCACAAGGTGGTCCATAAAGGAAAAGGCGGAAAAAGAGGGCAAAAGTTGCAGCAAAAGGACGGATATCAAGGTAGGCAGAACCAGTTCCAAGTTCTGGTAGAGGAAGAAGAAAGAACATCAGAAAATCAAGCAAGGGAAGGAAGTACGGGGGAGAAGGAGAAAGAAGGTAACTGTGAACAAACTCAGGAAAATGATAAGTAGAAAGGAATAATGATGAGTGACACAGAACCAAAGATGGACCAAGAAATGACACAGAGTGAAATGGATCTGGAGGAGACGGAACTGCAGGAGATTCTAGAAAAAGAAAACCTAGATATGGAAGTGTTCTTAATTCAAGGAACATCTGTGGGGGTGGAATCGTTACCCCAGGAAGATCTCAATACAATATAACAATTGTATTTATGGAAAACTCAGGAAAAGGGTCTGCAGAAGGAAAAAAACATGAACAGGCTGAGTAACGAAGGAGTGAAGACAATAAAATCTACTCCGGGATTAGCACCGAGAAACCCAGGAAAAAAGAGAGGCAGAAAAAAAAGAATGAACTATTGATGGAATGTGGAAAGCCCATGATAGATTAAGTAAGATGAATGATCTCAACAGCTACTCCTTCATAAATATTTAATGATGAATTTCATTTCTTGGAATATTAGAGGTCTAGGCAATAAAAGAAAGCAAAGATTGCTAAATAATAGAATGAAACATGGTGCTCCGGATATAATTTTTATCCAGGAAACGAAATGTTCCATTCAAAGGTGAAGACAACTTCATAGAAAGTGGCTCAATAAATATGAATATCTAGAAGTTAAAGCAGAGAATACAGCAGGAGGTTTACTTACACTTTGGAATCCCCAAAGAATTGATTTAATTGATGCCGAAGCTGCAAGGATCTATTTATCAGTAGTGATTCAGCCCACTGGGGATAGGAGTACCTATCTAGTCACAAATGCGTATGGCCCTCAAAGAATAGAAGACAAACTCAAGTTTACAGAATCCCTAATGTATCTAAGGGAAAGACATGCCGGAATACCCTGGATCATGGGAGGAGATTTTAATATGATAAAATCACTCTCGGAAAAATAAGGGGGAACCAGAGATCTTAGTAAAGACTCCTTAGCTTTTCAGATCTTTTTAGATAACATGAAACTAGTGGATGTTGATACAAGTAATGGCCTCTTCACCTGGAACAACAAGAGAGGAGGAGAGTCTCAGGTAGCATCCAAGTTGGATAGATTCATTATCTCTGAGGATCTCATGCTTTTAGATAAGGAAATAACAGCTAGTGTTCTTCCAGTGGGAGGCTCAGATCACTGGCCAATTCAAATGGAGATCCAGGGTATAGGCACCCCCCGGAATAGACCTTTCAGATTCGAGAATATTTGGCTTTCACACCCAGACTTCATTAGTAACATTGGGAAATGGTGGGCTGAAGATCTACAGATTCAGGGAACTAGAATGTTCATGCTTCATAAAAGATTAAAGCACATAAAAATAAGGCTCAAAGATTGGAATAAGAAGAATTTTGGCAATATTTTTGCAGAAAAGAAATTGGTGGAAATTAAAATGCAGGAACTCAACCAAGCTATGATCTCGGAAGGTTTTGATAAAGACAAGAAGGATCTAGTGGAGAAATATCATCAAGATTGGGAGAACTGGTGCAAACGAGAGGAGATTTTATGGAGACAAAAGTCTAGAGTCCAATGGCTAAAAGAAGGGGAGTGTAACACTAGATTTTTTCACAAATCCACCATGGTGAATAGAGCACACAACAGAATATCTTCATTAAAAAAGGAGGACGGACAACTTCTTCAATCCCATGAAGAGATAGAGGTCGAGTTGGTTCAACACTTCTGTGAAATAGCCCATGAAAATAATCCAGATAGAGAACATTACATCAGGGATGCAACTACGCATATACCTAAGCTAGTGACTAGAGAGGACAATTTCAATCTCAACAGACCAGTGACGGAAGAAGAGGTTAGTGAAGTTCTCAAAGACATGCAAAATGGCAAAGCACCAGGCCCAGATGGCTTCAATGTCGACTTCTTTAAAGCTTGCTAGAATGTAGTAAAAGAGGATATTTTGAATGTGGTGGAAGACTCTAGGATGAATAGAACCATCTTGAGAGCGCTCAATACCTCCTTCATCTCCCTGATCCCTAAACAAGAAAATGCACAGACACTAGATAGCACTTTGCAATGTGGTCTACAAAATTATTTCCAAGGTAGTAGCCAATAGAATCAAACCTTTGCTTCCCTCTCTGATATCGGGGGAGCAATCAGGTTATGTTGAAGGCAAACAAATTCTGGATAACATTATTCAAGTGCATGAAGTGGTTCACTCATTAACTAGCACAAGGAAAACTGGTACGATCTTGCAACTGGACATAGCAAAAGCTTATGACAAAGTGAACTGGACCTATATCAGGAATATGCTAAAGGCTTTTGGTTTTTATCACATCTGGGTAGGATGGATCATGGCCCTGGCCACCTCTTCTAGCTTTTGAATTTTTTTCAATGGCTCTCCTTCTGAGATTTTTATTCCTTCCAGAGGGCTGAGGTGGGGGACCCGCTTTCTCCCTTTCTCTTCATTCTCATGATGGAAGGTCTTAGCCGGGCTATCAAACATGTGAGAATAATGGGTAAAATTCAAGGTCTCACTCTAAAGGAGAATGGTCAAGCTTTCACACATCAACAATTTGTAGATGACACCACGTTACAAGGTATCCCCACTGTCAAAGAGGCTCGAGCGTTCAAACAAATTTTGAATGTCTTTGCCATGGCCTCGGGTATGGAAGTCAACCTCTCCAAATCCAATTTTTTTTTCTTTAATACCAATATTGCTATTCAGAGAAACATCTCGAGAATTTTAGGCTTTTAGAGGGATTCCCTCCATTCAAAGTACTTAGGAGTTCCTTTAACAGCGAAACCATTGCACAAGAGCATTTGGGAACCCTTGATCACCAAAATGCAGGATAAAGTCAGAAATTGGACAAGCAGATCTTTAAATCTGGAAGGCAGACTAGTGTTGACAAAGCTAGTGCTCCAAACAATTCCAATTTTCATTCTTTCAATGCTACTTGGCCCCGTAGGAGTCTTGCAGTAATTTAGAAACATCCAAAGAGACTTTCTCTGGGGCAGGGAGGAAACTAGGAAAAAATGGGCCTTGGTCTCTTGGGAAAAGATTTGTAAACCCAAGAATCATGGGGGCTTAGGCTTAGATGACCAAGAGATCCTAAGTAAAGTGCTAGGAGCCAAACTCTGGTGGTGTTGGGTGAAAAATCTGAAGGCACAATGGGCAAACATATGGAAAGAAAAATATGCTAGCACTTGGCATCACACTGACCTCATAAGGATGTCTGGAAACATAAAAGGCTCAGCTATCTAGAACAAAGCCTGGGCGAACAGAGGTTTAGTCCAAAGAAATAGTTTTTGGGAAATCAGAGAAGGAGACCTGGCTCTTTTCTGGGATGACAAATGGCAACAAGAACCAAGATTGTTAGAAGAGGAGTTTTTGAACATGAAGCATGAAACTAACACCCAAGGTTTAAAAAGAGTGAAAGATTTTTGGGATAGAACCCACAATAATGAAAAATGGAGGATATGGAAGAATATAGAGTGCAGGAATGATAGAATGCTGACAACAAAGGTAGAGGCTCTTGGAAAAATGTTGGATCAAAGGAAGATCTTGGTTTCAGAAGGGCAAGACCAACTCAGATGGGGAAACAACAATGAAGGCATCTTCAATATCAAGGAAGCAAAAAGTATTCTCCTAGAGCTGGTTTCCCAGGCTCCAAACCGAACCTGGTTGAACCTTTGGAGACACCAAGGGTGGATGAAAATCAAACTCTTCATGTGGTTGGTTCATCACAGGAAAATCTTGACCTAGGATAACATTAGAAAGAGGGGCATGTTAGGACCTTCCATCTGCAAGCTCTGTGAAGCCCAAGAGGAAACTATGGAACTGTTGGAAATACTTGGGGGGGGGGGGGGGGTGAATCAGTATTTCTTACATTTTTTTCTTTTTTAATTGTTCTAGTGATTGCCAACAACCTATATAGATATGTATATGTATACATAGAACATAGAAATCAACAGCTGAATTTAATGCTTTTATTAAAACTCAAGACAATGCAAAGAAATAAATACAATATAAGTATAAATCTGATTGTGAATAGTTGCCAAGCTCCAACTTGGACTTCAATGCGATTCCAACCTCCAGAGCACCAACTCTGTTTTGAAGAGGTTTGGCACTTAGGAGCACCTACCCCAATGACTTCAGTCCTGTTCAGTTCTGAGGCTCCAACCTCTTGGGCTCCAACCCAACCTTGGTATAAACAGGTATGCTGCTGCACTCTATTCAGCTGAGTTTGTCTCACTCCTGCTCTCCTGCCTCTGCTACTTCTATTGCCTCTACAACCTCCACTGCTTTTTCTGCCCCTTTTGCCTCTGTTGCTTCTACTATCTCACCCTTGGGTTCTTCACCACCATAACTGCGCCAACAGTTCTCTGTTTCTACTGTTTTATACATTCCCATGCCTATGTCCATTCGTTTCCTCTTACACCGTCTCTTAGGCTTCCTCCTCAGTCGCTGTCGTTTCCTCTGACTCGCTTGATATTTCAGCTTCCCTCCTTGATCGCCGTGACCAATTCTTCTCATTATTGTCTTTGTGTTCTATTTGACCTTCCGAGGGATTTATGGGTACTTGTGGGACTAATCTGGAGTATGAAAGCCACTCTGATGATTGTTTGAGATAGATATTGTGCTCAAAGAAATAAGCTGGGCCAAAAAGTGACCCACTGGCATTCTCTGGTGAGTGAAGAAGTTTCCTGGTAGTATGCCGATGAATGCCGAGCTATCTAAAAGCCATTAGGTAAGGATTTTATAAATTATTATTTTGAAAGAGGCTTCAACTGATAGCACCAATAAACGACGGACATGTCTCTATTTTCTACCTTTGAAAGACTTCTGATAATAAAAGATATAAGCCCAAATTTTTGAACAGTCGTAGCAGAACACTTCGGATTCGAGATGGATAGCAATTAGGTTGAATAGTGGTCAGAAGGTATTCATATCATCCATTGCTTCAATACACTCTTTGAGAAAGGGTTTAACAACAGCGCCTCAACTGTTCTACCAATACAACCAAGTTAATTCATTTGCAGCGGAACTTGAAGAGAGCACAAGAGAAATCCGGAGAGTGCAAGAGCTAAATACCATAATGTCTGAGATGAAGGGACCAGCCATTGACCATTTCCTATGTCATAATAGTGGGAAACCTCTTTATTTAACCATCTGCCTTGATCTCCACCATCGATTGCCCACGATCCGACAGTCTCCGCTATGTTTACCGCACGATTAAACCTCGCGCATTTTCCTCGTCATCTGATTGTCCGTCGCACAATCGGACGGTAGTTGCAAGCCCCGATCGTGTGAATTGTGTGCACGTTAACCCGCGGGGGCAGTGGTTTTTGTCTGCCACGCGTCGTGATCTTACGGGATCACGCCATCATATATGGATACCGCCGAGCCCTGGTAAGCGGTGCGGGGAAACCGCCTGCCACCCAAAACTACTGTTTTCCCGCGCGTTAATCTCCGTGAATCTTCCGCCTCCATCAAACATCAGATCTGCCGCGTCCAGATCTAACGGCCTTCGTTCCTCCATCCATATTTCCTCCCGATACCTCCTTCTGATGCGATCTCCACCGTTGATTTATATGATCCGACGGGTCACGATGCACTCCTAATAGCGTTATCTGTGGTATATTTGCTCCTCTCGTCTCAATCTGCTCCGATGGCTCTATGTGCTCCTCTTCTTCGGCTCTGTGTGCTCATCTCGTCTCTATCTGCTCCTCGAGTATTGCCCAATTGACATCAATGACAATCTGTGTCCAACAATCTCCCCCTTTGTTATTGATGGCAATATTCTTCTGCTTTCTACCCCTTTGACATCAATGGCAAAGGGATGCATATGGACTCCCCTTGTCAAACTGCTCCCCCTATCCTGCTACATCTTTATGAATGAACTTGAGTGATGATAAAGAAATAACCCCCATCCTTTGACGTAGATGTTCGAATGCTTCTCAAGGAAGAGGTTTTGTGAAAATATCAGCTATCTGCTCCTTAGTGCTGATATATTCCAGGACGATGTTTTGTTCAGCTACTTGTTCACAGAGGAAATGATACTTGATTGGTATGTGTTTGGTTCTTGAGTGCATCACAGGATTTTTGCTGAGACTGCTAGCACTTGTATTGTCACAATAGATGGAAATTGGTTGATCTGTACATATGTCGAGATCTTTTAGGGCTTCCTTCATCCATAGTATTCGAGAACAACAGTCTGTTGCAGCGATATACTCAGCTTCGACTATGGATAATGATATGGATGACTGTTTTTTGCTGAGCCAGGATACCAAACAGTCTCCTAGGAAGAATTCATTTCCACTAATTCATTTCTGATCATCTATACTTCCAGCCCAATCAGCATCGGTGTATGCAGTTACAGTCAGTGTTGAGTCCTTTGGGTACCAAAGACTGAAATCAGAAGTTCCCTTTAGATATTTGAGAATTCTTTTTACAGCTAATAAATGGGATTGTTTGGGAGTAGATTGAAATCTTCCCACCATTCCTACTGCTTGCATTATGTCTGGTCATGTAGCTGTTAAGTATAGAAGGGCTCCAATCATTGACCTGTAATGAGTTGCATATACTAGAGGGGAGTCATCATCTCTGCTCAGTTTGTAGTTTGTGGTCATAGGTGTGCTCATGGGCGCACAATCCTCCATTCCATATTTTTTGAGCATGTCTTTTAGATATTTGGTTTGAGATATACATAATCCTACTCTAGTTTGAGATATTTGAAGTCCAAGGAAGTGGGGCAACTCTCCTATCATTAACATCTCAAACTATTTTGACATGTTTTGAGAAAATTCATGGCTCATTTCATCATTATTACTAGCAAAAATCATATCATCGACATAAACAAGAGCAACTGGTAACTTACCTTGATCTGTCTTTATGTATAGATTGCTTCCAGCCACTCCCTTGTTGAAGCCTTGTTGTTGTAGATAGTGATCCAGTCTTGCATACCAAGCTTTAGGAGCTTGTTTCAACCCATATAAAGCCTTTTTCAACTTACAAACTAAGTCCTTTCTTGCTGTTAGATCAAAACCTTCTGGCTGCTCCATGTAGACTTCCTCCTTGAGTTCCCCATTTCGAAATGCTGATTTCACGTCCATTTGATATATTTTGAATCCTTTTGAGCAAGCAAATGCCAAGAACATCCTGATAGCTTCCATACGGGCCACTGGTGCAAATGTCTCTTCAAATTCAATTCCTTCAATTTGTGAATAGCCTTTGCAGACAAGTCTTGCCTTGTTTCTGATAACCTATCCTTCCTCATTCATTTTATTTTTGAACACCCGTTTGGTTCTAATTATGTTTTTGTCCTTTGGACAAGGTACCAGCTCCCATGTCTTTTTCTTCTCAATTTGGGTCATTTCTTCTTCCATGGCTTTTACCCAATGAGGATCCTTACTTGCTTCTGCAAATGTTTCTGGTTCTATCATAGATAGGAGGGCAATGACTTTTCTCTTGGGTGTAATTGATATCCTTCTTCGGGTATGCACACCTTCATCTTTATCGCCAATGATCTGATCTTCTTGATGGTGTCTTTGTACATACTTCATCTTAGAAGGGGTATTAGGTGGTTCTCTTTCCTCTTCTTCTTCTTCTTCTTCCTCATCTATTTCTTCTTCTTTAGGTTCTTCTTCTTCAATGAGAGAGTCATCTTCATGTTCTTCAATTTCCTTTACTGGAAGATCTTCATCAACCTTTACATCAATCCTTTCCACTATTTTATTCAGTTGATAATTGTAGCACTTGTAAACCTTGCTCCGTGTAGAGTATCCAAGAAATATCCCTTCATCAACCCAAGAATCAACCTTTCGTGGTGAACCATCATTTACTTTTATGAATCACTTGCTTCCAAAGATCTTGAAGTACTTCACCGAAGCAGGTCTTCCTTTCCATAGCTCATAAGGAGTTTTATCACAATTTGGTCTTAATTGAGTTCGATTTAGTGTGTAGACAGTTGTCCCTACTGCTTCTCTCCAATATCTAGGCTGTAAGTCTACTGCTAATAGCATAGTTCTTTCCATTTTTTGGAATGTTCGGTTTCTTCTTTCAACTACCCCATTTTGCTGAGGTGTTCTGGCAGTCGAGAATTCCATTTTAATTCCACGAATATTACAGAACTCACTAAACTCGTTTGATGTGAATTCTCCTCCTTTGTCTATTCTGAGGCACTTAATTTTTGAATCTTTTTCATTTTCTACAAGGGCTTTTAGATTCTTGAAACACTCAAAAGTTTTAGATTTATACTTTATGAAATATATCCACATCATTCTAGTATAATCATCAACAAATAACACAAAGTACCTTTCTCCTTGGAGTGCTTGATTTCTAGTTGGCCCACATAAATCAGCATGGATGATCTCTAAGGGCTTCGATGTAGAGTGTTCCTTTGTATTGTGGCTAATTCTGGTCTACTTTCCATGTTGACATGGACCACATATTGCTTGATTTGGTTTGAACAGCCTTAGGATGTCTCGTACAGCTTTGATCTTGCTGATATTGATCAGATTTTCGAAGCTTCTATGTCCAAGTCACTTGTGCCACAGCCAACTCTCATCTGTCTGACTCAGGTAGCATTTATTTTCTTGAATCTTGTTTAGAATGTAAATGTTGTCTGGTGTCCTCACCCCTTTTCCCACAAGTTTCCCTGAGGCAGAGTTCCTTATTTAACAGTCTTTGGTGCTGAAAACAACCTTATGTCCTTGATCACAGATTTGGCTGACACTCAAGAGGTTGTGTTTGAGTCCATCAACCAGCAGAGCATCTTGAGCTTTTCCTTTTCCAGTGATCAGAGTAACTGTTCCTTTTCCTGCAATTCTGCCAGATCCGCTTCCAAAGGACACATTACCTTCCCTTTTTCTCAGTGAGACAAAATTCCTTTTGTCTCCTATCATGTGTCTGGAGCACCCACTATCTATAAACCACTAGTTTCCATTATGTTGAGAATATAGAGCCAGGCCGCATTTGTCCATGTTGGAGTTCTTGCTACTCGTCTTTCTTCCTTTGAGTGGGCAGTCTTGTTCATAATGTCCATTATTATAGTAGAAAGAGCAAATCAGATCAAATTTGGTCAAGGGATCAAATGAATTAAAGGTTTTTATTTGTCCCTGCCTTTTGGGGGCATATGAGTTGATTATTCTATCCTTTAGCTTTGTCTTTTCACTTCTGCGAGCCATACAATGTCTGGCTTGATGATCGAAGTTTTTACAATGAAAGCAATGTCCAAGAAAGATGGTTTTGTACTTGTTGAAGCAACCACGGTTTGAGTTGATTTCCTTCTTGGGAATTACTCCTCCCTTGTTCTTTGGATTTGCAATGGGCCCTTGGTGGAGTACAGGTTTGTATTTGCTATAGTGTCCATGATTCGACTCCACATTCTTCTTTGGAGTAATTCTTTCTTCATTCTTGGGATCTGGGGTGCACTTTTCATCTTTTGGATTGTAGGAAAGTGCATCGGCATAGCTTTTCACATTATTCTTAGTGCTTGAGGATTCTCCTTTGAAACATATTCCAGACTTGTCATGTTAAGGTTTTTGATTTTTCAGAATAGTATCAAGTATTTGAGAGCCAACCCTTTTTAATTTGCTCCAACTCCTTTCTCAGAGAAACTATTTCGGTCTCGTGTTCTTCATAAGTCTCTTCCTTTTCTTTAAGCTTTGCTTCCAAGAGATCTTCTCTCCTTCTTATTCCCTCGTTTTCCACTTTGAGAGAAATTATTTTGTTTCGTAGTTTCTCATTTTCTTCAATGGCACTTATTAATAGTTCATCTACATTTCCTTCCAGCCCTGAGTCATCATCATCTGTGAGTGCCATGAATAATGCTTCTTGGCCTTCATCATGATCGCTTTCCTCATCTGATTTCCTTTTGATGACCATAAACTCATCCCTATCAGACTCATCTTGCTTGGAGAAGAAGTTTTTCTTATTTAACCCTTTCTTTTTATGTGCCATTCTTTTAGAATTTCCTTCATCATCAATGTCATGTTTATGAGGACATTTTTGTTAAACACACATGGGAGCAAGAATAATATGAAAGATAGTCAGGAGAGTACAATTTTTATTAACAAGAGATATACATTTATAGTGCATTATGTGACCCTTGGGTTTCACATCCCAAGGTCTCTTGGACTCCTTTTGTCCATTCGGCTTCCACACTAACCCATTGAGGATTAGGTGTCCAACATTCCCCCCCTTAATCCGAAGGGTTATGTATGAGTCCAAGAAGAGAGTTGTAATACAAAATGTGCAAATATGCATGGAAGCACTTGGCTGAATGTGCTCTCTGAAATGTTGGTATAAAGGGCGGTGGTTTAAGGATGACCACCAACACTGGAATGCTTAGTGCAGTTCCCGGAACTCTTCCAAAACTGGCAAGAAACTGAAGTTTTCTGCTAGAGGAAGTGATCCTATTGTTTTAAAGAGGGAAACCTTCAACCATAAAAGGGAGGTCTCACCCCGCATAAAAGGTAAAACTTCAACCTGAAAAGGGAAGTCTCAACCTGTGATGGTTTAAGGATGACCAACAAATCTAGAATTCTTAATGTAATTCCTGGAACTCTTCCAAAACTGGCAAGAAGCTGGAGTCTTCTGCTAGAGGAAGTGTTCTCAATTGTGTTCCTGAAATTCTTCCAAAACTGGCAAGAAGCTAAAGTCTTCTGCTAGAGGAAGTGTCCTAGATTGCCAACTGAAGGCATGTTTATGGGCATCTTTGTCTCTGGCTACAACTCTGAAACTGGTGTAGCAGGTTGTGGCTCAGGCTCACTTGATGTGACTTTGAAGCTTGTAGATGACCATCATTTCCCCCCCTGTCCGATACAAGGTGAGAAGATGGAGAAAACTCAGCTGCAAGACTTTTCAATACTCTAGAACAAGTTCTCACCTGTGTTTGGAATATCTTCTTGGCTGTTGATGCCCATTGCCAAGAAGCGATCCATCCAAGATGAATCTTTGTTCTTGTAGGATGTTTGTTTTTGAAGCATCTGTGTGAAGAATGGCTAGTTTTATGACAGTTCTTACATGGATGAAGATCAAAACAGTGATCTTTCAAATGGCCAACTCAGTCACAGTGTTGGCATTTCACGATCTGTTGTTGTTGTTGTGGAAGAGGGGCAGAATCTGGAACAGCTGGAGGTGAACTGTCATGAGGAGCAAGTGAACTGTCATGAATGAATCCAACACTCTGAAACTGAATGGGCTTTGAGTAGTCTGGAATATGAAAGGACAAGTCCTTGTCATATCCAAGACCAGTTCTGTGCTTGTTGTGGACAAGATGTTCCCAAGGTCTAATGATAGGCTTGGGAAGTGCAGACTGAGTTTCTGCATCTGCATGTACAACTGCTACTTTATTGGGCACTGGATCTGAATGAGCTTCAACAATATTGTCTTGATGTTTATGGGAGTCTGTTTCAATGTTCTGAACAAAAACAAGTTCAGAATGATGACTCCATTGTTGTAATTCTGCTCGCTGTAGTTGAGATTCAAGCTGCAAAAAATCAATGTTTTCTTGTGCATGTTGTAAAGATGTTTGAATATCTTTGAGAGTGTCTTTGCTGACTTTAACTGTGCTTCCATCAGTAGATAATATTAGAGTTCTTAAAAACTCCAATAATCCATGAATTTTCTCCATTATTCAAACAATCAAATCAATAAATGAGCACGTTTCCTACTTTCGTACCAAACCAGAAATCTAACTTGTAGAGCTCCAAAATTTGTGTAGCCTCTGTTAGAAAAGTTCATCAACCGTATAGCCTAAATTAAGTAAGCTCTTGTTTCCAAGCTCAAGCTGCCAACTAGAAATAAGAAATCCTTTTTGTTTCTCCTGGTTAATGGCGTATGGGAGCAACCATAATTAAAAACACACCATAATGTGAGAGACCCTTTACATAGAGTCACATGAGACAACGTTACTTAAATGGACAACGGTGGTATATGGACAGCATATGGTTAATGCATATGGAGGTATGAGTGCGAGGACATCGTTAAAAGCAGCGCAATGTTATACAAGGAAACAAATAGAAAACAATGGTATATTAATGAATGGAGACAGCGTAAATATCAATGACTAGAGACAACGTTAAACTAATACCAATAATTGAGACAACATATGGTTAACGCTGCGATATCACAAGAATGGCCTCAAACTCTATCCATCATCTCCTGCTCTGGGTTTCTTGATAACAAAAATATCTGTTGGAAATTCAACTAGAAAAACAAAACGCAGAAACCTGGTGAAGATGCAAATGTGCTACCACCAAATCCAGGTGGTTTATTACCAAAAGGAATGGAAGACGATGTAGCTGGTGTAGATGCAATAGATGCTTGACCAAAGGCAATTGTTTGACCACCTGAAAGTGCAATCATAGAATCGACCCACAGTTTATGGCAGCGTATGGCTCTCCTTTTAATGGAAAAATCGGCCCCAACTTGGTTTGGAAACTTGATGCCCTCGTGGGTATTCTTCAGCCTGATCGTTTAGAGGCAAAGATTTAGCAAGCACACAGTGTTCAACATCGTTTCCCTTGAAGTGTCGTTGCAGCTCTGACTTAATAATATACGTTGCCCAGTGATGAATACTCCGAAATTCTCTTGTGATGGCCTTGGCATCCCCACATAGAACTTACAACAGTCCTGGTATCATTAACAATCCCTTCGTCTAATGGCCACGAGGTGGCATGCGGTCCCACAGGGAAGCTACAACTGCGTTGGTGTACGTAAAGATGGTCTTCGTCTTCTTCAATCTGCCCTTTAAAATTCAGAAACTTGCTTAGGAATTCTCATACCCAACGTAACTAAAGTTTGTTGTCTGTGGTAGACTTCACCCCAACAATTCATACGCTCTTGACTTCAAGCAATACACAACCTAGATTGTATATGATAACTTTGACAGTGAATTCCACATTCAACAAAACAAATTCTGATCCAGGGATGTTTTCTGAATCGGTTAATGATAGGTCACGCCAATAATTTGCTCACGGGCTCCTCCATACAATAGCTGAATGACCATTCTGGAATAGAGACAATTCGACCTCTAAATTTAATTTGATGCAACAAAGAGTGACTGGATTAATTCCCCTTTTGGCTATTAATTCGTCCCATCAGCAAAGGTGCTTATGACTGCAATTGATTAAGAAAGAACAACTCTCAGTTAATAGGCGGCTACCGGTTCTGGGCAACGAATCCGATGATTGGATTACACTCGAGCACAATCCACTATCACCTAAAGCGTCTTGACCATGGCAATACGAGTTGAAATTCCTCCCTGTCGGATGCTGCAAAACTGAATGTTCTTTGCAGGATAGAGCCACCACCACCTCGTGAAACAATCACAAACTTAGACCGGCTCAATCACATGAGCTCTGAATCGTTCATTCATGCCACTGATACCAAATGGGCAGCGTACTAATGTAATAGACAGCGTTAACTTTGATCGTTGTTTCACCGATCAGCGATGCGTCCATGCAACGCTTCAAAGGCCGTAAACGTTCCAATTTCGCCACTTACAGCTTTAACACGCTGATTTGAGCCTCGGAGAAACAAAAGTTATGCTAGGAGCTTCTACACATTGGTAGAATCTTCTATCAATTTACCAGAATTACGAATAAAACTCTCGAATTTGAGCATTGAAACTCCCATTCCTATACTTCGCCAGTTAGATTTCTGTTATCTTGGACATGGGCCATGCATTAACAATCAACAGTCATCAACGCACATTCCAACGTTCACTTCATTATAGCGCTAGAGCAACATACGCACACACCAAACTATTCAATGCAGAAAGCAGAGAATAATGACAGGAAAATAGCAGAGGTGTCAGGATGAAGGGGAAACAAAGGGCGTTACTGTGCATAAGATAGAACAGAGCAGAATGATATGATGTTCTGATGATAGTACTGAAAAGAACTGTTTGGTAACCGGCGTGAGGCTTTATGATGGCTACACAGAGCAGAATATGGAGCGTTGCTACCAGGTGAGGGATAGCAAAACGCTGCGTATGGGAATGCAACAGTCCAGCAAGACAATCCAATCTTCAACGCTTTTCGAAATAATTGGAGAGGTCGGTTCGTAGACTAGATTCGACTATGCAAATTCATTGGGACAAGCTACAAACGGTTCAATGGAGCAGAGCGGTGGCAATAATTAATGTCAGCAAATTAGCAGAGCTCAAGTGCGCAGGAGCGTTAAGTTTCCTTGGGAAGATAAAATGCCCAAGCCAGAATAGGAATTCTGAGACTTTGTTTTAAATCAAAACCAGCGTTACATATTAAAATTGCATGAGATGCCAGGCCAGCGTTTTCAATGAGATGTCAGCCGAGCCAGCGCTGATATAATGTATATGGACAGTGTGTCAGAGACCAAAAATAGAGACCAGGCACAAGCAAAGGAGGAAGGTCAGAACTAGTTTCAGATTTGACAACACTGACATGTGCAGAGTGCGCTCAATAAAATGGAACGGCTAAAGGAGTCTATAATCATCATTATGCACAAAACTGAACAAGTAAATGTAGAAAACTAAATGTTCAGCTTGATTAGACCATAAAACTCATGGAATGCCACACATCATAAAACTCAATAAAACATAGAAGCGTTGGTTTACATAGGCCACAAAAACAAGTGGCTTACACAATATTGAGAAAGTTATGAACGTACCAGCTCCGATACCATGTTAAACACACATGGGAGCAAGAACAATATGAAAGATAATCAGGAGAGTACAATTTTTATTAACAAGAGATATACATTTATAGTACATTATGTGACCATTGGGTTTCACATCCCAAGGTCTCTTGGACTCCTTTTGTCCATTCGGCTTCCACACTAACCCATTGAGGATTAGGTGTCCAACAATTTTGCTGCATAATGACCTATTTTACCACATTTAAAATAGATAGGAGGATACTTGCCTTTAAGCTTAGATCATTTCTTCAGCTTTCATATAAATTGAGCCAATTCGGATTCCACATCTGACTCATCACTACAGTCATTCCTTTCTTTCTCCTTCTTTGACCTTGAGGCCTTGAATGCTGCATCTTGGGAGCTTGGGACACATTTCCTCATTTCATAGGTAGTGAGAATTCCATGGAGTTCATCCATTTTGAGGGTATCTAGATCCTTCGCTTCTTCTATAGTGCTTATTTTGGAGTCAAACCTGTCTGGAAGAGACCTTAATACCTTTTGAACAATGGTACTTTATTCAACTTTTTTTTCCAATCCTTTCAGGGAATTTACCACTTCAGCTACTCGGAGGAGATATGCTGCAATATCTTCTTCATCTTCCATCCTCAAACTTTCAAATTGTCTTCTGTGAGTTTGAAGCTTTGCCTTTTTGACTTTTGAGTTTCCATCGTACAAGCCAACTAGCTTCTCCCACATTTCTTTGGCCGAGGTACAGTGCATGATTTTTGTAAACTCGGAATCAGTGATTCCACTAGTGATGGAGTTCATGGCCTTTGCATTTGCAATGTAGGATTTCCTCTCGTCTTGGTCTGTTGGAAGAGTGGAAGTAGTTTGTATTCATTTTGAAAAAAATGCCAGACTTCAGGTCCAAGGGACATTAAGTAGTAAGTCATTATTTTCTTCCAGAAACCAAAGTTAGTGCCATCGAACAAAGGAGGTCTTCCTGATGCTTCGTGGTTTCTCATCATGGCTGCGGATCCTTCTTCAAGTTGTTAGGCTAGTATGAAGAAGCCTGCTCTAATACCAATTGTTGGAAATACTAAGGGGGGGGGGGGGGTGAATCAGTATTTCTTACAATTTTTTTTTTTAATTGTTCTAGTGATTGCCAACAACCTATATAGATATGTATATGTATACACAGAACACAGAAATCAACAGTTGAATTTAATGCTTTTATTAAAACTCAAGACAGTGCAAAGAAATAAATACAATATAAGTATAAATCTGATTGTGAATAGTTGCCAAGCTCCAACTTGGACTTCAGTGAGGCTCCAACCTCCAGAGCACCAACTCTGTTTTGTAGTGGTTATGCACTTAGGAGCACCTACCCCAATGACTTCAGTCCTATTCAGTTCTGAGGCTCCAACCTATTGGGCTCCAACCCAACCTTGGTATAAACAGGTATGCTGCTGCACTCTATTCAACTGAGGTTGTCTCACTCCTGCTCTCCTGCCTCTGCTGCTTCTGCTGCCTCTATAGCCTCCACTTCTTTTTCTGTCTCTTTTGCCTCTGTTGCTTCTACTATCTCACCCTCGGGTTCTTCACCACCATAATCATGCCAACAATTCTCTGTTTCTACTATTTTATACATTCCCGTGCCTTTTTCCATTCGTTTCCACTCACACCGTCTCTTAGGATTCCTCCTCAGCTGCTGTCGTTTCCTCTGACTCACTTGATCTTTCAGCTTCCCTCCTTCATCACTGTGACCAATTCTTCTCATTACTGTCTTTGTCTTCTATTTGTCCTTCTGAGGAATTTATGGGTACTTTTGGGACTAATCTGGAGTATGAAAGCCACTCTAATGATTGTTTGAGATAGAGATTGTGCTCAAAGAAATAAGCTGGGCCAAAAAGTGACCCACTAGCATTCTCTGGTGAGTGAAGAAGTTTCCCGGCAGTATGCCGATGAATGCCGAGCTGTCTAAATGCGATTAGGTAAGGATTTTATAAATTATTATTTTGGAAGAGGCTTCAGCCGGTAGCACCAATAAACGACGGACATGTCTCTATTTTCTACCTTTGAAAGACTTCTGATAATAAAATATATAAGCCCAAATTTCTGAACGGTCGTAGCAGAACACTTCGGATTCGAGATGGATAGCAATTAGGTTGAATAGTGGTCACAAGGTATTCATATCATCCAATGCTTCAATACACTCTTTGAGAAAGGGTTTAACAGCAGAACCTCAATTGTTCTAGCAGTACAACCAAGTTAATTCATTTGCGGCGGAACTTGAAGAGAGCACAAGAGAAATCCAGAGAGTGCAAGAGCTAAATACCATAATTTCTGAGATGGACCAGCCATTGACCATTTCCTCTGTCATAATAGTGGGAAACCTCTGTAATTAACCATCCGCCTTGATCTCCACCGTTGATCGCCCATGATTCGAAGGTCTCCGCTATGTTACCGCACGTTTAAGCCCCGCGCACTTTCCTCGTCATCTGATCATCCGTCGCACGATCGGACGGTAGTCGCAAGCCCTAATCGTGCGACTTGCGCGCACGTTAACCCTCAGGGGTGGTGGTTTTTATCTGCCACACGTCGTGATCTTACAGGATCGCACCATCATATATGGATACTACCGAGCCCCGGTAAGCGGTGCGGGGAAACTGCCTGCCGCTCGAAATCGCTATTTTCCCGCGCATTAATCTATGTGCATCTTCTGCCTCCGTCAACCATCAGATCTGCCGCGTCCAGATCCAATGGCTTTCGTTCCTCCATCCATATTTCCTCCCAATACCTCCTTCCGATGTGATCTCCACCGTTGATTTATATGATCCAACGGCTCACGATGCACTCCTGATAGCATTATCTGTGGTATATTTGCTCCTCTTGTCTCCATCTGCTCTGATGGCTCAATGTGCTCCTCTTCTTCGGCTCTGTCTGCTCCTCTCGTCTATATCTGCTCCTCGAATATTGTCCTATTGACATCAATGAAAATCTGTGTCCAACAGGAACACCTTCTCAACAACTGTAATTACACTTCTAGGCTTTGGGATGCTTTCACCAACATCTTTCAATAGTCGGACAGGAACAAAGAGAGTATTACAAACACCCTAATCAGATGGAGAAGACACTTTTTGGATAATGAAGTTCTCAACCTAGCTTGGGCTCTCATGCCAAGTTTTATTATTTGGAATTTATGGAAAGAAAGGAACAAGAGAATCTTCAAAGAGGAAAAGAGTCATGCTCTCAACCTGTTTGATCAAATCTTAAAGCAGATCAAGGAAACGGTCAGCTCTTTAATCAGAAATCTTCCCAAAATTCCTCCCTCAGGTGCTGACCTTCGAACTCTCAGGCTGTTAGGACTGCAGGAGATCATCCTAACAGACCAGAACAAAATAGCTAACAAAGAGGTTTCCGAAAAGGAGTACTGGCAACCTCCTCCAAGAGGCTTTTTGAAATACAATGTCGATGGGGCCTCAAAGGGTAACCCTGGTATAGCTGGCTATGGGGGAGTTCTGAGGGATGAAGCAGGTAACATCCTCTCACTTTTCCACTGTCACTTAGGAAGAGCTACCAATAACATGGTAGAATTAATGGTAGAATCCAACACTAAAAATTCCAAAAAATCGCATTAAAAACAACTTCATTTTAAAATATTAATTAAATTTATATATTCAAATATCATTTAAATATAAAATTATAGCTATTATTAAACATTAATAATTTAAAAATTTTCATACTAATTGTATTTTTATATTAAAAAATATATTTTAAATAATAAAAAATTATCATTTTAAAAATAATTATTTCAAAATAAATAATCAAATTATTTAAACTTATTCTTATTTGTAAATTTATTACGAGTAGTTTTCTAAGTACAAATCAACATTACTAAAAAACAAACTTGTTACTCCAATATTTCCACATATAAATAAACATATTTAAGCCAAAGTTATAACCTCGTACTTTATTTAACACTTTTTCTACCTATCAAATATTTACAACAATAAGCAGCAATGAACTAATATATTGGTTTACTTGGGCCTCCTCTAATGTAAGAAATGAAGCATGAAAGCAATTTTTGGTAAATGTTTCATTTCAAATTTGAGAACATGCTATAGAAACGGGATACATATTAGTGAATGTTTCATTTCAAATTTAGAATATGCTATAGAAATGGGATATATATTTATTTATAGTAGATATATTCCAAGGTAGACTAATTTCTCCCACAGCCCAATTTGCATTAATCGTAAGATTCAATTTGGTATTAATTATAGACATTAAGATTTTCATTGGGTGATTTGGGAGGTGAAGATGGTATACCTGTCATCACCTCAAGAATTAGGTGGGGAGACGTGCTTGTCACCCTATTGATGAATGCAACAGATTTTGCATTCGATATACAAC
Organism: Pinus tabuliformis; assembly: GCA_031772625.1. Classification (NCBI taxonomy): domain Eukaryota; kingdom Viridiplantae; phylum Streptophyta; class Pinopsida; order Pinales; family Pinaceae; genus Pinus; species Pinus tabuliformis. The sequence goes on from CM062808.1 coordinate 628,639,050, forward strand.
GTAGGTTAATCGCATTAAACATTAATCAACCTCCTCCCACGTGTAATGTGTGATTTGCGGGGTTGGTGTTTGGATACGGGTAGTTTCCTAGAGCCCTCCTGCGTTGTTTCATGATGTCTTTTGCTCCTTATTTTGGTGGCGTCAGACTTGTGTGTTTCGCTCTTCTTTGTTGTTGTTTTTGTGTGTTTTATTTTTTTGTTGTTGTTTTTATATTGGTAGTTGTTTTAAAAGTCGTAATGGGGAGATGTGGGTAGTATTTGTAAATGAGTGCATATATTTAAATCCTGTTTCAATAAAAAAAAATTAGGATTAACAAAACCAAAAATGCATGTTTTTTTATTCTTTATCAAATTCCACAATAATAAAAGTAATAAATTTACTTGAAAAATAATTTATTGAATTTATTATGATAAATTAAGTGAAATGGTTAGTAGCTTTTGTAGCCATAACAAAATCTAGAGTTACATTTGCATTGGATTTATATTGGGCTGTAAATTATTATAATAATAATGGTATATACTTTATTATATTTTCTTAGCACATATTGGTTGTTCCAATAAATTTTTCGAAAAGAATGATAATGGAAATACACGAATACACAAGTAAGAAAAATCTCTCAACAAACAATTGCAGCATAAATTTATTATACTAGAAATTGTACGAGATGTTGCAAAGGAAACATTGTAAGGTAGTAGTGTAGGAAAGAGTAGCATTAAACTGTTACTTTTCCATGATGCTAATGAAGTGTCACCAGATGTTGCCAAAGGGTCTAAGTGGAATTTTGGATTTTAGTTAAAGAGGAGGTCTCAAGAATTGCATCGTTGACATGACTAGAGTATCCACAATATCAAGTTCTGTCTTTTTCGTTATATAGTGTAGTTGCCAAAGAATGTACTGTAGAGATAACATAGTTCTCTATCCTTATCAATTATTGACTAGAAGACTTTGATTTGGTCTTTTGGTTAAACATCCATATGTATTTTCACTGGAAACACTTATATTTGCAGTATTAGCCTACTTGAATGGTTGGAATCTATCCACACCCTATTTGTATATGCCAACTTTACTTGGGATTCAAGATTTCTTGCAATTGATATAACTCTCCTGGGTTTCATTTAAATCCATTTACATTGTCCCCTAATTCAAATGCTAGCAAACATTTGTATCATTCTCTTTTTGATCAGTCTGTGGACCGAATCAGAGTGACCTGCATTAAATGCTTTTCGATAAATTATAATAAGATCAAGTTGAAGCCAAAATATGAATCTTTTGAACTCAAGTATGTTGAAAATCTCAAACTACTATACTCTACCACAAGTATGGTAAATTTGAATAATGAATATCAACACATTTGGTCTTTGAATCGTAGAGACGACTATGAGCATATAGTAGGATACCAAAGTCCTTTTAATTGATGATATCAACAGCCCAAAAATTATTATTAACCAAAACATCATTATTAACCAAAAATCATTATTAGGATTTAATATTACAAAAATCATCTATAACCAAAACAATAAATCTGTCAACTACATTTGGCAATTATTATGGAAATGGTTTATACCAAACAAAGGAATGTATTTCCTTCTGCTCACATGATAATGGATCAATTGAGGTAGCAAATTGCACTATGATTCAATTGGTATGTATATTCAATTAGAAACATTCAAATATAATAAAGTTCGTTGCCCACATTTAAAAGATTCATAATAAAATTCAAGAAGATTAATATAATAAAATTCATTTAACTTTCACCCAAAAATTTGAACTAATCGTCTCTTCAACTGAGAGTTACATTAAAAATCAATACAATTATGACCCATGATGATGTAATGATCATCCCTGTGATGTCCCTGAACGACGAATAACTTCTATAACCTACTTATATTATTTGTATAATTATGATTATAACACGTATTATTACAATATCATATATTTTTGAAAGGAAAATTTTTCACTTTAAAAACAAAAACATAAGCATAAATTAGGTAATTGAGCCAAAGGAAAGTTGGTCATTGAAGATATGTTTCTTAAGTGACAACGGTGATTGTCATAGTAGTTTTCTATGGGGTTGCGCCTTGTGAATTAGAGCTTTTAACATCTAATACAATTTGAAGTGTAATAGGCTTGAGTCACGATCAAGAATGCATATCGCATGGAGCAATAACCTGCGTAATAGTTTCACATGTCTCGTATGTCTATTGTTGGTCTCGTAGTAAAATTCAATTTCAAGGGTTGGAGCAAATTCTTCAATCATACCTATGGATATGGTCCAAGTATGATGGGGAGAGGAGCATCTTGATGACTCCTTGGGATGTGTGCACCAAGCCTAAAGATGACAATGGACTTAGCTTGATTGATGTTTCTACATACTTTTGCTACCACATTTGACTCATGTGATATTGTCTCTATGCCTCACTTATTTCAAGTTTCAATCTCATTCATCTTCCAAAGTATTTGGGCAGCTTGGAAATCCATGGATGTTTTGGTTCATTGGTCTTGGGAGGGCAGCAAGGCAAGTTGGAACTTAGCTTGTCACCCCATCTGGTGTTGGAGGGTGCAGGGTCAGTGTCATGTTAATACACCCCATTTTAAACCTCTAGAATAGAAAGGATATTTTCTTTTGGGGGAATATCTTAGATTTGATCTCACACTCCTTATAGGACTAGTGTGTTCTTGCTTAGGAGTTTGTTTTGATGGACTCAGATACCCTATTAATTATGAAGTTAAGAGATGTCATCCTGAAGGCCAAGGGCCAAGTTTATCATATATTTAATAAAGAATTCCAGTTTAATAATTTTTAATAATTTAAAAAAAATATAAATTAAATTATTTTTATAATAAAAAATTATTGAAAATTTAACTTTATTTATTTTTAAAATTAAAAAAAAAGTTTTATATTTTTTTCTTTCTAAATATGCTAAAAATTTAAAAATTAGTAAAACATAAATAAATTTTCCCAAAACTAAAGGGGTTGGATTTAAGGGTGGAGAGTGAGGAGTTTTTCACCATTAAGCAAGGATTAATTCTCCAACCCTCAAGCTATGAGGCTCATTGAGATAGTGGTTAAAGATGTTGTTGCACCAAAAGAGACTATATTAAAAATGGTTTCATAGTCACTTCGCATATGAGTGGATCCACGTTCACCCATATATCTATTTTTAAAACCCCACTAAGAATGGACAAAAACGAAAAAAATGAACAAATTAAATCATAGACTATCGATATTTTCATGTCATCTTGTTATTTTAATATTATATAATCTAATATTAATTTAATTGAAAACTAATAACAAGAATTTTTCAAAATCTTATAAATATAAATAATTTGAATAATGGTTAACCATTTTGCAAAACCTTATCTCTTTTCAACCCTATCTCCTGCCCCCTGTGGTCTCAATGGCCAACTAAGAAGGGGCTCCTCGCCCCCCTCCTTTTCCTGTCAATGTTATTGTAGAAGCCTTTCAGGCGTTGATTGCTTCACTCTTTAAGAATCAGAAGATAAAGTTATTAACTTCCAAATTTGTGAGGATGGTCAAAAACATACCATACATACCAATCCCCTCAACCTTTTTTCATTTCACGCTTACATTTATGGATCCTGCATTTACTAGGAAATTTATTAGAATGTGGTTATCTCCTAAATTTATTGAACCATAGGCAGAGAAAAACTAGAAAGAAAATATGAATGGCGGATTGGGCATATAAGTAGTATCCATTGGATATTTCGCATTTTTTTTAATCAAAGGAAGACAAGGAAATCATCTTCAGAAATGGCCCTTATTTATTTGGGGAAAGAGGGATGTACTTGAATAGATGGTTGTTAACTTTGATCTAGTAGAAGATATTCCAAATGTTGTTCTAGTCTATGTAAATTTACCAATGATTCCTCTTTCATGATGGGTAGATGACTGTCTCAGGGCGATCATAAATGGAGTTGGTAGATACATAGAAAGAGCAAAACCCAAAGGTGAGAAATTCGGTTGTCTCAGGATATGTGTTGAGATCGATTTGGAAAAGGGGTTTCCAACACAAATTTTCCTCACAATGGGAGATTGGAAACATTGCCAAGTTATGGACTATGAGTAGCTTTGATTCAAGTGTTGTGTTTGTCAAGTTTATGGACACTTTGATCGATATTTTGATGCAGGAGCATTCGACTTCCAAATCAAAATGTGTTTTGACTAGACTAAGGGGTTTTGTTTACAAAGGGAGTTGGTTACCTAATTAAATATAATGATTATTCCTCTAGATAGATCTAAATAATATTTGAGTTAGAGAGGAATGAGGGAAGTTATATCTTTCTAGGAAAATTAAAGGAATAAGGGAAGTTATATCTTTTTAGATTTAGAGGATCTAGTTTAGGTGAGGATTCTTTGGATCTGAGCTAAATTAGTGCAGATTCCCTTTGTATTTAATGATGTAAATTAATAATTAGAAAAAAATGTATGTGGTGTACAAACAAAGGAAAGTGACTGAGTCTTGTGAAGCCAGAATCTGGCTTAGAGCCAAGGTTGGCCAAATAAAGAAAATTGGGCCATCAAGGCACAAAATTATATGCATACAACTATTTTGAATTAAATAGAGTTGATGTCATTATGGCGTTTATTGATTGTCTCTATGTGAATGAATGAATATAAGACTTTCAAAATTCATGTGAATCCTCAAATTAATGTTATATTTATGTACAAATCTGTCATATGAGTGATATTGATTATGTATTAAGGATTAGAGATAATTTCAATGCTCTGCAAGAACGCTATTATACATAGGTATTTTGTGTGAAAAAAATTGTTTGTGGGTGTAAATAATATTGATATCGTTGAACATAAGAGAGGTAACATGGTCAAATGAGGATGTATGGATGTCAAGAAAATAGTAAACAATAGAAAAGGTAATTGTATGAAGCAACATTCCATCAAATGATAGGGTGGTTCATTGTTCTACGATGGGATCACATGAAGGATGACCTCTTCACTATCAGGTTAATTGATGAACCTTTAGAACTTTACATGCATGCAATTCCTCTTGGAGAACATGTTTGTCATATTTTCTTTTAGATCATAAGTGAATAACTAAGAAATCATTTGGATAATCCATTTAGATAGGAAGAGTTTGGGAAGTGGGGCATTTCCAAATGCTAAGATAAGAGGTGATAGTCCATCTATGTGTGCTAAGAATTGATCAAACCCAACATCAATTAAACTGCTACAGAGAATTGAAGAAATAAGCATCCAACACCTATAAACCTAGGAGAAGTTTGCATCACATATGTAGTAAATTACTATGGAGAGTAATAGGTAGAGGATCATTATTTCTAGTATCATTGGTATCCATTATTTTTCCATGCATTTAGCTATGAACTAAATAAAATGTCAAAGTTATTTTAAATTCCCAATTCCCATCAAAATATTAAGAGTGTTTGTCAAAGGAAATCTTATGAATCGAGCAAATGACCTAGCATATGTGCAGAAAGCATTACCTAGGAAACATTTTTTGCACATGAATTGACCTGAAGGATGCATTGATTGGACATAACATGTTTTTCATGTTTTCTTTTAGATCATAAGTGAATAACTAAAAAATCATTTGGATAATCCATTTAGATAGGAAGAGTTTGGGAAGTGGGGCATTTCCAAATGCTAAGATAAGAGGTGATAGTCCATCTATGTGTGCTAATTATTGATCAAACCCAACATCAATTAAACTGCTACAGAGCATTGAAGAAATAAGCATCCAACACCTATAAACCTAGGAGAAGTTTGCATCACATATATAGTAAATTACTATGGAGAGTAATAGGTAGAGGATCATTATTTCTAGTATCATTGGTATCCATTATTTTTCCATGCATTTAGCTATGAACTAAATAAAATGTCAAAATTATTTTAGATGCCCAATTCCCATCAAAATATTAAAAGTGTTTGTCAAAGGAAATCTTATGAATCGAGCAAATGACCTAGCATATGTGCAGAAAACGTTACCTAGGAAACATCTTTTGCACATGAATTGACCTGAAGGATGCATTGATTGGACATAACATGTTTTTCATGTTTTCTTTTAGATCATAAGTGAATAGCTAAGAAATCATTTGGATAATCCATTTAGATAGGAAGAGTTGGGGAAGTGGGGCATTTCCAAATGGTGAGATAAGAGATGAGAGTCCATCTATGTGTGCCAATAATTCATCAAACCCAATGTCAATTAAATTGCTATAGAGCATTGACCAAGTAAGCATCCAAAATCTACAAACCATGGAGAAGTTTGCATCACATATTTAGTAACTTACTATGGATAGTAACGGGTAGAGGATCATTATTTCTAGTATCATTGGCATCCATTATTTTTCCATGCATTTATCTATGAACTAAATAAAAGGTCAAAATTATTTAGATGCCCAATTCCCATCAGAATATTAAGAGTGTTTGTTAAAGGAAAACCTATGAATCGAGCAAATGACCTAGCATATGTGCAGAAAGTATTACCTAGGAAACATTGTTTTTTATATGAATTGAATTGAAGGATGCATTGATTGGGCATAACATGTATGTCATATTTTCTTTTAGATCATAAGTGAATAACTAAAAAATCATTTGGATAATCCATTTAGATAGGAAGAGTTGGGGAAGTGGGGCATTTCAAAATGGTGAGATATGAGTTGAGAGTCCATCTATGTGTGCCAAGAATTGATCAAACGCAATGGTGATTAAACTGCTATAGAGCATTGACCAAATAAGAACCCAACATCTACAAACCCTAGAGAATTTTGCATCACAAATAAAGTAACATACAATGGAGAGTAATAGGTAGAGGATCACTATTTCTAGTATCATTGGCATCCATTATTTTTCCATGAATTTATCTACGAACTAAATAATTTTTTTTTTTTTTAGATGCCCAATTACCATCAAAATATTAAGAGTTTTTGTCAAAGGAAAACCTATGAATCGAGAAAATGACCTAGTATATGTGTAGAGAGCATTACCTAGGAAACATTGTTTTGGACATGAGTTGACCTTAAGGACGCATTGATTGGACATAAAGGCCTAATAATGGAGAGAAATAAGATCAAGAACTAGAAATTCACAATTTGAAGTCACTATAAATTCTACTCAATTGAAGGAGATCAGTGAAAATTTTATAGTGTTGGCAATGGAGAAATCAACTAGGTATGTAAGAAATGTATCATTTGCACTAGAGAAAGTATCTTGTATCATGTAGAGTGAAATTTTGGATATTAAATAGGCTAATTTTGAAGGTTGCATCATTGGGTATCAGAGCAAGTATGCTCTTTGGAAAGAGATACACAACAAAGTAATGCTATCTAGGAAGAAAAAAATTAGAGCTCGAGATACTTACGAGTTAGGAGAAGGAAGATAAGAATAGGCCTAGTGATGTCAGAAGATATGCAGATAAGGGCAGTTCTAGCAAGTGAAGTTATGTAGAATTGTAGAATATAGTGTTAGCGAGAGCTAAATAGAGCTGAGGAAAATCATTGAATGTAGAGCGAATGGAGTTGGAGAGGTAAGGTTTGACGATATTTGAGTTTTGATTCTATCACAGTGTCTTCTCTATAGCTACCTGCTATATATATATAGCAAGTAGCTATCGAGAAGACACTGTGATAGTGGCTTATAGTTGGAAGTTTTGCCAAAGAGATTAGAAAGGGAAATATAAGGGAATCCTCATGGAATTTTGTTCACTATGATGTGAAGCAATATGGATTTACACCAATTATTGAGACTTGATCAAGAATTCTAATAATTTAGGGCTCGAATCTTAGGGAAAATGAGTTTGAATTTAGTAGTTGGAATCAAATAATCATATCTAAAGTTGATGAATCATCACATTATAAGCTTCGAAATTTGTATCAAAGAGAGCTTCTACTATATGTTTATGTTTTATAGGTGTTTGATTTTTTGAAAACTAGACAGAGAAATTAGTGATGCATTGTTGTTAGTAGAATGTAGATGGTTTGTTGGATTTAGATGGATTTAAATGAAGAGAAATAGTCCAGTAAAGAGGATTGATGATTGCAGAATAAGTTGGAAGAAGTGAATGACATGTAAAATATTTTATTAACGTGAAGTTTTTAAGACAGATAACCAAAGAAGGAAGAAATGCGGTGAAAAAAGTGGTAGCAAAGAAGTTGTAATAGAGAAAAAGGGAGCAGACAAAGCTCTCAGAATAAGCTTGTGGAAAACATATTATAGCAAGGGTGTTGTGAAGAAACTTTAGCTAGAGATTGAATCAAAGGCAACATTGAAAATTATTCGGAAGAAAGGATAGTAAGAAGGCTTGCAACAACCTAGAGCATGAAGTTCTCTTTGGTTCCATAGGAAAGGAACAGGAAGGTGCCAAAAGAATAATCTCAGACAAGAAGTTTGGTGACGTATCATATGTAAAAGTGAGGAGAAGTTTGCTACTACAAGGGTTGGTTGCAACTCACAATGGGCATGGAGAAGCTCACAAAATAAAGGTGAATAATGATAATGATAGAAAGTCAAAGAAGAAATCCAGAATAAAGCTACAACAAGGAGGAAATGAAAGCCAAAATAAACACTACAAAGCAGAGAATGAGTGATGAAGAAAGAGAAAGAGTTACTAGAGCTAAAGGGAGAGCTTAGAAAAATGAAGGAAAAATCTACAAAAGCAAACCAAAAGGCTGCAAAAGGAGATGATAAAATATTTTGAGAAAGAAATTTATGTAAGGAAAAGAGTAAAGTAACGTGTTAGAGAATTTTTTATTGAGAAGTTGATGTAGAGAGTAGAGGAAGAAGAAGCACTCATAGCAACTGAGTGTGGAGTGAAGGAAGTGACTTGTGAACTAGAGAAGGGACTGATCCTTAGAGAGGAAGATGATGATAGAGTGATGTCAAAAGCATCCCTTGAGACTAAACAATCTCATGTTTTTAGTTTTAAATATTTTTGTAGTGGTATATTTACAAGTGGAGCAGAAAAAATGGTGAAAACGGGTTTCCAACACAAATTTTCCTCACAATGGGAGGTTGGAAACATTGTAAAGTTCTAGACTATGAGTAGCTTCGATTCAAGTGTTGTGTCTGTCACGTTTATGGACACTTTTCTTGAGATTGTGATGCAGGAGAATTCAACTTCCAAATCAAAATGTGTTTTAACTAAACTAAGGGTTTTTTTTTTACCAAGGGTGTTGGTTACCTAATTAAATGTAATGATTCAATTATTCCCCCCCCATGTTTCAAAAGATTTTTAGAGAAATATGTATCTAGAAATGGAAATTGTAATCATATATATTCGTCTGGATAGATCTAAGGAATATTTGAGTTAGAGAGGAATAAGGGAAGTTAGATCTTTCTAGGAAAATTAAAGGAATGAGGGAAGTTATATCTTTTTAGATTTAGAGGATCTAGTTTAGGTGAGGATTCTTTGGATTTGAGCTAAATTAGTTTAGATTCCCTTTGTATTTAATGATGTAAATTAATAATCAGAAAAAAAAAAACGTATGTGATGTACAAATAGAGGAAAGTGAGTGAGGCTTGCGAAACCAGAATCTGGCTTAGAGACAAGGTTGGCCAAATATAGAAAATCAGGCCATCAAGGCACAAAAGTATATATATACAACTATTTTGAATTAAATAGAGTTCATGTCATTATGGAATTTATTTATTGTTTCTATGTGAATGAATGAATAGAAGAGTTTCAAAATTCATGTGAATCCTGGAACTAATGCTATATTTAGGTACAAATATGTCATATGGGTGATATTGATTATGTATTAAGGATTAGAGATAATTTCAAGGTTCTGCAAGAACGCTATTATACATAGGGATTTTGTGTGGAACCAAGCATTTGTGGGTGTAAACAATATTGATATCATTTAACATAAGAGAGGTAACATGGTCAAATGAGGATGTATGGATGTCAAGACAATAGTAAACAATAGAAAAGGTAATTGTATGAAGGAATATTCCATCAAATGAGATAGTGGTTCATTCTTGTATCATGGGATCACATGAGGGATGACTTCTTCACTATCAGGTTAATTGATGAACCTTCAGAACTTTACATCTATGAAATTCCTCTTGGAGAACATGTTTGTCATATTTTCTTTTAGATCATAAGTGAATAACTAAGAAATCATTTAGATAATCCATTTAGATAGGAAGACTTGGGGAAGTGGGGCATTTCCAAATGGTGGGGTAGAGTTTAGAATCCATCTATGTCTGCCAAGAATTGATCAAACCCAACACCAATCAAACTGCTACATATCATTGACCAAATAAGCATCCAACATCTACAAACCATGGAGAAGTTTTCATCACATATGTAGTAACTTACTATGGATAGTAATGCGTAGAGGATCATTATTTCTAGTATCGTTGGCATCCATTATTTTTCCATGCATTTATCTATGAATTAAATAAAAAGTCAAAATTATTTTAGATGCCCAATTCCAATCAAAATATTAAGAGTGTTTTTCAAAGGAAAACCTATGAATCGAGAAAATGACCTAGCATATGTGCATAAAGAATTACCTATGAAACATTTTTTTGGACATGAATTGACCTGAAGGATGCATTGGTTGGACATAACATGTTTGTCATATTTTCTTTTAGATCATAAGTGGATAACTAAGAAATCATTTGGATAATCCATTTAGATAGGAAGAGTTGGGGAAGTGGGGCATTTCCAAATGGTGAGATAAGAGTTGAAAGTCCATCTATGTGTGCCAAGAATTCATCAAACCCAACGTCAATTAAACTGCTACAGAGCATTGACCAAATAAACATCCAACATCTACAAACCCTGGAGAATTTTGCATCACATATGTAGTAACTTACTATGGAGAGTAATGGGTAGAGGATCATTATTTCTAGTATCGTTGGCATCCATTATTTTTCCATGCATTTATCTATGAACTAAATAAAAAGTAAAAATTATTTTAGTTGCCCAATTCCCATCAAAATATTAAGAGTGTTTGTCAACGGAAAACCTATGAATCGAGCAAATGACCTAGCATATGTGTAGAAAGAATTACCTAGGAAACATTGTTTTGGACATGAATTGACCTGAAGGATGCATTGATTGGACATAACATGTTTGTCATATTTTCTTTTAGATAATAAGTGAATAACTAAGAAATCATTTGGATAATCCATTTAGATAGAAAGAGGTGGGGAAGTGGGGCATTTCCAAATGGTGAGATAAGAGTTGAGAATCCATCTATGTGTGCCAAGAATTTATCAAACGCAATGTCAATTAAACTGTTGTAGAGAATTTACCAAATAAGCACCCAACATCTACAAATCCTAGAGAAGTTTGCATCACATATATAGTAACTTACCATGGAGAGTAATGGGTAGAGGATCACTATTTCTAGTATCGTTGGCATCCATTATTTTTCCATGCATTTACCTATGAACTAAATAAAAAGCCAAAAAAAATTTAGATGCCCAATTACCATCAAAATATTATGAGTATTTGTCAAAGGAAAACCTATGAATCGAGCAAATGACGTAGTATATGTGCAGAAAGCATTACCTAGGAAATATTGTTTTGGACATGAATTGACATTAAGGATGCATTGATTGGACATAAAGGCCTAATAATGGAGAGAAATAAGATCAAGAACTAGAAAATTTACGATATGAAGTCACTATAAATTCTACTCAATTGAAGGAAATCAGTGAAAATTTTATAGTGTTGGTAGTGGAGAAATCAACGAGGTATGTAACGAATGTATCATTTGCACTAGAGAAAGTAGCTTGTATCATGTAGATTAAGATTTTGGATAATCAATAGGCTAATTTTTAAGGTTGCATCATTTGGTATCAGAGCAAGTATCCTCTTTGGGAAGAGATACACAACAAAGTAATGCTATCTAGGAAGAAAAAATTAGAGCTCGAGATAGTTACGAGTTAAGCAAAGGAAGATAAAAATAGGCCTAGAGATGTGAGAAGACATGCAATAGAGGATATGCAGATAAGGGCAGTTGTAGCAAGTGAGGTTATATAGAATTGTAGAAGATAGTGTTAGAGGGAGCTAAGTAGAGTCGAGGAAAATTGTTGAATGCAGAGCCAATTGAGTTGGAGAGGTAAGGTTAGACAATATTTAAGTTTTGATTATATATATACATATATATATACATATATATATATATATATATATATATATATATATATATATATATATATACATATATATACATATATATATACATGTATATATGTATATGTATACATATACATATACATATACATATAGCAGGTAGCTACTGAGAAGACACTGTGATAGTGGCTTACAGCTGGAAGAGTTGCCAAAGAGATTAGAAAGGGAAAGGTAAGGGCACCCTCATGCAATTTTGTGCACTATGGTGTGAAGAAATATGGAATTACACCAATTATTGAGACTTGATCAAGAATTCTAATCATTTCTGGGCTCGAATCTTAGGGAAAATGAGTTTGAATTTAGTAGTTGGAATGGAATAATCATATCTAAAGTTGATGAATCGTCACAATAGAAGCTTTGGAATTTCTACCAAAGAGAGCTTCTACTATATGTTTATGTTTTATAGGTGTTTGATTCTTTGGAAAATAGACAGAGAAATTAGTGATGGATTGTTGTTAGTAGAATATAGATTGTTTGTTGGATTTCGAAGGATTGAAACAAAGAGAAATGGTCCAGCAAAGAGGATTGATGATTGCATAATAAGTTGGAAGAAGTGAATGACATGTAAAATATTTTGTTAGTGTGCAATTGTTGAGAGAGATAACTGAAGACGGAAGAAATGCAATGACAAAAGTGGTAGCAAAGAAGTTGGAATAGAGAAGAAGGGAGCAGACAAAGCTCTCAAAATAAGCTTGTGGAAAAAATAGTACAGAAACCGTGTTGTAAAGAAACTTCAGCTAGAGACTGTTTCAAAGGGAACGTTGGAAGTTCTTTTGAAGAAAGAATTGTAAGAAGACTTGAACCTAGAGCAAGGAGTATTCGTTGGTTGTAGAGGAAAGGACCAGGAAGGTGCCAAAAGAATAATCTCAGAGGAGAAGTTTGGTGACGTATTGTATGGCGAGGTGAGGAGAAGTTTGCTACTACAAGGGTTGGGTTGCAACTCACAATGGGCATGGAGAAGCTCACAGAATAAAGGCTAATAATTACAATGATGGACAGTCAAATAACAAGCCCAGAAGAAAGTTGCAGTAAGGAGGAATTAAAGCTAGAGCAAATGCTACAAAGCAGAAAATGAGTGATGAAGAAAGAGATAGAGTTACCTGAGCTAAAGGGAAAGCTTAGAAAAATGAAGAAAAAACTACAAAAACAAACCAAAAGGCTACAAAAGGAGATGATAAAATATTTTGAGAAAGAAATTTATGTAGGGAAAAGAGTAAAGTAGTGTGTCATATAATTGTTTACTGAGAAGTTGATGTAGAGAGTAGAGGAAGAAGAAGCACTCAGAGCAACTGAGTATGGAGTGAAGGAAGTGACTTCTGAACCAGAGAAGGGACCGATCCTTAGAGAGGAAGATGATAATGTAGTGATGCTAGAAGCATCCCTTGAGACTAAACAATCTCATGTTTTTAGTTTTAATTATTTGTGTAGTGGTATATTTACAAGAGGAGATGGTTCTAATGAAAGAATTATGTGAGCAATATTTATTTTTCGACTTAGAAGATGGTGGAGCTATTGCAACAAAGAAAATTGAAGCAAAGCAAGCATCAGTTTCTGTCATAAAAGAGGATGGAATAACATCAATTTCTAGTGTGCAAAACTCCCATGGTTTTAGCTTCCTTGTACTCATGGATTTTTTATCTAATGCTTGAAGGCTATTGTAATAATTAGTTGTATTTTTTTATTTTTGTTATCTATTTGATCAAAGTTCTATGTAATGATAAACATAACTATATTTATCATGTAGTACTTAGTTTTTTGATATGAAATAAAAAGTAGTTATATTTAAAAGAAATAAAAAAATTAAAGATATAAATTAACTCAAAATCCAATGAATCATCTCAACTAATAACATTCTCTTTAAATAGTAATAATGTATTAATTTACAGTTATTAAATATCAAAATAATATATTTTTTTTAAATTATAATAAATTTTGCTTAATAAAACAAAGTCACTCAAACAAAAACTATATATTATTTAAAAATAATACTAAATACCAAATCACATAAAATTGTAAACACTTCAATAATGTTAAATCAAATTTGGAACCAACCGGCATGGCATCTTTATGGCTTCAAATTTCCAACCATCACTAATGCCATCCTCACATGGTCACTATCATTCATATGACACTTTCCGGAGAGAATTTAAATATACTTATCTTTAACGTGCTTCAATAAGTTAGATAAACTTATTTTTAATAGGAGTTGTCTATAATGCGACTTTTTGAAGATTCCGGTGACGGAATCCGGCGGAAGAAATTGAGGTCAAATCTTGATTTCTTGCAGTTAAAATGGTTTTTTAACTGCATATTTGGATTCAGCACCCTGAAAAACCCCTGGGACGCTTTCATTGTGCAGAAACTAGCTATCAAACTTGCGATTCCAATAAATTCCTGCCGGATTTCGACCGGAAAAATCCGCCGGAAAGGCTTTCAAAAAGTCGCGTTATAGACTATTTCTTTTTAATATGCCATTTTAGCTAGTTATCTGGAACAAACTACAATTTCAAATTCCGCATTGATTTTCGATTGGGTGGCCATGTGTGTTTCTTTCTCAAAATTTAATTTTATCAGCATCCTATCCAGAAATCCCCGTGCCATTGACTAACTATAAAGTGAAGTTTTGATTTTATCAGCATTCTATCTATAGATCCCTATGCCATTGACAGGGAACCCAAATTTTTGTGACATTTTTAAATGACAGAAAACCATGTTTTACTTATACTAATATGCAAAGTATTGATTTGCATTTATAGTTTTTTTTCGCGAGGGAATAAATTAATGATTATAATTCTGAAAATGAAAGTTCAACAAGCATTCACCTTTGCTCAAACAAAAGTACTTTTAATAAAATAATACTTACACATAATCACCATGGCTGTTTTCCAATTTCATCCTCTCAATTTGTATTTTATTTTAAAATATTAAGATTAAGCTTCCACAAAGTGTTGTAGAAGTAGATCTTGTATTTTTCTTTAGTCTATTGTATAATCTGTTGATCTATAGTGAGAATTTCTACATGGTATTAGAGCAAAGGTGATCAAGGCAAAGAACAGTATACAAGAAGGGAGAAGTTCAAAGTTTGAGGTTCCTGAATATATAAATCGAGTTCTTATCACATCTCAATTTCACCAATGGTGTTCAACGATTTAAGATTCGAGTATGCCCTTGATGGTAGCTTGAATTATATAGCCTCGAAGGATCGCATGGAGGCAGTGTTATAGGATAATGGTCTAAAGGACTTCATCGATCAAGAAGTCCCCAAGCCAACTAATGCTACTCAACTGGCAGAATGGAAGAAATGTGTGGCTAGAGCAAGGAGAATCCTCTTGGAGGGAGTTCGAGACCACAGTGTCTCGAGCGTCCATGGGAAGGAGACAGCGTTTTCGATGTGGAAAACATTGAAAGATATATATCAAAATAGCAGCAATCAGAGGAAGCTGGCACTAAAAGACAAGCTTCGTAAGATTAAGTGTGAAAAGGGTGACATGATCTCTACATATCTAAACAAGCTCACCACCTACAAGGATGAGCTTGGAAGTGTAGGGATCACGACCACTGATGATGACATGGTGAGTCTTGCACTCCTCGATTTTCCTAAGAGCTAGCATAGGTACTAAGACTCGGTTAATGGAAGAGAAAAACCGCTAGATTGGGAACGCCTTTGGTCAGATCCGATGTGGGAGGAAATAAGAAGAAGCACCAGAGATGGATCCTCATCGAAGCATGATGATGAGGAAAATCTAGCCTTAGCGAGTAAGGTGAGGAAAGGGAAAGGGAAGGCGTCCCATCCCAAATCCGGTTCTTCCCATGGTGGGAAGAAGATTGACAAATCGAAAGTGTGATGCTTTCATTGTGATGAAGTGGGCCATTATGCCATGAATTTTCCACAGAAGAAATCCAAGAAGGGTTCCTTGAAGGGATCTGATGGTGAGGCACTGGCCTCAGAGTTTGAGCTGGATTTCTTGCTTACGGCATGCATGGTTTCATCCATGGTGGGATGTTTGTGGTCCCTGGATAGTGGAGCTTCATTCCACATGTCAGATGACAAGAATATTTTGAGTACCTTGGAGGAGAAGGATCTCCGAATGCTGATCGAGATGGACCATGATGTAAAGTACCATGTTTCAGGTGAAGGTATGGTTGTGTTTCAAAGGGAGCATGGAGCTCCCCTCACCTTGACTGATGTAAAGTATGTATCAGGTCTGAAGAAGAATCTTGTGTTTGTCGCTATGTTAAAAGATAAAGGCTATGATGTAGTCTTTAGTAAAAAAAAGGTATTTGTTATGAAACCAGCTCAAGAAAAGATAGAAAAGATAGATCAACGCCTTAGAATTTAGCCTCTTCGAGGGGGCAACCTCCTTTACATTACATAAATGAACAATTCTTGGATGATACAAATGAAAAGACCTCCTTTATATATATAGGGGTCTAAGGGGTCGTAACATAATCAGAGCCGACATAACAATAATAATGTAAGGGCACAATAATAACAATAGTGGGCTTCTATGGGGCAAAATAGTAACAATATGGGCACTACATGGGTACATCAATATAATAAGTGGGTTGTACTAATAACAATAAGGGGTTACACTAGTAGTATAGGGGCCTAACATGCCCCTCTCCTTCAAAAAGTGTTGTCCTCAACGCTTGAGTAGTTCTTGATGCTTCTGTATAAAATTGTTGTCCTCCCATGTGGAATCTTCAACGGGTAAGTTCTTCCACTTGATGAGATACTGTGAAATTGATCGATTTCGTAGCTGTCGGGTTCTTGTTTCTGTGAGTGCTGTAGGTTCCAATATGATTTTTCCTTCCTCTTCAATTTCTGGCAATATTGTTTGAATTGGGATCTTTTGCAACTTTTGAATAAGTGGCCATAGTTCTTTGTCATTCTTCCATTCATCCCTTGCTTCATTTATCCAATCTGGTTGGATAATAGAAATAGCACAAAACAATGCTTCCACATCCTCATCCTTGAAGAGTCTTCCCATTCAGCAAGGTCGCCATTTTTTAAATGCGTGTAGTATTGCCAACATTTCCTTCTCATAAATAGCTTGCTTGAGATGTAGCAATAAAAATACCCAATCACCTACATCAAAACATTTTTCACTACGAAGTTGATCTACCTGTTGTTTCGTTTGATTTTGCACCAAAGTGGCGTTATCCTTTAAATGTTGGAGAACTTGTTGTTGATATTTGATGTGATCTTTCACTGCTTGAACCTTTTTCTTCTTGATATGTCCTTCTATCTCTAGAGTTTGAGGAGTGGTAATTTCTTCCAATCCTTTACAAGATATGGTCGAATTCATTTCTTGATGCTCGATGTGATCTTTCACTTCTTGAACATTTTTCCTTTTGATATGTCCTTCTATCTTGATGGTTTGAGGAGTGGTAATTTGGACCATTGAATTACAAGATATGGTTGGATTCATTTCTTCTTTCTCGATGTGATCTTTCACTTCTTGCACCTTTTTCTTCTTGATATGTCCTTCTATCTTGAGAGTTTGAGGAGTGGTAATTCTTGCCAATGCTTTATAAGATATGGTCTGATTCGTTTCTTCTTTCTCTGGGGTGGGGTCCTAGCGTATATCTTCTTCTTTTGATGTTTCTTGATCCTTTTCCTCCTCCTCTTCATATTCTATGTAAAATAATTTCTTCTCAGCATACTTATGACCTTTAGTGCATTTGCTATCACAATTGTAACAAAGCCCTTTTTCTCTTTTTTCTTCCAATTGTTGTGGTGTAACCCTTGTAGGTTGTGGAAGGCTAGGAGAAGCAACACTTCCGTCTTTATAGTTGTGAGGGGTATGCTTCCTGGTTTCCATAATTTTTCTTTCCACTATGTCACAAAGCCCTTTTACTCTTTCCAATTGTTGTGGTGTTGCTCCAAAGAAGGTGTTGCTCTTTATATCCTCATAATGTGCTATCATTTCCTCCATGAAAATTGACCACGTAACTAGTTGTTTATGAGAAAAAATCCCTTCGTACCATAAAAATTGATCCGGCTTTAAATATGAAGATGCAATACATACCTTTTGTAACAGTGGTACAGCATGTAGATCAAAATATTGCTCCATCTGAAGTATCCAATTTACCGGATCCTTGCCATCAAACTTCCTCATCTTGATTTTTCTTGATTTTAGGAGCTCGATCTTGAAATGACTGTAACTCTGTACTTGCGGATCTTCAAGTTTTGAAATTGTGATTTTTAGTAGCCCTCTGCGTCCTCTTTCCAATGCCACCAGTCTGATCCAAATTGGATTCTCGAAGAAAGAGTTATGCACAATCTCCCAAGATGACCTGATTATAGACCTTTCCAGAAGAGCGAACTTGTATGAAGTGCCACGTGTCACTGTTTCGACCTTTGGCTCTGAAAAATATATAAAAGAAACTACAATCCGTCCTCTTTTTGTACCTTCTTATGAAATTTCAATTCGATGCTCAGAGAGAAAGTTATGACAATTTTCCCCAGGCCACCTGTTTGGCATGTAATTCAGGAGTCTGCAAAAAGACCAACTTCCTCAGATCATATCTCCGCAAATATAGCGCAAAAATTTCTGAAATTTGGACCCGATATTCAGCACGATGTCTTATCAAATGGGTTTTTTTTTTAGTTTCTGAAACGTCGCAGAAAAAAGTTATAGTGAAAATGCCAAGATGACCTATTTGGAGCAGCAAAACCCTAGAATCCAAAGCTCTGATACCAAATGTTATGAAACTAGCTCAAGAAAAGATAGAAAAGATAGATCAATGCCTTAGAATTTAGCCTCTTTGAGGGGGAAACCTCCTTTACATTACATAAATGAACAATTCTTGGATGATACAAATGAAAAGACCTCCTATATATATAGGGGTCTAAGGGGTCATAACATAATCAGAGCAGACATAACAATAATAATGTAAGGGCACAATAATAAAAATCGTGGGCTCTATGGGGCACAATAGTAACAATATGGGCACTACATGGTCACACCAATATAATAAGTGGGTTGTACTAATAACAATAAGGGGTTACACTAGTAGTATAGGGGCCTAACAGTATTCCTGAGGCATATCGGTACTGGACACACAAAGCGAATTGGGATTCGAGTAAAGAATCTCTACAAGCTGGAGGTAGACGACTGTGTTGCATTGAGTTCCAAAGCTGAGATGGTGTAGAGCCAAGATGTTGGTGATCTATGGCATATAAGATGGGCCACTTGCACCATGGAGCGCTGAAGATTATGTAGCAGATTTCTATCGGATTACTCAAGGGAAAATTTGAGAAGATGAATACATGCAAAGGTTGTACCTTGGGTAAGTATACGAAATCTTCCTTTCCAGATCAAGACAGTAGAGCTGGAGAAATCCTAGAGCGAGTTAATTCAGATGTTTGTGGACCCTTCTCTACAGTCTCCACCACTAAACAAAGGTACTATGTTATTTTTATTGATGATTTTTCTCATAGATGTTGGATCTACTTAATGCAAAAGAAGGATCAGACCTTCTTGAGGTTTTGTGAGTTTAAATCCTTGGCAGAGAAAGTATCTGGAAAGAAAATAAAAGCCTTACGTAGTGACAATGTTGGAAAGTATGTCTCCCAATAGTTTAAAGACTTCTGCGTTGCAGAAGGAATTAAACGGGAATTGACGGCACCCCATAACCCACAGCAGAATGGGGTGGCCGAAAGGAATAACAAATCGATTGCGAGAGCAACACGAGCGATGTTGCATGAACAAAGCCTACCACTGCATTTGTGGGCTAAGGCATGCAGTACAGCAATATACTTGCTGGAAACAAAAGCCTGCACCATATACTAGGGATGAAGACACCTATGGAGGCCTTTTCCAGGAAGCGACTTGATGTAAGTCACCTCTAAATCTTTGGATCATCATTTTAATATTATGTGACCAAAGATACCAGGAAGAAGCTAGACCCAACAGCTGAGTTGGGAATACTTGTGGGATACACGGATACACCCCACAACTATCGGGTGTACCTGTATTCCACTTAGAGGATAGTGGTGCGCAGGGATTTGAAGTTCGATGAGTAGAAAGCGATGCACTTATCACTTGAGAGGGAGCTCAAGTTGCATGCAGAGGAGGAACTTTTAGTTCCTAAGGAGGAAATTTCAATTCCTAAGGAGGAGGAGCCTCAGATTGATGCGGAGTAGCCGCATGCAGAGGATCTAGGAGTGGAGACATCCACTCTTGCTGATACTTCCAGAGATGGGCTGAAATGCTCAAGGGAAGCTGACAGGTTGATGTTGGATGTGTGGGAGAATGCGGGACAATCATCTTCTCAATGTAGATAGAGGAGGTCACTTGAGCGGTACATTGGGTACATAGCCCTGGTTGGGGAGTGTGTAGATACTCAACCTCCTTCATTCGAGGAGGTAGTACAGTAACCAGTCTGGGTCGATGCAATGGTAGAGGAGTATGACTCTATCATTCCGAACAGTGTGTGGGATGTTGTCCCAAGATCTTAGGGCAAGTCAGTGGTGAGTACCAGATGGATTTACAAGGTAAAGTAGGCAGCTAATGGCAGTGTTGAGAAACATAAGGCAAGGTTTGTTGCCCGAGGTTTCTCACAGGTCGAGGGGAATGACTACGATAAGACATTTTCTCCCGTAGCAAGGTACTCATCTATTAGATCGATGTTGGTACTATTAGCTCAGATGGCGTGGAAGATCCACCAGATGGACGTGAAGACAACATTCCTCAATGGGAAGATTGAGGAGGAGGTGTACATGAAGTAGCTAGAGGGTTTTGAGACCTTCGATCGTGAGTCACATGTGTGCAAAATTAAGAGGGCTTTGTATGGGCTGAAGCAAGCACCCCGTGCTTGGTACACCAGGATCGATGGCTATTTCATTAGGTTGGGCTTCACCAAGAGTGAAGCAGATGCGAACCTTTACCACATCATGGTAGAAGGTAAACCATTGATCATTGTTCTTTATGTCGATAATCTGATTTTGATAGGTGATGATTAGTTGATACAGTTTTGCAAGGAGGACCTTGAAAGAGAGTTCGAAATGAAAGACATGGGTCTTATGCACTACTTTCTAGTCATGGAGGTGTGGCAGAAAGATGGTGAAGTATTTGTGTCTCAAGGCAAGTATGTCAATGAGATACTCAGGCACTTTCACATGGAGAAGTGCAAGCCCATGTAGACTCCTCTAGCTGGGAACTAAAGGAGGATGCTACTTCAGGTGAGGTAGTAGCTACTACTATTTATCGGCAGCGGGTGGGTTCACTTATGTATCTAGTGAACACATGACCTAACTTATGCTTTGAGGTGAACCAGCTAAGTCAAGCTATGGTTTAGCCTACCAAGTTATTTTCGAAGGTAGCGAAGCATGTGCTGAGATATCTCAGAGGCACATCTCAGTTCAGATTATGGTACAGACGGGCAAAGGGAGTGAAGCTTTAGGGCTTCATAGATGTAGATTGGGCAAGGAGTCCATCAGACCGGAAGAGCACTTTTGGATGAATCTTCAACCTTGGTTCAGTTGCAGTTTCCTGGTACAGTAGGAAACAAAGATCAGTTGCGCTTAGCTTAGCATAGGCTGAATACATGGCTGCTAATCAGGCTGCATGTGAGGCCATTTGGATGTGGAAGATTCTAATGGGATTGTTTGGTCAGAGGATGGATCTTATAGTGATCTACTGCAATAACCAGAGTTGTATCAAACTCTCTGAGAATTCAATTTTTCATGACAGGTCCAAGCACATTGATATTCGGTATCACCATCTTCGAGGCTATGTGGTCAAGAGGATCATGTTGTTGCTGTATGTTTCGACTGAGGAATAGGATGTAGATATTTTGATGAAGGCATTGTAAAAATGCAAGTTCGAGTTCTACAAAGATAGGATTGGGGTTATTGATAATCCCTTTCTTGTTGAGAGGGAGTGTTGAAAATAGCAACAAGAAATATAAATATAGAAGTGCTAAATTTAGTACTGCTATAAATAGCATTTCAGGATACCTTCCTATTTTAGTCAGTCCCTAAACTAAAATAGAGAAGTAAAATTCAAATTTGATCTTAGCAGCCGTTTGTAAAATAATTAATTAATTCACTATGAGTTAATTAGTTAAGGAAAATCAAACATGAAGTCTTTGTGGGGACATGCGGCAATTTCTCCATTAATTGAAGAATTTATCCGTTAATTAAAGAGATAAGGATGAGTTGTAATTAGTTGGCTCAGTTGACTGAGTCAAGTCCAATTATATTAATTCAAACAGTTTGTTGAATTAATGTGAGTTCAGTTAGTTAATGCATGCATGCATGTAACTGTTGCACTTTAGATAACTAAATATTCTCTCATAAATAACTCATGCATGTCAGTTTAGACAGAGACCTAGTTGAGATTAGATGGAGGGGCAGTGTACTATTAGTTACTAGAATATTTCATTGTGAATATCCCTTGCATGCAGAAAGAATTCTTTCCTTGAGGATTGCACAGTTACTTCTTCAGGTTTTGTGAGTGTGATGAGGCCAATTCACACATGTGGCTTCACTGGACCCCAAGAAAAACTGCACATGGAAATAGGAGGCTTGGAGGGCTTGAGGAGGACATATACTATGTTTATTTAGTCTGTGAGTTGTATTGTTTGATTGTAGAGAGAGCAAGATAGCTTGAGAACTGATTCTTTTGTAACTTGAACAAGATTTCCACTTGTATGATAATACAATGATTAGGGTTTTAGGCTGAGGCTTTCCCCGGGTTGTTTCTTCTGTGTTATATGTGATTGATTTATCATTTTCAAGTTATATGTGTTCTTTTGATCTTGCTCAATTCAATTATGCTTCCACAAAGTGTTGTAGAAGTAGATTTTGTATTTTTCTTTATTCTATTGCGTAATCTGTTGATCTATAGTGGGAATTTCTACAAAAAATATATGCCTAAAAAAATACTAAACTAACCATAAAAACTTATATCTTAACATAAATATATCTTAATTAGTTAACATATATCTTTAAATCTTGTGTTGAAATATTTTTTAAAAGAATAACGTTTAAAGATCTTACTCACACATTGTTTTACTTCAAATTACTTTACAAGAAATTACATTGTGTCATATGGGGAATGAACTTAACATTTATGCCATATCTATATTTGTTTTTTATTATAGGATATTACTTTTCTATTGAGAGAATATTTTATTTTTATTTAGGTTGTAGAATGAGCCTCTCCACTAAATAATAAAGTTTATTTCTTTCTTATATATATATATATATATATATATATATGGTATTTTTCTTCTCTAATATTATTTAAAATAAAGTAACTTTTACAGCAATATATTTTGTATGTAGTGTTTGTGACTTGTTACAAAAGTAATAAAAATAATACATCAATTGGAGCCGATTTGTTATACTCTATTTTTTTTTTATTAATAAAATTAGAAATATATTTTTATGCCAAAAATCATAATGCACACACACACACACACACACACACATAAACTAACAAGACTAAAGTCATGATATTTAAATCCAAAAATATTGACTATGATAATTTCATTTATGATAATAACTATTTGGAGAAAGTTTCTTCATACAAATATTTGAGAATTGACATCCATAATTAGCTGAAATTGAATTACAACATTGAGAAAATGATAATTGGAGGTTGGAAAGCTTATCATGGTCTTGAAAACAACATAAGTCAACAAATCATTGAGCATGGAGTAAATTTTTTTTTTTTTTAAACTCTCATCACCCCTTTTATCTTATACAGATGTGAGGCTTGGGGTTGCAATATATCTAGATAATTGTGGAGAAAGATTGAGTTGATCCAAAAGCAATTTATAACCTACAACCTCTCTTGTAAAATGTAACTAGGTTCAGTCTTCATAATGACATGTAATTATGATATTTGTAAATGATGAAAAGAATAGAATAAAATTATTTTTGTAATGCTTTGTTTCATGGGTTTCATGAGCAAGAGTTTTTATCTAGTTGGCTCCCATTGAGAGCCTTAGGATTTATCATTAGAGTCAAAGAATTAATTTCATGTATGAAGAGCTCTTCATGACCATGTGTCAAGTGTATATGAGTCTATTAAAATGTCTAGAAGACCTCCAAAGACAAGAAAAATCCTCCTCTTCAAAGTCGGCCTCCAAAATGAATGAAAGAAGTCATGTTGGATCACCCTATGAAGACACACCTATTCGATTGTATAGGTCGACTTAATATGATGGACATACCACTATAAATAGGCATGTGGGCTCTTCACATTTCCATGGTTAGAATTCATACATCTTTGAAATATTCAGATGGGTAAAACAGAGAAAGGCTCAGATCTCTAATACAATGAAGACAGTTCAGATGAGGGAGCAAGGGGACAACAAGGAGTAATGAAGGGCCATCAAAGTATTGTCTAAGAAAGAACAGTTCAAATCTCCACAGTTCGGATCTCTCTGAAGCTCAGTTCACAGTGGCAGTAAGACAAATTTAGATATGATCACAGTGAAGAAGTTCGGATGAATTACTGAAGGGAGATGAAGGGACAACGAGATGCTACATTATAGTGAAGAGTCTCTCTATCTAGGGATCACATGAAGTGAAAAAAAAAAAGCATTGGTGACATAATAGTTTACCATGGTTTGTTGGTGATACTATAGTAATGAGGTACCATCTCAGTGATATGGGCTCGGTAAAGGAAACAACATTGTCAAGGGAGTGCTGAAGATCTTGGTATCAAGGCAATGATGAAGATTTTGGGAGAAGAGGAGTTAAGAAGAGCATTGAATAGATAATATGTGTCTTGGTATTTGAGTGGATAATAGGTAAATGGTATTGGTCTTGATATTCATCAATTGGATTCTCTATAAGAATAATTTGTGCGAGTTTTCCTCTCAAAGAGTGAGAGTTTTTTGGCCCTCGCTGATAACCTACATTCTGTGCCTCTTGTCTATTTTATGTTCATGCATTTGTTACTATTTGATGAAGAAGAACACTAATAATCAAATAAAAACAATATCCTAATCTAAAGAAGTAAAAAGAATTCACAAGCAGTTACTAATAAAAGAGAAATCATCTAATACTGATTTCCTAGATTTCTCAACACGATATCAAAGCTAAGGTGTCAAAGTCAAGAAAAGGGCATGCAATCAAAGAGACACTCAAGGATCAAGGATCAAGAATGGCATCAAAACAAGTTGAAGGATATCAAAACAAAAGTTCAAAGATCTACATTGAAGAATCAAATAGATCAAAGAGGAAGGTCTACTTTGAAGAAGGCTTGGGATCATCAATCAAGGCCAAAGCCTTATTTCTACTCAAGGCAAATGGATCTACAAAGAAAATAAAATAGAATTCTACACCAACAAAAGTGTTGGATCCTATAATATTTAGCAAAAGACTACAAATACCCTCATCAAGATGAAGATATCTACAAAGCAAGGCATCCCAAAGTATAGAGAAGCATTTCTAAGACTAAGATCACATCAACTTGGAGATCATAGAAGCATTTCCGATCTGAATTCATTCACTACCAATGAAGTCAAAGTATCTTGAAGGAGAGAAGGCATTATAATATTCAAAAGCTATAAGGAAAGCTTCCTATCATTGCAACAAGGATCCACTCCTTATCCTTGAATAAGATCATTCAAGGAAGCATCCAAACATCCTCATCAATCACCATCAACAAAGGAAGCTAGATCTAAAGGCATTGACATCATAAAAGGAGCAACCTCCTTTATTGAAGAAGGGATTTTCATTTTGTAGAAAATCATCCAAAAGGAGAACTAATACTTCTTCTTCAACCACCATCAAGGTGATCAAGTTGAATATTTTATCTTCACTTGTCAAGTAAGTATCTTTCATTCTATAATCAAATTTTGTAAAATGACTTTGTTTTGCAAGGAGATCTATAGCTGGTTGGGTCATCGAAATTCCTTGGATAGAAAAGGAGGATAGACATAGTCATCGAAAAAAGTAAATTCATTGAACATATCAATAAAAAGGTCTCCTCTGAATACATGAAAAGGGATTCTTATGAAATATCCCCTCATATATCAGTATTGGAGACATCAAAGAGATATGTATGATAAGCTGGTAGAGCTATCACTTAGATCTGATGTACACAACTTGAAAGTATCAAAGGATAAAGTGTTATCTTCATAAGATCTCAATTGCAAGATCTGGGAGAGATAATCCTCATTGTTCTAAATGCAGTGACTAGCAAACAAGGTAACAAATGTATATGAGGATAAGAAGGCTATCCCATTCAATAACTTGTGGTTTTTATGTAAGATAGAAGAACATAGGTTGAGGGCAAAAAGTATTTAGACATTTTTTGAAAGAAAAGAAGAACATAGATAAGATTCAATGCTATGAGCACTATAGGAAATATTGGCCTAAGCTCAAGTAGGGAAATAATAAGAAAGATAGAAAAGAAATCTGTTTCACCTAAGAAGTGGAGGAAGCTGAAAGAAAGAAGTCTAAGGAAGAGGAAAAGCATTAGAAGTAATAGCTCGTGACATCACCATAGGAAACATGAAAGATGTATGACAGTCAACTATGAAGGATATAGCTCTTGAGAACCTCATTAGAAACTTAATGTAACAACCCTGGTGAAAATTCCATGTAATAAAAGTTAAAAACCAATAACCACGGTTGATGGGACACTTACTTCAAGCTAAATGTTGGAGAGGACATCCTAGGGGGTGTTCATTTAGTTATTTATGGCTAAGGAAATTGGCAAAGGAAATGGCTAAGGATTTGGAAAGACAAAATGGAATTTTTGGCACAATTATTTATAAAATAATAGAAATTAGCAGAAAAAGGAGGTGAAAGGTCACAAGTTGCATGTGGGGAGGAAAATTAAGGAAAATAAGGGAAAAAGAAGAAAATAGAGACCTCATTCATAAAAAGGCTTCTAAGGATCAGTTGGTAACCTTTTGTCAGTTGAGTTTTGGAGCTCTCTCGTTATTCCCTCTCTCTCTCTCATACTCTCGGACACTTAGAGTTTCTTGGAGAAATTTTGTCTTTGGAGAAAGAAAGGAAAATAAGGCAAAAGGAAGCAAAGATCAAGCAGGAAAAAGCAGGATCAAGCAGCTACAACAGACTTTGTTGTAGGTATCAACTTACATGTGTATTTTCCTTACTATATTTTGCATGCATGGCATTGCATGTGGCTCTTCTCTATCATGGCAATGGTTTTTCTAGGTGTGACATTGTTTCCAGCCTAGCCTTTCCATTTTTGGATAACCATGATGTGATGGGGTTCTCAAGTTTTGGTTGAGCTAGATTTCCAGATGGATCTGAAGTTGAGTCGAGTGGATCTCCAAATGATAGAGCACATGGCGTAGTGGTCGCTTAACCGAACTATGGATCATGGTAAATCCACTGGCATAGTGACACCTGAGGCAAACTATGGGTTGCAATAAAGCGAACCTTGTGTTGCCTTTGTGGGCCTAGGGATACTTTTTAGTGAATGACAGGATATACGGTAAATCCAAGATGTCGTTTTCTCTCTTTTGGGCCTATTAATCCCAGGTTTGGGATATGCGATAAAGCTTGGAGAGTGGGTCTCAATTTAGGGCCTAGTGATCTGGGTTTGGATTGCGGTAAAGAGTGAGAGACTAGGAGATAGGAAGATTCCTTACTGTGTAGGTGGAGAAATCTGGTGGCATCCATGCTTGTTTGCCCTAGTGATCGGGTGGAGATCACATTAAAGCATGCTATTATGTGTTCATTATGTTGGGATAGTGATCTGAGATGGATTATGGTAAAGCCTAGTTTCTAATGATGAGGGTGAGGTGGTTTAGCCTTGGTATACCCTGGTTGGTTATTTTGGTTTGAATCACACATTCATGACTGGAATATGGAATGGGGGTGAATGGCTGAAGATATATTTGGCTCAGCCATTCTATGGTCAAGTGTGTCACACGGAATCTGTCAAGGGTGCGGACACGACTGACCTTCCTAGAAGTCTAAGACATTCTAATGACAAACAAGACAAAATGGAGTGATCTTTCTCTAAATACACCTTTTACAACATGAAAACTACAAGTGTTTAGGCTTACCTTATTCCAAAACGCTGTTGTTGAAGTCCGTTCTTGACGATCCGGATGAGCTCCTCCTTCAAGTCAATTCCTGCAACCACAAACAATCAAACAATTACCAAGCACTTGCATTTCATATAATAAAACATATATTCAACATGCAGACCAAGGAACACATGAAATAACTCATTAACACAAGCTATTGAGAAAAATAAACCAGTTTGTATTAATAACGAAACAAAGAAACTCTTACAACCTGGCCTTGGTGTTGTGCAAGTTCCTCCCAGGGTCCATCAAGGGTTTTCCTCTACTTTGACAAAGCTCACCCTCTCCCAAGTAGAATCAAGTGAAGACAATCTCTCCTCACAAAGGCTCTAATGGAAGACCTAAATCCTGCAGCATTTACCCAAAGAAAATGTATAGCTCCAACCTCCTCTCCCTCTGGCTCAATGTCTTTATTTATAGTGCTGTAAAGAGGTTATTCAGGTCCACTATCAATGGGATCATCCCCCTCTATGGGTGGGATAGCTCCCTTATTGATGGGATAAGTTCCCCCTTAATAGAGATACATGAACCAACTGGAGGCGCATCCATTTCATTAAACCGACCTCTAGAATGTTTTAGAAGTAACCACAAGTAACTTTTTCAAGATAAAACTCGCGCATTTTGCCTTTTACAGAGGGACGCACCTGTCCCTTAACATACAGAGCGTCCATGGACGCAGATTTTGTGAACATGGTCAGCGTCCCCGCAGGTAAGGCTAGAGAGAACCTGCGACCCCAGAGATAAACATATTTTTTACAAGACTTTCTCTCTTCTTTGAGTTTGAGATGGATAACAGAGGCATAAGACTTGCCTAAGAGGGTAGCATGACTGTTGATTTGAGCCATACTAACTGCAAGTAGTCAAGGTGACATTTTTTAGTGTAACAGA
Source organism: Pinus tabuliformis (assembly GCA_031772625.1). NCBI lineage: Eukaryota > Viridiplantae > Streptophyta > Pinopsida > Pinales > Pinaceae > Pinus > Pinus tabuliformis. The sequence goes on from CM062808.1 coordinate 628,668,125, forward strand.
TTGCCCCCTAAAGTGCGAAGCCTGGAATAGAGTAGGGTTTTGTAATTCTAGGAAGGGTGAAGCGCTTTATCATTTCAAGGATTGTCTTGTGGATGGCCTGGTTGGAACCTGCAATTTTCAACACAAAATACATGGATAAGATTATATCATCACTGAGGTAGGCATTCCCATACTCAGATTCAAAACTTTAACTAATGGACTAACTATTCTGATACAGGAATGATCTTGCAGTACATCATTTTTATAGACTTTTGTAGACACAGTATGGACGCAGCCATCTGTTTATGATTAGTCTACATAGATAATGAATACAAAACTCCTCGCAGCCTGGATGGTAGAAACTAGATCCAGGGTCTTCACTTCTACTTCCCGAATTGGTACGATTCTAGCCATGTGATGAACATGGTAGAAACCACTTGATTACCAGTCAATGATGTAAACTGTTAACAAGCGTGAGAGAAACCACCAGTAATGTCAATGGTTCTCAAAGTACCAAGCACAACCCGTGAAATGTGAATAGATGTTTTGATGTCGAACACTTCACGGAATCCTCTGATCGAAAGTCAATGATGTAAACTGACGTCAAAGGCGAGAAACCTGCCATTGATGCATGCAGACTTCAAGGTACTGTCGATTCCTAAGTCATCTTTCTAGATAATGTGTCGATGTCGATAGAAAGCGACCCGTTGCAGGCAAGCCCGCAACACGAAATCATTGTTCAAGTTGAAGAAATGTTGCTGTAAGGACTGACTCAGGGATGGTCAAATGGATGACAAGTATTTTGCAGATGAAAGTTTTTTCTTGCAGACCTCTTGAACACATAACGACACAACAGATGGCTTGGTGACGTATAACTCAAATTTAACCCCTGGAACCCGGTTAAAGACTTTCAAAGTGATTTGGTCAACTGTGAGGTAAAAGATTTCCCAACCCAGGTGAATGAAAAGTGTCGTGTTCAAGAGCGGTAATAAAGTTTCTTCTGAGACAAAAGGTGACAAATAGGTTCATTCTTCTCTTTTTTCCCCCACCATTTCTGGCAAGTACCTCTTTATTTTTAACAAGCTTGAGGAGGATAACATATGCTTGATTATAAGCTCATCCTTCGGACGAGTCCAACCTAGTTTAAATTCGAACCCTAGGAAGGAGTGGTTCGTTCCTGTTTTTAATTGAACAGGTCCTCTACTGTAAAAGTTTAACGAGCCCAGTATAGGAGAAACTCGGCGTTTTTCAATTTTAGAGAGTCTGAAAAAACTAAAGGAGACTCCACGTTGAACTTTTTCGTATATTTGTGTCCCTCAAGCCCGAAAAAGTATAAAATAATACCTGGGGGAACCGCTTGATCTTGCGACCAAGGAGTACTTTCATAATAGTGTCGTTAACCTGAAAAGTAAAAAGCGATCAAGGACACGTCGTTTTATTTCCTTATCGAGTTCGAAACGACAAAAACCCGGCAATCTTTTCCTGATTTTGCGGTCAGAAAAGAGCTAAAAGGGGACCGTCTTTTAATTCCGTTTTAACGAGTGAAAAAGAAACACTCGGCGATCTTTTCATGTTTTAGGAGTCAGAAAAGGGCTTAAAAGATGACTCTGAAATTTTGTTTGTGAAAAATTACAATTTCCCTCGAAATCCCTTTGTCCTGCACAAAAGCGACACATTACTCATACCTGTTTAAAATAGGCAAAAATACATTCAAAAACATCTTTTCATGGTAAAAAATGAACTAATTCATCCAAAAAACCTATAAAAAGACCTTTTACCATGTCATTTTTACCGTTTCACTGTTGAGGTTGAAAAAGGAGCTTTTGACAAGAAACTTCCCGTGGTCGCTGCGGAAAATCTGACCGTTGGAATCGAACGCCGTCTCATCCAGGTATTTTACACATCCTACTCTGCATTTCTATCCGTTTAGAATCAATTTTTAGGTTTTAGTTTCATTTTTTGGGGGGGTTTTGGTTTTGGAATGCGCCTCTCGGCGGACGCAGGTGCCCTTCGGGTGACCTGCGTCCCCCGACTTTTTCTCATACGGGGAAATGGTCGGAAGACGCAGCCCGCCTTCAGGCCAGCTGCGTCCGGGCGCCCTGTGCTACAAAGCCGGGGTGCGTCCTCCGAGAAACGCGCATTTCAAAACCCCAACTCTCTCAAAAAACCACCAAAAATTCCCAAATTAATTTCTAATTGCTATTTTTGATATGCAGGGCATTAATCATGTTAGACTGGAGAGAAAGAGAGCATGTAGAGGAAGATGAAGCTGCGATAAATCATCAACCTTCCCTGGATGCCCTAAGAGCATGCGGATTATACAAATATTGGACCATACCGGGCATGAGGGGCCAGGTAAGATTCTTGGAATGGCTGGTTGAGCGATGGAACGTACAAGAACAATGCTTTTACATAGGAGGGCACCAGCTCGAGATAGAGCCCTCGGATGTATACTTTCTCACTGGCTTGCCAAACAGAGGTGAGCAACTCAGTCTTGCGGGGACTAGGCCGGGTGGCCAATCCCTTGATAGTCTCCGCGAGAATTGGTGCACACCTGGGGCTCACCATTCAAAAGGCATAGAGATAAAACACATCACTCTACCGGAACTCAAAGTCATAGCGTTCACGGTTACCAGAATTTGCGGCGCGGCCGCTTTACACATTGCTTCCGGATCCCAAATGCGGATGGCAATTGACTGTTACCAAGGCACCATTTTCAACTGGTGTGAAGCTGTGTCGGCTCATATGAAGAGCCAACTGACCAAGGCAAAGAACGGACGACTAAAGACTTTTGGATATGGGCCTATAGTCGTGAGCTTTGCCTTGGAGAGAATTCCAATGCTGATCCCTCAGCAACTCACTGTTGATATCTTGGGTCCCCAGCAGCCAAAGCTGATACGATGGGTTGCGGTGATGGCCCGGCATCCTGACGAGGGCGCGACAGTAGTTCGATTCTCAGATAGTTATTTTGACTGGTTAGAGGGCCAGCTTTTTGTGATACAGGACTTTCCGTATGCCGGAATGGATTTCAGAGGTGATCCGGACATGGTTCTTCCACAGGGAGAACAATGGGATGACAGAGGTACTTTTTATTTTCACAAGTTTTCTAGTTATGTATTTTTTGTATTTTTTATATATATCGTCTCAAAACTAATAGTAAATCTTTCAAAATGCAGATGTTGGTCCACAGCGTCCAGCCAACCTCCGGCCTTATGATAGACTACATCCAGCTGCACCGGTACCGGCCCCACAGGATGCGACAGCAGAAGTACTAGCTGAGTTGGAGCATGATCTAGAGCGTCTCACGGCAGATATACCTGAGACTACTATGGACGACATTCCTATCAGGCTTCAGCGCTTCGTAGTCGCGGTCCCTGGACCGTTTAGGAGATTTTTGCGTAAGGTAGCCCGCGCAGTGGTGTCGTACAGAGAGCACCACCAGTGATTGACTAGTCACTTTTGTAGTCACATGTGACATTTTTGACTTTTTGTACTATCATTTTGCCGATCATAAGGTGTTTTAAACCTATGATCGAAGACGATGTATATATTTTTTGACACACTTCTATCTATATATATCACTATTACCGGCTTATCTTGTTTAACATATGTGATGAAATGTTTTTAAATTTACTTGCATGATTATTGTAAATGTCTGTCCAACATTCGAGAAGCAATTGCATCTGCTAATGTATTCAAAGACCTTGGAATATGTTGATATTCAATGTAATCAAATTCACGTTCCAAGAGACGCACTCTCAAAAACAACCTTAATAACACAGGATTTCTAATGGCATAAACTCTATTAAGCTGTAATACAACAAGTTCAGAATCTAACCTCACTATCAAACGTCGAATTCCAAATGAAATAGATTCGGATAATAATTCAACCACTGCACTGTATTCTGCAATGTTATTCGTTGTTTGACCGAGGCTTACCCCATGCATAGAAACTAACTCGTCAGAGGGCGAATAGATAACCCAAGCTGCGGAAGAGATATTCCGTGTATTACGACAAGCACCATCAGCAAATCCAATGTATGTTTGGAGAGGCGTCGACATCTACAATATCAAGAGTAAAACCAAGATAAGCCAGAATAATGACGAAAAACCACACTTGCTAAGCTAAGCACACTGACTAAACTAACACACTTGCTAGCTAGAAAGAAAATCTAACCTATCTAAAAATTTCTCCATACCCATCATTTTAAGCATAATACCTCTTTAGGTAAAGTCCATTTCTGGGTTTACCCAAAGAGTCCCCATCAAAATCAACTAACTCATAAGCCCCTTTTGCTAGCTTTCGCTTTACAATGTAGGGCCCATGCCACATAGGAACGAATTTTCCGGCACCTAGCTTATCGTTAGCTTGATCATATAATAGTACTAGGTCTCCTTCCGAAAAACTTCGAGGGGTTACATTTTTATCGTACTGAGCTTTCATTCGTTTCGCGTGAGTCTCGATAGCTAAAGTAGCGTCACGTCGAGTCTCATCTAATTTAGCCAAGTATAATAACCGTTTCTCCTCTTCGGAAGTAGCTGGAAGTAATTCGACAGCCATTTGAAGTGATGGGATTTCGCATTCAATAGGTAACACAGCTTCTAAGCCATAAACTAGCTGGAAAGGGGTGAAACCTGTTGAATTTTTCACTGAAGTTCGATATGCCCATAGCGCCGAAAATAACATGTTATGCCAATTCGTTCGATGGATACCAATGATCCGTCGAATCATGATGACTAGAACTTTGTTGATTGACTCAACCAAACCGTTGGCTTGCGGATAATAAGGAGTAGAGCTATCGTGGCGCAAACCAAGCTGGCTTGTAAGCTCAGTCATCATGACGTTTCGAAAATGGCTCCCATGGTCAGTAATGATTGCTTGTGGGACACCAAACCTAGTTATGATATGATTGAATACGAAAACTGCAGCTGTCTTGCCGCTTGCGTCGAATGTAGGCATCGCCTCGGCCCATTTTGTAAAATAATCAACCGCGAGGATGATATACGCATGCCCCCCGGCCGAGTGAGGGTTACAAGTAATAAAGTCAATGCCCCATTTGGCGAATGGACCAGCGGCAATTATAGGGTGGAGAGGAGCAGGTGGAGCGCGCATCTTTCGATCAAACACTTGACAGTTGTGGCATGTTCTGACAGCAAGGATACAATCTTTAAACATAGACGGCCAGAAATAGCCAGCGCGCAACACCTTCTGAGCTGTGGCATACCCAGACATATGACCGCCACATGCTCCAGAGTGACAATCATTCAAAACTCTCTCAGCCTCTTCGTGAGTTAAACAACGTCGAAAAACTAAGTCTGCCCCCCGGCGATAAAGTGTATCTCCAATAATTCTGTATTGCTGGGATCGAAACCGAATTTTTCGACGGTCTTCCTTGGAAGCTTCAGGCCGAAAGGTTTGGGTTTGGAGATAGATGATTATATCCCCATACCACGGATCTAAAGTGCTAATAAGAAACAAAGATTCGTCCACAATGGACTCCTCTGCCACAGTCTCTGTGTCAGCACTCGGGAAATCACACATCAATTCCGCAAAAACTAAAGATTTCTTAGACTTGGACTTCTCGAACTCCAAGTCGAACTCTTGCAGGATAACAATCCATTTAGAGTACTTGCCCCCTAGCAGTTGTTTTGTCAAAATATAAATCATAGGGTTGCAATCCGAAATAACTGTAGTCTTGCGGAGAAGAATGTAGTGACGAAAACGCTGGACAGCTTGAACGGCTGCCAGGGCCAATTTCTCCACATGCGAATATTTTAACTCAGTGGGATTTAAGGTTCTACTAAGATAATATATCACATGCTCTGCTTTGAATTCATCTTCTTGAACTAACACCATTCCAATGGTGGAATGCGAAGCTGCGAGGTATAAGAAGTAGTCCTGGTTGTAGTTGGGAGGATGCAATAACGGTGCATGGGTCAACGCGTGTTTTAGTGCATCAAAAGATTGTTGGGCAATCTCGTCCCAAAAGAATTGTGCGTTCTGTTTCAACAACCGTGTAAAACCTTTAGTGACCTCGGCGTAGTTTGGGATGAATCGGCGTAAAAAATTCGCTTTCCCTTGCAAACTTTGGAGTTGGCGCAAACTCGAAGGAGGAGGCAATTTGATGATAGCCTCGACTTTCGAGGGATCGACGCGAATGCCGGCTTTTGAAACAACAAATCCCAGCAATCGACCTGTTTCTATACAGAAAACACACTTGTGGGGATTCAACCGAATTCGATAATGCCTACACCTCATAAAGATTGCTCGTAGGTGGACAAGGTGATCAGCTCGTTGTAAAGAATGAGCAGGCAAATCATCGAGATAGGGTTGCACAATGTGCTTGATGTCATGAAATGCATAAGACATTGCCCGTTGAAAAGTGGCCCCGGCATTCTTAAGTCCAAAAGGTAATTTGCAATAAGCAAATGTCCCCCATGGACAAATGAATGCCGTTTTTCGTTGATCGGCAGGTAGAATATTGATTTGATTATAGCCTGAGAAACCATCCATGAAGGAAAACATCTCACTTCCGGCACAATCATCAATAATTTGATCGATATAAGGCGTAGGATAGTTGTCTTTTGGACAAGCTCGATTGATATCCCTATAGTCGATACAGATTCTTATTGTTCCTTGTTTTTTATTGACGGGAACAATATTCGATACCCAATCCGTTAACGGGATCGGATAAATGAAACCTGCTTTCAACAGCTTTTCGACTTCTGCTTTAATCGCAGCCGCTTTTCGAGGGTGAATCTGACGCAACCGTTGCCGAATGGGTTTAGCATCCGGGTAGGTTTTGATCTCATGAACAACAATGGCAGGATCAATTCCCGGCATTTCCTCGTAAGACCAGGCAAACACGTCGCGGAATTCTTGGAATAGGGCCTTGCAAGTTTGGATTTCTTCTTCAGTACATGCGGCACCTATATGAATGTTCTCCTCGATTCCGGGCTTCACTTACAGTCCTCTTTTACAGTCCTCCTAGAAGTGAATCTTGGTACCTTGCATTAACCAATTTTTTAGACAACTCAGTAGGTTTTTCTACACCTCGTACTCCGATTCCACCTAGAGGAATTCATTCTCCTGTAAATATGTCTGGTCAGTCATCTGTGTTTTCACAAAGTCCTGAATCATTTTTACATGGCGGTCCTTCTGTTCCTACTGGGTATCAATCACTTTCTGGTACCTTTGCGGGAGCATCTCCTCAACCCATTGATCATGGGTTATTAGTTGGAAACAGTGGTAATGTACCATTGAGTATAGGTGAAATTTATATGATGTCAGGTTCAACTCCCATTAACCAACCTCAAGGTGGCCAATTACCGCCTGGGGGGCAACCTTCGTTAATGCCTGGGGGGCAACCTCAAGGTACTTCATTTGTGACTGGGGGGCAACCTCAAGGGTATCAACCCCAGCCTCAATATGTACCCCAAAGTCAACCTCAGTATCAGTATCAACCTCAAGGATGGCAACCTCAAGGATGGCAACCCCAAGGGTATCAACCCCAAGGGTATCAACCCCAAGGGTATCAACCTCAAGGATACCAACCTCAAGGTCAAGGTCAACCCCAGTATTCGTATTTACCTCAAGGTTATCAACCTACGGGTCAATACCCTGGTCAAGGTTATCAACCACCTCAAGGGCAATCATATGGGACTGCACCTTACAGTTATCAACCCTATCCTCAATACGGCTATGGATCTCAGTATCCTCAACCTATTACGAGTCAATACCCTGGAATGTTAACATGGGATCCGTCACCTCTGTTTAGATTTAGTTAGATTGGTTTTTCTTCATTTTCCCAGAAGGATGCAGTCTCTGAGTACTGCACAGTGCGTCTTTGGACGCGCTGTTGCCGTCTGCACAGAGTGGGGCCGCACCTGTGACAACGGGTTGCCTGCGTCTTCCTGTAAAACTTAAGAAAATTCAATTTTTTCTTCAAATTGCTTTTAGATTTTGTTTTTCCTTAGTGTTTTCTGCCCAGATCCTTTAGTACCCTGTCAAGAATTTTCACCTAAACTTGTTTTGTGAGCTTTGAGTGTTTTAGTGGTTTTCAACGAAGTTTCGACCTAGGGTTTGATTTTTGGAAAGGCTTTGTAGTGACTTTGATAGTAGAAAGTTGTCCAGCCTTAGATCTCTCTGGTTAGTCAACCTTCTTAGAAGTCGGGCCTGTCGTAAAGTCTCCTTTTGTGAGCAACTTGCCATTTGAGTTGTTTTGGGTCAAATTTCGAATTACTTGTTTATAAAGTATTGATTTCCATTTTACAAAAAGAACAAAAAGATTAGAGTTTTGTTTTGGCTAGTTTTTGATTCTGCAATAAGCTAGTCCTTGATTTGATTGTGATCAAGTAAAACACCTTAGAAATAATCATTGTTAGTTTTGGCCTCGTTAAGATTGCTTAGAGTAAATTTGCCTTTAGTTTGCTTATGAGTGCATTTTCATAGATTTTAAGAGTTGTTAAGATTGATTTTTTGGTTACATTAGATTTACTTGCTTTATTAAAAGAAAAATACAAAAACATCTTCTTAAAAAGTCTTGTTTCAAGTAGCTTTTTGTTTTCAAAAGAAGAAAAGAGTTTTTTCGTGCATGTAAAGAGAAGTTATGTTTTTATGCTTGGAAAAGAAAAACGAATTGTTTCTTTGATTGTCTTCAATTAAGAAGTTGCTTTTATAAAGATTGCATTCTCTCAACTTTTTAGTTAAGCAATTCATCGAAAAAGTAAAGTAGTGGATAAATCATTCTAGGTGCATTTTGTAGTGGTTTCGAGTCGAGTCAACACACCACTGGTTTCACTTCCATCACCTTTTGACTTAAGAAACAACCTTAAAAGTAACGCTTAAATTAAAATCAATCTAGTAATCTTTATTTTTCTAGGGCTCTGAAGCACCAACATAGCTTAGGCTAGGGTCTTGGAGTAGGTGAGTACTTAACTCTCCAAGACTACAAAACCAAACAGATAGTCTATCTTGAGTAGAACAAATCCAATTGTTTCAGTTACATTCTGGGAAAGCTCCTCTTAAAGGAGAAACACGAGCTCGTGTCCGAACCAGTGAGGGGATCATTCCTCCCTCGTTGGGAACGACGCCAGGCAGTACGTATTACAAACGGTAAACCTCGGATTAACCATTGTCGAGGAGCCAGGGGTCACTTATCGGTAAACCTTGGATTGTTGTCAAGGAGCCGGTAAGGGGATTGGAGCTTGCTACTCTGCCCTTGCGTGCTGTCGGAGTTTAGACTGTTCCCCCAGGTGTAATTGTTGTGATTGGTAACCTTAGTGGCCATAATATCTAGGATTCTACCCAAGGTGACGGTGGAGGGAAGGTCCCACTGTACCTGGAGCAGACGTCGGTTATACTCACTTGGATTTTCTGGGGGGTTCGCTTCACTTCGAGACGGTTAAAGTGGAGGAACTTGGTCCAGTCTATTCATTAAGCAGGTTGCCGGGGTAACTGTTCCACCCACTATTTCTGTACTGAATCCTGCGAGGTTGGGCCTAATCACCAACTAGCGCTTTTGGTCCGGAAGACTACTGTTTGTGTGTGGTTTGACGCTCTAGATTATTTAGGCGTGTGCTTCAAATTTGATTGGTTCTTTAGAAGACTTTAGGTGGTTTGATTTGAAATTTTTTACTTTGTTTTCGTGTGTTGTAGTTAAAATCTTTAATTGTGGCGGAATTACCGAGAAGGTCCCGTCGAATTGCGGGCCAGTCTCCTGAAGTTGTTTCTGTGGCCGAATTGTTGAGAAGATCCCGTAGACTTAGGGGATCCCCTCCTCGAGACGACCCAGGTAATTTAGAAGGGTTAAAGGTCCTTGTAACTCCTCCTAGTGGCAGTAGAGTAGGATCACCTGAAGAAGGAGAATTTCCTTGGTAGTCCATCCAGATTACCAAAGTTTAGAAACAGGTTACAATCCCGAAGCTGTTACAGTTTCCGAGCTTGCTGGTAGTTTTTCATCTGCCAGTGAAACAGGCGAAGAACCTGAAATTTCAGAACCTGTTACTCCAACTCCTAGTGTTCCTGATTCACCAAGAATAGAAAGAATTATCACCGAAAATCTTCCTGTTGGATTAATTGCTATAGAAGAACTTGTTCCAGAGGAAGAAATAGGCGTTTCTGATTCTGAAGATCTAATTACCCTTGATCTAAGGGAGCGTGAATCCATCTTTTACAGTCCTCCTAGAAGTGAATCTTGGTACCTTGCATTAACCAATTTTTTAGACAACTCAGTAGGTTTTTCTACACCTCGTACTCCGGTTCCACCTAGAGGAATTCATTCTCCTGTAAATATGTCTGGTCAGTCATCTGTGTTTTCACAAAGTCCTGAATCATTTTTACATGGCGGTCCTTCTGTTCCTACTGGGTATCAATCACTTTCTGGTACCTTTGCGGGAGCATCTCCTCAACCCATTGATCATGGGTTATTAGTTGGAAACAGTGGTAATGTACCATTGAGTATAGGTGAAGTTTATATGATGTCAGGTTCAACTCCCATTAACCAACCTCAAGGTGGCCAATTACCGCCTGGGGGGCAACCTTCGTTAATGCCTGGGGGGCAACCTCAAGGTACTTCATTTGTGACTGGGGGGCAACCTCAAGGGTATCAACCCCAAGGGTATCAACCCCAGCCTCAATATGTACCCCAAAGTCAACCTCAGTATCAGTATCAACCTCAAGGATGGCAACCTCAAGGATGGCAACCCCAAGGGTATCAACCCCAAGGGTATCAACCTCAAGGATACCAACCTCAAGGTCAAGGTCAACCCCAGTATTCGTATTTACCTCAAGGTTATCAACCTACGGGTCAATACCCTGGTCAAGGTTATCAACCACCTCAAGGGCAATCATATGGGACTGCACCTTACAGTTATCAACCCTATCCTCAATACGGCTATGGATCTCAGTATCCTCAACCTGTTACGAGTCAATACCCTGGAATGTTAACATGGGATCCGTCACAGGGTCAACAGATGTCGCAACCAAGTATACAGTCGGTACCTCAAGCAGGACAACCTGCAGTTCCTGGTCCACCCCAGCAACCGCAACCTGTCCAGTCAAGTGTTCAGACCCCTGTAACTTCTGTAGTTACTCAGCCGCCAATTGCACCTGGTACTCCACCTCACACGGCTGCAGCAACTACCGCTTCATCTACCATGCTTACTTCTGGAGTATCGGCAGCTCCGGTTTCTACTGTCCCTGTAACCACTCCTCAGACATCTGTACCGTTGTCTGGACCCACGGTTCAAACCACAGTCCAGATGCCTGCAGGCCAACCTGGTACAAGTACGGTTGTTACTACTCAACCTCAATTTGTTCAACCTCCGTACCAGGGACAGTATCAACCTGGGCAAGCTGCCCAACAACCGGTTTACCAGTATCAACCGTATCCTGGGTACACTTATCAACCACCTCAGCAACCCCAGTACGGTCCGGTTAATCCTGGTTTTCCAGGAGGATATAATATCCCAAATGCGACTCCTGTTCCTAGTTATCCTGGATATCCTCCTCCTGGGGCTGGTATTGTGACTCAGAGTTTTAGAGATCCTAACCGGCAGTTACCGTTTATTGCGACTTTAGATTTACCCGACTTGACGCGCCTAACGAACGATCCAATTCAATATCTTCCGTTCTGGCCGCCAATGCCAAATAAGTTGCCCAGCGATATACCCAAGTTCGAAGGTAAGTCTGGAGAGGATCCGTCTAATCACGTGATGACTTACCACCTCTGGTGTGCATCAAATTCCATCTCAGATGATTCCATCCGCTTACGTCTTTTCCAGCGTACACTCATTGGTCTCGCAGCCAAGTGGTACATTGAGTTACCACGGGCCTCTTTTTACAACTTTAGCCAGTTAGCTACCTCGTTCTTAACTCATTTTCAGTTACCAGTCAGATACGATAATGGTACAGAATTATTAACTTCGCTAAAACAATCGACATCCACGTACATTTCTGATCACATCCATGAGTGGAGACGTCGAAGAAGATTAGTGAAAGTTTTTATCCCGGACCAAATCTTAGCTGAATGGTTTGTCAAATCATTATTACCAAGAATTACTGAAGATGTAGCTAAGGCCGGAGTAGTTACTGAGGAGCAAGTCATTGCTCAGGCACAATACCTTGACTTAGTTTACACTCAGTCGGGTACGTTACACGAGAAAATTCCGGATCTTCCAAAGTCAAACCAAATCGCTGCTGCTCCTTCGGGATCTCATGCCGCTGATGGTATGATCGGTATCGTGACTACGAAGAGTAAGAAGAAGTCTTCCAAGGCCTCCAATACTCCAATTATCACTTTGCCTGATTCTCCGACAGGAGAGTCTTCTCCTCCTGAACTTACCGCCGACATTCACGCTGTAGAGTCATCTACGGCCAAATCCAAAAACGGTGGAAAGAAGAAAGGAAAGAAGAAGGCTAAAGCAGACAAGGCTCCAAAGGAGAAAACGGAAAAGTCGGAAACCAATGACGAAAAGCGCAAACCTCGATATCCTTGTCTTATTTGTGAAGAAGATCATTTTACGAGAGACTGCCCTCATCGGGCCGAGGTAGTGAAAATAGTCAAAGGTTCTCCCACTCCTGCTGTGTTAAAAAATCCATTTCCAGAGCAGGAGAATAAGATGATAGGTTCTTCTTCGAATGCCAGTGAAGAACCCATTTTGATGATGTCTCATGTCAGGATTGCGACTCGATCGCAAGATTATGGTAGTAAGGCTCCTGTTGATGGTAAGGAAGCAGAATCTTCTCACTCTAACCCATCAACCTCAGCTCCTGGTTCCGATCCACTACAGATCGAAAAACCTAACCCAGACTTAGTGATTAAGCCGCCCGCCAAGGGTGTACTTCGAAGGTCTGCTTTCAATCCACATGCGAGAGCAGCCCAGAATTACAACATTGTTGAAGACTTAGCTGTTTCACCTTCAGCAATGTCGGCACTCGAAGTGCTGCAATCATGTCCAGCGCAACGAAAATTGCTTTTGTCGGCTATTGGAGCTGTCGATGTTCAGGACCCGAACCTAATGATCTTTGATCTAGAAAGTAGTACACCGCGTCTCCCCCATCAAATGGCTTTCCAAATTCCAGTGATAGTCAAAAACAGGCCTATTCATCGGACTGTGATTGATGAGGGAGCTTCTACGTGTATTATGTCGATTCAATGTTGGAGATCGCTTGGTTCTCCTTCGTTGAACCAATCCCCCACCATCCTTAAGGCCTTTGATGGCCGTGGGTTCCGTCCGTTTGGTATTCTACAAGAATTGCCTATAGGGGTCGAAGGTAAAACCGTTAGTCTGGATGTGGAAGTGGTTGATGCCCCTCTAGACTACAACCTTCTTTTGGGTCGAAGTTGGTCATATGCTATGACAGCGGTCGTTTCATCGGTCTTCAGAGTCATTAAGTTTCCACATAACGGTAAGATCGTGACTATTGATCAGCTGACATACTTTTCATCCGACCCAACCTCTTCAGAAACTATCCAGCATGTTGGTAAAACGACAATCCCTTATAGGGACATTGGTGTAGGTTTAGTTAAGGATTCCGGTTTACTGGGAACTTTTCCTCTCCCTCCACTCAATGCAGACCCTTCGTTTGCAACAATTCATATGATCACGTCAGAAAACATTATTTATGATGATCCTTGGTATGTTCCCTCTGACTCTGAGCTAGACTCACTCGGTGATGTTATGCCGTTGAGTCCGTATGAGATTGCTTATGAAGCTCTTATGTCTTTTACCGACTTTCATTCAACCGACCAAATGAATGTGGTCAGTGAAGAGTCACTTTTCACCTCACCCTTAGAACGGATAACGTTTCCCGAAGAAGTGTCATCTGACGAACAACTTCGCGAAATCCTAAGTGTAGATGATCTACCATGGGAAGATCTCCATCACAGATCTTCGTTTTTACCTAAGGATGATGCATTTGAAAATGATTTTTCATCTATCTTTACCGCTGAATATGTCAAAGACGCTCAGGATCCAACGAAACATTCTGATTCAGAGCTGAATTTAGGGAATATTTCTCGTACTATTCCCATTGATATTTCAGTGAAGCCCGGAATCGAGGAGAACATTCATATAGGTGCCGCATGTACTGAAGAAGAAATCCAAACTTACAAGGCCCTATTCCAAGAATTCCGCGACGTGTTTGCCTGGTCTTACGAGGAAATGCCGGGAATTGATCCTGCCATTGTTGTTCATGAAATCAAAACCTACCCGGATGCTAAACCCATTCGGCAACGGTTGCGTCAGATTCACCCTCGAAAAGCGGCTGCGATTAAAGCAGAAGTCGAAAAGCTGTTGAAAGCAGGTTTCATTTATCCGATCCCGTTAACGGATTGGGTATCGAATATTGTTCCCGTCAATAAAAAACAAGGAACAATAAGAATCTGTATCGACTATAGGGATATCAATCGAGCTTGTCCAAAAGACAACTATCCTACGCCTTATATCGATCAAATTATTGATGATTGTGCCGGAAGTGAGATGTTTTCCTTCATGGATGGTTTCTCAGGCTATAATCAAATCAATATTCTACCTGCCGATCAACCAAAAACGGCATTCATTTGTCCATGGGGGACATTTGCTTATTGCAAATTACCTTTTGGACTTAAGAATGCCGGGGCCACTTTTCAACGGGCGATGTCTTATGCATTTCATGACATCAAGCACATTGTGCAACCCTATCTCGATGATTTGCCTGCTCATTCTTTACAACGAGCTGATCACCTTGTCCACCTACGAGCAATCTTTATGAGGTGTAGGCATTATCGAATTCGGTTGAATCCCCACAAGTGTGTTTTCTGTATAGAAACAGGTCGATTGCTGGGATTTGTTGTTTCAAAAGCCGGCATTCGCGTCGATCCCTCGAAAGTCGAGGCTATCATCAAATTGCCTCCTCCTTCGAGTTTGCGCCAACTCCAAAGTTTGCAAGGGAAAGCGAACTTTTTACGCCGATTCATCCCAAACTACGCCGAGGTCACTAAAGGTTTTACACGGTTGTTGAAACAGAACGCACAATTCTTTTGGGACGAGATTGCCCAACAATCTTTTGATGCACTAAAACACGCGTTGACCCATGCACCGTTATTGCATCCTCCCAACTACAACCAGGACTACTTCTTATACCTCGCAGCTTCGCATTCCACCATTGGAATGGTGTTAGTTCAAGAAGATGAATTCAAAGCAGAGCATGTGATATATTATCTTAGTAGAACCTTAAATCCCACTGAGTTAAAATATTCGCATGTGGAGAAATTGGCCCTGGCAGCCGTTCAAGCTGTCCAGCGTTTTCGTCACTACATTCTTCTCCGCAAGACTACAGTTATTTCGGATTGCAACCCTATGATTTATATTTTGACAAAACAACTGCTAGGGGGCAAGTACTCTAAATGGATTGTTATCCTGCAAGAGTTCGACTTGGAGTTCGAGAAGTCCAAGTCTAAGAAATCTTTAGTTTTTGCGGAATTGATGTGTGATTTCCCGAGTGCTGACACAGAGACTGTGGCAGAGGAGTCCATTGCGGACGAATCTTTGTTTCTTATTAGCACTTTAGATCCGTGGTATGGGGATATAATCATCTATCTCCAAACCCAAACCTTTCGGCCTGAAGCTTCCAAGGAAGACCGTCGAAAAATTCGGTTTCGATCCCAGCAATACAGAATTATTGGAGATACACTTTATCGCCGGGGGGCAGACTTAGTTTTTCGACGTTGTTTAACTCACGAAGAGGCTGAGAGAGTTTTGAATGATTGTCACTCTGGAGCATGTGGCGGTCATATGTCTGGGTATGCCACAGCTCAGAAGGTGTTGCGCGCTGGCTATTTCTGGCCGTCTATGTTTAAAGATTGTATCCTTGCTGTCAGAACATGCCACAACTGTCAAGTGTTTGATCGAAAGATGCGCGCTCCACCTGCTCCTCTCCACCCTATAATTGCCGCTGGTCCATTCGCCAAATGGGGCATTGACTTTATTACTTGTAACCCTCACTCGGCCGGGGGGCATGCGTATATCATCCTCGCGGTTGATTATTTTACAAAATGGGCCGAGGCGATGCCTACATTCGACGCAAGCGGCAAGACAGCTGCAGTTTTCGTATTCAATCATATCATAACTAGGTTTGGTGTCCCACAAGCAATCATTACTGACCATGGGAGCCATTTTCGAAACGTCATGATGACTGAGCTTACAAGCCAGCTTGGTTTGCGCCACGATAGCTCTACTCCTTATTATCCGCAAGCCAACGGTTTGGTTGAGTCAATCAACAAAGTTCTAGTCATCATGATTCGACGGATCATTGGTATCCATCGAACGAATTGGCATAACATGTTATTTTCGGCGCTATGGGCATATCGAACTTCAGTGAAAAATTCAACAGGTTTCACCCCTTTCCAGCTAGTTTATGGCTTAGAAGCTGTGTTACCTATTGAATGCGAAATCCCATCACTTCAAATGGCTGTCGAATTACTTCCAGCTACTTCCGAAGAGGAGAAACGGTTATTATACTTGGCTAAATTAGATGAGACTCGACGTGACGCTACTTTAGCTATCGAGACTCACGCGAAACGAATGAAAGCTCAGTACGATAAAAATGTAACCCCTCGAAGTTTTTCGGAAGGAGACCTAGTACTATTATATGATCAAGCTAACGATAAGCTAGGTGCCGGAAAATTCGTTCCCATGTGGCATGGGCCCTACATTGTAAAGCGAAAGCTAGCAAAAGGGGCTTATGAGTTAGTTGATTTTGATGGGGACTCTTTGGGTAAACCCAGAAATGGACTTTACCTAAAGAGGTATTATGCTTAAAATGATGGGTATGGAGAAATTTTTAGATAGGTTAGATTTTCTTTCTAGCTAGCAAGTGTGTTAGTTTAGTCAGTGTGCTTAGCTTAGCAAGTGTGGTTTTTCGTCATTATTCTGGCTTATCTTGGTTTTACTCTTGATATTGTAGATGTCGACGCCTCTCCAAACATACATTGGATTTGCTGATGGTGCTTGTCGTAATACACGGAATATCTCTTCCGCAGCTTGGGTTATCTATTCGCCCTCTGACGAGTTAGTTTCTATGCATGGGGTAAGCCTCGGTCAAACAACGAATAACATTGCAGAATACAGTGCAGTGGTTGAATTATTATCCGAATCTATTTCATTTGGAATTCGACGTTTGATAGTGAGGTTAGATTCTGAACTTGTTGTATTACAGCTTAATAGAGTTTATGCCATTAGAAATCCTGTGTTATTAAGGTTGTTTTTGAGAGTGCGTCTCTTGGAACGTGAATTTGATTACATTGAATATCAACATATTCCAAGGTCTTTGAATACATTAGCAGATGCAATTGCTTCTCGAATGTTGGACAGACATTTACAATAATCATGCAAGTAAATTTAAAAACATTTCATCACATATGTTAAACAAGATAAGCCGGTAATAGTGATATATATAGATAGAAGTGTGTCAAAAAATATATACATCGTCTTCGATCATAGGTTTAAAACACCTTATGATCGGCAAAATGATAGTACAAAAAGTCAAAAATGTCACATGTGACTACAAAAGTGACTAGTCAATCACTGGTGGTGCTCTCTGTACGACACCACTGCGCGGGCTACCTTACGCAAAAATCTCCTAAACGGTCCAGGGACCGCGACTACGAAGCGCTGAAGCCTGATAGGAATGTCGTCCATAGTAGTCTCAGGTATATCTGCCGTGAGACGCTCTAGATCATGCTCCAACTCAGCTAGTACTTCTGCTGTCGCATCCTGTGGGGCCGGTACCGGTGCAGCTGGATGTAGTCTATCATAAGGCCGGAGGTTGGCTGGACGCTGTGGACCAACATCTGCATTTTGAAAGATTTACTATTAGTTTTGAGACGATATATATAAAAAATACAAAAAATACATAACTAGAAAACTTGTGAAAATAAAAAGTACCTCTGTCGTCCCATTGTTCTCCCTGTGGAAGAACCATGTCCGGATCACCTCTGAAATCCATTCCGGCATACGGAAAGTCCTGTATCACAAAAAGCTGGCCCTCTAACCAGTCAAAATAACTATCTGAGAATCGAACTACTGTCGCGCCCTCGTCAGGATGCCGGGCCATCACCGCAACCCATCGTATCAGCTTTGGCTGCTGAGGACCCAAGATATCAACAGTGAGTTGCTGAGGGATCAGCATTGGAATTCTCTCCAAGGCAAAGCTCACGACTATAGGCCCATATCCAAAAGTCTTTAGTCGTCCGTTCTTTGCCTTGGTCAGTTGGCTCTTCATATGAGCCGACACAGCTTCACACCAGTTGAAAATGGTGCCTTGGTAACAGTCAATTGCCATCCGCATTTGGGATCCGGAAGCAATGTGTAAAGCGGCCGCGCCGCAAATTCTGGTAACCGTGAACGCTATGACTTTGAGTTCCGGTAGAGTGATGTGTTTTATCTCTATGCCTTTTGAATGGTGAGCCCCAGGTGTGCACCAATTCTCGCGGAGACTATCAAGGGATTGGCCACCCGGCCTAGTCCCCGCAAGACTGAGTTGCTCACCTCTGTTTGGCAAGCCAGTGAGAAAGTATACATCCGAGGGCTCTATCTCGAGCTGGTGCCCTCCTATGTAAAAGCATTGTTCTTGTACGTTCCATCGCTCAACCAGCCATTCCAAGAATCTTACCTGGCCCCTCATGCCCGGTATGGTCCAATATTTGTATAATCCGCATGCTCTTAGGGCATCCAGGGAAGGTTGATGATTTATTGCAGCTTCATCTTCCTCTACATGCTCTCTTTCTCTCCAGTCTAACATGATTAATGCCCTGCATATCAAAAATAGCAATTAGAAATTAATTTGGGAATTTTTGGTGGTTTTTTGAGAGAGTTGGGGTTTTGAAATGCGCGTTTCTCGGAGGACGCACCCCGGCTTTGTAGCACAGGGCGCCCGGACGCAGCTGGCCTGAAGGCGGGCTGCGTCTTCCGACCGTTTTCCCGTATGAGAAAAAGTCGGGGGACGCAGGTCACCCGAAGGGCACCTGCGTCCGCCGAGAGGCGCATTCCAAAACCAAAACCCCCCCAAAAAATGAAACTAAAACCTAAAAATTGATTCTAAACGGATAGAAATGCAGAGTAGGATGTGTAAAATACCTGGATGAGACGGCGTTCGATTCCGACGGTCAGATTTTCCGCAGCGACCACGGGAAGTTTCTTGTCAAAAGCTCCTTTTTCAACCTCAACAGTGAAACGGTAAAAATGACATGGTAAAAGGTCTTTTTATAGGTTTTTTGGATGAATTAGTTCATTTTTTACCATGAAAAGATGTTTTTGAATGTATTTTTGCCTATTTTAAACAGGTATGAGTAATGTGTCGCTTTTGTGCAGGACAAAGGGATTTCGAGGGAAATTGTAATTTTTCACAAACAAAATTTCAGAGTCATCTTTTAAGCCCTTTTCTGACTCCTAAAACATGAAAAGATCGCCGAGTGTTTCTTTTTCACTCGTTAAAACGGAATTAAAAGACGGTCCCCTTTTAGCTCTTTTCTGACCGCAAAATCAGGAAAAGATTGCCGGGTTTTTGTCGTTTCGAACTCGATAAGGAAATAAAACGACGTGTCCTTGATCGCTTTTTACTTTTCAGGTTAACGACACTATTATGAAAGTACTCCTTGGTCGCAAGATCAAGCGGTTCCCCCAGGTATTATTTTATACTTTTTCGGGCTTGAGGGACACAAATATACGAAAAAGTTCAACGTGGAGTCTCCTTTAGTTTTTTCAGACTCTCTAAAATTGAAAAACGCCGAGTTTCTCCTATACTGGGCTCGTTAAACTTTTACAGTAGAGGACCTGTTCAATTACAAACAGGAACGAACCACTCCTTCCTAGGGTTCGAATTTAAACTAGGTTGGACTCGTCCGAAGGATGAGCTTATAATCAAGCATATGTTATCCTCCTCAAGCTTGTTAAAAATAAAGAGGTACTTGCCAGAAATGGTGGGGGAAAAAAGAGAAGAATGAACCTATTTGTCACCTTTTGTCTCAGAAGAAACTTTATTACCGCTCTTGAACACGACACTTTTCATTCACCTGGGTTGGGAAATCTTTTACCTCACAGTTGACCAAATCACTTTGAAAGTCTTTAACCGGGTTCCAGGGGTTAACTTTGAGTTATTCGTCACCAAGCCATCTGTTGTGTCGTTATGTGTTCAAGAGGTCTGCAAGCAAAAACTTTCATCTGCAAAATACTTGTCATCCATTTGACCATCCCTGAGTCAGTCCTTACAGCAACATTTCTTCAACTTGAACAATGATTTCGTGTTGCGGGCTTGCCTGCAACGGGTCGCTTTCTATCGACATCGACACATTATCTAGAAAGATGACTTAGGAATCGACAGTACCTTGAAGTCTGCATGCATCAATGGCAGGTTTCTCGCCTTTGACGTCAGTTTACATCATTGACTTTCGATCAAAGGATTCCGTGAAGTGTTCGACATCAAAACATCTATTCACATTTCACGGGTTGTGCTTGGTACTTTGAGAACCATTGACATTACTGGTGGTTTCTCTCACGCTTGTTAACAGTTTACATCATCGACTGGTAATCAAGTGGTTTCTAACATGTTCGACATCGAATCATTTAATCACATGGCTAGAATCGTACCAATTCGGGAAGTAGAAGTGAAGACCCTGGATCTAGTTTCTACCATCCAGGCTGCGAGGAGTTTTGTATTCATTATCTATGTAGACTAATCATAAACAGATGGCTGCGTCCATACTGTGTCTACAAAAGTCTATAAAAATGATGTACTGCAAGATCATTCCTGTATCAGAATAGTTAGTCCATTAGTTAAAGTTTTGAATCTGAGTATGGGAATGCCTACCTCAGTGATGATATAATCTTATCCATGTATTTTGTGTTGAAAATTGCAGGTTCCAACCAGGCCATCCACAAGACAATCCTTGAAATGATAAAGCGCTTCACCCTTCCTAGAATTACAAAACCCTATTCTATTCCAGGCTTCGCACTTTAGGGGGCAATCTGTTACACTAAAAAATGTCACCTTGACTACTTACAGTTAGTATGGCTCAAATCAACAGTCATGCTACCCTCTTAGGCAAGTCTCATGCCTCTGTTATCCATCTCAAACTCAAAGAAGAGAGAAAGTCTTGTAAAAAATATGTTTATCTCTGGGGTCGCAGGTTCTCTCTAGCCTTACCTGCGGGGACGCTGACCATGTTCACAAAATCTGCGTCCATGGACGCTCTGTATGTTAAGGGACAGGTGCGTCCCTCTGTAAAAGGCAAAATGCGCGAGTTTTATCTTGAAAAAGTTACTTGTGGTTACTTCTAGAACATTCTAGAGGTCGGTTTGATGAAATGGATGCGCCTCCAGTTGGTTCATGTATCTCTATTAAGGGGGAACTTATCCCATCAATAAGGGAGCTATCCCACCCATAGAGGGGGATGATCCCATTGATAGTGGACCTGAATAACCTCTTTACAGCACTATAAATAAAGGCATTGAGCCAGAAGGAGAGGAGGTTGGAGCTATACATTTTCTTTGGGTAAATGCTGCAGGATTTAGGTCTTCCATTAGAGCCTTTGTGAGGAGAGATTGTCTTCACTTGATTCTACTTGGGAGAGGGTGAGCTTTGTCAAAGTAGAGGAAAACCCTTGATGGACCCTGGGAGGAACTTGCACAACACCAAGGCCAGGTTGTAAGAGTTTCTTTGTTTCGTTATTAATACAAACTGGTTTATTTTTCTCAATAGCTTGTGTTAATGAGTTATTTCATGTGTTCCTTGGTCTGCATGTTGAATATATGTTTTATTATATGAAATGCAAGTGCTTGGTAATTGTTTGATTGTTTGTGGTTGCAGGAATTGACTTGAAGGAGGAGCTCATCCGGATCGTCAAGAACGGACTTCAACAACAGCGTTTTGGAATAAGGTAAGCCTAAACACTTGTAGTTTTCATGTTGTAAAAGGTGTATTTAGAGAAAGATCACTCCATTTTGTCTTGTTTGTCATTAGAATGTCTTAGACTTCTAGGAAGGTCAGTCGTGTCCGCACCCTTGACAGATTCCGTGTGACAAATTGGCGACTCCGCTGGGGAATCCATTAATGAGAGAGTCTTTTCCTTTATATGAACTTTGCTTTGAGAAAATCATTTTTATTTTCTGGTTTTTGACTGTGAGAATTAGTATTTGGGTGGCTTAGCTTTAGATTTAGTTAGATTGGTTTTTCTTCATTTTCCCAGAAGGACGCAGTCTCTGAGTACTGCACAGTGCGTCTTTGGACGCGCTGTTGCCGTCTGCACAGAGCGGGGCCGCACCTGTGACAACGGGTTGCCTGCGTCTTCCTGTAAAACTTAAGAAAATTCCATTTTTGCTTCAAATTGCTTTTAATTTTGTTTTTCCTTAGTGTTTTCTGCCCAGATCCTTTAGTACCCTGTCAAGAATTTTCACCTAAACTTGTTTTGTGAGCTTTGAGTGTTTTAGTGGTTTTCAACGAAGTTTAGACCTAGGGTTTGATTTTTGGAAAGGCTTTGTAGTGACTTTGATAGTAGAAAGTTGTCCAGCCTTAGATCTCTCTGGTTAGTCAACCTTCTTAGAAGTCGGGCCTGTCGTAAAGTCTCCTTTTGTGAGCAACTTGCCATTTGAGTTGTTTTGGGTCAAATTTCGAATTACTTGTTTATAAAGTATTGATTTCCATTTTACAAAAAGAACAAAAAGATTAGAGTTTTGTTTTGGCTAGTTTTTGATTCTGCAATAAGCTAGTCCTTGATTTGATTGTGATCAAGTAAAACACCTTAGAAATAATCATTGTTAGTTTTGGCCTCGTTAAGATTGCTTAGAGTAAATTTGCCTTTAGTTTGCTTATGAGTGCATTTTCATAGATTTTAAGAGTTGTTAAGATTGATTTTTTGGTTATATTAGATTTACTTGCTTTATTAAAAGAAAAATACAAAAACATCTTCTTAAAAAGTCTTGTTTCAAGTAGCTTTTTGTTTTCAAAAGAAGAAAAGAGTTTTTTCGTGCATGTAAAGAGAAGTTATGTTTTTATGCTTGGAAAAGAAAAACGAATTGTTTCTTTGATTGTCTTCAATTAAGAAGTTGCTTTTATAAAGATTGCATTCTCTCAACTTTTTAGTTAAGCAATTCATCGAAAAAGTAAAGTAGTGGATAAATCATTCTAGGTGCATTTTGTAGTGGTTTCGAGTCGAGTCAACACACCACTGGTTTCACTTCCATCACCTTTTGACTTAAGAAACAACCTTAAAAGTAACGCTTAAATTAAAATCAATCTAGTAATCTTTATTTTTCTAGGGCTCTGAAGCACCAACATAGCTTAGGCTAGGGTCTTGGAGTAGGTGAGTACTTAACTCTCCAAGACTACAAAACCAAACAGATAGTCTATCTTGAGTAGAACAAATCCAATTGTTTCAGTTACATTCTGGGAAAGCTCCTCTTAAAGGAGAAACACGAGCTCGTGTCCGAACCAGTGAGGGGATCATTCCTCCCTCGTTGGGAACGACGCCAGGCAGTACGTATTACAAACGGTAAACCTCGGATTAACCATTGTCGAGGAGCCAGGGGTCACTTATCGGTAAACCTTGGATTGTTGTCAAGGAGCCGGTAAGGGGATTGGAGCTTGCTACTCTGCCCTTGCGTGCTGTCGGAGTTTAGACTGTTCCCCCAGGTGTAATTGTTGTGATTGGTAACCTTAGTGGCCATAATATCTAGGATTCTACCCAAGGTGACGGTGGAGGGAAGGTCCCACTGTACCTGGAGCAGACGTCGGTTATACTCACTTGGATTTTCTGGGGGGTTCGCTTCACTTCGAGACGGTTAAAGTGGAGGAACTTGGTCCAGTCTATTCATTAAGCAGGTTGCCGGGGTAACTGTTCCACCCACTATTTCTGTACTGAATCCTGCGAGGTTGGGCCTAATCACCAACTAGCGTTTTTGGTCCGGAAGACTACTGTTTGTGTGTGGTTTGACGCTCTAGATTATTTAGGCGTGTGCTTCAAATTTGATTGGTTCTTTAGAAGACTTTAGGTGGTTTGATTTGAAATTTTTTACTTTGTTTTCGTGTGTTGTAGTTAAAAATCTTTAATTGTGGCGGAATTACCGAGAAGGTCCCGTCGAATTGCGGGCCAGTCTCCTGAAGTTGTTTCTGTGGCCGAATTGTTGAGAAGATCCCGTAGACTTAGGGGATCCCCTCCTCGAGACGACCCAGGTAATTTAGAAGGGTTAAAGGTCCTTGTAACTCCTCCTAGTGGCAGTAGAGTAGGATCACCTGAAGAAGGAGAATTTTCCTTGGTAGTCCATCCAGATTACCAAAGTTTAGAAACAGGTTACAATCCCGAAGCTGTTACAGTTTCCGAGCTTGCTGGTAGTTTTTCATCTGCCAGTGAAACAGGCGAAGAACCTGAAATTTCAGAACCTGTTACTCCAACTCCTAGTGTTCCTGATTCACCAAGAATAGAAAGAATTATCACCGAAAATCTTCCTGTTGGATTAATTGCTATAGAAGAACTTGTTCCAGAGGAAGAAATAGGCGTTTCTGATTCTGAAGATCTAATTACCCTTGATCTAAGGGAGCGTGAATCCATCTTTTACAGTCCTCCTAGAAGTGAATCTTGGTACCTTGCATTAACCAATTTTTTAGACAACTCAGTAGGTTTTTCTACACCTCGTACTCCGGTTCCACCTAGAGGAATTCATTCTCCTGTAAATATGTCTGGTCAGTCATCTGTGTTTTCACAAAGTCCTGAATCATTTTTACATGGCGGTCCTTCTGTTCCTACTGGGTATCAATCACTTTCTGGTACCTTTGCGGGAGCATCTCCTCAACCCATTGATCATGGGTTATTAGTTGGAAACAGTGGTAATGTACCATTGAGTATAGGTGAAATTTATATGATGTCAGGTTCAACTCCCATTAACCAACCTCAAGGTGGCCAATTACCGCCTGGGGGGCAACCTTCGTTAATGCCTGGGGGGCAACCTCAAGGTACTTCATTTGTGACTGGGGGGCAACCTCAAGGGTATCAACCCCAAGGGTATCAACCCCAGCCTCAATATGTACCCCAAAGTCAACCTCAGTATCAGTATCAACCTCAAGGATGGCAACCTCAAGGATGGCAACCCCAAGGGTATCAACCCCAAGGGTATCAACCTCAAGGATACCAACCTCAAGGTCAAGGTCAACCCCAGTATTCGTATTTACCTCAAGGTTATCAACCTACGGGTCAATACCCTGGTCAAGGTTATCAACCACCTCAAGGGCAATCATATGGGACTGCACCTTACAGTTATCAACCCTATCCTCAATACGGCTATGGATCTCAGTATCCTCAACCTGTTACGAGTCAATACCCTGGAATGTTAACATGGGATCCGTCACAGGGTCAACAGATGTCGCAACCAAGTATACAGTCGGTACCTCAAGCAGGACAACCTGCAGTTCCTGGTCCACCCCAGCAACCGCAACCTGTCCAGTCAAGTGTTCAGACCCCTGTAACTTCTGTAGTTACTCAGCCGCCAATTGCACCTGGTACTCCACCTCACACGGCTGCAGCAACTACCGCTTCATCTACCATGCTTACTTCTGGAGTATCGGCAGCTCCGGTTTCTACTGTCCCTGTAACCACTCCTCAGACATCTGTACCGTTGTCTGGACCCACGGTTCAAACCACAGTCCAGATGCCTGCAGGCCAACCTGGTACAAGTACGGTTGTTACTACTCAACCTCAATTTGTTCAACCTCCGTACCAGGGACAGTATCAACCTGGGCAAGCTGCCCAACAACCGGTTTACCAGTATCAACCGTATCCTGGGTACACTTATCAACCACCTCAGCAACCCCAGTACGGTCCGGTTAATCCTGGTTTTCCAGGAGGATATAATATCCCAAATGCGACTACTGTTCCTAGTTATCCTGGATATCCTCCTCCTGGGGCTGGTATTGTGACTCAGAGTTTTAGAGATCCTAACCGGCAGTTACCGTTTATTGCGACTTTAGATTTACCCGACTTGACGCGCCTAACGAACGATCCAATTCAATATCTTCTGTTCTGGCCGCCAATGCCAAATAAGTTGCCCAGTGATATACCCAAGTTCGAAGGTAAGTCTGGAGAGGATCCGTCTAATCACGTGATGACTTACCACCTCTGTTGTGCATCAAATTCCATCTCAGATGATTCCATCCGCTTACGTCTTTTCCAGCGTACACTCATTGGTCTCGCAGCCAAGTGGTACATTGAGTTACCACGGGCCTCTTTTTACAACTTTAGCCAGTTAGCTACCTCGTTCTTAACTCATTTTCAGTTACCAGTCAGATACGATAATGGTACAGAATTATTAACTTCGCTAAAACAATCGACATCCACGTACATTTCTGATCACATCCATGAGTGGAGACGTCGAAGAAGATTAGTCAAAGTTTTTATCCCGGACCAAATCTTAGCTGAATGGTTTGTCAAATCATTATTACCAAGAATTACTGAAGATGTAGCTAAGGCCGGAGTAGTTACTGAGGAGCAAGTCATTGCTCAGGCACAATACCTTGACTTAGTTTACACTCAGTCGGGTACGTTACACGAGAAAATTTCGGATCTTCCAAAGTCAAACCAAATCGCTGCTGCTCCTTCGGGATCTCATGCCGCTGATGGTATGATCGGTATCGTGACTACGAAGAGTAAGAAGAAGTCTTCCAAGGCCTCCAATACTCCAATTATCACTTTGCCTGATTCTCCGACAGGAGAGTCTTCTCCTCCTGAACTTACCGCCGACATTCACGCTGTAGAGTCATCTACGGCCAAATAATTTGTCACACGGAATCTGTCAAGGGTGCGGACACGACTGACCTTCCTAGAAGTCTAAGACATTCTAATGACAAACAAGACAAAATGGAGTGATCTTTCTCTAAATACACCTTTTACAACATGAAAACTACAAGTGTTTAGGCTTACCTTATTCCAAAACGCTGTTGTTGAAGTCCGTTCTTGACGATCCGGATGAGCTCCTCCTTCAAGTCAATTCCTGCAACCACAAACAATCAAACAATTACCAAGCACTTGCATTTCATATAATAAAACATATATTCAACATGCAGACCAAGGAACACATGAAATAACTCATTAACACAAGCTATTGAGAAAAATAAACCAGTTTGTATTAATAACGAAACAAAGAAACTCTTACAACCTGGCCTTGGTGTTGTGCAAGTTCCTCCCAGGGTCCATCAAGGGTTTTCCTCTACTTTGACAAAGCTCACCCTCTCCCAAGTAGAATCAAGTGAAGACAATCTCTCCTCACAAAGGCTCTAATGGAAGACCTAAATCCTGCAGCATTTACCCAAAGAAAATGTATAGCTCCAACCTCCTCTCCCTCTGGCTCAATGCCTTTATTTATAGTGCTGTAAAGAGGTTATTCAGGTCCACTATCAATGGGATCATCCCCCTCTATGGGTGGGATAGCTCCCTTATTGATGGGATAAGTTCCCCCTTAATAGAGATACATGAACCAACTGGAGGCGCATCCATTTCATCAAACCGACCTCTAGAATGTTCTAGAAGTAACCACAAGTAACTTTTTCAAGATAAAACTCGCGCATTTTGCCTTTTACAGAGGGACGCACCTGTCCCTTAACATACAGAGCGTCCATGGACGCAGATTTTGTGAACATGGTCAGCGTCCCCGCAGGTAAGGCTAGAGAGAACCTGCGACCCCAGAGATAAACATATTTTTTACAAGACTTTCTCTCTTCTTTGAGTTTGAGATGGATAACAGAGGCATGAGACTTGCCTAAGAGGGTAGCATGACTGTTGATTTGAGCCATACTAACTGTAAGTAGTCAAGGTGACATTTTTTAGTGTAACAGATTGCCCCCTAAAGTGCGAAGCCTGGAATAGAATAGGGTTTTGTAATTCTAGGAAGGGTGAAGCGCTTTATCATTTCAAGGATTGTCTTGTGGATGGCCTGGTTGGAACCTGCAATTTTCAACACAAAATACATGGATAAGATTATATCATCACTGAGGTAGGCATTCCCATACTCAGATTCAAAACTTTAACTAATGGACTAACTATTCTGATACAGGAATGATCTTGCAGTACATCATTTTTATAGACTTTTGTAGACACAGTATGGACGCAGCCATCTGTTTATGATTAGTCTACATAGATAATGAATACAAAACTCCTCGCAGCCTGGATGGTAGAAACTAGATCCAGGGTCTTCACTTCTACTTCCCGAATTGGTACGATTCTAGCCATGTGATTAAATGATTCGATGTCGAACATGTTAGAAACCACTTGATTACCAGTCAATGATGTAAACTGTTAACAAGCGTGAGAGAAACCACCAGTAATGTCAATGGTTCTCAAAGTACCAAGCACAACCCGTGAAATGTGAATAGATGTTTTGATGTCGAACACTTCACGGAATCCTTTGATCGAAAGTCAATGATGTAAACTGACGTCAAAGGCGAGAAACCTGCCATTGATGCATGCAGACTTCAAGGTACTGTCGATTCCTAAGTCATCTTTCTAGATAATGTGTCGATGTCGATAGAAAGCGACCCGTTGCAGGCAAGCCCGCAACACGAAATCATTGTTCAAGTTGAAGAAATGTTGCTGTAAGGACTGACTCAGGGATGGTCAAATGGATGACAAGTATTTTGCAGATGAAAGTTTTTGCTTGCAGACCTCTTGAACACATAACGACACAACAGATGGCTTGGTGACGAATAACTCAAAGTTAACCCCTGGAACCCGGTTAAAGACTTTCAAAGTGATTTGGTCAACTGTGAGGTAAAAGATTTCCCAACCCAGGTGAATGAAAAGTGTCGTGTTCAAGAGCGGTAATAAAGTTTCTTCTGAGACAAAAGGTGACAAATAGGTTCATTCTTCTCTTTTTCCCCCACCATTTCTGGCAAGTACCTCTTTATTTTTAACAAGCTTGAGGAGGATAACATATGCTTGATTATAAGCTCATCCTTCGGACGAGTCCAACCTAGTTTAAATTCGAACCCTAGGAAGGAGTGGTTCGTTCCTGTTTGTAATTGAACAGGTCCTCTACTGTAAAAGTTTAACGAGCCCAGTATAGGAGAAACTCGGCGTTTTTCAATTTTAGAGAGTCTGAAAAAACTAAAGGAGACTCCACGTTGAACTTTTTCGTATATTTGTGTCCCTCAAGCCCGAAAAAGTATAAAATAATACCTGGGGGAACCGCTTGATCTTGCGACCAAGGAGTACTTTCATAATAGTGTCGTTAACCTGAAAAGTAAAAAGCGATCAAGGACACGTCGTTTTATTTCCTTATCGAGTTCGAAACGACAAAAACCCGGCAATCTTTTCCTGATTTTGCGGTCAGAAAAGAGCTAAAAGGGGACCGTCTTTTAATTCCGTTTTAACGAGTGAAAAAGAAACACTCGGCGATCTTTTCATGTTTTAGGAGTCAGAAAAGGGCTTAAAAGATGACTCTGAAATTTTGTTTGTGAAAAATTACAATTTCCCTCGAAATCCCTTTGTCCTGCACAAAAGCGACACATTACTCATACCTGTTTAAAATAGGCAAAAATACATTCAAAAACATCTTTTCATGGTAAAAAATGAACTAATTCATCCAAAAAACCTATAAAAAGACCTTTTACCATGTCATTTTTACCGTTTCACTGTTGAGGTTGAAAAAGGAGCTTTTGACAAGAAACTTCCCGTGGTCGCTGCGGAAAATCTGACCGTCGGAATCGAACGCCGTCTCATCCAGGTATTTTACACATCCTACTCTGCATTTCTATCCGTTTAGAATCAATTTTTAGGTTTTAGTTTCATTTTTTGGGGGGGTTTTGGTTTTGGAATGCGCCTCTCGGCGGACGCAGGTGCCCTTCGGGTGACCTGCGTCCCCCGACTTTTTCTCATACGGGAAAACGGTCGGAAGACGCAGCCCGCCTTCAGGCCAGCTGCGTCCGGGCGCCCTGTGCTACAAAGCCGGGGTGCGTCCTCCGAGAAACGCGCATTTCAAAACCCCAACTCTCTCAAAAAACCACCAAAAATTCCCAAATTAATTTCTAATTGCTATTTTTGATATGCAGGGCATTAATCATGTTAGACTGGAGAGAAAGAGAGCATGTAGAGGAAGATGAAGCTGCAATAAATCATCAACCTTCCCTGGATGCCCTAAGAGCATGCGGATTATACAAATATTGGACCATACCGGGCATGAGGGGCCAGGTAAGATTCTTGGAATGGCTGGTTGAGCGATGGAACGTACAAGAACAATGCTTTTACATAGGAGGGCACCAGCTCGAGATAGAGCCCTCGGATGTATACTTTCTCACTGGCTTGCCAAACAGAGGTGAGCAACTCAGTCTTGCGGGGACTAGGCCGGGTGGCCAATCCCTTGATAGTCTCCGCGAGAATTGGTGCACACCTGGGGCTCACCATTCAAAAGGCATAGAGATAAAACACATCACTCTACCGGAACTCAAAGTCATAGCGTTCACGGTTACCAGAATTTGCGGCGCGGCCGCTTTACACATTGCTTCCGGATCCCAAATGCGGATGGCAATTGACTGTTACCAAGGCACCATTTTCAACTGGTGTGAAGCTGTGTCGGCTCATATGAAGAGCCAACTGACCAAGGCAAAGAACGGACGACTAAAGACTTTTGGATATGGGCCTATAGTCGTGAGCTTTGCCTTGGAGAGAATTCCAATGCTGATCCCTCAGCAACTCACTGTTGATATCTTGGGTCCCAGCAGCCAAAGCTGATACGATGGGTTGCGGTGATGGCCCGGCATCCTGACGAGGGCGCGACAGTAGTTCGATTCTCAGATAGTTATTTTGACTGGTTAGAGGGCCAGCTTTTTGTGATACAGGACTTTCCGTATGCCGGAATGGATTTCAGAGGTGATCCGGACATGGTTCTTCCACAGGGAGAACAATGGGACGACAGAGGTACTTTTTATTTTCACAAGTTTTCTAGTTATGTATTTTTTGTATTTTTTATATATATCGTCTCAAAACTAATAGTAAATCTTTCAAAATGCAGATGTTGGTCCACAGCGTCCAGCCAACCTCCGGCCTTATGATAGACTACATCCAGCTGCACCGGTACCGGCCCCACAGGATGCGACAGCAGAAGTACTAGCTGAGTTGGAGCATGATCTAGAGCGTCTCACGGCAGATATACCTGAGACTACTATGGACGACATTCCTATCAGGCTTCAGCGCTTCGTAGTCGCGGTCCCTGGACCGTTTAGGAGATTTTTGCGTAAGGTAGCCCGCGCAGTGGTGTCGTACAGAGAGCACCACCAGTGATTGACTAGTCACTTTTGTAGTCACATGTGACATTTTTGACTTTTTGTACTATCATTTTGCCGATCATAAGGTGTTTTAAACCTATGATCGAAGACGATGTATATATTTTTTGACACACTTCTATCTATATATATCACTATTACCGGCTTATCTTGTTTAACATATGTGATGAAATGTTTTTAAATTTACTTGCATGATTATCGTAAATGTCTGTCCAACATTCGAGAAGCAATTGCATCTGCTAATGTATTCAAAGACCTTGGAATATGTTGATATTCAATGTAATCAAATTCACGTTCCAAGAGACGCACTCTCAAAAACAACCTTAATAACACAGGATTTCTAATGGCATAAACTCTATTAAGCTGTAATACAACAAGTTCAGAATCTAACCTCACTATCAAACGTCGAATTCCAAATGAAATAGATTCGGATAATAATTCAACCACTGCACTGTATTCTGCAATGTTATTCGTTGTTTGACCGAGGCTTACCCCATGCATAGAAACTAACTCGTCAGAGGGCGAATAGATAACCCAAGCTGCGGAAGAGATATTCCGTGTACTACGACAAGCACCATCAGCAAATCCAATGTATGTTTGGAGAGGCGTCGACATCTACAATATCAAGAGTAAAACCAAGATAAGCCAGAATAATGACGAAAAACCACACTTGCTAAGCTAAGCACACTGACTAAACTAACACACTTGCTAGCTAGAAAGAAAATCTAACCTATCTAAAAATTTCTCCATACCCATCATTTTAAGCATAATACCTCTTTAGGTAAAGTCCATTTCTGGGTTTACCCAAAGAGTCCCCATCAAAATCAACTAACTCATAAGCCCCTTTTGCTAGCTTTCGCTTTACAATGTAGGGCCCATGCCACATGGGAACGAATTTTCCGGCACCTAGCTTATCGTTAGCTTGATCATATAATAGTACTAGGTCTCCTTCCGAAAAACTTCGAGGGGTTACATTTTTATCGTACTGAGCTTTCATTCGTTTCGCGTGAGTCTCGATAGCTAAAGTAGCGTCACGTCGAGTCTCATCTAATTTAGCCAAGTATAATAACCGTTTCTCCTCTTCGGAAGTAGCTGGAAGTAATTCGACAGCCATTTGAAGTGATGGGATTTCGCATTCAATAGGTAACACAGCTTCTAAGCCATAAACTAGCTGGAAAGGGGTGAAACCTGTTGAATTTTTCACTGAAGTTCGATATGCCCATAGCGCCGAAAATAACATGTTATGCCAATTCGTTCGATGGATACCAATGATCCGTCGAATCATGATGACTAGAACTTTGTTGATTGACTCAACCAAACCGTTGGCTTGCGGATAATAAGGAGTAGAGCTATCGTGGCGCAAACCAAGCTGGCTTGTAAGCTCAGTCATCATGACGTTTCGAAAATGGCTCCCATGGTCAGTAATGATTGCTTGTGGGACACCAAACCTAGTTATGATATGATTGAATACGAAAACTGCAGCTGTCTTGCCGCTTGCGTCGAATGTAGGCATCGCCTCGGCCCATTTTGTAAAATAATCAACCGCGAGGATGATATACGCATGCCCCCCGGCCGAGTGAGGGTTACAAGTAATAAAGTCAATGCCCCATTTGGCGAATGGACCAGCGGCAATTATAGGGTGGAGAGGAGCAGGTGGAGCGCGCATCTTTCGATCAAACACTTGACAGTTGTGGCATGTTCTGACAGCAAGGATACAATCTTTAAACATAGACGGCCAGAAATAGCCAGCGCGCAACACCTTCTGAGCTGTGGCATACCCAGACATATGACCGCCACATGCTCCAGAGTGACAATCATTCAAAACTCTCTCAGCCTCTTCGTGAGTTAAACAACGTCGAAAAACTAAGTCTGCCCCCCGGCGATAAAGTGTATCTCCAATAATTCTGTATTGCTGGGATCGAAACCGAATTTTTCGACGGTCTTCCTTGGAAGCTTCAGGCCGAAAGGTTTGGGTTTGGAGATAGATGATTATATCCCCATACCACGGATCTAAAGTGCTAATAAGAAACAAAGATTCGTCCGCAATGGACTCCTCTGCCACAGTCTCTGTGTCAGCACTCGGGAAATCACACATCAATTCCGCAAAAACTAAAGATTTCTTAGACTTGGACTTCTCGAACTCCAAGTCGAACTCTTGCAGGATAACAATCCATTTAGAGTACTTGCCCCCTAGCAGTTGTTTTGTCAAAATATAAATCATAGGGTTGCAATCCGAAATAACTGTAGTTTTGCGGAGAAGAATGTAGTGACGAAAACGCTGGACAGCTTGAACGGCTGCCAGGGCCAATTTCTCCACATGCGAATATTTTAACTCAGTGGGATTTAAGGTTCTACTAAGATAATATATCACATGCTCTGCTTTGAATTCATCTTCTTGAACTAACACCATTCCAATGGTGGAATGCGAAGCTGCGAGGTATAAGAAGTAGTCCTGGTTGTAGTTGGGAGGATGCAATAACGGTGCATGGGTCAACGCGTGTTTTAGTGCATCAAAAGATTGTTGGGCAATCTCGTCCCAAAAGAATTGTGCGTTCTGTTTCAACAACCGTGTAAAACCTTTAGTGACCTCGGCGTAGTTTGGGATGAATCGGCGTAAAAAGTTCGCTTTCCCTTGCAAACTTTGGAGTTGGCGCAAACTCGAAGGAGGAGGCAATTTGATGATAGCCTCGACTTTCGAGGGATCGACGCGAATGCCGGCTTTTGAAACAACAAATCCCAGCAATCGACCTGTTTCTATACAGAAAACACACTTGTGGGGATTCAACCGAATTCGATAATGCCTACACCTCATAAAGATTGCTCGTAGGTGGACAAGGTGATCAGCTCGTTGTAAAGAATGAGCAGGCAAATCATCGAGATAGGGTTGCACAATGTGCTTGATGTCATGAAATGCATAAGACATCGCCCGTTGAAAAGTGGCCCCGGCATTCTTAAGTCCAAAAGGTAATTTGCAATAAGCAAATGTCCCCCATGGACAAATGAATGCCGTTTTTGGTTGATCGGCAGGTAGAATATTGATTTGATTATAGCCTGAGAAACCATCCATGAAGGAAAACATCTCACTTCCGGCACAATCATCAATAATTTGATCGATATAAGGCGTAGGATAGTTGTCTTTTGGACAAGCTCGATTGATATCCCTATAGTCGATACAGATTCTTATTGTTCCTTGTTTTTTATTGACGGGAACAATATTCGATACCCAATCCGTTAACGGGATCGGATAAATGAAACCTGCTTTCAACAGCTTTTCGACTTCTGCTTTAATCGCAGCCGCTTTTCGAGGGTGAATCTGACGCAACCGTTGCCGAATGGGTTTAGCATCCGGGTAGGTTTTGATTTCATGAACAACAATGGCAGGATCAATTCCCGGCATTTCCTCGTAAGACCAGGCAAACACGTCGCGGAATTCTTGGAATAGGGCCTTGTAAGTTTGGATTTCTTCTTCAGTACATGCGGCACCTATATGAATGTTCTCCTCGATTCCGGGCTTCACTGAAATATCAATGGGAATAGTACGAGAAATATTCCCTAAATTCAGCTCTGAATCAGAATGTTTCGTTGGATCCTGAGCGTCTTTGACATATTCAGCGGTAAAGATAGATGAAAAATCATTTTCAAATGCATCATCCTTAGGTAAAAACGAAGATCTGTGATGGAGATCTTCCCATGGTAGATCATCTACACTTAGGATTTCGCGAAGTTGTTCGTCAGATGACACTTCTTCGGGAAACGTTATCCGTTCTAAGGGTGAGGTGAAAAGTGACTCTTCACTGACCACATTCATTTGGTCGGTTGAATGAAAGTCGGTAAAAGACATAAGAGCTTCATAAGCAATCTCATACGGACTCAACGGCATAACATCACCGAGTGAGTCTAGCTCAGAGTCAGAGGGAACATACCAAGGATCATCATAAATAATGTTTTCTGACGTGATCATATGAATTGTTGCGAACGAAGGGTCTGCATTGAGTGGAGGGAGAGGAAAAGTTCCCAGTAAACCGGAATCCTTAACTAAACCTACACCAATGTCCCTATAAGGGATTGTCGTTTTACCAACATGCTGGATAGTTTCTGAAGAGGTTGGGTCGGATGAAAAGTATGTCAGCTGATCAATAGTCACGATCTTACCGTTATGTGGAAACTTAATGACTCTGAAGACCGATGAAACGACCGCTGTCATAGCATATGACCAACTTCGACCCAAAAGAAGGTTGTAGTCTAGAGGGGCATCAACCACTTCCACATCCAGACTAACGGTTTTACCTTCGACCCCTATAGGCAATTCTTGTAGAATACCAAACGGACGGAACCCACGGCCATCAAAGGCCTTAAGGATGGTGGGGGATTGGTTCAACGAAGGAGAACCAAGCGATCTCCAACATTGAATCGACATAATACACGTAGAAGCTCCCTCATCAATCACAGTCCGATGAATAGGCCTGTTTTTGACTATCACTGGAATTTGGAAAGCCATTTGATGGGGGAGACGCGGTGTACTACTTTCTAGATCAAAGATCATTAGGTTCGGGTCCTGAACATCGACAGCTCCAATAGCCGACAAAAGCAATTTTCGTTGCGCTGGACATGATTGCAGCACTTCGAGTGCCGACATTGCTGAAGGTGAAACAGCTAAGTCTTCAACAATGTTGTAATTCTGGGCTGCTCTCGCATGTGGATTGAAAGCAGACCTTCGAAGTACACCCTTGGCGGGCGGCTTAATCACTAAGTCTGGGTTAGGTTTTTCGATCTGTAGTGGATCGGAACCAGGAGCTGAGGTTGATGGGTTAGAGTGAGAAGATTCTGCTTCCTTACCATCAACAGGAGCCTTACTACCATAATCTTGCGATCGAGTCGCAATCCTGACATGAGACATCATCAAAATGGGTTCTTCACTGGCATTCGAAGAAGAACCTATCATCTTATTCTCCTGCTCTGGAAATGGATTTTTTAACACAGCAGGAGTGGGAGAACCTTTGACTATTTTCACTACCTCGGCCCGATGAGGGCAGTCTCTCGTAAAATGATCTTCTTCACAAATAAGACAAGGATATCGAGGTTTGCGCTTTTCGTCATTGGTTTCCGACTTTTCCGTTTTCTCCTTTGGAGCCTTGTCTGCTTTAGCCTTCTTCTTTCCTTTCTTCTTTCCACCGTTTTTGGATTTGGCCGTAGATGACTCTACAGCGTGAATGTCGGCGGTAAGTTCAGGAGGAGAAGACTCTCCTGTCGGAGAATCAGGCAAAGTGATAATTGGAGTATTGGAGGCCTTGGAAGACTTCTTCTTACTCTTCGTAGTCACGATACCGATCATACCATCAGCGGCATGAGATCCCGAAGGAGCAGCAGCGATTTGGTTTGACTTTGGAAGATCCGGAATTTTCTCGTGTAACGTACCCGACTGAGTGTAAACTAAGTCAAGGTATTGTGCCTGAGCAATGACTTGCTCCTCAGTAACTACTCCGGCCTTAGCTACATCTTCAGTAATTCTTGGTAATAATGATTTGACAAACCATTCAGCTAAGATTTGGTCCGGGATAAAAACTTTCACTAATCTTCTTCGACGTCTCCACTCATGGATGTGATCAGAAATGTACGTGGATGTCGATTGTTTTAGCGAAGTTAATAATTCTGTACCATTATCGTATCTGACTGGTAACTGAAAATGAGTTAAGAACGAGGTAGCTAACTGGCTAAAGTTGTAAAAAGAGGCCCGTGGTAACTCAATGTACCACTTGGCTGCGAGACCAATGAGTGTACGCTGGAAAAGACGTAAGCGGATGGAATCATCTGAGATGGAATTTGATGCACACCAGAGGTGGTAAGTCATCACGTGATTAGACGGATCCTCTCCAGACTTACCTTCGAACTTGGGTATATCGCTGGGCAACTTATTTGGCATTGGCGGCCAGAACGGAAGATATTGAATTGGATCGTTCGTTAGGCGCGTCAAGTCGGGTAAATCTAAAGTCGCAATAAACGGTAACTGCCGGTTAGGATCTCTAAAACTCTGAGTCACAATACCAGCCCCAGGAGGAGGATATCCAGGATAACTAGGAACAGGAGTCGCATTTGGGATATTATATCCTCCTGGAAAACCAGGATTAACCGGACCGTACTGGGGTTGCTGAGGTGGTTGATAAGTGTACCCAGGATACGGTTGATACTGGTAAACCGGTTGTTGGGCAGCTTGCCCAGGTTGATACTGTCCCTGGTACGGAGGTTGAACAAATTGAGGTTGAGTAGTAACAACCGTACTTGTACCAGGTTGGCCTGCAGGCATCTGGACTGTGGTTTGAACCGTGGGTCCAGACAACGGTACAGATGTCTGAGGAGTGGTTACAGGGACAGTAGAAACCGGAGCTGCCGATACTCCAGAAGTAAGCATGGTAGATGAAGCGGTAGTTGCTGCAGCCGTGTGAGGTGGAGTACCAGGTGCAATTGGCGGCTGAGTAACTACAGAAGTTACAGGGGTCTGAACACTTGACTGGACAGGTTGCGGTTGCTGGGGTGGACCAGGAACTGCAGGTTGTCCTGCTTGAGGTACCGACTGTATACTTGGTTGCGACATCTGTTGACCCTGTGACGGATCCCATGTTAACATTCCAGGGTATTGACTCGTAACAGGTTGAGGATACTGAGATCCATAGCCGTATTGAGGATAGGGTTGATAACTGTAAGGTGCAGTCCCATATGATTGCCCTTGAGGTGGTTGATAACCTTGACCAGGGTATTGACCCGTAGGTTGATAACCTTGAGGTAAATACGAATACTGGGGTTGACCTTGACCTTGAGGTTGGTATCCTTGAGGTTGATACCCTTGGGGTTGATACCCTTGGGGTTGCCATCCTTGAGGTTGCCATCCTTGAGGTTGATACTGATACTGAGGTTGACTTTGGGGTACATATTGAGGCTGGGGTTGATACCCTTGGGGTTGATACCCTTGAGGTTGCCCCCCAGTCACAAATGAAGTACCTTGAGGTTGCCCCCCAGGCATTAACGAAGGTTGCCCCCCAGGCGGTAATTGGCCACCTTGAGGTTGGTTAATGGGAGTTGAACCTGACATCATATAAACTTCACCTATACTCAATGGTACATTACCACTGTTTCCAACTAATAACCCATGATCAATGGGTTGAGGAGATGCTCCCGCAAAGGTACCAGAAAGTGATTGATACCCAGTAGGAACAGAAGGACCGCCATGTAAAAATGATTCAGGACTTTGTGAAAACACAGATGACTGACCAGACATATTTACAGGAGAATGAATTCCTCTAGGTGGAACCGGAGTACGAGGTGTAGAAAAACCTACTGAGTTGTCTAAAAAATTGGTTAATGCAAGGTACCAAGATTCACTTCTAGGAGGACTGTAAAAGATGGATTCACGCTCCCTTAGATCAAGGGTAATTAGATCTTCAGAATCAGAAACGCCTATTTCTTCCTCTGGAACAAGTTCTTCTATAGCAATTAATCCAACAGGAAGATTTTCGGTGATAATTCTTTCTATTCTTGGTGAATCAGGAACACTAGGAGTTGGAGTAACAGGTTCTGAAATTTCAGGTTCTTCGCCTGTTTCACTGGCAGATGAAAAACTACCAGCAAGCTCGGAAACTGTAACAGCTTCGGGATTGTAACCTGTTTCTAAACTTTGGTAATCTGGATGGACTACCAAGGAAAATTCTCCTTCTTCAGGTGATCCTACTCTACTGCCACTAGGAGGAGTTACAAGGACCTTTAACCCTTCTAAATTACCTGGGTCGTCTCGAGGAGGGGATCCCCTAAGTCTACGGGATCTTCTCAACAATTCGGCCACAGAAACAACTTCAGGAGACTGGCCCGCAATTCGACGGGACCTTCTCGGTAATTCCGCCACAATTAAAGATTTTAACTACAACACACGAAAACAAAGTAAAAAATTTCAAATCAAACCACCTAAAGTCTTCTAAAGAACCAATCAAATTTGAAGCACACGCCTAAATAATCTAGAGCGTCAAACCACACACAAACAGTAGTCTTCCGGACCAAAAGCGCTAGTTGGTGATTAGGCCCAACCTCGCAGGATTCAGTACAGAAATAGTGGGTGGAACAGTTACCCCGGCAACCTGCTTAATGAATAGACTGGACCAAGTTCCTCCACTTTAACCGTCTCGAAGTGAAGCGAACCCCCCAGAAAATCCAAGTGAGTATAACCGACGTCTGCTCCAGGTACAGTGGGACCTTCCCTCCACCGTCACCTTGGGTAGAATCCTAGATATTATGGCCACTAAGGTTACCAATCACAACAATTACACCTGGGGGAACAGTCTAAACTCCGACAGCACGCAAGGGCAGAGTAGCAAGCTCCAATCCCCTTACCGGCTCCTTGACAACAATCCAAGGTTTACCGATAAGTGACCCCTGGCTCCTCGACAATGGTTAATCCGAGGTTTACCGTTTGTAATACGTACTGCCTGGCGTCGTTCCCAACGAGGGAGGAATGATCCCCTCACTGGTTCGGACACGAGCTCGTGTTTCTCCTTTAAGAGGAGCTTTCCCAGAATGTAACTGAAACAATTGGATTTGTTCTACTCAAGATAGACTATCTGTTTGGTTTTGTAGTCTTGGAGAGTTAAGTACTCACCTACTCCAAGACCCTAGCCTAAGCTATGTTGGTGCTTCAGAGCCCTAGAAAAATAAAGATTACTAGATTGATTTTAATTTAAGCGTTACTTTTAAGGTTGTTTCTTAAGTCAAAAGGTGATGGAAGTGAAACCAGTGGTGTGTTGACTCGACTCGAAACCACTACAAAATGCACCTAGAATGATTTATCCACTACTTTACTTTTTCGATGAATTGCTTAACTAAAAAGTTGAGAGAATGCAATCTTTATAAAAGCAACTTCTTAATTGAAGACAATCAAAGAAACAATTCGTTTTTCTTTTCCAAGCATAAAAACATAACTTCTCTTTACATGCACGAAAAAACTCTTTTCTTCTTTTGAAAACAAAAAGCTACTTGAAACAAGACTTTTTAAGAAGATGTTTTTGTATTTTTCTTTTAATAAAGCAAGTAAATCTAATATAACCAAAAATCAATCTTAACAACTCTTAAAATCTATGAAAATGCACTCATAAGCAAACTAAAGGCAAATTTACTCTAAGCAATCTTAACGAGGCCAAAACTAACAATGATTATTTCTAAGGTGTTTTACTTGATCACAATCAAATCAAGGACTAGCTTATTGCAGAATCAAAAACTAGCCAAAACAAAACTCTAATCTTTTTGTTCTTTTTGTAAAATGGAAATCAATACTTTATAAACAAGTAATTCGAAATTTGACCCAAAACAACTCAAATGGCAAGTTGCTCACAAAAGGAGACTTTACGACAGGCCCGACTTCTAAGAAGGTTGACTAACCAGAGAGATCTAAGGCTGGACAACTTTCTACTATCAAAGTCACTACAAAGCCTTTCCAAAAATCAAACCCTAGGTCTAAACTTCGTTGAAAACCACTAAAACACTCAAAGCTCACAAAACAAGTTCAGGTGAAAATTCTTGACAGGGTACTAAAGGATCTGGGCAGAAAACACTAAGGAAAAACAAAATCTAAAAGCAATTTAAAGCAAAAATGGAATTTTCTTAAGTTTTACAGGAAGACGCAGGCAACCCGTTGTCACAGGTGCGGCCCCGCTCTGTGCAGACGGCAACAGCGCGTCCAAAGACGCACTGTGCAGTACTCAGAGACTGCGTCCTTCTGGGAAAATGAAGAAAAACCAATCTAACTAAATCTAAAGCTAAGCCACCCAAATACTAATTCTCACAGTCAAAAACCAGAAAATAAAAATGATTTTCTCAAAGCAAAGTTCATATAAAGGAAAAGACTCTCTCATTAATGGATTCCCCAGCGGAGTCGCCAATTTGTCACACGGAATCTGTCAAGGGTGCGGACACGACTGACCTTCCTAGAAGTCTAAGACATTCTAATGACAAACAAGACAAAATGGAGTGATCTTTCTCTAAATACACCTTTTACAACATGAAAACTACAAGTGTTTAGGCTTACCTTATTCCAAAACGCTGTTGTTGAAGTCCGTTCTTGACGATCCGGATGAGCTCCTCCTTCAAGTCAATTCCTGCAACCACAAACAATCAAACAATTACCAAGCACTTGCATTTCATATAATAAAACATATATTCAACATGCAGACCAAGGAACACATGAAATAACTCATTAACACAAGCTATTGAGAAAAATAAACCAGTTTGTATTAATAACGAAACAAAGAAACTCTTACAACCTGGCCTTGGTGTTGTGCAAGTTCCTCCCAGGGTCCATCAAGGGTTTTCCTCTACTTTGACAAAGCTCACCCTCTCCCAAGTAGAATCAAGTGAAGACAATCTCTCCTCACAAAGGCTCTAATGGAAGACCTAAATCCTGCAGCATTTACCCAAAGAAAATGTATAGCTCCAACCTCCTCTCCCTCTGGCTCAATGCCTTTATTTATAGTGCTGTAAAGAGGTTATTCAGGTCCACTATCAATGGGATCATCCCCCTCTATGGGTGGGATAGCTCCCTTATTGATGGGATAAGTTCCCCCTTAATAGAGATACATGAACCAACTGGAGGCGCATCCATTTCATCAAACCGACCTCTAGAATGTTCTAGAAGTAACCACAAGTAACTTTTTCAAGATAAAACTCGCGCATTTTGCCTTTTACAGAGGGACGCACCTGTCCCTTAACATACAGAGCGTCCATGGACGCAGATTTTGTGAACATGGTCAGCGTCCCCGCAGGTAAGGCTAGAGAGAACCTGCGACCCCAGAGATAAACATATTTTTTACAAGACTTTCTCTCTTCTTTGAGTTTGAGATGGATAACAGAGGCATAAGACTTGCCTAAGAGGGTAGCATGACTGTTGATTTGAGCCATACTAACTGCAAGTAGTCAAGGTGACATTTTTTAGTGTAACAAAGTGGAAGGTGGTAGTCTCATCTTCAATTGGTTTATTGCACTCATTAATGAGAAACTCATTTCCTTGACTTCCATGTGCAAATGTATTGATGTATATGTGGATTTTGATGGTTGATATGATTATGGTAATTCTATTCCTATTATACTGGTTATCTATATATGTTATGACAACATCTATGTATGGCTCTTATCATGTTTTTAATTGTAAATGAATGGATAGTGTATCTATGGCCTAATAGAAGATAATGTAGCAAATGACATGAGGGAACAATTGTTCATAGCGATTCTCAGATAAGTATGATATCCCTACACTTAATTATGTTGTTTACACCTATAGGTTACATGTTGATGATATGTTTGATGAAATTCATATCATGGCTAGTAGCGGTCTAGTTATGCTATTTTTCAACTTACTTCTTTTGCATCATTATTTTCTATAATTTTACTGATTTCAAGCTATCGCTCCATTTTGGGCAGTGAGCTGGGCTCTCGGCATGAAAAAGTGGCTTAAATCCTGGGGTCATTGGCACAAAACTAGAAATTTTGGTCTCTGGTCACTAGCAAGCAAGTCTATGAGAGCGACTTTAGGTTGTTGGTCACTCTCTTGCCCATAGGATGAGAGCGAATATGGCCTAAGAGATTCAGAAAAACATTAGGACCCAGGGACAAGTTTTCTGAGTGGCTGACTTGTCTCTTGAGGGTTATGTTAATGATGTTGGATGACTATGTGTGATGTTTTCGTTAATTCCACTTCCTTAAGGTCACATAAGAGGTCAAATCTGATCATAGTAGCCTCTCGTATCATGTTTACCCTGGTTGGCATGGTTACTTTGGTGGATGTGAAAGGAGGGTGCTATAGAGTGGTATCAGAGCATGGTGCAACTCTCAGACTGGATGGGCTGTGTGTGCTGGTCATGCATGCATGCCAATGGCATGTGTGTCTCTTACACTTGCATTCCATGTTCTTGTAGCATTTTCTTACTGATTGATTATGGTTGTAGTAATGTTACCATGGAGAATTTGATATTGATTTTGTGAAATGTATTTGTCATGAGTATGTGACTAGTTAGATATGGATTATATGTTTCTTACATGTTCATTTTATGTCTCCTACTTACACCCTTGTATGTTAGGCTACATTATTGAATATTTTGATTACATGTATCAGTCTTGTAGGTTGATTACAAGAATTGATCGCTTATGTTTGACAACACGCATTTATGCATATGTGTAGTTGATTAGCCATTATTTATGCATGTTGATGGTTTCATGTGGTGATTTGTACAATGTAATAATGTTTGTTGTCATGCATGAGGTCATAACATGGAATGTTAATATGGATTTTCATTGACGACTGGACCCTAGTTAGAGTGATATTTATGTGTTGATACATTTATTTGAATATGTACATATGTTGTTATTATTATGTTATACATGTATCATGGTGAGTTGGTGATCTTGCAGACACGATATCTTTCCCGAGCTATACTTAGGTACGTTGATTTATTTTGATTTGGTTTATCTAACATATTATGCATTGCAGGAAAGAGATCAAATGGCTAGCAATATGGTTGACTACAAAGAACCTCCCTCTGAATCCAAAGAGAAATATGGTGCTGGGATCTATTCCAATTTGGCAGTTACATTGAGAAGTTTGAAGGAAGAAATAAAGAGCTGTAAGGTAGATAATGATTGGATCATACAGGCACAAGAGA
Source organism: Pinus tabuliformis (assembly GCA_031772625.1). Classification (NCBI taxonomy): domain Eukaryota; kingdom Viridiplantae; phylum Streptophyta; class Pinopsida; order Pinales; family Pinaceae; genus Pinus; species Pinus tabuliformis. Next base: position 628,712,087 of record CM062808.1, read on the forward strand.
AGCAAGAAGAGGTTAACGCTATACTTCTTTAGAGTTTTTAAGATTTTCAGTTACAAAGGCCTCTCCATATCAACCATGGACATGGCGATGGAACTAATGGGGCATATGGAAGTAGGTCTCCTGGTAGAAACAGGTCAGATAGATCTGACATAGTAAGAGATGGCAGGTTGATGGACACTCCGGATAAAAGGGGTGATGAGTACATGTACTATTCTAGTTCTGGTTCTGATAGACATCATGATTGTCATCACTATCATCCTTACAGGAGGAATGATAGGGGATACTTGCCGGATGAATTCAAGAAAGAAAAACCACCTACTTTTGATGGAGATGTGAAGAAGCCGGAAGATGCAGAGGCTTGGATACTTGGAATGAACAAATTCTTTGAGTTGCATGGGTACATAGATAACATGAAGTCCGGAGTAGCTATCTTCAGCTTGAAAGGTAAATTAGGCATTTGGTGGGAATATGTTAGGCGGGTTAGAGACATCAGGACAGATAACTTGAGTTGGCAGGAGTTCAAGAGTATTTTCGAAAAAAAGTACTTGTCAGAAAGGTACTATGATAGTAAGGCTAAGGAATTATATGAAATAAAGATGGGATCGATGATAAACATAGAGTACATGACTAAGTTTCGTGAGCTATTGAGGTATGAACGATATCTTACTAATGAGAAGGCTAAATTTTAGAGATTTCTCATTGATTTTCCATTAGCATTTAGAGATTGGATTGATTATGATGAGCTTCGATCACTTGAGGAAGTTATTGGGAAACTAAATCATTTCTATGAACAATCAAAGCGTAAGAATGAATATCAGCATGGATGGAAAGGAAAGGAAAAAGGTAAAGGTAAGTGGCAACCTAAGAGGACAATGTCTTCGCATGCAAATGAGAAATAGAATGTGGCACTGCAAAAGAGATTTAATGTAGCTAGACAGGGACATGAGCCACAACAACAAGAAGACCATATAGGTGAGGGAACTGGTCGGTTGGAGTGTTGGACATGTTGTAAGGAGCACCTTAAGAGAGATTGTCCATAGAATCAGGGTGGTAGGCCGGAGATATAAAGTGCACAGGAGGTGCATAGTTGGGGATGTTAGTCAAAGTGTTCCGCGTATGTATGAAGTAGTGGACAATAGGCAAGCAGATCATCAGGAATCTATAATTGAGATGGACGATAAGATTTATGATCAAGTTATTTCTATTTTGATTGATCTTGGATCTAATTATAGCTATGTTAGTCCCAACTTGGTGAATAAGTGTGGTTTGAGTAAGGAATTACATGCAGAGTCTTGGTTAGTGCAGTTGGCTACAAGTACAAAGAAGTGAGTTCATCATTGGGTAAGAGCTTGCGCATTTGATTTGAATGGTATTCCTACCAAAACACATTTGCATGTACTACTGTTGGGATTATACAGTATGTTGTTGGGCATGGATTGGTTGTATCTTCATAGAGCCAAGGTAGACTAGTATGACAAAGCTATTGAGTGTGTTGATGACAATGGAGAACCAAGAGTCTTGTAGGGTAAGAAGAAATCCACATCAGTTAGGCTAATGACAACTATGCAAGCAAAGCATAGCCACAGGAAAGGGCATGTGTTATTTGTAGTGCACACTTCTAGTTATAAGGGTAAGGAGGTTGAGTATGCAGATGTGTTGAGAAGGTACCCAGTTTTGCAGAAAATCAAGGTTGTATTTCCTGAGGACATTACAAAGTTTCCACCTCACAAGCACATAGAATTTTCTATTGAGTTAGTGCTAGGGGTAGCTCCAGCATCAAAAGCATGTTATATGATGAGCAAACTTGAGTTGGTTGAGTTAAAGTTACAGTTAAAGGAAATGTTGGACAAGGGATACATTAGGAAAAGTGTATCACCTTAGGGCACACCGGTCTTGTCTATGAAGAAGAAAGATGGTACCCTGACATTATGCATTGACTACAGGTAGTTGAACAAAGTGACTATCAAAAATAGGTACCCTTTACTGAGGATTGATGACTCATTCGATCAGCTGAACAGAGCAGTAGTGTTCTCAAAGATCGATCTGAGATCTAGATACCATTAGGTACGCATCAAAGAGGAGGACATTTACAAGACTGCTTTTAGGACCAGCTACGGGAATTATGAGTTTTTTGTTGTTCCATTTGGCTTAACTAATGCTCTAGCTACATTCATGTATTGATGAATGATGTGTTGCATCCATATTTGGATAATTTTGTTACTGTTTTCATTGATGATATACTGGTATATTCTAAAAATGAGGAAGAGCATGCCAAGAACTTAGCAACAATGTTGAGGTTGATCAGAGAGCATCATTTGTATGCTAAGGTCAGCAAGTGTAGTTTCTTTCAAACTGAGGTACATTACTTGGGACATGTTGTCTCCAAGGAGGGCATTGTAGTAGATCCAGAGAAGATAAAAGCCATCATGGAGTGGGTAGCTCCTAAGAGTGTGGATGAGGTGAGATCTTTCATGGGTCTGGCAGGCTATTATAGGAGGTTCATTAAGAAATTCTCACAAGTTTCTTATCCTATCACATCAATGCAAAGGAAAGGTAAGAATTTCGAATGGAGAGAGGAGTGCGAGGCTAGCTTTGAGCAGATTAAGAAGTTGTTGACACATGCACTAGTACTACAGATTGTAGATTTGAACAAAGAGTTTGTGGTATGCAAATATGCTTGCAAGAGAGGACTTGGTGAAGTCCTTATGCAGGATAGAAAAGTGGTATGCTATGAGTCCCTGAAACTAAACGAGCATGAATAGAGCTATCCGATGCATGATCTTGAGTTAGCTATGATAATACATGTATTGGAGATGTGGAGACGCTATCTTCTTGGTAGGAGGTTTGTGCTGATGAGTGATCATATTAGGTTGAGGTATTTGTTTCACCAACTAAATCTGAATGCCAGGCAGGCTAGATGGTTGGCCAGGATCAACGAGTTTGATTTCAAGATCGGTACATCGAAGGTAAAGAGAACAAGGTGACATATTCTCTCAGTAGATGGGTACAGGTACATCACTTGGCGGCTATTAGCTCCTATGGGACAAACTTATAGGCTAGGATCTTGCATGAAAGTCGACAGGATGTCATGTATATGGACATTATGCATAGATTTCATCAGGATGCTGGTACAGGTACACATGATAGTACACGAACATGTACAGGTACATGTACAACTATAGGTAGTGGTACAGGTACAGGTGGAAGTACAGGTACAAGAACAGGTACAGGTATAGGTATAGGTGTACGTGCACAAGGTATGGATTATTGTCTTACAGTGGATGGATTGGTAAGGTTTCGAGAAAAGACACCGACAATAGTGAAGAGATTCTACTATTGGCCAAATTTTAAGAGGGATGTAGTGGAGTTTGTAGCGAGGTGTTTTGATTGTTAGTGAGTGAAAGTAGAGTGTAAACATCTAGGTGGACTACTATAGCTGATTGCAATTCTAGAATGAAAATGGGAGGTTATTTCCATGGATTTCATCAATGGGTTGCCGAAGATAACGAACCATCATGATTCCATTATGGTCATTGTGGACAGATTAAAAAAGGTTGCACACTTCATTCAAGTGAAGTCTACATTCTCACCTAGTGATGTGGCACAGGTCTTCATGAGAGATGTGGTTAGGCTATATGGTGTTTCGAAGAAGATTGAGTCAAACAGGGATGAAAAGTTCACTTCCAAGTTTTGGAAGGACTTATTTGCAGGTTTGGTCATAGAGTTGGCCTTTAACACAACTTATCATCCACAGACAGATGGACAGATAGAGAGGGTCACTATGGTATTAGAGGACATGTTGAGGATGTATGTGATGTATCAATAGTGGAAGTGGGAAGAGTATCTCCCCTTGCTAGAGTTCACATACAACAACAGTTATCAGGAGTCATTGAGGATGAATCCTTTTGAGGCATTGTATGGGTGGAGTTGTAACACTCTTATCAGTTGGAGTGATCTAGTTAGCAGGGTATTGATTCGACTAGATATGTTAGTAGACATGGAACAGGAAATGCAACTGATCAAGAAGAATCTAAAGGAAGCGCATGATAGGAAGAAGATTTATGCATATAGGAATAGGTTGTTCAAGGAGTTCCAGGTTGGGGAATAGGTGTACTTTGATATCAAATGAAAGAAGAGCTCCTTGCAGATTGGATTATTTGCTAAGCTGGCACCACGGTTTTGTGGACCCTTCAGTATCATTGAGAGGATTGGTCCAGTATCCTATCGAATTGCACTGCCTCCGACAGTGAAAGTCCATGATGTTTTGCATGTGTCTTTGCTTAAGAAATATGTTAATGATGTTGATAATGTGATTGACTAGTATATATTGTAGGTGGAACAAGATGGAGAATTTGAGCCATAGCCTCACTGTATACTATAGAAAAAAGTGCTCATGCTTTGGAACCGAGCAATCAAGCAAGTTAAAGTGCAATGGAAGCACTTTGGGCCCAATGAAGCTACATGGGAGATGGTGGATCAGATGTGGACTATGTATCTTTCCTTGTTTTTCAGTTGAGGCAAAGAAGCTTTGATATGGTGATTTGGTATATGCTATATGATGTTTTGATATATACTTAGATATGGTCTTTAGTATATGTTTTGATATATTCTTTGGTATATGATTTGTTATATGTTTTTGGTATATATTTTTGGTAATCTTGCTACATGTACATATGTATATTGATGTAAATACCGCCATGAGCTATGTTATAAAGCTCCACTATGTGGTATGGGTGCTATTTCATTACGATTATGTTGTCATGTTACTATGCTATCATGTGATTATGTTATCATAATGTTATGATGTCATGTGGGTTGGCACTCAGCAGGATGAACATTGTAAATATTGTAATGAGATGTGTCATAAAGCTCCACTATGTGGTATGTTATCATGTTGTCATGATGTTTTGTTTTGAGCAGATCTTTCAATGTAAATATTGCAATGACCTCTGTTATAAAGCTCCATGAGAAGTATGTCTTCTTTCAACAGGTTGTTGAGGTATATGTGTGATTGAACACCGAGGACAGTGTCCCCCAAGGGGGATGGTTCTGTAACAACCCTGGTGAAAATTCCATGTAATAAAAGTTAAAAACAATAACCACGATTGATGGGACACTTATTCTAAGCTAAAACTTGTATAGGAAATCCTAGGGTGTGTTCATTTGGTTGTTTATGGCTAAGGAAATTGACAAAGGAAATGGCTAAGGCTTTAGAAAGGCAAAATGGAATGGCATAATTATTTATGAAAATAATGGAAATTAGGAGAAAATGGACGTGAAAGGTCATAGGTTGAATGTGAGGAGGAAAATGAAGTAAAATAATGGAAAATGAAGAAAATAGAGGCCTCATTCATAAATGTCTTCTGAGGATCAATTGGTAATCTTTTCTCAGTTGAGTTTTGGAGCTCTCTCATTATTCTCTCTCTCTCTCATACTCTTGGGCACTTAGTGTTTCTTGGAGCTATTTTGGCATTGGATCAAGAAAGGCAAAGAAGGGAAGAGGAAGCAAAGATCAAGGAGGGAAATGCAGTATTAAGCAACTACAACAGGCTTCATTGCAGGTATCAACTTCCAAGTGTATTTTCCTTACTAGATTTGGAATGCATGGAATTTCATGTGGTTTTTTTCTATCATGGAGTGGGTTTTTCCAGGTGTGACAGTTTTTCCAGCCTAGCCTTTCCATTTCTAGATAGCCATGGTGTGATGGGGTTCTCATGTTTTGGTTGAGATGGATTTCCAGATGGATTCGAAGCTGAGTGGGGTGGATATTTGAATGATAGAGAACATGGCCTAGTGGTCCATGAATTAGATTGTGAATCATGGTAAATTCACTCGCATAGTAATTCTTCAGCCAGACCATGGGTTGCGGTAAAGACAAGATTTTTTGCCTCGGTGGGCCTAGGAATCCTTGTCCGTGAATTGTAGGATATACAGTAAATCGAAGACATGGTTTTCTCTTCATTGTGCCTCGTAATCCTAGGTTTGGGGTATGCGGTAAATCCTAGAGAATGGGTCTCAGTTCAGGGCCTAGTGATCCAGGTTTGGATTGAGGTAAAGACTGAGAGACTAGGGGAGAGGGAAATTCCTCACGGTGTAGTTGGAGAAATCTGGTGGCATCCATGCTTGTTTGACCTAGTGATCGGGTGGAGATAATGGTAAAGCCTATTATGATGTGTTCATTGTGTTATCCTAGTGATTTGGGATGGATTACATTAAAGCCTATTATGATGTGTTCATTTTGTTGACCTAGTGATCCAGGATGGATTACAGTAAATCCTAGTTTATGTTGATGAGGGTGAGGTGGTTTAGCCTCAGTATGCCCTGGTTGGTTCTTTTCATTTGAGCCCCACATTAATTCTTGGAATATGGAATAGGGCTGAATGGATGAAGAGATATTTGGCTCAACCATTCTCTGGTCGGGTGGAACATGGTAGTCCCATCTCTAGTTCGTTTATTGAATTCATTAATAAGAAATTCATTTCCTTGATTTCCATGTGCAAATGTATTGATGTATATCTGGATTTTGATGGCTGATATGTTTATGGTAATTCTATTCCTATTATGCTTGTTATATGTATATTTTGTGACAACAACTATTTATGGCTCTCAGCATGTTTTTACTTGTAAATGAATGGATAGGGTATCTATGGCCTAATAGATGTTAATGCAGAAAAATACATGAGGGAACAATGGTTCATAGAAATTCTCAAATAAGTATGAGATCCATACACTTAGTTTGGTTGTTTACACCTGTAGGTTACATGTTGAGAATATGTTTAATGAAATGCATGTTGTTTTTGCTTTTTCTAGCACCTGCGGCACAAGTGCTTCAGGAGATATAGGAAGCTTCCTAGAGACAACCTCTAGGTTGATTGTAGATGAGTGCTTAGGACATCTTGAATAGAGGAACACATGGAAGATTATCAGTGGGGTTTCTGTTGCACTTAAATTGTCACGTAGCTAAAAATATAATAAAAGGGTCTTGGTTCAATAACCCTTCGGTAAGGTAAACTCATGCCCATATATGGATCCAAATATGCGGGAGGTAAATCGAGGCAACCTTAAAGATAAATGTCTGATTTTGGTGGCTGATACACAACAACATGAAGCTTAATATTGAAGTTGTAATAGAGGTGAAGAGGAGGAGATAAAGGAAAGAAATAGATGCATAGGGTTGTACACAAGATAGAATCCTAAGCAGTTATGTTATGACAGAAGGATATAATGCAGAAAAGATGGAATGAGAGGAATTGTGGAGCACAAATTAAGGTCTCAAGATCTATTCCTCATAGGTAAATTTATCACCAAACATCATAAGTAAATTTGTGATTAGGTTAATCGAATAACACAAGAAAATATGTAATTAGTACAAACACTGTAGGCCATTGAATAACACAAGTGAATTTGTAATATACACATGTACTGTTCACTATTTAGAAACATACATATAACCATGAGAGGATGAGACTGGTAGCTTCATTACACAATTTCAGAGAAAGGAAAACATATATGAAATGATATTTACAGAAGGGAAAACATACTGCACATTTCTCTGATTGGAATCACCAAAGGGTTTCATTAATCCAAAAATGAGTCCAACATACTAGTCCATTACATTTAGCAAGATATCGCTCAAGTCCCTCATGAATAGACAAATATAACCAAAAGTGCAATCTCAAAATTTTGACCTCTACAGGTGAAAAATTCTAGAACATTTATTAAGTGTTTCTTCCCCCTATTTATAAGAATAGGGGGAGTTGGAATTAACAGTTACAAAATATCCCAGCTTGAGCTCCAACTATTTGATAAACCAGTTGTCTCAGTTTGAGAAGGCCTGGATGCCTAAAATGATTACATTCAGATTTGATTATGTCCCTGGAAATATAGAAATTAGAGAAATGAAAAGAAAAAGGAAAACATAATGATGATGGGAGGAAAATGACTCCTAGACACCCCTATTATGGCCTTTGCTCAGGCCACATCTTTGCCTCAATGATTCAGCCAATCTGCTTATCGCTTTTGGTCATAAAAACTTTAATTATTTGCTTACAAGAACGAGCAACAATCACCCATGATGGTCATAATAAATTCTAAACATTGCTGCCAACTCATTCATCTTCTTAACTTCCTACGGAACACTATCAGAGCCATACATGTCTTGTGAAATAGTTAATACAAGTGTATCAAAGCTCAGAGACTAGGGGCTTTAAAAATAAACAGGATTTATAAACTGCGAATGCCAATCACCTTTGCCCCCCTATGGTTTAGTCCTTTTCAGTATTTCTGCATTATAGGATCAAGGTCTATGACTTGGGGCTCGGCCTATATATCAGAGCTTTCTTATCAGTGGCTAGCACTCTGGTACGTAACTTGGAGTGATGTGATCTCAGGTTTCGCCAATTACTGATTGTCGATCACCTTCTATGCTTAGCCCTTGGTTCTCTAGTTATTTATGTGATTGTAGGCTAGCCCCCTTATCGGAGCCTCTTTATCACATGATCACAATCAAAGGTTTCACTACAGAATGATGCCTTGTTTCGATGATCACTAATTTCCAATTGGTGACGTCATCACTGCCACGTGTCACTTCTTGACTGGTGACACATGTCACCTGTATATGCCCCCATAGGGCCCTGAAAACTCTTGATCAGCATTCTACATATCCTCCATACTACCACATCATGGTGCTGTCAATGCCACCCTGACTTCATCAGCTCCAATAGTGCTTTGCCATGTGGCCCCCTGGAGGAGAGAGAAAGGGTCCATCTGCCCTTGGTTTTTCGCTTCAAACCTTTGTTAAATTTTTTTCAACCCTCCTGGCGTTTTAACGCCATCAGTGTATTCCTCCTACAACTTCTTAAGAGTGGTCTGTTGGACCTACCAATCGTTAATTTTACCCCAAACCTCTGATTGCCTGATCGCTGCTTTGACCTGCTGATCATCGATTTACTATGCGTGATGGACTTCTGACTGCTGATTACAGATATCAGTGATCATTCATCACAAGTTTTCTCTAACATCTCCTACTTCTACTTTAGAAAACTTTGATTGTAATTTACAATTTTCTCTGAGACCTCTGATATGCTCTTCTCCTTCATTTCAAAGGCAATAAAACCCATGATCTTCAATAGGCCATATCTTTTGATCTGGAAGTCCATTTTCAGACTTCCATATACCATTAAAATGATGATTCCAAGAACTATGCAATAGAGAGGGTCCAATTTAGCTTTGAAATATTTTGGGGCTTAGAATATGGCTTCAAAATTCACTTCTCTTTAGCACTTTGGACAATTGAAAACTCATAATGCACTAAGTGACAACACCTGTCATCGCTAGTAGGGGCCTGGTTATGATCTTGTTCATCTTCCTACTTTTTCATCATTGTTTCCCTGTGATTTTATCGATTTCAAGATATCACTCCATTCTGGTAGTGGCCTAGGCTTTGGGCCTCAAAAAGTGGCTTAAATCCTAGGGTCGCTAGCACAAAACTGGCAATATTAATCTCTTTTCATTGGCCGGAAAGCCTCTGAGAGTGAATTTAGGTTGTTTATCACTCCCTTGCCCATAACATGAGAGCGAATATGGTCTAAAGGATCCAGAATAATAGTAGAACCCAGAGATAGACTGTTTGATTGGCTCACTTATCTCCTGAGGGTTTTGTTGATGATGCTGGATGACTGTGTGTGATGTTTCCATCGATTCAACTTCCTTAAGGTCACATAGGAGGTAAAATATGATCATAGTAGCCTTTCATCTCATGTTTACCCAAATTGGCATGATTACTTGGGTGGATGTGGGAGGAGGGTGTTACACTTAAGAAACAAAAGAAGTCATCCAAGACAAGTCTCATCATACATGAAGTCAAAGGGAAAGATCTACTAGATAGGGATATGCAATATCCTCAAGGTTTTTTGATTGAATTCTCGTCAGAGGATTCACTGATCTAGAGTGGAAGAAAGTGTTTCATCAAGAACTTGAACATGTGGAATTCGTGTGATAATGGTATGATGACATATGAAGTAGATTAGGGGATTGAAGCTCTTTTCAATTAAGGAAGTTGTTGAAAGAAGCCTAGATGACCTAAAGGTAAAAGAGGTATGTATGATTTTATTTACTATTATAAATTCATGTTCTACCGTTGCAGGCAATATGGATCACTACTCGATCTTGAGAAGCATGATCAAAGGGAAGTAGTACCTTCCTATGAAAGGTTTCTGGAAGGCATGGGTCACACTAGATGAAATAAACATAATATGTCCTCATACAAAGTATGAGGTGGTTTACTAGAACTGAGGAACTCTGAATGGAAGCTCTTAGGAATCAAATGTGTGAATAAAGGAAGGAAGAGATCGAGAGATATGCAACCATGGTAAGGGAAATCAACATATGAAATACCAAGAAGATTTGACTAGGAAATCTCCTAGAAGGATATGAAGACTCTGATGGATGTAGGTCTTAACCCCATACAGAAATTGCCTGCATACGAATTCTAAAACAAAAAAAATAAACTATGCGAGAGCATAACACATAAAACACATATACACAGAGATTTTCCCCTGTATCCCAAAACCGGGACTACCAGCTTGATTTTTCATTATGTTCCTTTCAATGTTATAATACATATTTATACATGTCGAAGCATCCAATACCATGGACCGAAAAACCACCATGTCTAAAACCATGGACCAAAAACCATCGTGTCCAAAACCATGTTCAAAAAACATGAACAAAACTATAGGTAGTTCCACCCTACCTAATATATGGTCCAAAACCCCATAGAGTGGGGTTACCTGTGCCCCTCAAACCCCCTGTGACCCCCCCCCCCCGCTACGCAATCAGTGCAATGAAGGGGGGGCTCCGCCGCCCTTCTAACCCCCAAGTTAACTACGTGGGCTAGTTGTGGAAAGAATATAACACAACCCAACATTCTCCCACTTGTTGTTTTATTTCCACAGGGGGCCACATGAGAGCTTAGTCATTTATCCAACCCTTCAATGCCCATTTTTTCTCTACACCAAGAGAACTTCTCAGAGCTCACAGATTTTGTCAATGCATCTGCAGTATTCTTCAAAGGGTCAACCTTTACTAGCAACACCTTTTTGTCTTCTGTCATATCCCTCACAAAGTGATACTGAACATCAATGTGCTTTGTCTTTGAATGATATGCAGGGTTCTCTGCCAAGAAAATTGCACTTTGGCTATCACAGTCTATCCTTATAGCTCCCTCTACTAACCCCATACTTGAACACAATCTCTGCAACCAAACTGCTTCCTTGCTTGCATGAGCGGCTGCCATGTATTCTACCTCTGTAGTTGATAGTGCCACTGCAGATTGTTTCTTACACATCCAACCGACTGCACCTCAAAATATGTTAAACACATACCTACTTGTAGATATTTTTTGATCCAGATCTCCAGCCCAGTCTGCATCAACAAAGCCACAAATATCCAACACTCTGTCCAATCCTAGTCTTCCTTGGTATCACAAAACATAATCACTAGTGTCATGAAAATACATGAAAACCCACTTCACTGTTGTCCATTGCTCCTTCCTTGGTTTTGACATAAACCTACTCAATACTCCCACTGCGTGTGCAATGTCTGGTCTAGTACAGACCATCGCATACATCATGCTACCGACTGCACTTGCATAGGGAACACAAGACATGTCCTCTTCCTCTTCTTGTGTCTTGGGACACTGTTCAACAGATAACTTTACACCTACAGGAATAGGAACCTTCACCGATTTACTATCCTGCATATTAAACCTCTACAATATTAAATCTCCTAGAAAGATATGAAGACTCTGATGGAAGCTGGGAAAATATGGAGACCCTTGAAAATGGATATATTTGGGAGATATGTCAACATGTATGTAAGATGTTGATGCAAATTGGAATATGTCATGATGAAATACAATCAGAAAGGTAATTTTGATTTAAGTGTTCATTTCTTATTTTTGAACAAATATTTAGATGGGTTTATGCATGTCTGCTAAGGTAAGAACTCTGGATGTCTTCCAAGAGGACTATATAGAAGGATGTAGATCCTTTTGGAAAATATGTCATGCATAAGGCAACATGACATGAAGGTCAGATGAATGCTAATGGATCACTTTTTGATGAAATGAATAATGACATGATTGACTCATGGATGAATGTGATGGATGGTCTATGCCCTGTGAAGAAGCCCCAAAAGATGAATACTCCTTGATAAAGAAATTCATGACATCGAAGGAAGGAGCTCTTCAACTAGCTTCTTGAGGAGTTTTTGTAGGTCCCTAATTAAGAGGGAGCCTAAAAACAAGTTTATTACTTGGAAGAAAATTTTGAATTCTTAAGCCAAGAGGGAGCTTAGGTACATTCCTTCCATAGGAATGAGTACATTCCATTATTAGAATTGATATGTCCTCCCTAACTGAGAGGGAGAGATAGAAACATCATTATGCTATTCACCTGGGAAGACAGAATGGAGGATTGGGTAATCATCTAGCATCTAATACTCTTTGAGGATGAGATAGGGCCTTCAAGATAAGAGTAGTCGTGGACCAAGATTCTTTGAGGACTAGCTATCCAAGATAAGAATAGTTCAAAGTAGCTCATACTTTCTGAACACCGGAGTGGAGTATGTACCTTGAGATACAATGATTATGTTGTCTATGAATCATTGGTCTTACCAGCGTTGTGCTCTGATCATGTGAATATAACTGTTGGTCTAGAGAGATGGGTTACCAATCTATTTCATCTTATGAGAAATTCTTTACATTGAGAATGACCAAGTACCATTATGAATACCTCCATAGTTAAGAGGGAGTGTTGTAAAATGTAACTAGGTTCAGTCCTCATAATGACATGTAATCATGATCTTTGTAAATGATGAAAACAAAAGAATAAAATTATTTTTAATGCCTTACTTCATGGGTTTCATGAGAAAGTGTTTTTATCTATTTGGCTCCCATTGAGAGCCTTAGGATTTATCATTAGAGTCAAAGAATCAATGTCATGTATGAAGAGCTCTTCTTTAGCATGTCTCAAATGTATATGAGTCTATTAAAGTGTTTAGAATCCCTTCAAAGACAAACATGGTCCTCCTCTTCAATGTTGGCCTCCAAAATGAATGAAATAACTTATGTCGACTCACCATATGAAGATACACCTATTTGATTTCATATGCTGGAATAATATGATGGAAAAATCACTATAAATAGGCATGTGGGCTCTTTTCATTTCCACAGTCATCATTCAGACACCTATCTCTGAAATTTTCGTATGGGTAAAATAGAGAAAGGCTTAGATCTCTAATATAGTTAAGACAGTTTGGATGTGACAGCAAAGGGACATCAAGGAGTAATGAAGGGCCAATGAAGTATTGTCTACGAATGCATCGTTTGGATCTCTTTGAAGCTCATTTCACAGTGGAAGAAAGACAAATTCAGATGTGATCACAACTAATAAGTTCAAATGAATTTATGAAGGGAGATGAAGGTACAACAAGATGCTACATTCCAATGAAGAGCCTTTCTGTCAAGGTATCACATCGAGTGCAGAAAAGAAGTATTGGTGACATAACATTTTACCACAGTTTTTTGGTGATACTATTGTAATGGGGTATCATCTCAGTGATATGGGCATGGTAGAGGAAATAATGTTTTCAATGCAGTGATGAAGATCTTGGTATCAAGGCAATAATGAATATGTTGGTGGAAGAGGAGCCAAGAAGATGATTTACTAGTGAACATGTGTCTTAGTCTTGGAGTGGATAATAGGTCAAGGGTCTTGATCTTAGTATTCCTCAATTGTAATCTCTATAAGAAGAAATTGTGCGAGTTTTCCTCTCAAAGAGTGAGAGGTTTTTGGCCCCAGTTGATAGTCTACATTCTGTGTCTCTTGCCTATTTTATGTTCATGCATTTGTTACTGTTTGATGAAGAAGAACACTAATAATCAAAGAAGAAGAAGATTTGAATCTAAAGAAGTAAAACTAATTTACAATCAATTAGTAATCGAAGAGAAATCACCTAATACTAATGCCCTATATTTCTTAACAGCCTCAAGATTAAAGGAAATACTCCATAACCTATCCTATAGATTGAAGCTATCATCTCCCCTATTTAAAGCATGGCTATGATGAGGCATCTCATGTATAAGAAAAAGTTATACAACATTCAAGACAAGGGATATCCTAAAATTGCTTCTAACTCGAGTCAAAAGCCCCACCTCTGGCTAAAGGGAGGTTGGCATAAGGATGACTAGTCTTGGCTTGACCATTGGGGGATAAAGGAGGAGATCATATAAAGAATAAGGATAGTACTAAAAATATTATTAATTCCAAACTTAAGGAAGCTAAGGTATTATAAAGAGGTGATCAAACCCAATCTAGAAAATCAAAATTATATTTTGTCTTGACTAGCACTAAAATGAAAAAGAATATTTTGAAGATTAGGACTAATTCTCATGAGCTTCATAGTGAAATGGGAATTAGCGTATTCCCAAAACAACTTGGGATGAAAGAGTTTGTCACCTTTGCATTAATAAGAGGTTTGAATATGAAAAGCAATATGTTACTAACAGGGTTGAAGATGAAAAATAATATCTCTTGTATTGTCTAGATCTTACTCACATCCATTTTAATTTTCTAAACCTTTTCCATACTACCAACCTTCTTGACATGTTAAGTCAGCAAAACTATGGTGATCTAGGTACGCTTGTCTCCCTTATTTTCACTCATAGAAATAAAATGTTAAAGAATCCCTATTAAAATCTTTCTTTCTTAAGGTACGATAGATGATATTGGTCTTAGTGGTCATTAATCATTAGCACCATCATCATCATAAATTAATAACTCTAAAATAAAAAATACAAATATTTCTAAAATTAGAAATTAGAAATATAAATAAAATTACATTTGACCATATTAATATAAATTTAATTAACAAACATATATATATTCAATCTTTACAAGAAGTTTTATTTTGTAAGTTATCTATCTAACGATCTATCTATTTATATATATCATCAATACCATGCATATATCTATATCTATATCTATATCTATATCTATATCTATATATATATATATATATATATATATATATATATATATATATATATATATATATATATCTATATATATAAGAAATTTCTATATATGGAGAAGTGAAATTTATATAAGTATACATAATATTGTTGATTTTTATACCTTGGGAGGTACTTTAAGCCTTGAGATCGAGGGTTTGGAGGAAGGAGCTCCACATGTGGCCTTGTAGGCTTGAAACCCAATGTTGTGGTTTTTCACCCGTTGATGTTTGGGCCAAAACCATGGAGATATTTCTACATGTTATGGATGGAGATGATAGGTGATGGCGTGGAGAATCCAAGACAATGAAAATCGTCTAAATCTGGGTTGTAGAAGTTAAGATATGAATTTTTGAAGATATAATGGGTAAATTTGTCTGGATTGAGAAAGTTAGCTTAAGGTCAACGAAAGTGGTGCCCAAAGAAAAATTCATTGGAGCCACTTGATGCATATAAATATAGGTCAAGTGTGAGGCATAATAAACATCCAAAAGTGTGTTTATCTCTTGAGAAAATAAATCTGAGTAATAGCAATGGTCGAGTAGCGACAACGATCGAGTTGTATCAGTGATAGAGTAGTGATAGCGGCTAAGTAGCAGTAGCGACCGAGTAGAAGCAGCACCGACTGAGTAATAGCAGTTGAGCGATGACTGAGTAGCAACAGCGACTGAGTAACAATAGCTAAGCAACGCTCAAGTAGCAACAATGGTCAAGTAACAACAACTGAGCGATGACTGAGTAGTAGCAGTTGAGGACCAACCGTGCAAAGGAAGTCATCAACCCTTAAGTACTTACAAAGGTATGTGTTTTAATAAAGTTGATTGCTAGTTGCATGGGTTTCTAAGGATTGGAAAGTTGATGGAGTCTATTGGCAGCCAAGAGGATGATTTCCTAGGTGTGAGGATGCCTTAGCTAGAGGAAGATGCTACAACGAGGATTGGTCTCTCGTGGATTGTTGGAGGGCAGAATGAGAGTGGACCAAGTGTGGATGTTATTGGAAATTTATGGTCTATTGGAAGAAAATGTGATAGTGTCCAAGTTGGACCTCGATGTGCAACACTTTGAAGGACAAAATTATTTGCTAGAGCAACAGTTGTTGGAGCTCAAGTGTCTCGTCAACCAGGAGCAGTTTGTGGATGCCTAAACTTGGGTGTGGATAAGGACTTCTACAAATATGATGGGCAATCCTCCTAGCATGTGTTCATTATGGGAGATGGAAATCTTGCAGTGATAGGTAGTAGACCTCCATGCCCTATGCTGGTCTTAATCGGAGTAGGATAGGAAGACCATAGTGGATTGGAGTCCCTGAGTAGCTGAGGAGTAGTAGTGGGCAATTGAGAGTTGTTCACAAGTGGAGTTGTGAACAAATCGAAAGGAGTCTTGATATGTTGTGCCCTTGATGGACTAAGGAAAAACTAGTGAACAGATTGATAGCCGAGGTTCAATAGCCAGATGGAATTTGATCATTGATAGAGGGATGTGCTGCAGATCAGGGGTTGAAGGACCGGGAATGTACATGGTACGACTAAGAGGAGCTGAGAGAGTTGATTGTTATAGCCAAATGGTCAGAGTATATTGTTGAGGAAATATTGGTTGTTGATGTACTAACACTAAGCCCTAATTTGTATTCTTTTACTAGTGGATGTATAAGGGCCATTATCCCTGGTATGGGAACCCTATACTATTGTATTATATGTTGATTAATATAACGAAGTTGGGTTCAAAACTGTAAAAAGTTGCCTATATTCTATGCATGTGTGATTTAGTGCTATTTATAATCTACTCTGCAAAGTAGTATTGTTGAGATTTGGTAGCATCAGATATTTAAGATTCTATCCCATACACCAAGATCATGGAAATTCAACATGGTATCAGAGCATGTCTAAGCTACATTGAGGGACAGTGAATCAGAGTGTGTACAATGAAGAAATTCAGAGGGATTTGTGGGTGTCTAGATCATGGAGCAGAGGATTTAGCTAAAGACATGGAGATCTGGTCTTGACAGGTTACATGGCAAGATGGGATTGGAGTTGTAGTGGATTAGTGGTGAACCTGGTACACTTCACTATGTTTTGTAATGGTTTGCATTTCGTGGACTTCCTTTGTTTTGTCATGGATGGTTGGCACAACTCAAGGGTTTCTTTGGCTTAGACAAGATCAACATGATTGAGATGGATTCATGTGATGGACTACAGGTTGGCAGGCTAGAGTCTCCATCGGATAGTGATGCTGCATATCTGATATTGGAGGGATTTGCACATGTGTTATTTGATCCAGGAGGATGAGTGCTTGTAGGACTAAGCTAGTGGAGATCATCTAGGCTCAGAGGGAGAAAACCTATATAGGTTTGGGATGTTCAGGTTCATATGTGATGATGCAAAGGCACTATCGATACTGTCGGGTTCATTCTACAGGGTATGATGCAGTGTTTGATGCCATATGGGCCATTGTCGCTGAACGATGATGGTTACTTCCTAGTCTTGGAAGTACCTACCTTGCTAAGAGGGAGTGTTGATTTTTTTAGCTTGGGAGGTACTCCAAGCCTTGAGGATCGAGGGTTTGGAGGAAGGAGCTGCACAAGTGGCCTTGTGGGCGTAAAACCTAAGCTTGGGGTTTTGTGCCAATTGATGTTTGGGCCAAAACCATGGAGATATTTCTACATGTTATGGATGGAGATGATAGAGGATGCCAAGTAGAATCTAATGCAACAAAAATTGTCAAAATCCAAGTTGTGGAAGTTAGATATGAATTTGTGAAGATATAATGGGTAAAGTTTCCTAGATTGGGCAAGTCGACTTGAGGTCAATGTGGTTCCCAAAGACAAATTCGTTGGAGCCACTTGATGCATATAAATATAGGTCAAGTGTGAGGCATAATAAACATCCAAAGTGCATTTATCTCTTGAGAAAATACATCCAGGTAGTAACAACGACGAAGTAGTAGGAGGGGTCGAGTAGTGGAAGTGGTCGAGTAGTAGCAATGAACAAGTAACAATAGCTGAGCGATGGCTAAGTACCAATAGTGGTTGGGTAATAGCAATTGAGCGATGACCGAGTAGTAGCAGTGTCTAAGTGACAACAATTGAGCAATGACCAAGTAGTTGCAATTGAGCAGCAGCCATGCAAAGGAAGTCATCAGCCATTAAGGACTTGCAAAGGTATGTGTTTTGATAAAGTTGATTGCTAGTTGGATGGGTGTCCAAGGGTTGGATAATTGACGGCATCTGTTGGAAGCTAAGAGGACCATTTCCTAGGTGTGAGGATGCCCTAGCCAGAGGTAGATGCTACAATGAGGATTGGTCACTTGTGGACTGTTGGAGGGCAATGTGAGAGTGGATCAAGTGTGGATGTGATTAGGCATTTATGGTATGTTGGACGACAACGTAATAGTGTCCAAGTTGGAGCCCAGTGTGCAACACTTTGATGAACAAAATTAGTTTCTAAAATGGAAGTTGTTGGAGCTCAAGGGTCTGATCAACCAAGAGAAGTTTGTGGAGCCCTAGACTTGTGTGTGGAGAAGGACTTCTACAGTAGTTAATGGGAAGTCCTCCTAGCCCGTGCTCATTGTGGGAGATGGGCATATTGCAATGATAGGTGGTGGCCCTCCATTCCCTATGTTGGTCTTCATCAGAGTATCCTAGGAAGACCATAGTGGGTTGAAGTCCCTGAGTAGTTGAGGAGTAGTAGTAGGCAGTTGGGAGCTTTTTACAAGTGGAGCTGTGAACAACTCAAGAGGAGTCTCAATGTGTTGTGCCCTTGATGGTCTGAGGAACAACTAGTGAGCACATTGATAGTCAAGGTTCAATGGCTAGATGGAATTGGAGAATTGATAGAGGTAGCAGTTGTAGATCGGGGGTCGAAGGAGTGAGAAAGTACAGGGTACGACTGAGAGGAGATGAGAGAATCAACTCCTACATCGAGATGGTCAGAGTACCTTGTTTAGGGTAGACTGGTTATCAATGTACTGACACTAAGCCTCAATTTGTATTCTTGTACTAGTGGATGTATGAGGGCCATTATCCTTGGTACATGAGCCCTAGACTGTTGTATTATATATTGATTAATATAACGAAGTTGGGTTGAAAATTTTAAAAAGTTGTCTATATTTTGTGCAGGTGTGATTTACTACTGTTTATATTCCATTATGCAAAGTAGTATCATTGAGATTATTGGTTTGGTAGCGTCAGAGATTTAAGATTCTATCCTAGACACCAGGATAATGGAAATTCAACAAATATTATTAGGAATTGGAATAGATTCATCTTAACTTTGGATTTACCAAGCATCAAGAGGAATCAAATATCTCGAGGTGAAAACATTTACTCAAATTTTAGTGCTCAAAAAGAGGTTTACATTTGATCCTTCTTAGTGCTTGGTATATTTCAATTTAAGATGTATCTATGCTAGGGGTAGTTATATTTTTGATGTCAAAGTGGGTTCCCTAGTAGCACCATGATTTTCATATAGGTGGTTTGGTTGAAGGACCATGTCCTCTTCGCTTGTGTCCATACAACTAGCGCTAGTTTTGATTTACATGTTTGCATATTCGTCACTTTGCCTAGGATTTTATTTCAGAAATCATCCCAACTAACAATGTATTTTTTGTTTTCCTAGAGAAATTTTCTCAGTGGTCTACAATTGGGTGTGGTGACATCATTTCCTTCATGATTGAGTTACATAGAGAGTGTTGGTTAGGGTCATACACTCTAGTGTTTTTATTTAGACTTGAATAGTGGTGGGTGATGGAGTGTGGTGGTTTCATTGGTCCTCTCATAAGGTTTTAAATCATGAAATTAATGACAAGGTACATTATGGTGTCTAGGGTGAGATCCAAACAAAGATTGGATATAGTGCATAGAGGTTTAGGGGAACTTTTGGTTTGGATCTATGCTTTCACTTGTCTTTTGAGTCCTTACAAGTCTTTAGCCCCAATTTTAGGGTAGTTTTGATTCCTTGTCAAATATCTAGGTAGTGGAGAGGTGTTGGTGGATGAGGTGCTCATGGGAGCTCACATGCAAGGGCTCAAGCTCATTCCTCTATTTGACTCTTATTCATGCAAAGTCCACTAGACATTCAACAATGAATATGGGGGATTGAGGAAGGAAACATCGAGGACTATGACTATCACTTTTTCTTTGAAGTCATTGCAACAACGACTAATTGGGTGTTGGATACTATCCATACTCAAGGATATTTGTAACAATACATGCACATGGTGGATCTCTAATGGTAGCTAAAGATGCTACTATGTAGAATAATTCTTGATATAAATGATGTAAAATATTAAATTCTCCATTTTTTATTGATGCAGATGTTTCCACCTCATCCTATTATATACATGATGACGTCTCTTTCTTATGCCTTCTGCTATAATATATTTAAGCCTCCTATGGATGTTTATCTTTTTTTAGTATTTTTGGTAGATTTTGTGATTGATAAATAATGGCTTTGTAATTTTTTTGAAGACTTATGGTGCCTATCGAAACCTTATACTTTTTTTTTAAAGTTCTATATTTTCAATTGTCAGCTTCCCCTGGTGGTAGACCAAAGGAACACATGGGGATAGATAATTTATAAATATTTCTTGTTAATAGAGGATTTTAATGTACAAAAAATCCCATATAAACATTAAATGTTTTCGTGTGTGTGTTTGTGTACACACACACAAAGAGATATATATATATAAACCATTTTTGATAACCTATATCATTTGTCATTGTGTAGAGATTAGATTGAGAAATATCTTTCATATAATTTCCATCTTAGGATATAAAGTAAAAAAATAACCTCAACCAAATCTCTTCAATTAGAAGCATGTTTTATACAACTATTTAAATGAGTCAAACTAGTCACCAATCCCTCTTACAAGATTGAAAAATGTAAAATGATATTCAATCAAGTTTCAAAGCTAGGTGATTTCAATTTTAGTGGGGATGGAATACAATATCAAATATTAATGGAAATTATCTAAGTTAATATTTATAATAAACTATATTATATATTAATGGGATCTTATGAACTTGAGTCCATTTTTTAAAATGGCTCCCTTAGAATAAATATTGTTGATGATAAACATGCTTCCGTTGTGGTTAATATTCATAAATTGAAGTTGTATCATAATCCCATAACCAAGGAAAGAATGGTTAAAGATGTCATGCAAAAATTAGAGATAGAAGTAGTGAGTGGGGAGTCTTCAACTCCCTCTTTCTCCTCTACTTGATTTTTATTCCCATCTCTTGATATGTGTGTTTAAATAAATGTACTTGTCAAAAAAAGAGAGATAAAAATATATGTGAAAAGAAAAAGAAAAGTAAATAGAGATGACTAGTCTAGCTATGAGAATTTGCTTATTGACATAGCTAAACATGGGCTTGCTTGAAAACTGGCTTGTTTTTGAGCTAGCTCTTGTTGCATTTTGCATACTATTGTTAATCTTATTTTTGATAATATTCAAATCATTCTTATTATTCTCACATTGGATGCTGAAGGAGTTACCAAGGCCTTCCTTCTAACAATCTTTTCCCCATCGACATCGACACAATATATGGGGTCAAAGTTAGATACTTTTCATTGTACCTAGAGGTTTTCATACATCAATGATATATTCTCTTTCTAATGATAGTGGGGATTCCTCAATTTCCCCTCTTTATCATATATTGCAAGGGATTCGATGAAAACACATATATTCATCCCTAACAAGATGTACCAAGGCACTTTGACACTCATTTGCATCAAAGTTGAGGGACCTTACATTGGTTAACATATGTCATCATTAGATAATAATCCAATGATTTCCTTATATATTGAACTTTGGAAAATATTTTCATATAGATAGGAATTTCCCCATGATTGGGTTGTAATGAAGATTATTGGTTTGAGATTTTACAATGTTGACACACCAAGTTGTTCATCACGCAAACCATTGCGAACTTAACTATTTCTCTCCTAAAATAACAAAAATTGATTTAAAATGAAATATTGAACCCAAGTAAACTGGTAAGTGGTACCTTCTCCCCATTGGTGATATAAGATAGTAATCATTCTTTTCATTGTGCTTTATGTGAAATAATATGCACCCAAGAATGATTTGGCATAAAAGAAGCATCAAGTCCAAAATTATCTCATGTAAGTAAACAATAAAAGTACTATCATATTGGTGGTATATGTCTCTTTACAATTTGAAATCTCAGGTTGATAATTATATGGGCGATGAAATTACTTTGATGATGTATCCTATTATGTTTATTAAATTGTTGGTAGTATGGTGTTGGCATTGATGTCAACCTTGAGATCGATATTGTATATAGTCGAGATTAGAGGATGATTGCATTGGAGCTGAGAGCCAGTGCACATAAGAGATTGTTTGAGAGTTTGTGGAAAAGTTAGATCGATGAAAAGAAAACATTTATTGGCTATGGTTTTTATATATTTGACATTATTTGTTGTGGAGATCTAAAGATGGCATATGCTTATACGGTTTTTCTCTTAGAGATGAGCATATGTACCTTGTTTTGTATGGTCAAAGTTTAATGCTTTGTTTTTGTTATGAGCCAGAGTCTAGGACTATCAAAGTTTGATTTATCGATGAGTTTAGATTCTTAGGATATTCCGACACATAGGAAATAGTTAAGTATAACTTGGTCTAGTATGGAGTTAGGTAAAGTGTGTTTCTTTACTATGTACATTTTGTAACTTACAATCCGACGGTCACGATATGTAGTGATCCGTCGGTACATTCTCTCCTCGGTATTATCGACACTTGATCCGTGGCTTAACACCCGATTGGTCCATGATCTCTATTTAAAGAGCATGGAGGGTCATTTGTAGGTTAACTGTTCATGAGAGAAGCTTATGTAAAATTTCATTCTTTTATTAATAAATTGCCTGAAGTGGCCGCGTTGGCTCAGGCCATGGACTGTTTCCCTCTTTGAGGGTTTTAACCACATCAAAATACTGGTGTATTGATCTGTGATCTATGTGTGAGCGGTGTCCTTTGGTGTTCTGTCTGAGGAACTTACCTTGTAAATTCCTACATGGTATCAGAGCTATTTGAGGGCTGCGTCCGTTGGTGATCCAAATCTGAAGCCGGTAGAACTGCATCCGACTGTCGTTTCCTAGATCTACTGTTTCTGACTACTTTCGGGGTGAGAGGACTGCTCTATTGTGTTGGGAGCATTTTTTCCAGTGAGTAACCCCTTTCGTTTCACGCAAAAAGGTTTCTGGTAGCCCTAGCTACGTCATTTTTAAGATCTAGAGGTATACAGTGTTTATTTGCAGTTTACAGTTATTTTCTCTCTATTTATTTCAATTTTGGTTTATTTAGCTTTTTGTTTTTTTTTATTACCGGATCTGTACCTTTCATTTCTGCGTATGCTCTTTGCCCTGCGACTCTGTGCGATCTGGGCAAATCAGAAACAGAAAGGAAGGATTTTTCTCATGCGTATGCTCTTTTCTGCTGCGCCTTAGTGTGATCTCGGAAAATCAGAAACATTGAGGAAAATATTTAGTTTCCGGCTAAAGCTAACTCTTAGCCGTAAGGTTCATTTTTTTTGTATGTCCGTGTTGGGTTTTGTGTTTTTTGTTTTGTAGGGAAATAGAGCTTTCTCAAGCAAGCACGCAACCGAAAGCTTCAGTGACAAAAAAAAAATCACCCCCCCCCCCCCTCTCTCTCTCAAACTTTTAGTTTAGCTCACTTGGTCCAAAGCTAATTTATGAGAGTAGATGTCTTGAGTTCAAGTCTCCTTTTTGTGGGGGCGGATTTTTCATTTCTGCACATTCTCGCACTTCGTTGGCATCTTCATCAACTTTTCTTCAAAAAGCCATAACTTCTTCATCCGGAAGCCGTTTTCAGAGCCGTTTTTTTTTAACTAGCCTATTTTTTCGAGATCGTTCCATTGGAACACTTAGTTTCAGAATCTATAGCTTTAGTTTCTGTTAAAATGGAAATTCCATGCCAAGTTATTCTTGACAGCACCAACTACTTCCAATGGTGTTCCTACATTGTGGATTTACTTAGAAGTAAATGTCTCTACAGAATAGCCTCAGGTCAAGAAACCAAACCAAAAGATGAAGATAAGGTAGCTAAATGGGAAAATAGGCAAGATCAATCACGTGGATTGATAGGGATGTCTATTTCTCCAGATCTTAGATTCCATATTGTAGAACTTGATACTCCTGAAGAAGCAATGAAACAAATCACTAAAGTTTTTGGAATTAAAAATGAACTTAAAGCCCATCAACTTGAAAATGAGTTGCTTACATTGGACCCCAATAATTTTTCTTGCATTGAATATTTTTTGTCAAAATTCAAGACCCTTAGACTTCTCTTGGAAGGTGTTAAGGTTAAGAAAGAAGATAGTAGCCTTATCTACTCCATTCTTACTAAGTTGGGACCAGCCTATTCTTTGTTTGTTTCCACCTTCCATTCTACAAGAGAAGCCTTCATTTCTCAAGGACAAGCCTACAAGTCCCCTTCCTTTGATTCCTTTTGTGATTCTTTAATAAGAGAACAAGAAAAGCTCTTACACCTTGGTCTTCTTCATCTTGGAAACTCTTCTAAGAAAGCGTTAGCTGCCCAGCAGCAACCAAATTCAAAGAATCCTAAGAAGTTGTATCCTAAAAGGAATGGTCCTAAACCAAATAAGGGTCCTAAGAAATTTCAGCCTCAAAATGAAAAATCATTTCAACAAAATGATAAGAAAAATAAAAACAAAGGGAAGAAGACTGATAGACATTGCAACTTTTGTAATCAAGATGGCCACTTAGAATCCAAATGCTTTAAGAAGATGGAAGCCTTGGAAGTAGCAATGAAGAAGCATAATATCTATTTGGAGCACTCTTCAACTTCAACTTCATCTTCAGGAATGGCACTTTCTGCATGTGGTTGTCAAGCATCTCGGTTTGGCTATGCACTAAATGTATCTTCTTCTTCTCATTCTCATGAGTGGCTCATTGATTCTGGAGCTTCTTATCACATGGACAAAAACAAAGCCATGTTTTCTTCTTTAAATGATTGTAACACCAAAAATATATATGTTGGTGATGATAGATCTCTTAGTGTTGTAGGGACTGGAACTGTTCATATAGACAATGGTCAATTTAATGATGTATTATGTGTTCCAACCTTATCCTGCAACCTTCTATCTGTATATCAGATAACTCATTCAGGTGAAGGTAAAATCGTTGAATTTTCACCTCACGATGTTGTAATTAAGGACCTAAGAGATCCTAGACAAATTTTAGCTACTGACATTGCTGATGATTCTACAAGGTTGTATAAGTTTCACAACTTTGGGTCATGAAATCTTCCCTCAGTATTTGTTGCTCATAACGATGAAGTGAGCAAACTTTGGCATGAGCGATTTGGTCACTTAAATTGTCGCTCCCTTCAGAATCTATGTAAAGAAAATATGGTGACAGGTCTTCCAATGGTATCTTGCAGAGATGGTGTTTGTTCCTGATGTGTACTCGAAAAACATCATCAGGATAGTTTTGAAAAACGTGCCTCTTGGCACGCCTCAGCCCCTTTACAGCTCATGCATAGTGATTTATGTGGTCCACTTCCAGTTGTTTCATTCTCTGGCTACAATTATTTCTTAACTTTCATTGATGATTTCTCTAGACACACTTGGGTATACTTCTTAAAACTCAAGAGTGAAGTATTTAACATGTTCTTGGCCTTTAAGGCCTTTGTTGAAAAACAATATGGACATCAAATTCTTAAGCTAAGATCTGATAATGGCGGAGAATATGTTAACAAAAAATTCATCAACTTTTGCACTGAGAATGGAATTCAAATGCAACATACTGTTCCATATACTCCACAACAAAATGGTATAGCTGAAAGGAAGAATTGCACCTTAAAGGAAATGGCTAATTGTATGCTTCAATCTAAAGGACTTAGTCTTAATTATTGGGCAGAAGCAATTAACTGTGCAAATTACATAATAAATCGCACTCCTACTAAGGTTTTAAAGAATATCACTCCAGAAGAAGCATGGAGCTAAATTAAACCAAATGTAAGTCACTTTTGTGTTTTTGGAAGTGAAGCATGGGCCCATATTCCAGATGAGAAACATAAAGCTTTAGAACCTAAGAGTGAAAAATGTATTTTTGTTGGATATTCTGAAGATGTCAAAGGATATAGACTTATTCCACTTAAGTCCAAAAATGTTATCATTAGAAGAGATGTAAAGTTTGTTGAAAATATATTGGCCTACGAGCCTAGTTTGGCGGATGTGCCACCTCTCCCTATCTCTTCTACTTTTGAAAATATTTCTTCTTTAGATGATGAAAGCGAGGATGAAAATCCTCCCCCACCTTCTCAAGATCCTCCTTCAGCTCCTTAGCTTCCAAAATGGGTCCGTGCTACTCAGGATGCAGCAGGTGATCTTGCTGGTGATCCTACAGATCAGCGACGTACATGTTCTCAGTTTGATAGAGCCTCTTCTTTACTAGCTCAAGCTTCAGTGAATTATGATCCTGACACCTTTACAGAAGCTTCAGGCCATCCAGATTGGGAAGAAGCTATGAATGAAGAATATCATTCATTATTGGCAAATGATACATGGGATCTTGTTCCTATACCAAAGGGACGAAAACTTGTTAGATGCAAATCGGTTTATGGAACCAAGTATGGACCAGATCGGAAAGTTGATAAACATAAAGCTCGTCTATTTGCTAAGTGTTTTTCACAAGTTGAAGGCATTGACTACACTTAAACCTTCTCCCCTATTGTCAAAATGAACTCTATTTGCCTTGTTCTTTCCCTTGCTGCCTCTTTCAAATGGGAAGTCCATTAGATGGATGTTAAATCTGCCTTCTTGCATGGGGACTTGCATGAAGAAATATATATGGAACAACCTATTGGCTTTATACAAACAGACTCCAGCCTTGTATGTCGGCTTAAGAAATCCCTTTATGGTCTCAAGCAAGCTCCTCGAGCTTGGTATGCCAAAATGGATAACTTTCTTTTAGAAAATGGCTTTTCTAGGTGTCATTCTGACAATACTGTCTACACCAAGAAAGTGGGCAAGTCTCTTATCATTCTTGTTCTTTATGTTGATGATCTTATCCTGACTGGTAGTGATCCCAAGCTTATAAACCATGTGAAGTCTAGCCTTAAAAGGAAGTTTTAAATGACAGACTTAGAACACTTACATTATTTTCTTGGTCTTCAAGTCTTGCAATCCAAGGAAGATATTTCCCTTTCCCAGTCCAAGTATGCCTGTGATATTCTACACCATTTTCACATGGAAGACTATAAGCCAGCCCCTTCTCCCTTTCAGTCTGGAGTCAAACTTTCAGTCACTTGTACTTCTCCTGAAGTTGATGCTACCTTATACCATCAACTTGTAGGAAAACTTTTGTATCTAACCCATACTCGTCCTGACCTTTCCTTTGTTGTTGGCCTTGTTGTTCGGTTTATGCAAAACCCACATGAAAATCATTGGAAAGCAGCTAAAAGAATACTTCGTTATGTTCGAGGTACAGTTCAGTTTGGGATTCATTACAGTGCCGAAGCAGCTCCTCTATTGGTTGGTTTCACTGATTCCGATTGGGCTGGTGACCCTGATGATCGGAATTCTACTGGAGGTTATGTGTTCACTCTTGGTTCAGGACCTATTACATGGGCT
Source organism: Pinus tabuliformis (assembly GCA_031772625.1). Lineage (NCBI taxonomy): Eukaryota > Viridiplantae > Streptophyta > Pinopsida > Pinales > Pinaceae > Pinus > Pinus tabuliformis. The sequence continues at coordinate 628,739,794 of CM062808.1, forward strand.
TGCAAGAAACAAGGTGCCATTTCTCTTTCTTCAGCAGAAGCAGAGTATCGTGGTGCCGTAGAAGCTAGTAAGGAAGCCTTGTGGCTTTGTCAGATCTTGTCAGAGTTTGGCTTTTAGCAGCAACATCCGACTACACTTTGGTGTGATAATCAAAGTGCCATTCAACTATGCAAAGATCCAGTCCAACATCAGCACAACAAACACATTGAACTGCACATGCACCTCATCAGAAAGCTCAACCACGACCATGTTCTTGAAGTGCAATATTGTTCAACAGATGATCAAGTTGCAGACATCTTTACAAAGGCTCTCACAGAGGCGAAGTTCACTAAACTTCGATTTATGGTTGGAGTTCAGGAAGTTGTCACTAAGGGGGGATAGGCTCTAGTGCCTCCTTCCTTCTCCTATTGTGTCATATTTGTAAATCCTTCAATCCTATCCCAAGTTGTTCTTAAGGGGGGATGTTAGGATATTCCGACACATAGGAAATAGTTAAGTATAATTTGGTCTAGTATAGAGTTAGGTAAAGTGTGTTTCTTTACTATGTACATTTTGTAACTTACAATCCGACGGTAACAATATGTAGTGATCCGATGGTTCATTCTCTCCTCGGTATTACCGACACTTGATCCGTGGCTTAACACCCGATTGGTCCATGATCTCTATTTAAAGAGCATGGAGGGTCATTTGTAGGTTAACTGTTCATGAGAGAAGCTTATCTAAAATTTCATTCTTTTATTAATAAATTGCCTGAAGTGGCCGCGTTGGCTCAGGCCGTGGACTATTTCCCTCTTTGAGGGTTTTAACCATGTCAAAATACTGGTGTATTGATCTGTGATCTGTGTGTGAGTGGTGTCCTTTGGTGTTATGTCTGAGGAACTTACCCTGTAAATTCCTACATGGTATCAGAGCTATTTGACGGCCGCGTCCGTTGGTGATCGAAATCTGAAGCCGATAGAACTGCATCTGACAGTCGTTTCCTAGATCTACTATTTCTGACTACTTTCAGGCCAAGAGGATTGCTCTATTGTGTTGGGAGCATCTGTTCCAATGAGGAACCCCTTTCGTTTCACGCGAAAAGGTTTCCAGTAGCCCCTAGAGCCTATGTGATTTTGTTATGAGCCAGAGTCTAGGACTATCAAAGTTTGATGTATCGATGAGATTAGATTGGCACTATAGTACTAATGTATGAGCTTCCTTTGTAATATTTATGTATGCTAGTAAGATGTTTGTGTCATGAGTTGATTGTTGAGGCTTTGTGTGAGAGTCTCGTGAGATAAATTGTATAAGTAGAGTTGGAAGAGTGACTGAGTTATTTTTATATTCAATTGTTGATGAGTTATAAAGTCAATGTGGGTATAGTATAAAAATAGGATGAAATGAGGCGCATGGTTGTTTTAGTTTATTACAAGTGGATTCTAGTTTGAAATATTATGAAACAAGGTCCATGAGAAGAGATTAAAGGTTGGGGCCTTTAGTGAGGAAAGTGGTTTCTTTCCGATTTAGGGTAGTGACATCCTTCAAGTAGTGGCCTGAGAACTTTGGAGTAGAGGCTTCCATAGAGTGATGGCTGGAAATACTTAGGCATTAAGGCATCTAACATGTGGTGGCCTACAAATTTGTGGGAGTAGTGTCTTCTACAATATGGTGGTTTATAGATTTTAGGAACTAGTGGTTCTCATTAGGTAGTGGACTAGAGAGAAAGTTGCTCACGTGATTGGCAAGTTGTAGATTGCACAGTAGTGCTTATCAGTACATAAGACATAAAAATAGTATCTTCATGATAAGAAGAACAATAAAGTAGAACTACAAATGGTGTTTTTCTCCCTTTGGGTTTCCACCTTACTTTCAGTGTCTCTATGTGCATGACGATATTGGTGTTACTCTCTTGATTGATGTTTTTCACGTTGTGCTAAAGTTAGTACGCTGAAAAATTCATGTGAAGATCAGTAAAAGCTCTTGTAGATTTTTTAATGCCAAGGATGTTGAGCTCAAAGAAGAAATTATTAGTTTGAAGACCTAGTTGCAATAAGCTAAAAGAATTGAAGAGCTTATGAATAGCCAAGAAAAAGAGGAGGAGGGTCGAGTAAAAAAATCTTGAGGCTCATGTTATCTCATTGAAGAAGCAACATGAAAACAAAGACACCTAGCTCAAGATGGAGAAGATTATGAAGGCCTTGGATAGTTTTCTTGGAATCCAAAGATCTCCCTTGATCATATCTCGTCTAGGTTTTCAAAAGGGGGAGTCTAGCACACTGGCACATGAAAAGAATAATGAGGGACCTAACAAGCTTGCAGGAGGAAATAACAACAATAAGAGAAGAAAAGAAGGAATCAAATAATAAATCCAAAAAAACAAGAAGAGAACCTCATGGAACACTCATGTCAAGAATATCATTCACCCCTCTAGATGGTGTTGGTATATTTTGAAGGAGTCAAAAATACCTTTTGTCCTTTGATGGATGATGTGGAGTGCTATGTCTACCACAATTTTTGACATGTTGCAAGAAATTGTAGAAGTACAAAGCTTAAATCTAGTCAGGAGAGTGTGCAATGTATGGGAAGCCAAGGAGATTGGCTATCATGTATACTAGTTAATTTGATGGTTTTTATTTCTCATGTAACATGTTTGGCCACAATGCAATTGATTGCAAATATAACCCATAGAGTAGAGGAACATTTTATGGTAAGAAGAGATCTAACATGATGAGCAAGATATTTGACCTAATTGCATCATATCTTGGTCATGTGAGGTGTTATGCTTATGACAAATATGGTCACATGGCTAGATATTGTTAGTTTTTCAGTTCTTCAAAGCAAATCCAGAAAAGAGAGTAGTAGATCTAAAGTAGGCCTAACAAAAATCAGAGAAGAGTGTTAAGAAGAAGCCTACTATTGTGTGGCCAAAGAAGGAGGATCAAAAACCCATGAATTATAGATATCAACCTCCTCTACAATCCATAATTACCTAATGTATTTTCATAAAAGACTGTAGAATTTTTGAGAGGTTCATAGCCTTAGGGGGAGCATATGGCAGTGATATGGCAGCTTGAAGAAGTGTTTTAGGTGAGTATCAACAACAAAATGGTGATCAAGATTCCTCATGCACATTTACATCCATAGGATCAACTTTCCTATTGGAGGTATAATGAGATCATGGGGAGCTATGCATGGTATGAAGGTTCCAAAGATTGCAAATTAATGATCAAGAGTCCTTATGAACATTTAGGTCCATAGGATCAAGCTTCCTATTGGAGGTATAATGAGCTCACGGGGAGCTATGCATGGTATGAAGGTTTCAAGGATTCTTTGTCATTTCTGTTATTTCTTTCAGTTATTCATTTGTAGAAACTACATATATGTTTCCATGAGTGGAAGAGTATATTTTTTATACATATATATGTATTTGGTTATCATTCACAATTGGTTGAAAAGGTTTTGTACCAGTCATGGATAGTAGAGCATATTTGGTCCAGTCATGTGTATAGGAAAGTGATACTTTGACCATATGTATGTACTTGTTATTATTGGCATTTTGGAAAAATAGTTCTCGGTTGATTATGCATAGGACCAAATATGTGTATTAGTCACATATATGTACATGCATTATATTTGGTCCATTAATTGAGTAGCACTTGAACTTGGCATGTTTAATAGTGAGCTATTTTCTTTGGCTATGTAAACACCTTTTAGTGCATTGATGTAACAACTATGCACAGGAAAGAGAGATTCACTAGTGTGTTGGTATTCATAGTAGAAGTCATATATGTCATCCATCTATGCACCCTAGAGTGCAAGATCTATCCTTGTAACATTGTTTTCATTATCATTTGGTTATTGGTGGTGTGGTCCTAGAATTAAGCATGCAATGAGAGAGAGTCATGTTGAGTCATGTTTAAACCATATGTGGGTTATTGGATGTCATTGTCGTACTCATTAGATAGCTATGTATCTTCATTGTATTAGCCATGTCCCTACATTGTATTGTGTATCATTGACAATGGTGGGTTTTTGGAGTCTGGTTTGGTTGATGGCCTCTTTCATGTGTCAAGGAGGCATAAGAAGAAGACAATGCTAATGAAAAATAACATGAAGAGATACTTGAAAACCAAGGTTATGTGCATGGAGAGGTTGTTCAGTAGAGAGGAAAACATGGTGTTGGCTAGAGGGTTGTTCATTCTTTTTTTCCAGTAGATTATTTGGTTCCTCATTTCTAGTTCGTAGTGACGTTGGTAGTTGATGATGTTCTCATTGAGAAAATAATTTGATATCTTCCTTTCCTATTGGTATGAGCATGGTGTATAAAAATGTCAACATGGTTCTTTAGAATGATTTGGGCCTCCATTTTCCATTGATGTCAAATGGGGAGAGTGACATAGAAACTAGCAGAGAATAAAGATCAATCAACTTTGAAATAAGAAGATCAGTTTGGTGTTTGTAGCTATAGGTTGGCATCAACTCCAAAGGGGGAGAATGTTAGTAGCATGGCGTTGGAATTGATTCAACCTTAGATATAGTCATCTAGTGTTTGGAATTCATGTCAACAGGATTCTAGAGCTTCACTTGATGATAAGATGGTTTTGTTGAGTTTCTTAAAGTTTACAGTTGTTGTAGAGGTTCCTCATGATGTGATGGTGCCTTGAAGTTTATTAGTATTGCAGAGGTTCCCAAGGAAGTGATGGTGAAGGCATTTCATATCTATGTGAGAAATTTTTTATTTTCAATATTTAATAGTACAAACATTGCTTATAAGAAGAAAAACCACATCCAAAGTTTTGACAACCCATATTATCTTTAGAAAATCTACATCTGAAGCCCACATTAAGCATGGGGAACCCATGTAATTACCTATAGGTGCCTAGAATGAAATACCAAAGGCATGAACCATTGCAATTTTCTGTGGTTTCTATTGGAAGGTGTTGAAGCCCCGAAAATCGGGTCGACAACAAGGGGGATACCCACTCGGTCGGACCTTGGTTGGCAGCTCCTTATCCATTTAGTATAGTGGCTACGACTGGGGATAATGGGACCAGTTTCCCAATCTATGAGTGTGTGTGTGTAGAATTTGATGTTGCTGATCTAATAGTTCCTATCTAAGATATTCTAGTTCAAACTTTAATCTAATTCTATGCTATTGTAATCTAATAAACAACACATCTAAATCTATACTAACCCAGGATGTAATTCTTCTATTATGCGATCTAAAGAGATTTCAAATAACAACTGGTAGTAAAGATCATTCAATGATTATAAGAAAGGAAATCAATCAAGATGAACCACTTCGCATAAAAAGTTAGACGAAACAGTTGTGAAAAGCATATCGCATAATGAGCTATTCATACATTAGGCATAAATAAATAGCTATCACCGTACAAAAGTGCCAAATGATAACTCAAGCATTCATGCAATAATACATAAACAACTAAAAACTGTATATCACTTTAACATATAAGCAGAAATGGTCAAGAGATAAAAGTACCATTTATGACTAGTCCTACTCATAAGCTTCAAGCAACAATGATTTATCTCTCCTTGCTCTAACATCCACTAAGAGTACAGAAGTGCAACATCAGTAGCAGATATCAAATGCAAACATCAACAAATCTTGATCCATTCATTCAACAAAACCTCCTATGAGGGTGCAAAAGTGCATGTTCTGAGGACAAGTTTTTGATAAATTTCTAGACCCTTCTCTAAATGCATGAGAAGGGTTTAAATACTACTAACTAAATAAGTTAATTACACAGATACAGGATACGGTTTAAATGACAGCCCTTTTTCTAAGAAAAACTATTTCTAAAAATTAAATCTAATATTTAACTATTTCTGCATTTGCTCCTTAATGTTGAGAGCATTCAATATTTCCCTGGGAGAGTCGGCTGACTGTCTTCCGCTTTTGGTTGAGCTAAGCAAACAGAAATGGTAAGAGTTGGCACCATCTTTTCAGCAAAATCGATGATATGCTCGAGAGTCATCCTCTCGCTATGTGGATTTACTCGTATGCCCAGTAATAATCCAAGTTTTACTTGGTTAACCCTTGAATCGCTTCTGCCTTTTCTTTCAACTTTATGTTTCCAGTTTGCTCTTTACCATTGCTTTCTTTGCATTTTCCGGGCTTACAAGTGACTTAGCAGTTAGAGGCTTTGCTTTTTGAGCAATTTTCTTAGCGATGCGTGATTAGCGCTAGGCAGTAATCGCGCATCGGAAACTGCCTCTGTTCTTTGATCCGGGCCTCTCTGATGCGTTTTTTGCCTTTAGCACCTTTTCCTTCACTGGGTATAAGCATCAAATTTTGTAAAAATACTACTTTCGTGAGCTTCTGATTTTGAGCGTTAAACCGCCTGTTGATATCAGCATTGTTCAACTACTCATTCAACCATTGCTGTGAATGAAAGATCTGTAATGGATAGCTCAGCAGCGTTCTGTGAATCTGCGGCTCTGTTGCATGCGGTATCTGTTTATGAAGGCATCTTTTCTCTGTCTTTGAGCATTGGAGCTTTACCCTTTTCCTTCATGGCTTCCTGCACATTGCTTTGTGTTACTTCTGTTTTTCGTCCCTGCAGTTCACACATGAGGAGAGAGTAATGATAATAAAAATCGACAAGAAAGCTTTAATCTCCACGGATGTACAAAAACATGCCACCTGACGTGAACTGACTCTTCGAAAAACACAAAACCGTCTTTCATTAACAACTGGCGTATCATTCATTAATTATCATTAAAGCGCGTATCCAGTTTTTTGGTTTATGGAAAACGTTTCTTGAATGTTGAGCCAGGGAAATTTGTGATGGGATGTTTCTGTGATTCGCATCGCAGCATATAGCATTACCGCAAATTTCATTATGATGTGTTATCGCAAGGTTGCTCGATCGCGCTATCTCAAGATCGCAGATTGCAGTATTGCGCTATCGCAAAATCGCAGATCGTTACAATCGTTAAATGGTTATGTGTTTTTCATGCGACATTGCGATATGCGATATCACATATCGGATATCGACGATCTTTTAAGGTTTTCCAATGTGAGCATTTCTTAATGCATGCGATGTGATCGAATTCGCGTCGCACTCTCGCAGTTTATCATTTTTACTCATAAGGAAATGTCCTATTATTCTTCGCGCGATGCGATGTTTCTTAAAGAGTAAAATAGATGAGCCTTAATTGAATTTTTTGAATTTTTTACTAAGGGTCCCCACTTATCTAGTGTTATTGCTAATACTAAATAAGGAGGGGGGTTGTTGGTGGCCACAACAATTGGCGATTCACTTGGAAGAACCAGTTATCTCTGTTTTTCTATTGAATTTTTCAAACTTCCAAAACAGAAATTTTTTCAGAAAATTAAACTTTATTATGGAAAGATAAAGTACATTATGCTCTAAACCGTCAATGATATTTTGTTTCAACCATTTTCTACTTTGATTATTTGCTTCCTCAGGATAGTCCTTGTATTTACATCAGCCATTACTTGGTCTTGTAAAGATAAAACAAAGTCTCCTCTGTAAACCAGTTTTAAATATGCTCATTTGTCGTAGGTAGAGCCTCTGCTGCCAGCAGGCGTTTATAGCCTCGACAGGGTTACCTGTTACCCAGCAATGATCCTGTATCCTACTTAAGGTGGCCTACAACTTTCAAAGAAAAATCCATATCCACACTTATTGCTTTGATTTTCTTTTTATTTTTAAAGAACAATGTCTTGGTTTGGTAGTCAAATTATGACACAGTCATTCACTTGATTTATAACTTTGCTGAACAAGCTGGCTCGTGATGAGACCCCTTGTCTTTTGATTGAAACAATCTTGAGTCATTGCCCTGTTGTGGTGTACAGTATTGGCAAAGTCAGCAAGTTATAATATCTGTGATAATGATAAGCCGGCTCGTGATGAGACCTCTCATTCTTCAAGATAAAGTGTATCCTTGGATCATTCCTCTGAAAGTTGCGATTTCCTTAGCAGGGAGGAAGTCATTGTTTCCTTAAGATAGCTCTGGACAACAATAATAGAGTTTTTGGAAACAACTGTTCTACAAAGAATCTTTATTTTGTTATTGATACCTTTCATTGTACTGAGATAAAACAATTTCTTCACTAAAGGTTGTTTTCATCAAACTTTGTTTGAAGTTGAAACTAGTATCATATCTAGGCTAAAGTTTTTAACTATATCTATCAATAATAAAGATCAATTTTCCAAAAGATTTCCTATTTATACAAGCGAAAATTTCAAAATCTGAAAGAGAATTGGTATCTTTTTCGTAAATGCCTAATGTAACCACTCACAACTGGTTTTATTATGAAAAAGAAAAATAACTATTCTACAAAAATAGAAGAATAATCTTCTATGGAAAATATTTCTTGAGAATTTGTCCATTAACAGGCAAAGGATCTCTTCTACCTGCTAAATCCTGTAACACAAATGTTGATGGACTTATGACTTCTACAATCTGAAAAGGACCAAGCCACATCCTTTGAAATTTTGTATGTTTTCCCTTTTATTCATGAGCCTTGTCCCACTTTAAAACTAAATCTCCCATCTGAAAATATTTTCTGGTTATTATGTTTGAATCAAAAGAGGATTTTACTAGTGCTTGATGATGAGCATGCGTTTTCCTAGCTTGTTCTCGTTGTTCTTCTAATTTAATTATTTCCATTTGTCTCAGTTGTAAGGAGGAAGTGGGTACTTCATCAATGTATTGTACTAAAGACAAAGAGGGGATTGCTAAGTGAGTTGGAAGAACCACTTCTTTCCCATAAACTAAGTTGAAGGGAGAAGCCCTGATAGAAGTTTTTTGTGTTATCCGATCTGCCCATAAAGCATATATCAAAGCCTTGTGCCAATCCTTTTGATTTTGGTCAACTGTTCTTTTAATAATCCTGATTAGGTTTTTATTTGTGGACTCAGCTAACCCATTGCCTTGCGGGTAATAATTGGCTGAATATTTAAGTTTGAATCCTCTTCTAAGTGCGAATTCAGTCATTGCATTTCCAGAAAAGTATGATGCATTATCAAACATTAAAGCGGATGGCAATCCAAACCTGGTGATTATAAATTGATCTATGAACTCAATGATATTTTTAGAATTAGCCGTCTTGAGTGGAACTGCTTCTACCCACTTAGTAAAATAATCTGTTGCTGTGAGGATGTATCTATGCTGCTTAGAAGAGTGAGGAACGATCTCACCTATTATGTCCAAGCCCCACTGACTGAAAGGTTGCTCGATGTTTACGTGCTGTAGTGGCAGGGACGGCTTCTTTTGTCTTCCAGCAGTAGTTTGGCAGACTTGACATCTCCTCACGTAACTGTGCAAGTCTTTAAATAGCGTGGGCTAGTAATATCCTTCACGTAAGATTTTATGTGCAGTAGCATCTCCAGCATAGTGTCCGCCTGCTGGCCCATCATGGAGTTCCTGCAAAATTTTTTCAGCTTCAGCTTTCTCAAGACACCTAAGAAGAACAGAATCATAATTTTTTCTAAAAAGAATATCATTTATGAGCTGATATTGTTTGGCTTTCAACCTTAGAGCTCTTTTATTAGTATGATCGAGGTGTGAAGGAGCATACTCGTTCTTAAGATAATAAATGATATCAGCATATAGTGATTCTGTATCGTTTAGGCTTACCTCACACATTTGTACCTCTTCAGATGGAATTTCAGAAATTTACGATGCTCCAGCCAGCATTTTGCAGAAGCCTTGACCTCTTACAATGTTTGCTGGTTTGATCTCAATATCATATTCCTGTAAGGCAGTAACCAAATTGGCCCTTTTCTCACCCACATCCTTCTGTACTAGAGGATTCCTTACCGCTGGAAATGGTACTATGATTTTAGTATGGGTTTTAAGTAAGAAAGGTCTGAAGTATTTGACCGCTTTGAAAACAACATAAGCCTGTTTCTCCATGTCTGAATAATTTAGTTTAGCACCCTGTAAATTTGAGCTAAAGAACGCAATTGGAGCTTCCGCTTTTTCTTGATTTGCTTGAGTTAGAATCGCAGTATATGACTTATCTGAGGCAAATGTGTATAAAATAAAAGGCTCTGAAAAATTCGGAGTTGCTAAAGATGGAGCATTAATAATAGCTTGTTTGATTAGGTTGAATGCTTCATGTTCATCTTGGCCCCATTTAAAATTTGAATTCTTTTTTATCATGGTTTGCAAAGGAGACACGATTCGTGAAAAATCTGGAACGAAACTCTTTACAAAGTTGATCTGACCAAGGAAAGATTGCATGGCCCTTTTGTTATGAGGTAGGGATATTTCAGAAATTTCTTTGATTCTGTCGGGATCAATGTGAATACCGGATTTTGACACTATGAATCCTAGAAGTTTCCCTTCACTTAGCGCGAAAAAAGATTTCTTTGGGTTAAGTGAAATTCCATACCTTAAACATTGTTGAAAGATTTCTTTCAAGTCTTTGAGATGGTTGCTTTGCTTCTTCGAGTACACTGTTATATCATCCAAATAAATTACTACAGATTTATTAACTAAACCTTTAAATGCAATGTCCATGGCTCTCTGAAATGTGGCACCAACATTAATCAAACCAAATGGCATTTTTCGATATGCGTATGTGCCCCATTTAGTTCTGAATGTGGTTTTCAATAGGTCATCAGGATGTACCAACACTTGATTGTATCTTGAAAATCTATCCAAGAAAGACATTAATTCTGAGCTCGCCACTGCCTGCAGTATTTGTTCCATAGGTGGTAGAGGAAAATTATCTTTTTGACAGGCTTTGTTAAGGTTTTGAAAGTCAATGCAAATCCTAATATCTTTGTTTTTCTTTCTAACAGGTACCATATTGGAGACCCATTTGGAATGTCTGACGGGAAAGATTATCCTGGCTTTCAATAACTTATTGAGCTTAGTTTATATTTGATTTTCCAAATTGGGGTGAATCTTTCTCAGCTTTTGTTGGACAGGTTTTTCATTATCGATCATGGGAATAGTATGTTGGATGATGGAAGTGTTGTATGTTTTCAGCTCATCATAATTCCAGGAAAAAACATTTTTATATTGTCTCAAAAGACGAATATATGTTAGTTTTTCTTCAGGGGCTAGGCCGAGGCCTAGATTAATGTTTTGTGGTTTAGCATCGGTCCCTAGGTTTACTAATTCATAGTTCAAGGTTGAACTTTGGAGTTTTGAATTGGTAGACCTCTTAAACCGATCTTTCAAATTGTACAAGTCTTCTAACTTGACCACCGACTTAGGTATAGCATTATTAGTGCTATTTTGTTGCAATTGTCGATCGTGCTGGTCTTCGTCAATTATTTGATTGGAGTAGGATCGTTGAGATGTGAGGAAATTTACAATATCAGGATCGTCGTTAAATACTCTCCAATTTGTGATGTTATCAGGAATGGATGGTCTAAAGATTAATTCTATCGAGAATCTATCTAGACTAAAATCTTCCAAAGGAATAAGCTTAGAAGCTACGTTAGCCAAAAGGTCTGCACTTGCGTTTTGGAGTCTGGGGATTGAAGAAATATTAAACGCTATGAAATGCTTAGTCAGATCTTGTACTAAGGATTGATAATGTTTTAAATGACCTGATAAGCAATGTATAGTGTTACGTACTGTTTAACCACAATCTCAGAGTCTCCAAAAACTTGAAGATACTTGACATTTAACCCAATTTCTTTGTACAAGACTTGGACCAAAGCCTCATATTCTGCTGTATTGTTTGTGCAATCGAATTCGAGTCTGCATGTGAGCATGATTTTATCTCCTTCTGGACTAATCAGAACACATCCTGCTCCTACTCCTTCGTTAAATCTAGAACCATCAAAAAATAATTTCTAAAACAAAGATTTATTTACAGGTTTATCTAAAAAATTGATACATTTTGAACTATATGTTCGAGAAAAATTTTCGACTTGGGACAGAACAGAGTGTTCTAAATAGGGTGACGCATCAGCATTGAAATTGCCGAGGAAAGAATCTGCCGAGTAATTGCCAACAATGCTGCTGTTATACGCTACTGGTTCATTTTCCCCTTCTAGCTCCGTTACTATGTATTTCTGGTGTAGCTCTTGTTCAACTTTTATTTGATTCGGTTTACCGTTCTAGGACAGCCACATGTACGACCAGTCAGTTGTGAAGTATCCATGAATTTTTTCTTACCAATCCCTGCTAAGAATTAAGCCATAGAATTCAGGAATGTCAGCAACTAATATGTCAATTACTTGACATACCTTCGGGTTGGATGACAACCTTATGGTTACTTGATTTAGTTCGCCAATCACTTCAACTTGAGATCAATCTAGCTGAACTATGCGCACAACGAATTTCTGTGGTTGAACATTTAACTTGGCACATATGGATTTGGGTAAAATATTCGATGAAGCACCGGAATCTACAAAACAATTGTGCACATTTTTATTGAAGATTTCATAAGGAGAAATGGGGGAGTGTGAGATCTTGATCTTCCTCCAATTAGAGCGATGTCATTTGGATCAATCTTATTGATCGCATTAGTTGGAGGTCTTCCCATGTTATGGGAAGCTTGGGAAAGTACAGTGGCAGGAAACGGTGAAATTGGCACAGCATGTAATTCTTTCATCATTATCTTCTGTTGATGTTTCAACTTGCTCAATTTGTAAAGGGTGATGTTGGCCCTAGTCTTCTTCATGTCTTCTATAATATTGTACTCCATTTCATCCGACACTATCAGTGTTTTAGATGGAGTTGTTTCATCTGTTTGGACAAGGCTAGTTTGAGACGCTTTAGATGTCGTTTTCTTTGTTGCGACTTTATCCTTTGTTGCAGAGCTTGCGCTCTTCGGCTTAGGGGTAGTTTGGGGAGGATCAAGCTGATTTTTTGCTTTGTGTGCTAGTTGGAAATACTTCTTGATCTTCTTCTTGCGGGAGGATGAAATCCCACATTCCTTGTAATTCCACAACTTCTTCGTCATCAGTTTGCCCTTCAGTGGCAATTTCCTCTTCCTCTTCCTTGGATTCAGCATTTGAAATGGCATTGGGTGGCTTTGCATCCATTGAAGGACCTCTTTTAAAAGCTCTGTAGGGCCTTTTTGAAGAAGTTTCTACTACTTGCTTTTTTATGTCGACCATTTCATTAGACATGGTCTTTAGAACTTTCTGCAATCCTTCCAAATCAAATGGATCTTTTGCTTGTTTCTTCTTGGAGTCCTCCTTGAAGGTGACTTTTTTAGATTTACGTTCCTCTATCGTGGATTTCTTTTCCAAGGCTATTATTCGTTTCTATACTGCTATTGCTTCTTTCATGTTCTTAGCTAAGGTTGTTTTATTGGCCCTGTCCACGAAGATTGTTATGTTCGATGGTAGAGCGGTGATATACCATTCACATCGTACTTCTTCTCTGGGCTGGGAAGCATTAGGAATTTTGTTGAAAATTTTGTTGAAACATAAATTGAAATACTTGATAGGCTCTCTAGTTTCGGCTTTAAGATTGGATAGGTCATTGATTAACGTTGCCGTAGACCTGTCATCACCAAACTTGTTTAGGAATTGTTCCTGGAAGATGTCCCAACTTGTGATGGATCCGGAGGGTAATGAAAAGTACCATGACTCGGCTGTTCCTTGCAGTGTATAAGGAAAGAGCCGAACAACAACATCTTCATTAGTAACCCCATTGAGATTAATGGAAAGCATGAAGTTATTTATGTGCTCTTCTGCTAGCATGCCTGCCTCGGGATTGAATTTAGGCAGCCATTTCTCAGGATGGGCTGGTATTTGACTCAAGGGTGCAGGCATTAAGACTACCCCAGGGTTACTCCATGGAGACTCGGTAATTGTTGAACTGCTAACAGAGGAAAGTGTAGAAGATGATCCCTGTGGCTGGGAGGATGAGGATATTACTATTGTAGATGATTGAAGAGGGGTAGTGGGTGTTCCAGTGGACGGATAGACGATGATATGGAGTGGTGGAGTGGATGGTTGACTTCATGGTGAAGTAGTTGAAATGGATGATGTTGATGAAAGAGTCTCACTGTCAGACTCTTTAGGTGATTTCCTCGCTCTTTTCCTGGTGGGAAGAGGTAATTCGGTTGGCTGGACGCCAAACTTTTCACTCTTTAGCCTGGTCAGGGGATGAGCAGGGTTGTACTCCGAAGTCACGCTGCCTTGAGATTTATCAGACCTCTGAGGAGTAATGGAAAATCGCTGAAGTTTGTGAATCAGGGATTCGACTTCAGGAAGTTCAACAGTAGATTGTTCTGAAATATCAGGGTGTATAGCAGCAGTTGATACTCGAGCGACTTCTGACTCTGGATTTAAATGTAATGGAGAAGTCGAGGGAGATGATGAGGGTGATTTACTCTCAGAATGGTATTCAGATTTGGATTTACTTGCCATTCATAGTTCAGGCCCTCCTTCTAGCGCCAAATATGTTGAAGCCCCAAAAATCGAGTCGACAACAAGGGGGATACCCGCCGGGTCCGGACCTTGGTTGGCAGCTCCTTATCCGTTTGGTATAGCGGGTCCGACTAGGGATAATGGGACCAGTTTCCCAATCTATGAGTGTGTGTGTGTAGAATTTGATGTTGCTGATCTAACAGTTCCTATCTAAGATATTCTAGTTCAAACTTTAATCTAATTCTATGCTATTGTAATCTAATAAACAACACATCTAAATCTATACTAACCCGGGATGTAATTCTTCTATTATGCGATCTAAAGAGATTTCAAATAACAACTGGTAATAAAGATCATTCAGTGATTATAAGAAAGGAAATCAATCAAGATGAACCACTTCGCATAAAAAGTTAGACGAAACAGTTGTGAAAAGCATATCGCATAATGAGCTATTCATACATTAGGCATAAATAAATAGCTATCACCTTACAAAAGTGCCAAATGATAACTCAAGCATTCATGCAATAATACATAAACAACTAAAAACTGTATATCACTTTAACATATAAGCAGAAATGGTCAAGAGATAAAAGTACCAATTATGACTAGTCCTACTCATAAGCTTCAAGCAACAATGATTTATCTCTCCTTGCTCTAACATCCACTAAGAGTACAGAAGTGCAACATCAATAGCAGATATCAAATGCAAACATCAACAAATCTTGATCCATTCATTCACCAAAACCTCCTCTGAGGGTGCAAAAGTGCAAGTTTTGAGGACAAGTTTTTGATAAATTGCTGGACCCTTCTCTAAATGCATGAGAAGGGTTCAAATACTACTAACTAAATAAGTTAATTACACAGATTCAGGATACGGTTTAAATGACCGCCCTTTTTCTAAGAAAAACTATTTCTAAAAATTAAATCTAATATCTAACTGTTTCTGCATTTGCTCCTTAATGTTGAGAGCATTCAGTATTTCCCTAGGAGAGTTGGTTGACTGTCTTCCACTTTTGGTTGAGCTAAGCAAACAGAAATGGTAAGAGCTGGCACCATCTTTTTCAGAAAAATCGATGATATGCTCCAGAGTCATCCTCTGGCTATGTGGATTTACTCGTATGCCCAGTAATAATCCAAGTTTTACTTGGTTAACCCTTGAATCACTTCTGCCTTTTCTTTCAGCTTTATGTTTCCAGTTTGTTCTTTACCATTGCTTTCTTTGCATTTTCCGTGCTTACAAGTGACTTAGCAGTTAGAGGCTTTGCTTTTTGAGCAATTTTCTTAGCGATGCGAAATTAGCGCTAGGCGCTAATCGCGCATCTGAAACTGCCTCCGTTCTTTGATCCGGGCCTCTCTGATGCGTTTTTCACCTTTAGCGCCTTTTCCTTCACCGGGTATAAGCTTCAAAATTTGTAAAAATACTACTTTCATGAGCTTCTGATTTTGAGCGTTAAAGCGCTAATCGTGCATCGGAAACTTCCTCCGTTCTTTGATCCGGGCCTCTTTGATGCGTTTTTCGCCTTTAGTGCCTTTTCCTTCACTGGGTATAAGCTTCAAAATTTGAAAAAATACTGCTTTCGTGAGCTTCTGATTTTGAGCGTTAAACCACCTGTTGATATCAGCATTGTTCAACTACTCATTCAACCATGGCTGTGAATGAAAGATCTGTAATGGATAGCTCAGCAGCGTTCTGTGAATCTGCGGCTCTGTTGCATGCGGTATCTGTTTATGAAGACATCTTTTCTCTGTCTTTGAGCATTGGAGCTTTACCCTTTTCCTTCATGGCTTCCTGCACATTGCTTTGTGTTACTTCTGTTTTTCGTCCCTGCAGTTCACACATGAGGAGAGAGTAATGATAATAAAAATCGACAAGAAAGCTTTAATCTCCACGGATGTACAAAAACATGCCACCTGACGTGAACTGACTCTTCGAAAAACACAAAACCGTCTTTCATTAACAACTGGCATATCATTCATTAATTATCATTAAAGCGCGTATCCAGTTTTTTGGTTTATGGAAAACGTTTCTTGAATGTTGAGCCAGGGAAATTTGTGATGGGATGTTTCTGTGATTCGCATCGCAGTATCGCATTACAGAAAATTTCATTATGATGTGTT
Organism: Pinus tabuliformis; assembly: GCA_031772625.1. Classification (NCBI taxonomy): domain Eukaryota; kingdom Viridiplantae; phylum Streptophyta; class Pinopsida; order Pinales; family Pinaceae; genus Pinus; species Pinus tabuliformis. Next base: position 628,756,236 of record CM062808.1, read on the forward strand.
ATCGCAAGGTTGCTTGATCACGCTATCGCAAGATTGCAGATCGCAGTATCGCGCTATCGCAAAATCGCAGATTGTTACAATCGTTAAATGGTTATGCGTTTTTCATGCGACATTGCGATATGCGATATGCGATATCGCATATTGGATATCGGCGATTTTTTAAGGTTTTCCAATGTGAGCGTTTCTTAATGCATGCGATGTGATGGAATTCACGTCGCACTCTCGCAGTTTATCATTTTTACTCATAAGGAAATGTCCTCTTATTCTTTGCGCGATGTGATGTTTCTTAAGGAGTAAAATATATGAGCCTTAATTGAATTTTTTGAATTTTTTACTAAGGGTCCCCACTTATCTAGTGTTATTGCTAATACTAAATAAGGAGGGGGGTTGTTGGTGGCCACAATAGAAGGTTATATTGACCTTGTGCATTATGATTATGTTTGGTTTCGCCATATTCATGTTTTTAACGTAATTATTAACTTCATTATGGCTTAGTGGCATAGTTGATGAAATTAGTTGTATGTTTATCTAGTCATGATTAATCACCTGTTAGTGATTTATTGGTTCAATCATTTTTTGTTTGATCATTATTGTTAAATTATCAATGTATGGGTTGATTCCAATGTTAGATAGTGTGTGAATTAGTTGGTGGGTGTGCACACATAGAGATAGTGCACAATTGTTGAGTACATATGCATATGGAAAGACAAAGTGAAAAGTTGTTGGTGAGTTTAGTGATAGCGATTGATTTCAAAGTTGAGGATTATGAAGTGCATGGTCAAAGACCTAGCTTCCAGTGTGTTGATTCAGAGGTGGAAAGTGATGGTTGTTGATGTCGATTTGTGACAGTGTTGGAGACAGTGCATTGGCATATATCACCGGAGGTGGGGTGATTCGTGTTGGAGAATGCAATATGGAAACTATTGATTCAATTTCCCCTTAATATTAGCAATTTATTTTGAATCTTTTTTTTTATCTTCTTGTGTTTCTTTATTAGGTCATCTTCATCAAACAATTATCAAATGCAAAAATAGTAAAGACAATGAACAAAAAATCAGGCTCCAAGTGAGGGAAAAATGAAACCAAGAAAATGTCTTCTGATATTATATCATCTACTTCAAATGAGAAAACCAAGACCCAAACCCTAGACCAAGTCTTCATCCAAGTACCAAGTCAGCCCTCCAACAAGGCCCTTTCAAGATGACAAAATAAACTTATAGTCAACAAGAGTCAACCCTCTTCAATCTTGCTTCAACGACAAACTTTGACCCTATAGTTCATAAATTGAGATTTGCAGTAACTTCATAATTTATGCCTATAATTTTCAGCCTCCCTGTAATAAGATAAAAACCCTAATTCACATGTATGAGAGAGAATTAGCCCAAAAACAAAATCTTTCTTCTTCACTTTGCTTTTCTCCTTCTATCCCTGTCTTCTTCACTCTTATTTCATCCTTCTTATTGCAATTTGAACTTGTATGTGTGTAGGTTCCAAATGAGGTCGCAATTCCTTCTATATATAACCTTTCCAAGAGGTCAAATTTCCCTCTCTAGGCCGACTTCTCCTTAACAAGGACTGAATTGTACTTGAAGGACCATGGGACTTTCTAGACTCAAAATAATTAACTTTTACATGATACAGCTTTCCAGATAGGGTCTTATACAAAATATAATGACTCTTTTGACTCAAGAAAAATATTATTTTGACATGACAAACCCTATAAGCATGAAGAAAATTCTTTACCTTGATGACCATCAAAATAGAGCATGAAACCCATGCTAAAAAATAATATTTTTCTTTCTTCTTTCCCTTGTAACATAAATTATACATAATTATTTCAGTACATTGAAAAATATGAAGACTAAAAATCTAGTTACATTTTCCAACACTCCCTCTGATCTAGGGAGGTATTCATAATTGTACACCTAGTACAAGGTCATCCTTAAACTAAATAGTTCTCATATTCCGAAGAGTCAGATTGGTAAGTCATATTTAAGCATAAACAACATGACTAACATTTGCATTATAGTAAGTCGTTAACTTTAAAATATCTTTCTTCTAGAAGAGCATAATTTTGGGATTCTTTATGTGAGATACCACACTACCTCTACAATGCACATACCCCATTCAGATGTTCACTAGGTATGTCCTTTTAGGACTATTCTTATATTGGATTCCCAATCCTCAAAGAATATGAGTCCTCTTCGACCACTCTTGTCTTCAATACCTGTGCAATCCTCAAAGATTGTTGGTCCATTTCTTATCTTGGATGTTAATATCCCCTGGGAAGTCACAAATGTTTATCCAATCCTCCATTCTCCATTCTTCCTTCATGGCCTTCATTTTAGACTTACGACTATTAGTCCTGGTGAGCTGCATGACACATGAAGAGGATAATGAAAATGTGATCTTCATTGTCACTCCCTCTCAATTGGAAAGTAGATTCCCCTTCCCTATTTATTATGGAATATATCCCTGATCCTATTTAAGGAGACTCCATTAGCCCCTCTTAAATATAGAGGATATTCCCGACTTCCTTCCAATTTGGGAAGTCATCACCACAAGATTTATAGCTTGTCTTCATACATGCATCAACTATCAATTCTTTATGAACATAGTTGCATGGATACCTCTTTCCTTTGCATCTCATTATATTTATCTTACCTCCTTCCTAGATATCAAGGAACCATCAAATTTTCACATCACTTTCCTGCAATCATTATCAATGAAGGCATTATGTTGAGCCTTGTCAAACTTCAAGCTAGTCATAGTTTCTTCATGAAAGTGATATTTATTGATGTAGGATAATGAAAATTAAGTTATATTATTACAATGCTACCTTCCAATCCCAAGGTGATGACATGAAAACCTTGACTACATAATCCTCAAAGGATTATCAAGACCATATAATCAATCCATGTGATCTTTGAATTGAATACAATATTAGCAGTTGAACTTTCCTCAATTGTCATCATGTCTTCCTGTAGTACCCTTCCAGGTAGAAAAACAATTATGTTAACGAGATAACCTATATAAAAATATAAATATCAAACTTACCTTATCATGATGACACCTTTCATTAAAATCCTTTCATACTTGAGTCCTTTCAGATCAACATCCTTTCATATAAGTCATATCCACATGCATTCATTTTAATTAGAGTGCCCATGGATTAAACTTGATCACCAAGGTACAATATATTCCTTGGATTTGTCATTGTTAACTCCCTTTATTTCTTCCAAAGACTATACTAGATGTTGATCAACGGTATCGTACGCTATGCAATTTTGTGTGAGAGAGTCTTGATCTCCATTCATTCTAAAGTCTGTCAAATTTCTTCTTTTGAGCATCATGTAGCCATATGAAAGGATTATCAAGCACATTCATAACTAAATTTTCCTTCATCATTCTTGTAGATGTGAACCATGCTCTAGGGAATAATAACTTCAAATATTCTTATTATTGCTTTCATATAATCATCTAGCCATATTTTGATTGACCTTGCTTCTTATACCTGTCAAAGATGAGTTTCCTTTTCCAATAAGAGAAAGAATTTCATTGTGACTTTCATATTGTAACTTGGCCATTAACATTCCTTCATTCTTTAGACATATTGTTTCCAAACTAGATGAAATATATATCATTCATAATGCTTCTTCCAAGAATCTTCTATAATGATGGTTCTTATAGGAACTTGATGGTCCCTCTTTGAAAAATGACTCCTAACATGATATTTAGAAAAATGCTTAGAGGAACAATAATAACCAATATGATCCCAAACTTCTCATTCTCTTTAAACTAGATGATCTTTCTCAAAGAAAATTAAACAAGTAGATTCTAATATTTCTACTATCATTTGCTTATATCTATGATGTCATGCCTTTACAAAATCAAGACTTTTCTAGAGTATAAAATAATGCATGCTATTGTACTTTCTACTTAATAAAAGAAAGAAAACAAATCAAAAAGAACTTGACAAAGATGTGACTTCCTTCAATAATAGATACCCTTGGTATCTTCTCCTTTTAGATTCTTCTTATGTTTTCCCCTTTCTTAAGCTATGCGAGCCTCACTTGTTTCCTTCCTTTTGTTGTTCACTTTATTATTTGGACAATCCCTTTTAAGGTGTCCATACTTATTGCATCCAAAGCATTGGATCTTGGACATGTCTTTCTTCTTGGACTTCCCAAACTTTAATTTCCTCAACTGCTTGGTTCTTGCAATGAAGGATTGAGGTCTTTCATTTGATTCAAGATCATCCTTTACCTTGATCTTAGATTCTTCCAAGATACATTGATGAAGGGTGTAGTATCTTTCTTTGAGTAGATGCTCATTGCAAAACTAATCAAGTTAGGTGGAAAAGAATTTTAATACACAAATAGTCATCTTAGAGTTTGTAACAGTCTCCCCATGCCCTTGCAATTGGTCTCTTATTTGTGATATCTTCATTATATAGGTGGCCATGTGTTCATCCTTTGATTTCCTTATTCTATATAGTTGATGCCTCATGGAAACATTTTGACCTTGTGTACTTATGGAGTAAAACTTTATTGACTTGTCATACATAGCCTTTGATGTCTTCAAATCAATAATAAATGGAACAATATAATATTTGATGGATTCAACAATGATCCTTTGTGCCCCTACTTATACCTTCTTGTAATTTTCTAATTGTTGAGTTTTCTCTTTTCTTGGTTCAACAACTTCACCAAGAACATATTCCATTACTTCATTCTCTGTGAGTTCCAAATCAATCCTCTTCTTCCATGCTAGGAAATTCGCTAATATCACAATATTGTTTCTTTCCTTGAAAAATGTAGTCATTTTATCTATATATTGAGATATAGAAAATAGTATACTACTTATTTTCCAACCAAAAGTCCTCCTTTTTTATGATGTCTCCAACTATCTTGATGTTTTCAAGACCTCCAATGGGACTTCAAAGATGCCCTAGATTGATATATTCTAGGACGCCTTCAACAATGATGTCTTCAAACAAATTCAAAAGAGTGAATGAAGATCCCAAAACTCCATGTTGCTTCCTTTTTCAAGATGATGAAGTGTGCTAGAGAACTTCCAACAAAAACTTTGTTCTTCTTTCAATGAGAACTTGTCCTTCATTTCTTCAATAAGAGATTGAGGTCTTCTTCAATGAAATCTTGATGTAGCAAATTTTGTTCTAACCTTGTGTCCTTGTGCACATGATTCCCCTTGACAACAAAGCCCTTCTTTATGTCCTTTTAGCTGCCTTCGCCTGTTCACCTTAGATCTAATACCATGTTGGAGAATGAAATATGGAAGTTATTAATTGGATTTCACCTTAATATTAGTAATTTCTTGTGAACTTTATCTATCATCTTCTGTTTATTTATTATATATTATTTATCAAACAATTACCAAGTACAAAAACAGTAAAGACATTAAACACAAAATTAGGCTCCAAGCAAGGAAAAAACTCGTCCAAGGGGAAAACCAAGAAAATATCTTCTCTTCTTATAGAATATGCTTCAAAAGAGAAAACCAAGGCCCAAACTGTATACCAAGTCCTCCTCCAAGTACCAATTCAACCATCCATCAAGGCCCTTTCAAGATGACAAAAACAATTTCTAGTCATTAAGATTCAACCCTCTTCAATACTGCTTCAATCATAGACTTTGGCCCCCTAGTTCAGAAATTTGGACCCGTAGTAACTTCAAAATTTCAGCCTACAATTTTTGGCCTCCTTGCAGCAAGACAAAAATGGCAACTCGCATGTATGAGAGAGAATTAGCCCAAAAATAGAGTCTTCCTTCTTTGCTTTGATTTCTCCTTCTATCCTTGTCTTCTCCATTCTTATTTTTTCCTCGTTATTGTAGATCAAACTTGTATATATGTAAGTGTTAAATGAGGTTGAATTTCCTTCTACATATATCCTTTCTAGGATGTTGAATAGCCCTCTCTGGGATGACGTATCCTTAACTAGGGATGAATTTTACTTGGAGAACCATGGGAGTTTGTAGACTCAAAATCATTAAATTTTACATGTTACAACTTGCCCAATAGAGTCTTATACAAAATATAATGACTCTTTTGACTCAAGAAAAATATTCTTTTGACAAGAAAAACCATAGAAGAATGAAGAACATGCTTTACCTAGATGACCATCAAACTGGAGCATGGAACCCATTCTAAAAGATAATATTTTTCTTTCTTCTATTCCTTGTAACATAAATTATACATAATGATTTGAGTACATTGACAATTATGAAGTCTGAAACTAGTTACATTTTACAACAATTGGAAGATGCAAATAATAGAACATTGTGAACAAAAGAGTGTGTATTTCCTTATGTATGTCGAGATCAATGGTTGAATACCTTAGATTTGAGAGGCAATGCACATAATAGGTAGTAGCACATCTTGTGTAAAAGTTAGATAGATGGTAGAACATAGTTTATTGGTTACGTTTTTTTATATATGTGACCTTGTTTATTGCAAATATCTATTGATGGTATATTCTTATATGGTTTTACTCTTAGCAATGAGCATATTTACCTTGTTGTGTATGGTCATAGTTTGGTGCTTGGTTTTTGTTATGAGATAGAATCTATGACTGTGAGAGTTTGATGTATTGATGAGTTTATATTGATGCTACAATACTGATGTATGAGATTCCTTTGTAATGGTTATGTATGCTATTGAGTTGACAGTGTCATTAGTTAATTGTTGAGGTTGCCTGTTAGAGTCTCATGAGACAAACTATATGATTAGAGTTGGGAGAGTGGTTGAGTTGATTTTGTACTCAATTGTTAATGAGAGATAGAGTTAGTGTGGGTTCAGGATGAAAATCGGATGAAATGAGTCCCATTTTTGTTTGAGTTTGTTGTAGGTGGATCCTATTATGAAATAATGTTAAACAAGGTCCATGCGAGGAGCTTGAAGGTAGGGTCCTTCAATGGGGCAAGTAGTGGCTAGCGGATTTAAGGTGTAGTGGCATCCTTTAGGTAGTGGCCTGAGGACTTGGGAGTGGAGGCTTCCTTGCTGTGGTGGCTGGAAAGACTTGGGTTTTGGGGCATACAATATGTGGTGGCCTACAAAGTCATTGGAGTAGTGGCTTCCAACATATGGTGATATGTAGAGTTCAAGAGCTGGTGGGTTATGTCAGGTAGTGGCATGCAGTGAGAGTTTCTCATGAAATTTGTGGTTTGCACACATATGATTTAAAAAGTTACATTTTTCATAATAAGAATAATTCTAGAGTGAAGTATAAGAACAAGTGGTGGTTTTCTCCCTTTTGGTTTTGACCTTACTTCTAGTGTCTCTATGAGCATGATGATATTTATTTGTTTCTCTCTTGATTGATGTGCTTCTTACATTTTTCTCTCATGTTTATTTGCTGCTAATGATATGTGCATGTCATGTTTACTTATGTTGTTGGTTACTCAATGCATGATTCAGTGGAATAGTTAAAGAGGTAAAAAACAATCAAATTTGTCCATCTAGCACATTACTAATTCACACCCCTCCCAATATTGTCAAGCTTCCAATATAAGTTTCATACACATGGATTTCAATCTGGTAGCCATAAAAGGACAATAGAAACAATATAATACAAAAATAAAATTTAGGTAAGAACATAGCTAAACCCCAAAAGTTACAATTTAGACCTAAACCCTAATCATTGTATTATGAAGGCTATGTCATATCTTGACACATTATTCAACATTTTTTAAAGTTGTCAGAATAGGAAAATACATTACAAGGGATATAATATTCCAATATTGGTGCAAGATTTCATCATTCTCAACATAAAATGACATGTTATCATTAATGGCACATATATATTAAATTGTCAATGTATATGCACTCTACATGTGGTATAATGAACTCAACATGACTAGATTTAAATCACGCATGGTCTATATAAATTAGGGTTTGATTTGAATTAATTAAAACAATATTGAAACGTATAACTAGACAGATTGTAGTGTACATTGGATGTGATTGTGCTACTAGTTTCATTTAATAATTGATCTCACTGGATACAGATCGAAGATTTTGGTGGATGACGCATATATGTTGATTAGGTTACATGTCAAATATGATATCACATAACACTTACATGGAAAGATTGTCAGAGATTTATTGATATCCATCTCAGCTTTAAGTATAAACATTGTTGGTTGTATCCAAGGATTAGTTAAGAAGTAGCTCAATGAATTAAAAATGAGTAGAGATGCACTGAAATTGAATCCAAGACTCCAAGGCAACTTCTTGAGTGGAGATATTGTTAGTTTTAGTCTATTTGGTAACAAGAGAAGGGTTAGTAGCTCTAAAATTGAAAATAACTCATATTAATTCATAAATAAGTGTTAGCTTGGATACAAAAAGATCTAAAATTGTATTTCAATGACTATCTTTTCCACTCAGAGAGAAATGTTTTCATATGATATAATTGCTTGTTTTAATTCGATCTTTGTTAAATGTTAAAGGGTTAATCCCCCTCACTTAATTATTGGGCAGAAGCAATTAACTGTGCAAATTACATAATAAATCACACTCCTACTAAGGTTTTAAAGAATATCACTCCAGAAGAAGCATGGAGCTCAATTAAACCAAATGTAAGTCACTTTCGTGTTTTTGGAAGTGAAGCATGGGCCCATATTCCAGATGAGAAACATAAAGCTTTAGAACCTAAGAGTGAAAAATGTATTTTTGTTGGATATTCTGAAGATGTCAAAGGATATAGACTTATTCCATTTAAGTCCAAAAATGTTATCATTAGAAGAGATGTAAAGTTTGTTGAAAATATATTGGCCTACGAGCCTAGTTCGGCGGATGTGCCACCTCTCCCTATCTCTTCTACTTTTGAAAATATTTCTTCTTCAGATGATGAAAGCGAGGATGAAAATCCTCCCCCACCTTCTCAAGATCCTCCTTCAGCTCCTCAGCTTCCAAAATGGGTCTGTGCTACTCGGGATGCAGCAGGTGATCTTGCCGATGATCCTACAGATCAGCGACGTAGATGTTCTTAGTTTGATAGAGCCTCTTCTTTACTAGCTCAAGCTTAAGTGAGTTATGATCCTGACACCTTTGTAGAAGCTTCAGGCCATCCAGATTGGGAAGTAGCTATGAATGAAGAATATCATTCATTATTGGCAAATGATACATGGGATCTTGTTCCTCTACCAAAGGGACGAAAACTTGTTAGATGCAAATGGGTTTATAGAACCAAGTATGGACCAGATCGGAAAGTTGATAAACATAAAGCTCATCTTGTTGCTAAGTGTTTTTCACAAGTTGGAGGCATTGACTACACTGAAACCTTCTCCCCTATTGCTAAAATGAACTCTATCTGCCTTGTTCTTTCCCTTGCTGCCTCTTTCAAATGGGAAGTCCATTAGATGGATGTTAAATCTGCCTTCTTGCATGGGGACTTGCATGAAGAAATATAGATGGAACAACCTATTGGCTTTATACAAACAGACTCCAGCCTTGTATGTCGGCTTAAGAAATCCCTTTATGGTCTCAAGCAAGCTCCTCGAGCTTGGTATGCCAAAATGGATAACTTTCTTTTAGAAAATGGCTTTTCTAGGTGTCATTCTGACAATACTGTCTACACCAAGAAAGTGGGCAAGTCTCTTATCATTCTTGTTCTTTATGTTGATGGTCTTATCCTGACTGGTAGTGATCCCAAGCTTATAAACCATGTGAAGTCTAGCCTTAAAAGGAAGTTTTAAATGACAGACTTAGGACACTTACATTATTTTCTTGGTCTTCAAGTCTTGCAATCCAAGGAAGGTATTTCCCTTTCCCAATCCAAGTATGCCTGTGATATTCTACACCATTTTCACATGGAAGACTGTAAGCCAGCCCCTTCTCCCTTTCAGTTTGGAGTCAAACTTTCAGTCACTTGTACTTCTCCTGAAGTTGATGCTACCTTATACCGTCAACTTGTAGGAAAACTTTTGTATCTAACCCATACTCGTCCTGACCTTTCCTTTGTTGTTGGCCTTGTTGCTCGGTTTATGCAAAACCCACATGAAAGTCATTGGAAAGCAGCTAAAATGATACTTCGTTATGTTCGAGGTACAGTTCAGTTTGGGATTCATTACAGTGCCGAAGCAGCTCCTCTATTGGTTGGTTTCACTGATTCCGATTGGGCTGGTGACCCTGATGATCGGAATTCTATTGGAGGTTATGTGTTCACTCTTGGTTTAGGACCTATTACATGGGCTTGCAAGAAACAAGGTGCCATTTCTCTTTCTTCAGCAGAAGCAGAGTATCATGGTGCCGTAGAAGCTAGTAAGGAAGCCTTGTGGCTTCGTCAGATCCTGTCAAAGTTTGGCTTTTAGCAGCAACATCCGACTACACTTTGGTGTGATAATCAAAGTGCCATTCAACTATGCAAAGATCCAGTCCAACATCAGCACAGCAAACACATTGAACTGCACATGCACTTCATCAGAAAGCTCATCCACGACCATGTTATTGAAGTGCAATATTGTTCAACAGATGATCAAGTTGCAGACATCTTTACAAAGGCTCTCACAGAGGCGAAGTTCACTAAACTTTGATTTATGGTTGGAGTTCTGGAAGTTGTCACTAAGGGGGGATAGGCTCTAGTGCCTCCTTCCTTCTCCTATTGTGTCATATTTGTAAATCCTTCAATCCTATCCTAAGTTGTTCTTAAGGGGGGATGTTAGGATATTCCGACACATAGGAAATAGTTAAGTATAACTTGGTCTAGTATAGAGTTAGGTAAAGTGTGTTTCTTTAGTATGTACATTTTGTAACTTACAATCCGACGGTCACAATATGTAGTGATCCGACGGTTCATTCTCTCCTCGGTATTACCGACACTTGATCCGTGGCTTAACACCCGATTGGTCCATGATCTCTATTTAAAGAGCATGGAGGGTCATTTGTAGGTTAACTGTTCATGAGAGAGTCTTATCTAAAATTTCATTCTTTTATTAATAAATTGCCTAAAGTGGCCGCGTTGGCTCAGGCCGTGGACTTTTTCCCTCTTTGAGGGTTTTAACCACGTCAAAATACTGGTGTATTGATCTGTGATCTGTGTGTGAGTGGTGTCCTTTGGTGTTATGTCTGAGGAACTTACCCTGTAAATTCCCACATGGTATCAAAGCTATTTGACAGCCGCGTCCGTTGGTGATCCAAATCTAAAGCCGATAGAACTGCATCCAACTTTCGTTTCCTAGATCTACTATTTCTGACTACTTTCAAGCTGAGAGGACTACTCTATTGCGTTGGGAGCATCTGTTCCAATGAGGAACCCCTTTCGTTTCACGCGAAAAGGTTTCCGGTAGCCCCTAGAGCCTATGTGATTTTGTTATGAGCCAAAGTCTAGGACTATCAATGTTTGATGTATCGATGAGATTAGATTGGCACTATAGTACTAATGTATGAGCTTCCTTTGTAATATTTATGTATGCTAGTAAGATGTTTGTGTCATGAGTTGATTGTTGAGGCTTTGTGTGAGAGTCTCGTGAGATAAATTATATAAGTAGAGTTGGAAGAGTGACTGAGTTATTTTTATATTCAATTGTTGATGAGTTATAGAGTCAATGTGGGTATAGTATAAAAATAGGATGAAATGAGGCCCATGGTTGTTTGAGTTTATTACAAGTGGATTCTAGTTTGAAATATTATGAAACAAGGTCCATGAGAAGAGATTAAAGGTTGGGGCCTTTAGTGAGGAAAGTGGTTTCTTTCCGATTTAGGGTAGTGACATCCTTCAAGTAGTGGCCTGAGAACTTTGGAGTAGAGGCTTCCATATAGTGATGGCTGGAAATAATTATGCATTGGGGCATCTAACATGTGGTGGCCTACAAATTTGTGGGAGTAGTGTCTTCTACAATATGGTGGTTTATAGATTTTAGGAACTAGTGGTTCTCATTAGGTAGTGGACTAGAGAGAAAGTTGCTCACGTGATTGGCAAGTTGTAGATTGCACAGTAGTGCTTATCAGTACATAATACATAAAAATAGTATCTTCATGATAAGAAGAACAATAAAGTAGAACTACAAATAGTGTTTTTCTCCCTTTGGGTTTCCACCTTACTTTCAGTGTCTCTATGTGCATGACGATATTGGTGTTACTCTCTTGATTGATGTTTTTCACGTTGTGCTAAAGTTAGTACGCTGAAAAATTCATGTGAAGATCAGGAAAAGCTCTTGTAGATTTTTTAATGCCAAGGATGTTGAGCTCAAAGAAGAAATTATTAGTTTGAAGACCTAGTTGCAATAAGCTAAAAGAATTGAAGAGCTTATGAGTAGCCAAGAAAAAGAGGAGGAGGGTCGAGTAAAACAATCTTGAGGCTCATGTTATCTCATTGAAGAAGCAACATGAGAAAAAAGACACCTAGCTCAAGATGGAGAAGATTATGAAGGCCTTGGATAGTTTTCTTGGAATCCAAAGATCTCCCTTGATCATATCTCGTCTAGGTTTTCAAAAGGGGGAGTCTAGCACACTGGCACATGAAAAGAATAATGAGGGACCTAAAAAGCTTGCAGTAGGAAATAACAACAACAAGAGAAGCAAAGAAGGAATCAAATAATAAATCCAAAAAACAAGAAGAGAACCTCATGGAGCACTCATGTCAAGAATATTATTCACCCCTCTAGATGGTGTTGGTATATTTTGAAGGAGTCAAAAATACCTTTTGTCCTTTGATGGATGATGTGGAGTGTTATGTCTACCACAATTTTTGACATGTTGCAAGAAATTGTAGAAGTACAAAGCTTAAATCTAGTCAGGAGAGTGTGCAATGTATGGGAAGCCAAGGAGATTGGCTATCATGTATACTAGTTAATTTGATGGTTTTTATTTCTCATGTAACATGTTTGGCCACAATGCAATTGATTGCAAATATAACCCATAGAGTAGAGGCACATTTTGTGGTAAGAAGAGATCTAACATGATGAGCAAGATATTTGACCTAATTGCATCATATCTTGGTCATGTGAGGTGTTACGCTCATGACAAATATGGTCACATGGCTAGATATTGTTAGTTGTTCAATTCTTCAAAGCAAATCCAGAAAAGAGAGTAATAGATCTAAAGTAGGCCTAATAGAAAATCAGAGAAGAGTGTTAAGAAGAAGCCTACTATTGTGTGGCCAAAGAAGGAGGATCAAAAACCCATGAAGTATAGATATCAACCTCCTCTACAATCCATAATTACCTAATGTATTTTCATAAAAGACTGTAGAAATTTTTGAGAGGTCCATAGCCTTAGGGGGAGCATATGGCAGTGATATGGCAGCTTGAAGAAGTGTTTTAGGTGAGTATCAACAACAAAATGGTGATCAAGATTCCTCATGCACATTTACATCCATAGGATCAACTTTCCTATTGGAGGTATAATGAGATCATGGGGAGCTATGCATGGTATGAAGGTTCCAAAGATTGCAAATTAATGATCAAGAGTCCTTATGAACATTTAGGTCCATAAGATCAACCTTCCTATTGGAGGTATAATGAGCTCACGGGGAGCTATGCATGGTATGAAGGTTTCAAGGATTGTTTGTCATTTCTATTATTTCTTTCAGTTATTCATTTGTAGAAACTACATATATGTTTCCATGAGTGGAAGAGTATATTTTTTAGACATATATATGTATTTGGTTATCATTCACAATTGGTTGAAAAGATTTTGTACCAGCCATGGATAGTAGAGCATATTTGGTCCAGTCATGTGTATAGGAAAGTGATACTTTGACCATATGTATGTACTTGTTATTATTGGCATTTTGGAAAAATAGTTCTCGGTTGATTATGCATAGGACCAAATATGTGTATTAGTCACATATATGTACATGCATTATATTTGGTCCATTAATTGAGTAGCACTTGAACTTGGCATGCTTAATAGTGAGCTATTTTCTTTGGCTACGTAAACACCTTTTAGTGCATTGATGTAACAACTATGCACAGGAAAGACAGATTCACTAGTGTGTTGGTATTCATAGTAGAAGTCATATATGTCATCCATCTATGCACCCTAGAGTGCAAGATCTATCCTTGTAACATTGTTTTCATTATCATTTGGTTATTGGTGGTGTGGTCCTAGACTTAAGCATGCAATGAGAGAGAGTCATGTCGAGTCATGTTTAAACCATATGTGGGTTATTGGATGTCATTATCGTACTCATTAGATAGCTATGTATCTTCATTGTATTAGCCATGTCCCTACATTGTATTGTGTATCATTGACAATGGTGGGTTTTTGGAGTCTGGTTTGGTTGATGGCCTCTTGCATGTGTCAAGGAGGCATAAGAAGAAGACAATGCTAATGAAAAATAACATGAAGAGATACTTGAAAACCTAGGTTATGTGCATGGAGAGGTTGTTCAATAGAGAGGAAAACATGGTGTTGGCTAGAGGGTTGTTCATTCTTTTTTTCCAGTAGATTATTTGGTTCCTCATTTCTAGTTCGTAGTGACGTTGGTAGTTGATGATGTTCTCATTGAGAAAATAATTTCATATCTTCCTTTCCTATTAGTATGAGCATGGTGTATAAAAATGTCAACATTGTTCTTTAGAATGATTTGGGCCTCCATTTTCCATTGATGTCAAATGGGGAGAGTGACATAGAAACTAGCAGAGAATAAAGATCAATCAACTTTGAAATAAGAAGATCAGTTTAGTGTTTGTAGCTATGGGTTGGCATCAACTCCAAAGGGGGAGAATGTTAGTAGCATGGTGTTGGAATTGATTCAACCTTAGATATAGTCATCTAGTGTTGGGAATTCATGTCAACAGGATTCTAGAGCTTCACTTGATGATAAGATGGTTTTGTTGAGTTTCTTAAAGTTTACAGTTGTTGTAGAGGTTCCTCATGATGTGATGGTGCCTTGAAGTTTATTATTATTGCAGAGGTTCCCAAGGAAGTGATGGTGAAGGCATTTCAGATCTATGTGAGAATTTTTTTTTTTTCAATATTTAATAGTACAAACATTTCTTATAAGAAGAAAAACCACATCCAAAGTTTTGACAACCCATATTTTCTTTAGAAAATCTACATCTGAAACCCACATTAAGCATGTGGAACCCATGTAATTACCTATAGGTGCCTAGAATGAAATACCAAAGGCATGAACCATTGCAATTTTCTGTGGTTTCTATTGGAAGGTGTTGAAGCCCCGAAAATCGGGTCGACAACAACGGGGATACCCACCCGGTCCGGAACTTGGTTGGCAGCTCCTTATCCGTTTGGTTTAGTGGGTGCGACTGGGGATAATGGGACCAGTTTCCCAATCTATAAGTGTGTGTCTATAGAATTTGATGTTGCTGATCTAACAGTTCCTATCTAAGATATTCTAGTTCAAGCTTTAATCTAATTCTATGCTATTGTAATCTAATAAATAGCACATCTAAATCTATACTAACCCGGGATGTAATTCTTCTATTATGCGATCTAAAGAGATTTCAAATAACAACTGGTAATAAAGATCATTTAGTGATTATAAGAAAGGAAATCAATCAAGATGAACCACTTCGCATAAAAAGTTAGACGAAACAGTTATGAAAAGCATATCGCATAATGAGCTATTCATACATTAGGCATAAATAAATAGCTATCACCGTACAAAAGTGCCAAATGATAACTCAAGCATTCATGCAATAATACATAAACACCTAAAAACTGTATATCACTTTAACATATAAGCAGAAATGGTCAAGAGATAAAAGTACCATTTATGACTAGTCCTACTCATAAGCTTCAAGCAACAATGATTTACATCTCCTTGCTCTAACATCCACTAAGAGTACAGAAGTGCAACATCAGTAGCAGATATCAAATGCAAACATCAACAAATCTTGATCCATTCATTCACCAAAATGTCCTCTGAGGGTGCAAAAGTGCATGTTATGAGGACAAGTTTTTGATAAATTTCTGGACCCTTCTCTAAATGGATGAGAAGGGTTTAAATACTACTAACTAAATAAGTTAATTACACAAATTCAGGATACAGTTTAAATGACAGCCCTTTTTTAAAGAAAAACTATTTCTAAAAATTAAATCTAATATCTAACTATTTCTGCATTTGCTCCTTAATGCTGAGAGCATTCAGTATTTCCCTGGGAGAGTCGGTTGATTGTCTTCCGCTTTTGGTTGAGCTAAGCAAATAGAAATGGTAAGAGCTGGCACCATCTTTTCAGCAAAATCGATGATATGGTTGAGAGTCATCCTCTGGCTATGTGGATTTACTCGTATGTCCAGTAATAATCCAAGTTTTACTTGGTTAACCCTTGAATCGCTTCTGCCTTTTCTTTCAGCTTTATGTCTCCAGTTTGCTCTTTACCATTGCTTTCTTTGCATTTTCCGGGCTTACAAGTGATGTAGCAATTAGAGGCTTTGCTTTTTGAGCAATTTTCTTAGCGATGCGCGATTAGCACTAGGCGCTAATCGCGCATCAGAAACTGCCTCCGTTCTTTGATCCGGGCCTCTCTGATGTGTTTTTCGCCTTTAGCGCCTTTTCCTTCACTGGGTATAAGCTTCAAAATTTGTAAAAATACTGCTTTCATGAGCTTCTGATTTTGAGCGTTAAACCGCTTGTTGATATCAGCATTGTTCAACTACTCATTCAACCATGGTTGTGAATGAAAGATCTGTAACGGATAGCTCAGCAACGTTCTATGAATCTGCGGCTCTGTTGCATGCGGTATCCGTTTATGAAGGCATCTTTTCTCTGTCTTTGAGCATTGGAGCTTTACCCTTTTCCTTCATGGCTTCCTGCACATTGCTTTGTGTTACTTCTGTTTTTCGTCCCTGCAGTTCACACATGAGGAGAGAGTAATGATAATAAAAATCGAAAAGAAAGCTTTAAGCTCCACGGATGTACAAAAACATGCCACCTGACGTGAACTGACTCTTCGAAAAACACAAAACCATCTTTCATTAACAACTGGCGTATCATTCATTAATTATCGTTAAAGTGCGTAACCAGTTTTTTGGTTTATGGAAAACTTTTCTTGAATGTTGAGCTAGGGATATTTGTGATGGGATGTTTCTGTGATTCGCATTGCAGCATCGCAGTATCGCATTACCGCAAATTTCATTATGATGTGTTATCGCAAGGTTGCTCGATCGCGCTATCGCAAGATCGCGGATCACAGTATTGCGCTATCGCAAAATCGCAGATCGTTACAATCGTTAAATGGTTATGTGTTTTTCATGCGACATTGCGATATGCGATGTCGCATATCGGATATCGACGATTTTTTAAGGTTTTCCAATGTGAGCATTTCTTAATGAATGCGATGCGATGGAATTCGTGTCGCACTCTCGTAGTTTATCATTTTTACTCATAAGGAAATGTCCTATTATTCTTCGCGCGATGCGATGTTTCTTAAAGAGTAAAATAGATGAGCCTTAACTGAATTTTTTGAATTTTTTACTAACGGTCCCCACTTATCTAGTGTTATTGCTAATACTAAATAAGGAGGGGGGTTGTTGGTGGCCACAACAATTGGTGATTCACTTGGAAGAACCAGTTATCTTTGTTTTTCTATTGAATTTTTCAAACTTCCAAAACAGAAATTTTTTCAGAAAATTAAACTTTATTATGGAAAGATAAAGTACATTATGCTCTAAACCATCAATGATATTTTGTTTCAACCATTTTCTACTTTGATTATTTGCTTCCTCAGGATAGTCCTTGTATTTACATCAGCCATTACTTGGTCTTGTAAAGATAAAACAAAGTCTCCTCTGTAAACCGGTTTTTTAAATTTGCTCATTTGTCTTAGGTAGAGCCTCTGCTGCCAGCAGGCATTTATAGCCTCGACAGGGTTACCTGTATCCCAGCAATGATCCTATATCCTACTTAAGGTGGCCTACAACTTTCAAAGAAAAATCCATATCCACACTTATTGCTTTGATTTTCTTTTTATTCTTAAAGAACAATGTCTTGGTTTGGTAGCCAAATTATGACACAGTCATTCACTTGATTTATAACTTTGCTGAACAAGCTGGCTCGTGATGAGACCCCTTGTCTTTTGATTCAAACAATCTTGAGTCATTGCCCTGTTGTGGTGTCCAGTATTGGCAAAGTCAGCAAGTTATAATATCTGTGATAATGATAACCCGGCTCATGATGAGACCTCTCATTCTTCAAGATAAAGTGTATCCTTGGATCATTCCTCCGAAAGTTGTGATTTCCTTAGCAAGGAGGAAGTCATTGTTTCCTTAAGATAGCTCTGGACGACAATAATAGAGTTTTTGGAAACAACTGCTCTACAAAGAATCTTTATTTTGTTATTGATACCTTTCATTGTACTGAGATAAAACAATTTCTTCACTAAAGGTTGTTTTCATCAAACTTTGTTTGAAGTTGAAACTAGTATCATATCTAGGCTAAAGTTTTTAACTGTATCTATCAATAATAAAGATCAATTTTCCAAAAGATTTCCTATTTATACAAGCGAAAATTTCAAAATCTGAAAGAGAATTGGTATCTTTTTCGTAAATGCCTAATGTAACCACTCACAACTAGTTTTATTATGAAAAAGAAAAATAACTATTCTACAAAAATAGAAGAATAATCTTCTATGGAAAATATTTCTTGAGAATTTGTCCATTAATAGGCAAAGGATCCCTTCTACCTGCTAAATCCTGTAACACAAATGTTGATGGACTTATGACTTCTACAATCTGAAAAGGACCAAGCCACATCCTTTGAAATTTTGTATGTTTTCCCTTTTCTTCATGAGCCTTGTCCCACTTTAAAACTAAATCTCCCATCTGAAAATCTTTTATGGTTATTATGTTTGAATCAAAAGAGGATTTTACTAGTGCTTGATGATGAGCATGCGTTTTCCTAGCTTGTTCTCGTTGTCCTTCAAATTTAATTATTTCCATTTGTCTCAGTTGTAAGGAGGAAGTGGGTACTTCATCAATGTATTGTACTAAAGACAAAGAGGGAATTGCTAAGTGAGTCGGAAGAACCACTTCTTTCCCATAAACTAAGTTTAAGGGAGAAGTGCCAATAGAAGTTTTTTGCGTTATCCGATCTGCCCATAAAGCATATTTCAAAGCCTTGTGCCAATTCTTTTGATTTTGGTCAACTGTTCTTTTAATAATCCTGATTAGGTTTTTGTTTGTGGACTCAGCTAACCCATTGCCTTGCGGGTAATAATTGGCCGGATATTTAAGTTTGAATCCTCTTTTAAGTGCGAATTCAGTCATTGCATTTCCAAAAAAGTATGATGCATTATCAAACATTAAAGCGGATGGCAATCCAAACCTGGTGATTATAAATTGATCTATGAACTCAATGATATTTTCAGAATTAGCCGTCTTGAGTGGAACTACTTCTACCCACTTAGTAAAATAATCTGTTGCTGTGAGGATGTATCTATGCTTCTTAGAAGAGTGAGGAACGATCTCACCTATTATGTCCAAGCCCCACTGACTGAAAGGTTGCTCGATGTTTACCGGCTGTAGAGGCAGGGACGGCTTCTTTTGTCTTCTGGCAGTAGTTTGGCAGACTTGACATCTCCTCACGTAACTGTGCAAGTCTTTAAATAGCGTCGGCCAGTAATATCCTGCGCGTAAGATTTTATGTGCACTAGCATCTCCAGCATAGTGTCCGCCTGCCGGCCCATCATGGAGTTCCTGCAAATTTTTTTCAGCTTCAGCTTTCTCAAGACACCTAGGAAGAACATAATCATAATTTTTTCTAAAAAGAATATCATTTATGAGCTGATGTTGTTTGGCTTTCAACCTTAGAGCTCTTTTATTAGTATGATCGAGGTGTGAAGGAGCATACCCGTTCTTAAGATAATAAATGATATCAGCATATCGTGATTCTTTATCATTTAGGATTACCTCACACATTTGTACCTCTTCAGGTGGAATTTCAGAAATTTGCGATGCTCTAGCCAGCATTTTGCAGAAGCCTTGACCTCTTACAATGTTTGCTAGTTTGATCTCAATATCATATTCCTGTAAGGTAGTAACCCAATTGGCCCTTTTCTCACCCACATCCTTCTGTACTAGAGGATTCCTTACCGCTGGAAATGGTACTATGATCTTGGTCTCAAATGACGAATATACGTTAGTTTTTCTTCAGGGGCTAGGCTGAGGCCTAGATTAATGTTTTGTGGTTTAGCATCGGTCCCTAGGTTTACTAATTCATAGTTCAAGGTTGAACTTTGGAGTTTTGAATTGGTAGACCTCTTAAACTGATCTTTCAAATCGTACAAGTCTTCTAACTTGACCACCGACTTAGGTATAGCATTATTAGTGCTATTTTGTTGCAATTGTCGATCGTGCTGGTCTTCGTCAATTATTTGATTGGAGTAGGATCCTTCAGATGTGAGGAAATTTACAATATCAGGATCGTCGTTGAATACTCTCCAATTTGTGATGTTATCAGGAATGGATGGTCTAAAGATTAATTCTATTGAGAATCTATCTAGACTAAAATCTTCCGAAGGAATAAGCTTAGAAGCTACGTTAGCCAAAAGGTCTGCACTTGCGTTTTGGAGTCTGGGGATTGAAGAAATATTAAACGCTATGAAATGCTTAGTCAGATCTTGTACTAAGGATTGATAATGTTTTAAATGACCTGATAAGCAATGTATAGTGTTACGTACCTGTTTAACCACAGTCTCAGAGTCTCCAAAAACTTGAAGATACTTGACATTTAACCCGATTGCTTTGTACGGGCCTTGGACCAAAGCCTCATATTCTGTTGTATTGTTTGTGCAATCGAATTCGTGTCTGCATGCAAGCATGATTTTATCTCCTTCTGGACAAATCAGAACACATCCTGCTCTTGCTCCTTCGTTAGATCTAGAACCATCAAAAAATAATTTCCAAAACAAAGATTTATTTATAGGTTTATCTAAAAAATTAATACATTTTGAACTATCTGTTCGAGAAAAATTTTCGACTTGGGACAGAACAGAGTGTTCCAAATAGGGTGACGCATGAGCATTGAAATTGCCGAGGAAAGAATCTATCGACTAATTGCCAATAATGCTGCTATTATATGCTACTGGTTCATTTTCCCCTTCTAGCTCCGTTACTATGTATTTCTGGTGTAGCTCTTGTTCAACTTTTATTTGATTGGGTTTACCGTTGTAGGGCAGCCACATGTGCGACCAATCGGTTGTGAAGTATCCATGAAGTTTTTCTGACCAATCCTGCTAAGAATTAGGCCATAGAATTTAGGAATGTCAGCAACTAATATGTCAATTACTTGACATACCTTCGGGTTGGATGACAACCTTATGGTTACTTGATTTAGTTTGCCAATCACTTCAACTTGAGATCGATCTAGCTGAACTATGTGCACAACGGATTTCTGTGGTTGAACATTTAACTTGGCACATATAGATTTGGGTAAAATATTCGATGAAGCACCGGAATCTACCAAACAATTGTGCACATTTTTATTGAAGATTTCATAAGTAAGGAGAAACGGGGGAGTGTGAGATCTTGATCTTCCTCCAATTAGAGCTATGTCATTTGGATCAATCTTATTGATCGCATTAGTTGGAGGTCTTCCCATGTTATGGGAAGCTTGGGAAAGTACAGTGGCAGGCAACGGTGAAATTGGCACAGCATGTAATTCTTTCATCATTATCTTCTGTTGATGTTTCAACTTGCTCAATTCGTAAAGGGTGATGTTGGCCCTAGTCTTCTTCATGTCTTCTATAATATTGTACTCCATTTCATCTGACACTATCAGTGTTTTAGATGGAGTCATTTCATCTGTTTGGACTGGGCTGGTTTGAGTCACTTTAGATGTCGTTTTCTTTGTTGCGACTTTATCCTTTGTTGCAGAGCTTGTGCTCTTCGGCTTAGGGGTAGTTTGGGGAGGATCAAGCTGATTTTTTGCTTCGTGTGCTAATTGGAAATACTTCTTGATCTTCTTATTGCGGGAGGATGAAATCCCACATTCCTTGTAATTCCACAACTTCTTCGTCATCAGTCTGCCCTTCAGTGGCAATTTCCTCTTCCTCTTCCTCGGATTCACCATTTGAAATGGCATTGGGTGGATTTGCATCCATTGAAGGACCTCTTTTAGAAGCTCTGTTGGGCTTTTTTGAAGAAGTTTCTACTACTTGCTTTTTTATGTTGACCATTTCATTAGACATGGTCTTTGGAACTTTCTGCAATCCTTCCAAATCAAATGGATCTTTTGCTTGTTTCTTCTTGGAGTCCTCCTTGAAGGTGACTTTTTTAGATTTACGTTCCTCTATCGTGGATTTCTTTTCCAAGGCTATTATTCGTTTCTCTACTGCTATTGCTTCTTTCATGTTCTCAGCTTAGGTTGTTTTATTGGCCCTGTCCACGAAGATTGCTATGTTCGATGGTAGAGCAGTGATATACCATTCACATCGTACTTCTTCTCTGGGCTGGGAAGCATTAGGAATTTTGTTGAAACGTAAATTGAAATACTTGATAGGCTCTCTAGTTTCGGCTTTAAGATTGGATAGGTCATTGATTAACGTTGTTGTAGACCTGTCATCACCAAACTTGGTTAGGAATTGTTCCTGGAAGATGTCCCAACTTGTGATGGATCCGGAGGGTAATGAAAAGTACCATGACTCGGCTGTTCCTTGCAGTGTATAAGGAAAGAGCCGAACAACAACATCTTCATTAGTAACCCCATTGAGATTAATGGAAAGCATGAAGTTATTTATGTGCTCTTCTGCTAGCATGCCTGCCTCGGGATTGAATTTAGGCAGCCATTTCTCAGGATGGGCCAGTATTTGACTCAAGGGTGCAGGCATTAAGACTGCCCCAGGGTTATTCCATGGAGACTGGGTCATTTTTGAACTGCTAACAGAGGAAAGTGCAGAAGATGATCCCTGTGGCTGGGAGGATGAGGATATTACGATTGTAGATGATTGAAGAGGGGTAGTGGGTGTTCCAGTGGACGGATAGACGATGATATGGAGTGGTGGAGTGGATGGTTGACTTCATGGTGAAGTAGTTGAAATGGACGATGTTGACGAAAGAGTCTCACTGCCAGACTCTTTAGGTGATTTCCTCGATGTTTTCCTGGTGGGAAGAGGTAATTCAGTTGGCTAGACGCCAAACTTTTCACTCTTTAGCCTGGTCAGGGGATGAGCAGGGTTGTACTACGAAGTCACGCTGCCTTGAGATTTATCAGACCTCTGAGGAGAAATGTAAAATTGCTGAAGTTTGTGAATCAGGGATTCGACTTCAGGAAGTTCAACAGTAGATTGTTATGAAATATCAAGGTGTATAGCAGCGGTTGATACTCGAGCGACTTTTGACTCTGGATTTAAATGTAATGGAGAAGTCGAGGGAGATGATGAGGGTGATTTACTCTCAAAATGGTATTCAGATTTGGATTTACTTGCCATTCATAGTTCAGGCCCTCCGTCTAGCACCAAATATGTTGAAGCCCCAAAAATCGAGTCGACAACAAGGGGGATACCCGCCGGGTCCGGACCTTGGTTGGCAGCTCCTTATCCGTTTGGTATAGCAGGTCCGGCTAGGGATAATGGGACCAGTTTCCCAATATATGAGTGTGTGTGTGTAGAATTTGATGTTGCTGATCTAACAGTTCCTATCTAAGATATTCTAGTTCAAACTTTAATCTAATTCTATGATATTGTAATCTAATAAACAACACATCTAAATCTATACTAATCCGGGATGTAATGCTTCTATTATGCGATCTAAAGAGATTTCAAATAACAACTGGTAATAAAGATCATTTAGTGATTATAAGAAAGGAAATCAATCAAGATGAACCACTTCGCATAAAAATTTAGACGAAACAGTTGTGAAAAGCATATCGCATAGTGAGCTATTCATACATTAGGCATAAATAAATAGCTATCACCGTACAAAAGTGCCAAATGATAACTCAAGAATTCATGCAATAATACATAAACAACTAAAAACTGTATATCATTTTAACATATAAGCAGAAATGGTCAAGAGATAAAAGTACCAATTATGACTAGTCCTACTCATAAGCTTCAAGCAACAATGATTTATCTCTCCTTTCTCTAACATCTACGAAGAGTACAGAAGTGCAACATCAGTAGCAGATATCAAATGCAAACATCAACAAATCTTGATCCATTCATTCACCAAAACATCCTCTGAGGGTGGAAAAGTGCATGTTCTGAGGACAAGTTTTTGATAAATTTCTGGACCCTTCTCTAAATGCATGAGAAGGGTTTAAATACTACTAACTAAATAAGTTAATTACACAGATTCAGGATACGGTTTAAATGAGCGCCCTTTTTCTAAGAAAAACTATTTCTAAAAATTAAATCTAATATCTAACTATTTCTGCCTTTGCTCCTTAATGTTGAGAGCATTCAGTATTTCCCTGGGAGAGTCGGCTGACTGTCTTTCGCTTTTGGTTGAGCTAAGCAAACAGAAATGATAAGAGCTGGCACCATCTTTTCAAAAAAATCGATGATATGCTCGAGAGTCATCCTCTGGCTATGTGGATTTACTCGTATGCCCAGTAATAATCCAAGTTCTACTTGGTTAACCCTTGAATCGCTTCTGCCTTTTCTTTCAGCTTTATGTTTCCAGTTTGTTCTTTACCATTGCTTTCTTGCATTTTCCGGGCTTACAAGTGACTGAGCAGTTAGAGGCTTTGCTTTTTGAGCAATTTTCTTAGCGATGCGCGATTAGCGCTAGGCGCTAATCGCGCATCGGAAACTGCCTCCGTTCTTTGATCCGGGCCTCTCTGATGCATTTTTCGCCTTTAGCGCCTTTTCCTTCACCGGGTATAAGCTTCAAAATTTGTAAAAATACTACTTTCGTGAGCTTCTGATTTTGAGCGTTAAAGCACTAATCGCGCATCGGAAACTGCCTCCGTTCTTTGATCCGGGCCTCTCTGATGCGTTTTTCGCCTTTAGCGCCTTTTCCTTCACTGGGTATAAGCTTCAAAATTTGAAAAAATACTGCTTTCATGAGCTTTTGATTTTGAGTGTTAAACCGCCTGTTCATATCAGCATTGTTCAACTACTCATTCAACCATGGCTGTGAATGAAAGATCTGTAATGGATAGCTCAGCAACGTTCTGTGAATCTGCGGCTCTATTGCATGCGGTATCCGTTTATGAAGGCATCTTTTCTCTGTCTTTGAGCATTGGAGCTTTACCCTTTTCCTTCATGGCTTCCTGCACATTGTTTTGTGTTACTTATGTTTTTCATCCCTGCAGTTCGCACATGAGGAGAGAGTAATGATAATAAAAATCGACAAGAAAGCTTTAAGCTCCACGGATGTACAAAAACATGCCACCTGACGTGGACTGACTCTTCGAAAAACACAAAACCATCTTTCATTAACAACTGGCGTATCATTCATTAATTATCATTAAAGTGCGTATCGAGTTTTTTGGTTTATGGAAAACTTTTCTTGAATGTTGAGCCAGGGAAATTTGTGATGAGATGTTTCTGTGATTCGCGTCGCAGCATCGCAGTATCGCATTACCGAAATTTTCATTATGATGTGTTATCACAAGGTTGCTCGATCACGCTATCGCAATATTGTGAATCGCAGTATCGCGCTATCGCAAAATCGCAAATCGTTACAATCATTAAATGGTTATGTGTTTTTCATACGACATTGCGATATGCGATATGCGATATCGCATATCGGATATCGGCGATTTTTTAAGGTTTTAAAATGTGAGCATTTCTTAATGCATGTGATGCGATGGAATTCGCGTCGCACTCTCGCAGTTTATCATTTTTACTCATAAGGAAATGTCCTCTTATTCTTCGCGCGATGCGATGTTTCTTAAGGAGTAAAATATATGAGCCTTAATTGAATTTTTTGAATTTTTTACTAAGGGTCCCCACTTATCTAGTGTTATTGCTAATACTAAATAAGGAGGGGGGTTGTTGGTGGCCACAACAGAAGGTTATATTGACCTTGTGCATTATGATTATGTTTGGTTTCTCCATATTCATGTTTTTAACGTAATTATTAACTTGATTATGGGTTAGTGGCATAGTTGATGAAATTAGTTGTATGTTTATCTAGTCATGATTAATCACCTGTTAGTGATTTATTGGTTCAATCATTTTTTGTTTGATCATTATTGTTAAATTATCAATGTATGGGTTGATTCCAATGTTAGATAGTGTGTGAATTAGTTGGTGGGTGTGCGCACATAGAGATAGCGCACAATTGTTGAGTACATATGCATATGGAAAAACAAAGTGAAAAATTGTTGGTGAGTTTAGTGATAGCGATTGATTTCAAAGTTGAGGATTATGAAGTGCATGGTCAAAGACATAGCTTCTAGTGTGTTGATTCAGAGGTGGAAAGTGATAGTTGTTGATATCGATTTGTGACAGTGTTGGAGACAGTGCATTGGCATATATCACCGGAGGTGGGGTGATTCGTGTTGGAGAATGCAATATGGAAACTATTGGTTCAATTTCCCCTTAATATTAGCAATTTATTTTTAATCTTTTTTTTTTTTATCTTCTTGTGTTTCTTTATTAGGTCATATTCATCAAACAATTATCAAATGCAAAAATAGTAAAGACAATGAACAAAAAATTAGGCTCCAAGTGAGGGAAAAATGAAACCAAGAAAATGTCTTCTATTATTATATCATCTACTTCAAATGAGAAAACCAAGACCCAAACCCTAGACCAAGTCTTCATTCAAGTACCAAGTCATCCCTCCAACAAGGCCCTTTCAAGATGACAAAATAAACTTATAGTCAACAAGAGTCAACCCTCTTCAATCTTGCTTCAATGACAAACTTCGACCCTATAGTTCATAAATTGATATTTGCAGTAACTTCATAATTTATGCCTATAATTTTCAGCCTCCCTGTAATAAGATAAAAACCCTAATTCACATGTATGAGAGAGAATTAGCCCAAAAACAAAATCTTTCTTCTTCACTTTTCTTTTCTCCTTCTATCCCTGTCTTTTTCACTCTTATTTCATCCTTCTTATTGCAGATTGAACTTGTATGTGTGTAGGTTCCAAATGAGGTCGCAATTCCTTCTATATATAACCTTTCCAAGAGGTCAAATTTCCCTCTCTAGGCTGACTTTTCCTTAACAAGGACTGACTTGTACTTGAAGGACCATGGGACTTTCTAGACTCAAAATAATTAACTTTTACATGATAGAGCTTTCCAAATAGGGTCTTATACAAAATATAATGACTCTTTTGACTCAAGAAAAATATTATTTTGATATGACAAACCCTATAAGCATGAAGAACATTCTTTACCTTGATGACCATCAAAATAGAGCATGAAACCCATGCTAAAAAATAATATTTTTCTTTCTTCTTTCCCTTGTAACATAAATTATACATAATTATTTGAGTACATTGAAAAATATGAAGACTAAAACTCTAGTTACATTTTCCAACACTCCCTCTCATCCAGGGACGTATTCATAATTGTACACCTAGTACAAGGTCATCCTTAAACTAAATAGTTCTCATACTCAGAAGAGTCAGATTGGTAAGTCATATTTAACCATAAACAACATGACTAACATTTGCATTATAATAAGTCGTTAACTTTAAAATATCTTTCTTCTAGAAGAGCATAATTTTGGGAGGCTTTATGTGAGATACCACACTACCTCTACAATGCACATACCCCATTCAAATGTTCACTAGGTATGTCCTTTTAGGACTATTCTTATATTGGATTCCCAATCCTCAAAGAATATGAGTCCTCTTCGACCACTCTTGTCTTCAATACTTGTCCAATCCTCAAAGATTGTTGGTCCATTTCTTATCTTGGATGTTTATATCCCCTGGGAAGTCACAAATGTTTATCCAATCCTCCATTCTCCATTCTTCCTTCATGGCCTTCATTTTAGACTTACGACTATTAGTCCTGGTGAGCTGCATGACACATGAAGAGGATAATGCAAATGTGATCTTCATTGTCACTCCCTCTCAATTGGAAAGTAGATTCCCCTTCCCTATTTATTATGGAATATATCCCTGATCCTATTTAAGGAGACTCCATTAGCCCCTCTTAAATATAGAGGATATTCCCGACTTCCTTCCAATTTGGGAAGTCATCACCACAAGATTTATAGCTTGTCTTCATACATGCATCAAATATCAATTCTTTATGAATATAGTTGCATGGATACCTCTTTCCTTTGCATCTCATTATATTTATCTTACTTCCTTCCTGGATATCAAGGAACCATCCAATCCCAAGGCGATGCCGTGAAAACCTTGACTACATAATCCTCAAAGGATTATCAAGACCATATAATCAATCCATGTGATCTTTGAATTGAATACAATATTAGCAGTTGAACTTTCCTCAATTGTCATCATGTATTCCTGTAGTACCCTTCCAGGTAGAAAAACAATTATGTTAACTAGATAACCTATATAAAAATATAAATATCAAACTTACCTTATCATGATGACACCTTTCATTAAAATCCTTTCATACTTGAGTCCTTTCAGATCAACATCCTTTCATATAAGTCATATCCACATGCATTCATTTTAATTAGAGTGCCCATGGATTAAACTTGATCACCAAGGTACAATATATTCCTTGGATTTGTCATTGTTAACTCCCTTTATTTCTTCCAGAGACTATACTAGATGTTGATCAACGGTATCGTACGCTATGCAATTTTGTGTGAGAGAGTCTTGATCTCCATTCATTCTAAAGTCTGTCAAATTTCTTCTTTTGAGCATCATGTAGCCATATGAAAGGATTATCAAGCACATTCATAACTAAATTTTCCTTCATCATTCTTGTAGATGTGAACCATGCTCTAGGGAATAATAACTTCAAGTATTCTTATTATTGCTTTCATATAATCATCTAGCCATATTTTGATTGACCTTGCTTCTTATACCTGTCAAAGATGAGTTTCCTTTTCCAATAAGAGAAAGAATTTCATTGTGACTTTCATATTGTAACTTGGCCATTAACATTCCTTCATTCTTTAGACATATTGTTTCCAAACTAGATGAAATATATATCAGTCATAATGCTTCTTCCAAGAATCTTCTATAATGATGGTTCTTATAGGAACTTGATGATCCCTCTTTGAAAAATGAATACTAACATGATATTTAGAAAAATGCTTAGAGGAACAATAATAACCAATATGATCCCAAACTTCCCATTCTCTTTAAACTAGATGATCTTTCTCAAAGAAAATTAAACAAGTAGATTCTAATATTTCTACTATCATTTGCTTATATCTATGATGTCATGCCTTTACAAAATCAAGACTCTTCTAGAGTATAAAATAATGCATGCTATTGTACTTTCTACTTAATAAAAGAAAGAAAACAAATAAAAAATAACTTGGCAAAGATGTGACTTCCTTCAATAATAGAGACCCTTGGTATCTTCTCCTTTCAGATTCTTCTTAGGTTTTCCCCTTTCTTATGCTATGCGAGCCTCACTTGTTTCCTTCCTTTTGTTATTCACTTTACTGTTTGGACAATCCCTTTTAAGGTCTCCATACTTATTGCATCCAAAGCATTGGATCTTGGACATGTCTTTCTTCTTGGACTTCCCAAACTTTAATTTCCTCAACTGCTTGGTTCTTGCAATGAAGGATTGAGGTCTTTCATTTGATTCAAGATCATCCTTTACCTTGATCTTAGATTCTTCCAAGATACATTGATGAAGGGTGTAGTATCTTTCTTTGAGTAGATGCTCATTGCAAAACTAATCAAATTAGGTGGAAAAGCATTTTAATACACAAATAGTCATCTTAGAGTTTGTAACAGTCTCCCCATGCCCTTGCAATTGGTCTCTTATTTGTGATATCTTCATTATATAGGTGGCCATGTGTTCATCCTTTGATTTCCTTATTCTATATAGTTGATGCCTCATGGAAACATTTTGACCTTGTGTACTTATGGAGTAAAACTTTATTGACTTGTCATACATAGCCTTTGATGTCTTCAAATCAATAATAAATGGAACAATATAATATTTGATGGATTCAAAAATGATCCTTTGTGCCCCTACTTATACCTTCTTGTAATTTGCTAATTGTTGAGTTTTCTCTTTTCTTGGTTCAACAACTTCACCAAGAACATATTCCATTACTTCATTCTCTGTGAGTGCCAAATCAATCCTCTTCTTCCATGCTAGGAAACTCGCTAATATCACAATATTGTTTCTTTCCTTGAAAAATGTAGTCATTTTATCTATATATTGAGATATAGAAAACAATATACTACTTATTTTCCAACCAAAAGTCCTCCTTTTTTATGATGTCTCCAACTATCTTGATGTTTTCAATACCTCCAATGGGACTTCAAAGATGCCCTAGATTGATATATTCTAGGACGCCTTCAACAATGATGTCTTCAAACAAATTCAAAAGAGTGAATGAAGATCCCAAAACTCCATGTTGCTTCCTTTTTCAAGATGATGAAGTGTGCTAGAGAACTTCCAACAAAAACTTTGTTCTTCTTTCAATGAGAACTTGTCCTTCATTTCTTCAATAAGAGATTGAGGTCTTCTTCAATGAAATCTTGATGTAGCAAATTTTGTTCTAACCTTGTGTCCTTGTGCACATGATTCCCCTTGACAACAAAGCCCTTCTTTATGTCCTTTTAGCTGCCTTCGCCTGTTCACCTTAGATCTAATACCATGTTGGAGAATGAAATATGGAAGTTATTAATTGGATTTCACCTTAATATTAGTAATTTCTTGTGAACTTTATCTATCATCTTCTATTTATTTATTATATATTATTTATCAAACAATTACCAAGTACAAAAATAGTAAAGACATTAAACACAAAATTAGGCTCCAAGAAAGGAAAAAACTCGTCCAAGGGGAAAACCAAGAAAATATCTTCTCTTCTTATAGAATATGCTTCAAAAGAGAAAACCAAGGCCCAAACTGTATACCAAGTCCTCCTCCAAGTACCAATTCAACCATCCATCAAGGCCCTTTCAAGATGACAAAAACAATTTCTAGTCATTAAGATTCAACCCTCTTCAATACTGCTTCAATCATAGACTTTGGCCCTCTAGTTCAAAAATTTGGACCCATAGTAACTTCAAAATTTCAGCCTACAATTTTTGGCCTCCTTGCAGCAAGACAAAAATGGCAACTCGCATGTATGAGAGAGAATTAGCCAAAAAATAGAGTCTTCCTTCTTTGCTTTAATTTCTCCTTCTATCCTTGTCTTCTCCATTCTTATTTTTTCCTCGTTATTGTAGATCAAACTTGTATATATGTAAGTGCTAAATGAGGTTGAATTTCCTTCTACATATATCCTTTCTAGGATGTTGAATAACCCTCTTTGGGATGACTTATCCTTAACTAGGGATGAATTTTACTTGGAGAACCATGGGAGTTTGTAGACTCAAAATCATTAAATTTTACATGTTACAACTTACCCAATAGAGTCTTAGACAAAATATAATGATTCTTTTGACTCAAGAAAAATATTCTTTTGACAAGAAAAACCATAGAAGAATGAAGAACATGCTTTACCTAGATGACCATCAAACTGGAGCATGGAACCCATGCTAAAAGATAATATTTTTCTTTCTTCTATTCCTTGTAACATAAATTATACATAATGATTTGAGTACATTGACAATTATGAAGTCTGAAACTAGTGTCATTTTCCAACAATTGGAAGATGCAGATAATAGAACATTGTGAACAAAAGAGTGTGTATTTCCTTATGTATGTCGAGATCAATGGTTGAATACCTTAGATTTGAGAGGCAATGCACATAATAGGTAGTAGCACATCTTGTGTAAAAGTTAGATAGATGGTAGAACATAGTTTATTGGTTACGTTTTTTTATATATGTGACCTTGTTTGTTGCAAATATCTACTGATGGTATATTCTTATATGGTTTTACTCTTAGCGATGAGCATATTTACCTTGTTGTGTATGGTCATAGTTTGGTGCTTGGTTTTTGTTATGAGATAGAATCTATGACTGTGAGAGTTTGATGTATTGGCGAGTTTATATTGATGCTACAATACTGATGTATGAGATTCCCTTGCAATGGTTATGTATGCTATTGAGTTGACAGTGTCATTAGTTAATTGTTGAGGTTGCCTGTTAGAGTCTCATGAGACAAACTATATGATTAGAGTTGGGAAAGTGGTTGAGTTGATTTTGTACTCAATTGTTAATGAGAGATAGAGTTAGTGTGGGTTCAGGATGAAAATCGGATGAAATGAGTCCCATTTTTGTTTGAGTTTGTTGTAGGTGGATCCTATTATGAAATAATGTTAAACAAGGTCCATGCGAGGAGCTTGAAGGTAGGGTCCTTCAATGGGGCAAGTAGTGGCTGGTGGATTTAAGGTGTAGTGGCATCCTTTAGGTAGTGGCCTGAGGACTTGGGAGTGGAGGCTTCCTTGCTGTGGTGGCTGGAAAGACTTGGGTTTTGGGGCATACAATATGTGGTGGCCTACAAAGTCATTGGAGTAGTGCCTTCCAACATATGGTGATATGTAGAGTTCAAGAGCTGGTGGGTTATGTCAGGTAGTGGCATGCAGTGAGAGTTTCTCATGAAATTTGTGGTTTGCACACATATGATTTAAAAAGTTATATTTTTCATAATAAGAATAATTCTAGAGTGAAGTATAAGAACAAGTGGTGGTTTTCTCCCTTTTGGTTTTGACCTTACTTCTAGTGTCTCTATGAGCATGATGATATTTATTTGTTTCTCTCTTGATTGATGTGCTTCTTACATTTTTCTCTCATGTTTATTTGCTGCTAATGATATGTGCATGTCATGTTTACTTATGTTGTTGGTTACTCAATGCATGATTCAGTGGAATAGTTAAAGAGGTAAAAAACAATCAAATTTGTCCATCTAGCACATTACTAATTCACACCCCTCCCAATATTGTCAAGCTTCCAATATAAGTTTCATACACATGGATTTCAATCTGGTAGCCATAAAAGGACAATAGAAACAATATAATACAAAAATAAAATTTAGGTAAGAACATAGCTAAACCCCCAAAGTTACAATTTAGACCTAAACCCTGATCATTGTATTATGAAGGCTATGTCATATCTTGACACATTATTCAACATTTTTTAAAGTTGTCATAATAGGAAAATACATTACAAGGGATATAATATTCCAATATTGGTGCAAGATTTCATCATTCTCAACATAAAATGACATGTTATCATTAATGGCACATATATATTAAATTGTCATTGTATATGCACTCTACATGTGGTATCATGAACTCAACATGACTAGATTTAAATCACACATGGTCTATATAAATTAGGGTTTGATTTGCATTAATTAAAACAATATTGGAACGTATAACTCGACATATTGTAGTGTACATTGGATGTGATTGTGCTACTAGTTTCATTTAATAATTGATCTCACTGGATACAGATCGAAGATTTTGGTGGATGACGCATATATGTTGATTAGGTTACATGTCAAATATGATATCACATAACACTTACATGGAAAGATTGTCAGAGATTTATTGATATCCATCTCAGCTTTAGGTATAAACATTGTTGGTTGTATCCAAGGATTAGTTAAGAAGTATCTCAATGAATTAAAAATGAGTAGACATGCCCTAAAATTGAATCCAAGACTCCAAGGCAACTTCTTGAGTGGAGATATTGTTAGTTTTAGTCTATTTGGTAACAAGAGAAGGGTTAGTAGCTCTAAAATTGAAAATAACTCATATTAATTCATAAATAAGTGTTAGCTTGGATACAAAAAGCTCTAAAATTATATTTCAATGACTATTTAAGCTCAAGAGAAAAAGGTATGCATGGTTTCATTTCTACTCAGAGAGAAATGCTTTCTTATGATATAATTGCTTGTTTTAATTTGATATTTGTTAAATGTCAAAGTGTTAATCCCCCTCACTACAAACCCCTCATTCACATTTTCCCTTTATGGGAAAACATGGCTCTACATGTATAGTTTCATTTTAAGTGGTAGAGATATCCCCAGAGAAGCCTTGATCTCCACAGAATCCACCACAATATGATAGATGGGACCCAAATCCCATAGCTCAACAACCAATCCACACTCGTTGGTAATCTATTACACATCATACAACACCACATTCACATTCTAATCAACATATTCTCTTTGTAACCTCGCAGGCCATAACCTTGCATCACAATCAACCTCTACAACCATCTCTTGAGTTCATTATTTTTAAGCTTCATCTTCCTGTTGCGGCCCTGGCTCCCCCTTCATCTAATCCATATTTTATTTTCATTTGAGGTTGCATCTTCCCATTCCCACATTCCTACTGCTAGGAAAAGTGAAAAGAAGAAATTTCCTATTGATGCTATGTTTCCAAAAATATACACTTGGGGGAAGGACAAGGAAAACAAGGGTAAGGAATTTGATAGTAGATATTTATAGATCCTGAGATTCCTTTGCTCATGGAGGCATGAAGTTTATTTTACTAGTTTCATACAATTTTAAATTTTTAGTATCTATTTCATGATAGATTTTCCAACACCTGTATCTTTTGGTTTTGATATGTTCTACGACACTCTTATACAATATATTTTCATTCTAATGTTTTTATGATAGTGCTACATTTTTGGGCATATTTATAGTATATGACACATTATTTTTTAGGAGTTAGTGTCTTCTCATTAGGAAAGGGCATCATTTCTTCAGTTCATGTAGTATTATTAACATTTCCTTCTCATAAAAACGTTTTTTAAATACTTTCCCTTGATTGGATGACTTTCAAAAGAAATGGGTCTTCCTTCTTGCTTAAAAACAACATTGATGCCATTCCCTAAGGCATCATGTTCCACAATAAAGGATTTTTTGAAATATAGTGTAGTTAATACTAGAACTCAACGTATTGCCTCTTTAAGATGTTCAAAGCCCTTAGTTGGTTCTATAATCCAAAAAATACATATTTATTATGTATGTTGCTAGAGGTACAAATATATTCCCATAATTCTTAACAAACTGGTTATAATACCCTGCTAACCCAAGAAATCCTTGAATATTCCGTAAGGTTGTGAGAACTTTCCATTTCTCAATGGCCTTAATTTTGTTAGGGTCTTCCTTAACACCCTCATGGGATACAATATGATCCAAATATTCCAATTTTTGTACCCCATAGAAAAATTTGGAGGATTTTCCATAAAATTGTTTCCCCTCCAATAGTTCGAGCACCCTATCAACATCTTTAACATGATCTTTCTAAGACTTTCTATATATTAATATATCATCAAAAAAAACTAACACAAATTTTTTAAGGGTTTGAAAGTGTAATTCATCAGACCTTAAAATGTGGAAGGTGCATTAGTAAGGCCAAAAGGCATGACCAAAAATTCATAATGACCTTCATGAACTCTAAATGTTTTTTTCAAAATTTCCTCCGTGTTCATTCTAATTTGATGATATCCTGAATGAAGATCCAAATTTATGACGTAAATTGCTCCATGTGGTTCATCCAAAAAATCATCAATGATAGGAATGGGAAGCTTATATTTAATAGTGAGCTTGTGGATATCTCTATAATTTAGACACATATGCCATGATCCATCCTTCTTATGCACCAATAGTAGTGGAGAAGGGAAATAAATTTGGCTAGGTTGAATTATACCTG
Organism: Pinus tabuliformis; assembly: GCA_031772625.1. NCBI lineage: Eukaryota > Viridiplantae > Streptophyta > Pinopsida > Pinales > Pinaceae > Pinus > Pinus tabuliformis. The sequence continues at coordinate 628,791,807 of CM062808.1, forward strand.
CCTCCAGAATTTTTACAACCATTTGTTCAATTTCACTCTTCTAGGCATAAGGATATTTGTAAGGTCTAATGTTTAGAGGAACACTTCTTGGAATCAAGTGAACAACATGATTATGATCACGAATAGGTGGTACACTTTTGAGAGTCTCAAATACCTCAGAATGATTGTCAAGGACTCTTTGGAGATTTCGGCCAATGGACAATTTAGATGTTTGAACATCTAGTGAACATAATTGTGCAATTACCCCTTGTTGTTCCTTATTCAAAACCTTTTCATACCAATAGAGCTAATTATCTTCCCAAGTTTTGATATGATACCCCTTAATTCAATTTCCTTTCCTTCTATGAAATATTTCAAGAAAAATTCTTGAAAATTAAAAGATATCACCGCAAAATATTGTAATCATTGGACTCCTAATAAAACATCCAAACCATCCTTTGGAATTGAAAGAAATAGAATTTCTAATACATATTCCCCCATGGTTTGATTGATATTATGGCACTTTCCTGAGAAATTTATAGTTCCTCCATTTTCAACCATCACTTGACACTTTAGTGATGGATATAGCCTAGTAATTCAAATACTTGGTTATCTTACATTGGATAAAATTATTAATACTACTTGAATCAATCAACACTATTACCTTTTTCTTTTCTTGCTATATCATTTTATCTTGAGAGTTTTAGGAGTGGAAATTACTGCCAATGCATTACAAAATATAGTCAGATTCATTTATTCTTTTTTAGCCCCTAGGGTTGGTTCCTGGTGTATATATTCTTCTTTTGATGTTTCATGTTCCTTTTCTTCCTCCTCTTTATAGGCTATGTAAAATAATTTCTTCTCAGCACACTTATGACCTTTATTGTATTTTATATCACAACTATAACAAAACCCTTTTCCTCTTCCTTCCTCCATTTGTTGTGGTGTCAACATTGTAGGTTATCGGAAGCTAGGAGTGACACTACTTCCATATTTATAGTTATTAGTGGTAAACCTCCTTGTTTCCATAATTTTTCTTTCAACTTTCCTCATCACCCTAAATGCATTCTCCATTGATTTAGCTTCCCAAAGGAAAACATCATGTTGGATGTTATCCTTTAAATTCCCTATGAAGACATCGATCAAATGCTCCTCTGTAATATCATCTACCTCGATATTCAATCTTTGGAAGTCCTCAATGTTCTCCCAAACTGAACCATTTTGTTTGAGATTTATCTTTTGGAAAAAGAAGGTATTACTATTTATATCCTAATAATGTGTTATCAATTCCACTGTAAAAATTGTCCAAGTGACTAGTTATTTACTAGAATAAAGCCATCGATACAATACAAATTGATTGGGTTCTAAATATAAATATGCAATATGTACCATTTGTATGTGTTATGCATCGTGTAGATAAAGAACTACTCTATATGTAGTATCCATGTTATCAGATCCTTTCCATCAAAATTCCTCGTATCAATATTTTGGAATGTGGTTGGTGATCTAGGTGGCTCAAAAATGCTCAAAATTCAGAAGTGGCTTTGGAAAAGCTTCAATATAAAAGTCATTAGATTGAAGTGGAACTAGTTTCAGATCAAATATCTCGATGTAAGATTTCTAGCGGCATGAAAAAAACCTCAATCTGAGTTCATATGTGAAATTTATGGTCAGTCAAAGTTTTGGTTAAACTAGGCCCAGTGGTAGCCACTGTCGAGGTAACAATTTGGAATTTACCGGTGCACAGATTCTAGCTTCTGGAATGGGTGAATTTTTTGCCTCATTAATTTGTCCAGGAAAACCAAAATTCAGTAAAAAAGATTGAATAATACTTTTTACAATTAATAATATATGCATATATATATATATATATATATATATATATATATATATATATATATATATATATATATATATATATATATATATATATATATATATATATATATATATATATATATATATATATATATATATATATATATATATATATATATATATATATATATATATATATATATATATATATATATATATATATATATATATAGATATGGGTTGGCAGGCCGCCACCCTTTCCAACCCCCAAACCAACATATCAATATAAATGGGTGGCAGGTGGCCAAACCACACCACTCCCATTACATGTAATAGCACCATATATTAAATGGGTCGAAGAGGTTTGAACTCACATTGGCCAGGAGGCCAGCTCACCCAATACAGAGACCCAACAAAACAATACGCCAAAATCCAACAAAATTGCTAACATAGCTCTATTTTTTTTTGTTAACTAGTGGAATCAGCAATGGTGGTGGTATTGTACTTGCATTATATGGGGTCGAATCCCACTGGCTACCACTATAACCTCTAGGAGGAACCGCCCAGCCTGCAAGAATGACCCTTGGTTAAGACGAGACTCGAACTCGTGACCTGCACAACGGCATGGAAAACTTAGAAGATCGCCCGCTGGCCATGAAACCAAACCTTTTCGGGTAACGTAACTCTATTTTAAAACAATAGCTTGCCCGAAAAAAATAATTTGGATGTCTTATGGCGTAGGTGGGTTTGAAATGCATGACCTCTGCGGGGTCAACGTCCCAACCACAGACCCACCAACCATCTGCACAACAGGCACAACCTTATTTAATCCATTGACAAAATTATATATGAACCTCATTTACCATTCGACCAGTGGGAGAGGAGGCAGATATCCAAATAGTGGATGAGGAGGTGGAACTAGGAGCACGCACTAGGCCAAACTATGCCTTACATATATATATATATATATATATATATATATATATATATATATATATATATATATATATAGCTATGGGTTGGCGGGTCGCCGCCCTTGCCAACCCCCAAACCAACATATCAATATAAATGGGTGGCAGGTGGCCAAGCCACACCACTCCCATTACATGTAATAGCACCATATATTAAATGGGTCGAAGGGGTTTGAACTCGCGTTGACTAGGAGGCTAGCTCGCCCAATGTGGAGACCCAACAAAACAATACGCCAAAATCCAGCAAAACTACTAACAGAGCTCTATTTTTTTTTGTTGACTAGCGGAATCGGCAACAGTGGTGGTATTATACTCACATTACATGGGGTCGAATCCCACCGATTTCCACTATAAACTCTAGGAGGAACCACCCAGTCGACAAGAATGACCCTCGGTTAAGACGAGACTCGAACTCGTGACCTGCACAGTGGCACGGATGACTTAGTAGATCATCCGCTGGCCATAAGACCAAACCTCTGCGGGTAACAGAGCTCTATTTTAAAACAATAGCTCGCTAAAAATAATAATTTGGATGTGTTATGGCATAGGTGGGTTTGGAATGCACGACCTCTACCGGGGTCAACATCCCAACCACAGACCCACCAACCATGTGCACAACAGGCACAACCTTATTTAATCCACTGAAAAAATTATATATGAACCTCATTTACCATTTGACCAGTGGGAGAGGAGGCAGATATCCAAATAGTGGATGAGGAGGTGGAACCAAGAGCACACACTAGGCTAAACTACAGCTAGGCGAGAATTGTTTTTGAGAAAGATTCTTAGGGAATCTTGGGAGAATCATTTTGGAAGGAATATTGAGAAATCTAAAGATTCCTTAGAGCTCTAGAAGTCACCTTCTCAAAATAGGGTTAATTTTATAGTATTTGAGACAATTTCACACCACAAATTCAATGGTGATGTTCATTTCTGTAGCTAAGCTTTGCATTTTCAGACAATTCTGGAAAATGGAGGTATAAGGGTCATTTATGTAATTTATTGTAAATTATTTTTGTTGCCATTTAGTGAGAGATGTCTCCCCACATTAAGCAGGGCCCAGAGACGTATCCCACACTAGGTAAACTTCATTATCAAATTGTCTTGTTCCTTCTATCTCATGGTTTCTTTTTCTTTCTTCTTCTTTCATGTGTTGATGCTATTTGGTTAGATGCTCTTTTATATGCATTTCTGTATGCATCCATGAAGTAAAAGATCTAGATCAAGATTAATATTGGTATCGGAGTGACCTTCTTGATGATATGAATTGAGAGTGTGAATGATTGAACATGAAGCTAGAAAGAAAATGAAGGATGACAAAGATCTCTATGAGGCCTTCTACAGGATGTCAAACATGGTAGACTTAATTTATGTAGATTATGAGGAGAAAATGGAAAGAGAGGAACATGAGAAAGAAAGTGCAGAGGACGATGTTCCATCTCCATATTCTAGTGCTTATTCATATTCTTCATTGTCTTCTCATCATTCAGATGGGGAGATAAATCAAAGCCTTCAAGCAGATAATGTTGAATTGATCAGACTTCTACAAGAAGTAAAAGAGGAGAAGAAAAGATTACAACTTCAATTATGAGCCACGAAATAGGCCTTCGAAAAGTTGAAGTGCAGCGAAGCATTAGTGAAGCCATTATCACCTACTTTATAATTGATAGTTAAGGTAAGCAATGTTGATCATGCTTTATTTTAATTTTTACATGACACTATTTCTATTGGAAGCCTTGAGGTACCCATTTCAGGAACGAGTCTAAGACTCCTCAGCAAGATGGGATACACTAAAGGGGAGTGCTCAAAGGTAGCAGAAGCTTCATAGGAATTTTTAAAATCATTGAAGAAAGGGGACGATGGGAACACATCGAAATTTTCCCATGACAGTGCACATTGCAGAGGAAGAGCTAAGGAAAGCTCTCATCACCAGGATTGCACTAGAGACAGTCAAGAGAGGTATAAAAAGTCTTAGTATTCTAAAGTTCATTTTGATTACAAGAATATTGTTAATGATGAGTAGAAACCATGGCATAGGAAACCATGAAGTTTTTGTAGTTTGCATGACCATGTGGTTGAATGATGGAAGAGAATGAAAACAAGAAAGAGGATGAGGTGTGAAAGGCCTTCTCCACATCAGAGTAGTTCTGGATGATGAAGACTTCTTGCAATCATTGCAAAAAAGGTGGAAATCAAAGAGCCACATGTTGGAGGATCGATCCAGAGCAGTGTCTTAAGGAAACATCACCCATGCAGGAACCAACTAGTGACAATATTCAACAAGTGAATCTGCCACACAGAGATGACCCATTCACTTTGATGAGTGAGAGATGGTTTTACTAGATATGGTAGTTTTTCATGGCCGCATTTTGTAAATCATGTGTTGCGGTATAATTGTAAAAGTGATTATGTGTTTTCCATCTCTTATTAAAGCAATGATGATATTTTGGCCTTTTATTGATAGTTGAGGTATTGGTGTAAACTTGACCAAAGAGTGTGTGTTATAAACTCTTAGCAAGTATGGGGCTGTTTGAAGCCATGTTTGGTTTTGTATGTGATTGCAAAGAATGTACCAAATTTGCATGGAAAGAAGATGTTGAAAGTGTGGATTGAGAAGGACACAATAACTGCAGAATATGTTGATGCTTTTGGAGGACCAAAAGCTCCTCAACGGGGAGGAATGATCCAAGTGGCTCCAAATATGCTCAGAATTTAGAAGTGGCTTTGCAAAAGATCAAAAATCAAAGTCACTCGATTGAAGTGGAACTAGGATTAGATCAAATATCTTAATGCAAGATTTCCAAACACGTGAATGACACCTCAATCTATGTTTGTATGTGAAAGTTATCATTGGTCAAGGTTTTGGTCAAACTAGTCCTAGTGGCAACCACTAACAAAGAAGAAATTTGGAATCTACCGATGCACAAATTTTGGTCACCGAAATGGGTGAATTTTTCTGGTAAGCCCCAAAATTTGATCAAATTTTTTTGGATAATACCTTTTACAATTAATAAAAAATATATATTTATGGGTTGGTGGGTCATCAACCCGCAGACCAACATATCAATATAAATGGGTGGTAGGTTGCCAAACCCTGCCACCCCCGTTGCATGTAATGGAACCATATATTAAATGGGTTGGTGGGGTTTGAACCCGTGCCGGCCGAGAGGCCGACCCGTCTAATGCGGTAGCCAAAAAAACCAATACGCCAAAATCAAACAAAACTGCCAACATAGTTCTATTTTAAAACAATAGCCCACCCAAAAAAAATAAAAATTAAATGTGTTATGACAGGGTGTGTTTCGAACCCACAATCTCTGTCATGGTCAACAACCCAACCACAGACCTGCCAACCAAGTTCCCAACAGACACAACTTTGTTTAATCCACTGGAAAAATTATATATGAACCTCATTTACCATTTGACCGGGGGGAGAGGAGGCAAAGAACAATGGATGAGGAGGCTGAACCGAGAGTGTGCCCCAGGCTAAATTGCACACAGGAAGGCATGGTTTTCGAGAAATATTTCCAGAGAATATTTTTCAAGGAATCTTGAGAGAATATGAAGATTCCTTAGAGGTTCAGAAGTCACCTTCTTGGAATAGGGTCAAGTTTATAGTTGTTTGACGTGATTTTGTGCCACAAATTCAACAGTGATGTTCGTTTATACAGCTGAGCTTTTCATTTTCAGACCATTGCGGAAAATGGAGGTATAAGGGTCATTTGTGTAATTGATTATAATTTATTTTTTCTTCCATTTAATGAAAGAGGCCTCCCAAGATTGAGTAGGGCCTAGAGACGTAGCCAACACTGGGTGAACTCCGTGATCATTTTACGTTGTATGTTGGATCTCATGGTTTCTTTTTCTTTCCACTTATTTCATGTGTTTATGCTATTTGGTTACATGCTCTTTTATATGCAATTTTGTATGCATCCACAAAGTAAAAGATCTAGATCAATGATCCATTTCATCAGCAGAGCTACACATTTTTAGGCCATCCCTGGAAGTGGAGGTATATGATGGAGTGATGCCATGTATTTTTTTTATTTGTTGAGATGATGATTTTGTTGTTGAGATCTCTGTTACCATTATGTTGAAGGATACTTAGATGCCATGTCATGTGAGAATTTATTATTTTGTATGCTAAAGGAGGGCCCATATGAATGAGAGTTCTTATAGGAGAACATCTCGCGAAGAGGTATGCCACTCTAGTTGAGGGAGTTTATCCTTGTAATGACAAAGAATTTACTATGTACTCATCATCATCTTTCAGAAATTAATGAAGTTGCCTCCCCACAATTGACACCAGGCCCAAAGACAAAACTCACACTGGGTGAAATCCATTATCAACTTGTTTGTGTTCTTTGATTTGATGGATGTCATTATTTTTTGACTTCTAACATAGTTATCAATCAAATAGGAACTATTACCTCAAAACGGGTACTCTAGCCCAAAACCCCTAAAAAAACATGAAAAAACTGGTTGAAAATGAAAAGTGTTCATGTTGGAATAACATTTTTTGTTTGGGGTACATTTTCAACATTTCTTAAAAATGGCAGTAAAAGCCCAATTTTTGTGTGCAAAAAACACCCTGAAATTTTTTTTTGATGTTGGAATAACGTCCTTTTTCCAGGGTTAATTTTCAACATTTTTTTAATAATGACGTTAAAAATAAAATATCATGACTCCATAAATCTTTAAATTTCCAATGATTTTCAAGCATGAAATTAAAGATAAAATATCACATCTTTGAAAAGCCTCAAAATTCCAAGACTTTTAGGCATGACATAAAATTTAAAATATCACGTCTTTGAAAAAACTTAAAATTCCAACAATTTTCAAGCATTGTGCTAAAGAAAAATACTTATAATTGTTTTCAACCATAACATTAAAGAAAAAATACAATGACTTAGAAAAAGATTAAAATCTTGACAATTTTTCAACCAGGGAATCAAAACCAAAGATTATGACTACAAAAAAATCTTAAGTTTTCCAAATATTTCAAACATGACATTTTGGAAAAAATTATGACTAAAAAAACCTTTAAAAATGAACACCTAAATGAAAGAGTTATTATATCAAGAGTAATTTATTTTTTAAATGCTAAATGTATAACAATTTTAAAATCTTAGCCTAAGACAACTTGATACATTGCAACAAAAATTTAAAAATCAACCATCAAATTAACGTGAAGTGTAGGTGAACTGGACCCATTGTAATAAAAACTTAAATACCAACCATGAAATTGACACATTGTGGATACAAACTTGATTCATTACAATGAAAATTTTAAAATCAACTACCAAATTGCACATAATGGGATCAGGTAGCTAGATGAGCATCGACATGGACCCTGCAATATATATATATATATATATATATATATATATATATATATATATATATATATATATATAAATAAATATATATAGTAAATAAAAATGAAAAATAAAAAAGACAAAAAATAAAATATATAAAAAAAGACAAAAAAAACTATAAAATGTAAAAAATCAAAATTAACTTATAAAATTAAAAAATTTAAACAAAATAAAAAATGGAAAATATTAAAAAAATACACATAATCTAAGAAAAAAATAAAAATTAACTAAAAAAAGAAACAAAAACATTTTTTTCAAGTTAAAAAGAGAAAAAAGGAAGAAAATAAATAAATAAAAGTTAAAAAAATAAAAAAATAACAAAAAAAATTAAAGCGAAAAAATAAATAAATTAAAAAAATTAAAATATAACCCTGATCGGGGTGGAGAAAGGTGAACTACACAAGGTTATGATGGGGTGCAGTACATGGCAGCATACGCCTCACCTCAGGGTAATCATATTAAGGTCTGTAGCGACGACATGCGAAGGAGATCGAAAACCAAGACAAGGAACCGGGAGAATTATGGAAATGACAGGGGAGAAGAATGACGGCGATCAGTTGGTGAAGCAAAGGGTAGGTGGCGGCATATCTATAAGAGCAGGGGAAGATAGCGAGACAGACAAGGTGAAGACTAGAAAGGTGGCGCAGAGTGAAGCAGTTTGGCAGAGAGACCTTGGGTATCGGCTCAGAAGAAGGCAAGAAGTTATGGCGGAGGGAGGTAGGAAGGAAAGGCTGTACAGGGATGGAGAGGTGAGGAACATATGGAGGGAGCAAGAGTGAATGGAGGAGGAAGAAGGAAACTGCAAGGAAGGGGAAATGGAGACCGGGAAGGAAGAGTGCATGGCGAAGGTGACTTTCGAGGTGGGGCAGAGTAGCAGGGGGAGCAATAGGGGCAGACCGTCCAGAAGAGGTAAGGGCAGAAGGCGCAGGGGGCGAGGGAGAATGAGGCATGCGAACCATGACGAAGCTGAGACACCGGTTTCTAACCATCAGAAAAGAGGACGTAGGTCCACTGAGCAGATTGCTCAGGAAGCAGAGAGAGCTTACACCAAAGGAACCAACGAGGAGATCAGAAATATTATAGATGCTTTGGAAGATAAAGTCCTGGAGGAGGCTTCTGATCCAGAAATGGAGGAATGGAGCATTCTCCTTCTGGACCCTGGGAATACAAGAGGGCGCCTTTCACTATATAAGTAAGCATTGCACATGTACTGGGTGGTGAAACACCTGTTAGCTAAAGCCATGGAGCAGGTCGCCGAAGAGATGACGGAGATAGCTCAAGGTCTACCGAATTTGAAAAGGGAGATGAATAATCTGCAGCTCATGATCCGGAAACAGGTCAGCAGAATGGAGGAAATCTGTGGCATGCTGAAGAAGATAACCACAACATAGCATGAGGAGGAAATCAAGCAAGAATTCATGGCAGAGTAACTGTTTTGCTCTGTTCTCATTTGATTTATCTTCTAGGCATAAGAGAATCAGCTTTTGAGAGCAAATCTTTTGAACTGTAATCGTTGCTAGGTATATAGATACAGTAAGTAGGTAGGGTGTTGCCCAGGTTTTAATATTTTTGATGCACCAGCTAAGTTGACAAGTTGATAACCTCAGACTCTTGGTGACCAACAGACCCGGTTTCCCTTCGGGGCGGGTTGAGGTCACCAGCGATTGTATATTTTTGTGGTTGTATATAATAGAAAAGAACACACCATAGCTTACAAAAATAAAATAAAATTAAAATATAAATTAAACATTAGAATAAAAAGAAAAAATGAAAAAACTGAAAAAAGGCCCTCGTGTGGCAAGGGTTGATTGTAGAAATTAGCCCCTACCACCCCAGGGCATGTTAGTCTGTGGCGTTGGGCGGAGAGGGAGCTGCACGAGTTGACCCCTGCTGCTCCCTAGCTTGTTTGGTCGTGTGGGTGGCCAGTGAGGGTGCTGCATGAAACTCCCTCCCTGCCCATCCCCGTGACCCAACAGGCCCTGGGGTGGCAGGGGTTGACTCACTTGTGGAGGTAGAGTGGGAAGGAGGTAGGGTGCATGTTGTTCCATGGGGGTGGGCATGGAGGAAGCGACACAAGTCGACCTGTGCTACCCCCTGGCCAGTTTGGCTGTGGCAGTGGTCAGTGAGGGCACTACACGCAACTCCCTCCCCACCTATCCCTATGGCCCAATAGGCCCTAGGATGGCAGGGGATGACTCCATGAGTTGACCCGTGCAACCCTCAGGCTAACTGGCCCATAGGGGTAGAGTGGGAGGGAGCTACGTGCAACTCCCTCCGTGTCCAACCCCATGACCTAACCGGCCCAAGCGTGGTAGCGATCGATTCTGGGAATCGACCGCTGCCACCCTAGGGCCTGTTAGGTTGCGAAGGGAGGGATTTGTGAAGCTCCCTCCCCAACCACCCTCGCAGCGCAACAAGCTCTGTGGTGGCAAGGGCTGATTCCCAGAATCGGCTCCTGCCACCAGAGGGCACTTTTTTAAGCTTTTTTCAATTTTGATTTTTTGATTTTTAATGATTTTTATTATAATGTTTTATTTTAATTTTTGATTCTTATTTTCTTGAATAGTTTTTATTTTAATATTCCATTTTTTTCTTTTTAATTTATTTATTTATCTTTTATTATTTTTTCATATTTTTTTTATTTTGTTTTATTTTGTTTTATTTTTTTAACTTTAAAAAATTTGTTTTCATGGTTTTTTGTTAATTTTTTATTTTTTCTTAAATTATGTCGTAATTTTGAAATATTATCCTTTCTTTTGTTTTTTATTTTTTTATTTTTATTTTTTTTGTTTAACTTTTTTAAATTTTCAAGTAAATTTTGAAATTTTTTACATTTTAAGGTTTTTTTTTTTTTTTTTTCTTTTTTATATACTTTTATATTTGAGTATTTTTTGTCATGTTTTTTTTATTTTTTTATTTTATGTTTTATTACTTTTTATTATTTTTTTAAATTGTGTTTTTATTTTTTATTTTTTTCAATATTTGAAATTTTTTTCTTTTGTCTTATTTTTGTGTTTTTTTATTGTTTTATTTTTTTTTAATATTTGAATTTTTTATATATTTATTTTTATTTTTTGTTTATTTATTTTTACAAGTTAATTTTGTTTTCTTTTTCTTTTCTTTTTTTATATATATTTTTTGTATTTCATTTTTTTGTCACTTTATTTTATTTTATTTTTTTATGTTTAATTATCAACATGAAAATCACCAACATTTAAAAAAAATATCTACACTTGACACATTAGAAAATTTAAAGTGTAAAAAATAAGCGCTCTAAACAAAAAGGGTTGATGTTGCATCAGCACTTTTGAAAATCAAGATGAAAATCACTAACAAAAAAAAAATGTTCATACTTGATACATAAAAAAATTTAAAGTGTAAAAAATAAGCCCTCTAAAAAAATGTGTTGATGTTGTATCAACTCTTTTCAAAATTAGCATGAAAATCACTAACATTTAAGAAACAATGTTCATACTTGACACATAAGAAAATTTAAGGTGCCAAAAATATGCTCCAAAAAAAATGTGTATTGTAAATCACCACTTTTCAAAATCAAGTGCTTTTTTGCTACCTCCAAAAAGCGGGTACTAGGTAATTTCTTCATTTGATCGGTAACTATGTTTTCTTAAAAGTATGCACATGTGTTTTTTCATACTCTTACACATGCAATTCTACTAACATCACAGAAGTAAAAGATCTCAGTTAATTCCAGTAGCTGAGAGAATCTGGATCAGTTGGTCTTCATCCCAAAGTTAAAGTCTCGAAAATCATGATGCACGTTCCTTTTTTCTCATCACGAGTTTCATGGAATACATTGTCACCATTAGGACGAATTTATCGTAGCAAATTTGTCAAACCTTCCATGTCCCTTTTTAATTTTGCTTCTAAACAATCCATGTCCCCTTTTAAACCATCCATTTTAACATTCATCACCACTTCCGATTAATTTTTGGTTACTCTTTATGAGAGAAAAATTTGTTGCCCTTGGTCTAGTAATTTTGATATATTGCGTTGCATTTCTTCTTCTTCTTCATGCGTCATAATAGATATTTTTGTTACCTTACTCAGTTATCAATTTTTTTTGTTTTGAGGAATTTTAAAACCAAATAATGATATCTATGCTTCAATATTCCCTTTGAATCTCTTCCAAATGATTTTTCAAACAAAAGTTATGAAAATTTAAAAAAATACACACATTTTTCTTGCTTTTAGGAGCTCGATATTGAAACTATTGTATCTTTGTAATTGCAGCCTTCCAAGGTCTGAAAATTCATATTGAGGTATGTTTCTATGTCTTATTTCCAACCCCACAAGTTAAAATGAAATTCTATTTTTCAAGATAAAGTTATACAAAATCTCCCACGTTAACTTGATTATGGGCTTGGTTTAGTATAATGAAGTTGTACATAATGCCACATGTCATTTTTTGAACCTTCAACCATGAAACTCATCCTCAAGAAACTACATTCGATGAAATGTAGTTATATGTGATTGGACTGAGGAATGCAACACTACATTATTTGATTCTAAAAGATAATTGACAAGTGCACCAATCTTGCAGGTACCTAACATGGAAAAATACTTCATCATATTCACTAATGCATCCAAGCAAGGATTAGGTGTGCAATATTAGTGCAAGATAAAGGAGTAATAGTGTATGCATCAAGGAATTTGAAACTTCATGAGGCACTCTATTCTGTGTATGATTTAGAGTTGGTTGTTATAGTGCTAGATTTAAAAATATGGAGACACTACCTTGTAGGAAGAAGGTGCATTCATAAAATCGATAAACAAAGTCTAAAATACTTGTTTACTCAAAGGGAATTAAATTCTAGGCAACAATGTTGGAGTGAATTATTAAGTGAATACGACTTTGGGATTTCATACATCAAAGGGAAAGAGAATGTAGTGGAAGATGCTGTAAGTATTAGACCAAGGATAGTTTCCCTTATACCCATTAAAGTGTATTTGAGGGAGTGTGTGCTAGAACATTTTTTGAGAGATAACTGGTATTTAAATTAAGGGTTGGGCTTAAAAGTAAAGGTCTATGAGTACCTATGTTTGAGGGGTACAAGATACAGAATGATGGGTTGTTATCATTCAGAGGAAGGATGTATATCCTTGATATGCCCACCAAGCACTTTATTATGCACATCCAAGTGTAAATAAAATGTACGTCGACACAAGGAAACTCTTCTTCTCGGAAGACATGAAGTTTGACATTGTCTAGTTTGTTGCAAAATGTCTTGTTCATGTCAGTAGGTAAAATTCAACCATTGTCACCCAGTAGGTCTTCTACATCCACACAACATTACCATGACCAAGTTGAAGGTGATTTCTATGGATTTTGTCATGGGACTACATCTTAGCCCACAATGGCACAATGCCATTTTGGTCATGGTTGGTTAAATAACTAAAAGTGCTCACTTTATCCCCATAAAATATACTTATGAAGTCATTGATGTGGCTCAAATATTCATAAATGAAATTAGTAGATTTCATGGAGTATGTAAGAAGATCATATCGGATAAGGATTCATGATTCACTTCAAGGTTTTGGACTTGTATGCAACCTGCTTTAGGAACCCAACTAAATTTAAGTACAGATTATCACCATGAGACTAAAGGACAAACAAAAAGAGTGAACCAAGTAATGGAAGATATGCTGATAATGTATGTTATGGACAAAAAAATACATTAGGATAAGTACTTTCCTTTCTTTCAATTTTCTTACAATAACAATTACCATAGTTCATTTAGAATGCAACCATATGAAGCATTATATGGAATACCTTGCAGGATACGATTAGGATGGGACAAGTTAGAGGAGCAAGTGATTGTGGAGCTAAAATTAATTCAATAGATGGAAGAGCAAGTAAAACAAATTATGCAATGGTTAAAAGAATAACAATATAGACATAAAAACTATGTTGATGCTCACATGATAGATAGGAATTATGAAGTAGGATATCAAGTCTCTATCCATATCAGACCAAACAAAAGCACCAGCATATTTGGAAAGGGAACAAAGTTTTCACCCTAGTTTATTGTATCATTTAAAATTTTGGAAAATACTAGACTTGTTGCCTACGATCTTGCACTACCACCCCACTTCCATAAAATTCATAATGTTTTTCATGTGTATGTACTAAGACAGTACATAGTTGACTAATCTCATAACCTTCAATGGAAGGAATGAAAAGTATCAGACAAGGGAACTATTATGGTAAAAAAATTATGTATACTAAATCATAACGTTCAATAACTCAAGTGTCGCCTGGTGGATCAAGTTAAGGTCCCTTGGGATAAGTATAGTCTTAGATCTGCTACTTGGGAAGACATAGAGACCATGCATCAGAACTACCCCAACTTGCTTTGATTTTTTAAACACAAAACTTTAACTTGTATATATTTACTTTTATTAGCCAGATTCATAAGATTATAAATTTGAAATTATCTATAAATATGACGAGTTACACATGAGCATGTTATTTCAAACGATTATTTTTTGTCATGTATGTTTAATTAAATATGCACATATTGTTAGTACGTGTATGCCCATGTGAATTATGTTACGAATGATGTTTACACATATTATTATTTTCTTATGAGCATGTGTGATTATGCTAAATATAGTATATTTCCTATTATTAATAACATGGATACAATTATAGTAACTGTGCTTGACTATTTGATGTGAAAGGTAATTGCAAGTATATTATCTAGACCTAGCCAAGTATGCTATATGAACTTAAAAATAAATATCGCAAATGAAAATGAAATATGAATGCTGGGAAAATGAAATATGAATGATGTGTGGACAAGTAGTTATGTTGCTTATTGTTTCATTATCAAAACTAACTATGTGATAAAAAAAACTCTAAGAAAAGTTGAGGCCCAATTAGTTTCCATGTTAGGGTGTTAACCGTGGTGATGTGTGATGATGATTACTATATTCCTACTGAGAAAGTTGGGTTGATGTGGTTGACATTCCCACTCTTGGGGTTTTATGGATAGTCAGGTAAGTATAGCTAATTCCATGGAATATCCTAGTAGAGTAGGGATATAAAGGGGGTGAAAGAGATTAGGATGGATATGATGATTCTAGAATAACTTGGGAACTCTACTTCTACAGGGTATGATTATTCATGTTGTAACTATTAAATGTTCATAATACAATTTTTAAGTGTTGTCACATGATAAACAAGAATACAATCAAGGAACACAATCCTTACATGACTATATGAATCGCTAAGATGATTACTAATATACTATATAAACCCTAACTTTGGGACAGAGTTTTCTAAAGGATGGGTGTATGTAATGACCCATTTTGAATTACTGATGGAATATGATTATTAGCATGCATATGAGGCATGTGTTTGATATATACTTACTCATGCATCAAATGCATTGCACTAGTATACTTATTAGTTGATTATATAAGATGTCTAAGTGTAGGATACATGAAATACTTGTTAAAAGCATTAATTGGTTCCCTAATTATGCAATAAAATATAATAAAATATATTAATATAATATTCATTAATAACAAATAATTAAACAATAAACTATTATTATAATTGAAAAATAATAAATTATTATCATAATTAAACAAGATTAATAACCGTTAATAAAAAATTGTGGACAAGACATAAGGGCTCTTGAAATATCCACCACTCTATATGTATTTTATTGAAGGATGGGTGACCGAATCAAATAAAATCTAGAACTCATTATATATCTATATATATATATATATATATATATATATATATATATATATATATATATATATATATATATATATATATATATATATATATATATATATATATATATATATATATATAATGAATCATGAAGTGTATTGTGGTATCTAATGGAAGCTGATTAGGTCAACTCACTGAGAATTATGTCACACATAAATGTTCATCCAAATTTCGGTGGATGAACAATGTGACACTCTTAATTAAATCTGTGCAAAACTCCACATTTTTAATATGACAAAATAGGTATCAATAATCACACCCTCATCTCTTAAGAGCCTTCCTAGGAACACACAGGAAATCAAGCTCCACATTAACAAAAACACACGACCGTCATGCTTTTCATAAAAGTATGAATACTTCGTATATTTTATATATAGAAAAAAATCGTGATAATTATATGGTATGAAATTTCACAGAAGTTGCTACCCCTCGGAGTCCTAAATATCCACACAAGAGGTCAATGAATCTTCCATCAGTCAAAGAAATGGTCAATAGACTTATCCACAGTCCTAATGTTTCACTTCTGAGTTTTAAAAGAAGGCCAAGGGAAATTTTGGAGACCAATTTGCACTTCGAGTATGGTCGTCATTTCTTGAATAGTGGGTAGGCATTATGAACCTAGGCAAAGATGGAAAAAGGGAACAAATCACGATGAATGACGAGAGAGCTCAGGCATTGGAGCCCTACCTGAGCAGCAGGTTGACATCTGTAAAAAAAAATTACTTGCCAATTCAAAATTAACATTAAAAATTAACAAAAAAATATTAGGTGCAGATGAACTAATACGTCCCATGGATGCTAGATGTCACTACACCCACTAACATAACAAATAATCACTCTTAAATCAAATACATTTATATCTCGACTGGAATATAACATATCTCTTCATTTACAGTTCTCTTTCAAAATTAGCATAATCATAGAGACAAGCCAAAAAAAAAAAAATGACGTGGGAGCTTTTTTTCAGGAAGAAAAAAAGCGCCATAATCTATTAATGAAAAAGGGGATGGCTACATAACATAGTTTAGAAACCCAATTCAGAAGAAACTACTATTAATATAAGAAGATATCTAAAGCAACAAATAAAAACTAAATGGATCCCAGAGTACATTAAGAGAAACTATAATCACAATCAATATCAGAAGATGCCCAAAGCATAAAAAACTAAAATCTGTCCCATTGCGAGAGAGAGATTATTAGATGTCTAAAGCATGAAGAATAAAAACTTGATCCGTTGCTAGATAAAGAGACTGACAATATCGAATATTAGAAGCCATCCGCTTGAAAGAGCCCCGACAAGCAAAATAGCCTAACAAAGAAATTTGAAGAGGAACTAGAAAACAATTTATCTCGATTGAATTAGAGTGTTTGAGGAGAGTTCCTGAAAGTGTATTGAGCCAAGAGATGCAGAGACACCATTTTTTGACAAAATATCAGCCTCCTTCTTGTGTTCACGATAAATGTGCGAGAAGGAGACCTGTAGGAAAGAAAGAGATAGATTCTTGATCCACTATTGCCATGAGAGAAGGTTCGAATCCTGGAGACTGTGACAGTTGTTGGCACAGTCGATAATGACTTTAGAGTCTCCAAAGATGGAAATGTTATTTAGTCCAATACAAGAAGCACAGTAAAGAGAGCCCCATAAGGCCAGTAGCTCGACCCTAGTGTTCGAGCCCATTCCTCTGAACCAAGAGAATCTGAAGTGGTGATTAGGATCTAGAAATATAATCATTTTGTAGCCACAAGAGCCAAAGGAACAGGCTCCATCAAAGAAGCCAACGGGAAAGGAAGACCAAAGATCCAAGGAAGAGCAGCAAGGGCGAGGAGAGGGCAGGCATGGCGCAGGTGAAAATTCTTTGAAAAAGGCCACAATTGAAGAGTTGGTTCTACAAATAGAGGGTTGGGAGGAGTCAAATATTAGAGCATTATAGGCTCTCCAGATACCCCATGGGAGGAAAAAGGGAAGGGTCCTGAGGGATGTGTGCAGGGAAAACCAATGTTGGAGGCAACCAGGGATGTGATCCTAGAAAGGGATAGTAGGGGAATCAAGGAGATAGAGCACTTCTAGCCACACTGCTATGGAGAAAGGAAAATGAAGGAAAAGGTGTGAGGCATCCTCACCAAAATCCTTGCAAAGGCGGAATTGTCGTAGAACCTGGAACCCCTTTTTGGACATATTTTCCCAAGTGAAAATTCGATTGTGGGCCACCAACCATAAGAAACATTTGATTTTTAGAGGCACTTGCCAACACCAAGATATGGGGAGCCATGGAAAGATTAGCACTGAATCTGATTGAGGGGAGATGATTTGATAGGCTTGTTTAACATTTATTTTCCCATTGAGGAAGCCTCCCTTCCAAGTAAGTTTGTCCTCCACTTGTGAAAGAAAGATCCCTAACAGTTGTAGATTATGAATCTATGTAGAATATTTTGAAGCCAAATGTGCTGGGATATTCAGAGAGTGTGCATCTAGCGAAAGGGTAGTGAAGAAACCTGCTTCCAAAATGACTGCAATGTCTTTGAGGACCTGAATATTCACACCATGAAGAAAGGAAATCAGAGGAAAAGAGAGGGAGTGAGGACCATCCATACCAGATAGGATATCAAGGCCAATTTTAGCAGTAGCTCCGTTGCCAATGTTCCAAGATAAATTAGCTAGGAACCAATGCTTTGAAATGAGAAAACTTCTCCAAGTTTGTGAGATCTTCGCCGGCACAGGAGCTCCATCTTGAATCCATCCTGCCAGGTCCTTATTAAGGAGGTATTTTGATTTGATAATCCTACCCCAGAGACCTTCGCCATTTACAACCCTACCAAGATTCTTCAGAAGAAGAGATAAATTGAAAAATTCCATGTTTTTATGCCCCAACCACCAAGCTCAACCAGTCTAGACAACAAATCCATCTTGGCAAGATGAAATTTCCTTCGAACTCCATGAGATCCAACCCAAAGGAATCGAGAAAAAATGCTATTGATCTTGTGAATGACTCCCATAGGGATTTTATATATGTGCATCCAATATACTAATGTGCTCTGTAAAACAGATTGTATGAGGATGAACCTTCCACCCAAAGAGAGCCATTTGTGAGACCAAGAGAAGAGGCACCGTTCTCACTTATCAATCAGCCATGACTAGTTGTTGTTCCTGTATCTTGTGGGTTTTGGGTCGAAGCCCATGTATGTGAAACCCTCTTCCAAGGGGATGGAATGGACTCCAAATATCGCTGCAATTTCCAGCAATCTTTCCCCTTTGTGGTCTAGCGATAGCAAGGCAAACTTATCTTTATTCATGAACAATCTTGATACCTGGCCAAATTTATTGAGGATGTCATGTAACACCATCCATTCATTGATGTTTGATTTTCCTATGGCCAAGAAGTCATCTGCAAACATTAAATGAGAAATTGTAATGTTTGTAGAGATGCAGTCATCTGCAAACATTAAAGAGCTCTTTCAATTAAAGGTGGTTGACTCGAGAGAGGGTTTCTTTAGAGGGAAGAATCCTTTCCTTTATAAAGAAAACTAATTTGTAAATAAGAGGTTTCCTTTTGGTACAAGAAATTGAGAATCCTGGGGAAGAAAGTATGTCACTTAAAGAAAAATGAAGGGACTATCCTTAGGGCTTAGGGTTCAATTATAGACCTACGAGACTTGGGATCTGTTCTTGGAGTTTTGGGAACAAAGGCTAGAAGACTTCAATCTTAAATTTTTATGAGTTTGGGAGTCGAAGAGGTTGATCCTAGATGGGCTAGTAAGAATTGGTTGGTTTGGTAGAGGGAATGAAAGACTTGGGTGGAACCATGGAGTGACATCATCCGAGGATTGGCATCAATCGAGAAAACTAGGTATGTGCAGGTGTTTAGATTTATAGTTTTATACAAGAATATGTTGTTATAAATGAAAATATAATGATAAGTTATACAAACAAGGATATCCACAACTACTTTAACCACAAGGAATCCCTCCAAAATATTGCATGTGGGGAAATATTTGCTCTCCAAACAATCCCCCTAAAATTAATATGTTTTGTTGGACTTTATTTCATCAAAACATATTAAGTGTTGAAAACCTAAAAAACAAGGGAACAATTGGTCTTTCTTAGTACCCTATTTTTTCTTCTGAGGAAGAGCCTATATCTCATTTATTCTTGGAATGTCCCTTCATTCATTCAATATGGAAAAATGATTTGCATCCTTTGGAGGATTAATTGATTTGGATATCCATCATAAGTGAGAAGTTCACCTCTTTGGAAATTAATTATTTAGGATAAATGTAGGGTAAACTTTTCTCCAAGAATCTTTGGGTTGTTTTACCTAAATATTTTTTCTAGAAATTTTGGGTAGGTAAAAATAAAAGCATCTATCAAGATTATAAATTCTCTACCAAAAGTGTAGATATCAATCCCATATCCTTTCTTAATGAATTTTAGTCTCATAAGTCTCAATGACACCTTTATTCTAATTCATTGGATCGCAAGAGTCTAGATAGTGTGAAGGAATTGTTCTTCACATTTCCCTTCCTTCATCTTCCTTCAATATTCCCTCTTAGAAATTGTGGAAATTTTTTCTATCAAAATATTAATTTTCAAACTAGATTAACACACAATATTCATATATCCTTTGTTTTAAGGGAGCTTCTAAAAATAATCCAAGGGTTACAAGAGACTGCGGTGTGATTGTTTCCTTAGGAAACAAAGAATTTGACTATGCTTGGGGTCTATACTTGTTGTCTAATAATATAGTAGAAGCATGTGCTCTCCTACAGGGACTTTCCTTAGCAAAGAGAAAACATATAATGTCCTTATCTGTGTTGGGAGACTCCCATTTCCTCATTCAATATATTTTTTCTAAGTAACTTCCATGGGATAATAAACTATGCCATGTGATCAAGATTAGGATTATTTATCCTATTCAAAATTATTTCATATTCTTTGGTCTAATAATCAAGAAACATATTCCATCGCTAAGAAAATAACCTTTTTAACACATGAAATAGTTATTAATTGACAATACACTTTTTCCCCATACTTATCCTTCACTTATGATATTTTTTGTTTCAAACATATTAGATAATAATTGGTTTACATGGCACATGCCAATGTCCCTTGAAAAAAACAACTTGCTTGTTGAAATGAAATATGGAGTAATGCCTAATGCCTAGGATTATTTGAACCTCTCTTTCAAACTTTGAATTTTATGGAACATAAAGGTTTTTGTTTTTTTTTACGTACTTGAAAATGTTCACGTTCCAAAATTTTAGTTTAATGGTCAATTATAGTTGAGAGAAAAAAAAATACCTCTTCTTCAGTAGAAGTTATTATCTTTGTCTTACAATAGTTATCCAACAATTTAAATAATTATATCCAATAAAATTATTATAACTATTTAATTCTTCTAAATATATTTTATAATATAATTAACAAAATAAAATATCATTGAAATCAATACATTAAAATAACATTTTTCTTTATCTTGATTTATAAAAAAGAGAAATTGTGATTGGGTGGGTTGTTAATGTACTCCTAGGTGTTAAGTCCCCTATTCAATTCCTTGCCCTGTTTGTAACGTCTCGTCCCACATTTACCCACTTTGAGAATATCTCCAGGGTAAACATGATATGAGTGTCACTATGATATGATCCGAACTCCAAGTTCCAATTATGGAAGTGGGGCTAACAAATTGACAACAAACTAACATCCTACAATGTTTACAGACCATGCAGGAGCCTGCAAATGACCCCAAGTGATCAATCCCTAAGCTAAAACTCCTTTTCACTAGGCTTATCCTAGAACTATTCCCATAAGGCTACATGCATGTGGTTACGAGGTTCCAACCACGCCCTTAAGCCTATCTACATATGATTATGACTCAAATTTCTCAGGTAAGTGCATGCAATCACAAGATATATGCTACCTTTTCATGAAAGCCTCCATAACACTTCATACAACTTTCTAGAATCATGTTTACAATGATAATAATGTCAAAAATTCAAACTTGAACAAGATCTTGACCAGGACATGCCTAGTACACAATAGACATTTTGGAAAACATACAATAAACATGAAAGCTACAGGTCATGAATGTGTATCTGATAATAAACTTCTTAATTTCATTTGAGAATTACCAAAAAGGATTTGATCCCTCTCTAAATAGCTATAACAACACATTAATCAATGCATTCATCAACCATATAGTAACTTAACAAATCATGAACAAGAGACATAGTTAGAGAACATCATATATCTAGGTATATAACCAGCATATAACCATAATAGAGACCATAAAAAATCAACCATAATGTCAATATGATAATCAATACAAGTGCTCGTAGACCACAATTGGAAAATAACTCTTATTAACATATGAAAATTCCAACCAAGTCAGGGACATCCATGTACTAGCCAACCAATCATAGATTCTGTTGAATCAAATATCTCTTTCACCCAATCACCCCTGCGCCATATTCCAAGCATGAATGTTGGATCATAAGGGATAAACCAAAATAAAACCAACTAGGGATTCGAAAGGCCAAACCACCTCAACATTCAAGCACATTGAGCTCACCTATATGGTCCATAAATCACTAACATCAACCAGAATAGTTTCTACCCAAGTTGTCTAGGGTTCCAAGAACAAGTAACACAACCCACAACCTCTTGGGAATCTAAGTTGTTCCAAGGCTCCAAAGCATTTGTCCCAACACAAAGACTCCAGGGAAATCTAAGCTATTTCAAGGCTCCATAGCATTTTTTCCAACCCACAACCATAGGGAACTTGAGAACCAATCAGAAAATCCAAGAATGGGGAACCCACTACACCATGGATATCCAGGAAATTACAAGGCAAGGTTGAAACCACTGTCGATTAAGGAAAATATCCATGCCAATGAAAACACATAACCAAGGAACCACATGCATATACCATTCATTGAAAAACTAGCATGCTAAATATAACATGAATACTACTACCTACAATCCACAACTCTTTTTTGTCCTTAATTTCCACTATCCAAGCTTCCTCTTGCACACCCTTTCTTTCCTTTCTTGCTTTTCCAAGTGCTTGTTCTTTGTCCTTTGTTGGTCCTGATCAAAACATGAGCCAAAATTGTCAACTGTTTCTTAGGTGATTTTTTATCTTTGATGTCTCCCTTTATTTCATTTCCTTCATTTTTCCTCTAATTTCCCTTGCATGCAAATTTGTGTCTCTTCACTTTCCTTTTCTCCTATTTTACTTTATTTTCATAATTAAATGTCAATTATTGTCCATTTTCCTTTGTCAATTCATTTTCCAATTTTCATAGCCATTATTAATATACAAGTGATGCCAATTGTAATTTTTTTCTCACCATTCAGCTTGGAATACATGTCCCATTACGTTGGTATTATTTTATTTACATGGAAAATTAACCAAAGGCTATTACAAACCCCCCCGCCCCTTGGGGGAAAACCGTCCTCGACGTTCAATGATTCTTATAACCAAAAATACATACTACTTATGGAGCTTTATATACACATCTTGATGCAATGTTTACAATGACAAACTACTAAAAACATGATCACCATACTTCTTATGGAGCTTTATAAACCAGACTCGATGTATTATCTACAATGAAAAACACATATTGATGCACATTTTCTTCAACCAAGAAATAACCATATTGTCTATGGATCTTTATAAAACAACTTGATACAATATTTAAAATAATATACACATATATACATATTCACATTTTCTCTAACCAATAAATAAAAGGATATGATGCTCACGTCAATGACAAGGGAATCTAGAGGCTCACACCTCCAGCCTCAAAGTAATACCATGATTCACCTCCTTCCTCGGAAGTACAGAATCAAATGTAAGAATCAAGTCTGCACACAATGTCCAATGCTACAATCTTTGCATTACTTATCCTCTCGATGAATAGTTCTTGTTCATTGTCCCAGGGTTCACTCCCAATGTGCTTTTAATTCCATCTAGCAATGTTAATGACCAAACAAAAATTATTCCTTGAATTTCCCTTCTATTCTTCCTAGTTCCTCGAAAAATTTATTCACCCCTTTCATGCAGTCACACACCTTCCGATTTCCACTGGCGTCCTATTATCAGGTGATCCATCCCTTGGAATGGTTTCCTCACATCGAAAGGTCCCAAAACGCAGGCATTGCCCTACCTCAAAACCATCATTTTGGTCATAGCATGCTCATGGAAATTAATGGACACTATTGGGTACCAGTGTCCCACAATTGCCTTGCTTTTGAATTCATTACCAACACACTATTGCATATTCCAAGTCCTTTTTTTTATTTCTACTAACACTCTTGCATCCAGTCCCAACAACCCAAACCAACCATTTTTCATGCTTTCCTGTACGAAGCACCTAATTTCCATTAGACTCAAAGAATTGAAATAAATTCAAATCATACCTCATTGACAGCTTGTTAATAGGGTACACTTCCAATTTTGTTTACTTCCTATCATAGCTAGTCAAATTAGCTCCTTAATCAAATCATCATGTATAAAAATATTACATCCAGTTAGCTCAAAACTCAACTATCATAAATCAGAATCATAGTCTATGTGCATAATTAAAAACTAAAATAAGATACCAATACTTCTCTTTAAATGGTTCTTTTCTTATATCTTAGTTATTTGTCCTTTCCATACACACATTGAATCGATTTTGAAACCCAACAAGAATATAATGCCTTCCCTTCTCTTCAACCATGTACACACATTGGATCGATTTCCAATCCCGATAAGAACCAAGTGCTTTATCTTCTCTTTAGTATCAACAACAAGGGAATCTAGAGACTATATCACCTCCACCCTTAATATCAGTAATTCAATATTGGTCTCATCCCAAGCTATCCAGGGCTCCTAGGACAATTATCTCACCCACAAACTCCAGGGAACCCAAGTTGTTACAGGGCATCAACCCACAACCTCAAGGGAACCGAAGCTATTACAAGGCTTTAACCCATAGCCTCTAGCTATCCATAGAACCAATCCCTAACAAGTAAACATACACACAGTATGCATCACAACACATACACCAGCACATGGTGTATAATACAACACATACACCTACACACTATGTATAACATAACACATATACATACACATAGTATAACACAATAAATACAAATTTCATGAGACAATGACTACATAACACACATGACATAGTACAACATGTACATCACAACACGTACAACATGTACACAACATAACATGCACAACATGTACACAAAAGCATTGTTGCATATTTAGAGACCACACTATTGCTACCATGAATTCTTGCCACTAGTGTCTTTCTCACACCTTACTGTGCGCATATGCAACCCAAGTCCTGAGTATGTGGCTCTTTCCACTACCCATGCTTGTCCCAACATTCCACAAATCACATTTCTTTCATTCCACTAATATATCCTTTAAGATTGCATGTCCATAACATAAACATACGCATAGTTATAAACACATAATATCAAAACCATACCCACATGATACTAACCTCATAGACTTGTCAAGGATACTCTACCCACATGATTCCTCATAGAACCAATAATATTTTCATGTCATTCACCTACATAAAGAAATCATTATTCCATAATAATGATTGTTGACAACCCTATCATACAGACATACACACGCACACACACACACATTAATGTAATCATGATCAAAACATAATTACTAATGTTCATAAGGTCTTAAAACTTCCTTTATCTATGCAGTGCATTCACAACATTGAGAATAACAATTCCCAACATAGCCAAGGCATTTGATGCCTCAAATCCATTTACTTTACCTTTCATGTTATCTTTCTCATGATTGTCTTGCCACTGTCAATTTGTCCCAATAGACCTAACCAATTCCCAAGACCCTCAAAACATGAAAGGGAAGAGAAAAAGGAAAGATAAATAAAACAATGAAACCCAAACAAAAATAAAACACCATAGAAAAAGTGGCATGGCCATGTACTAGTCACAAACAAAATAGTGAATCAAGCACAAACAAGTCACAAAACACCGAAAGTACAAAACTAGAAATAGACACCATGACTCAACCCCCATGGTTCCCAGTTCTTCCAAAGGATAACTCAACCTGAGCATTCTTCACGATCTATGGTAGTTTACTTTTCCATGCAATTCCATGCATCATACTACCATAAACACACAACTGTCAATGCATAAAAAATATAACAATATATCAGTTACCTTACCTTGTTGTACCCAACACGTCGTCCTGCAATTGAAAACTTGCACATATCATCTCTCAAGGGACTCCAATTTCCTTGACAATTCTAGCCATACTTGGAAACCAACTATTATACGTGTGTCTGATCAATCATCATCCATGTAGCTTCCTTGACCCCAAAGTGCTTCCACACACTTTAAATTGCTCTATTACTTGGTCCTAGAGTATAATTCTCCTTTTGTTGTGAGATGCGTTGAGGTTCTATCTAGAACTCTCCCCCTGGTTCCATTTCCACCTCAATGATGGATACCTAGTGACCTACCTACCTATTATCAATTGTTGGATAGATCTAGGGAGTGCTCTGACCTACGTCCCCAATTGTCTACGCCTCTTGTGCACTATAGATATGATGTGTGTGGCCATCCCATTGCGCTGCACTGATACAATGGGAAATCCTTCCTACATTGATCTCCATCATAGGTTCAACAACACAATGGTTCTCTTCCATTTCCTTTACAATGTTGCTCCACATGTTGAGACATGTGTCCTCTCTCAGTTGCATTGAACTTCATATATTGAGCCACATCTTCCTTTAGTCTTCTAATTACCCTTCAAACTACACTTAAACTCAGGCTTGCGCCTTAACTGCTCATAACAATGCTTCATCTTTCTGATGGATTCCACCAACGAATAAGGCTCATCAAGCTCAATATGATCTTTTAATGCTACCAGGAACCCACTAATGAACCTTGAGTAAATTTTTTATCATCCTTAAGATAAGGCACATACCATAACAACTCTAGAATTAAGCTTTTCCCTTGAGACTAAATATCACTAACTTGGCTTTCATGTTCTTTGAATAATCATTCAATCCGAAGACCTTCTTCATCCCAAGTAGTCATGATACTTCATTTTCTAACTTCTTCATATCCGCATCAAAAGTAGGAGGCTTGAATTTGTTAAACTCCTCCGACAAATACTTCTTCTCACTTCTCTTATAAGGATCCTAGTGGTAATAATGATGATGTATCTCACAACTAGAATTAGAATAAAATGCATGAGTGTTAGCCGACTTGTCAGGTGTGTCCAAAGATCTACCACCTCTAATAGTGTCATCCTTGTCCAACCTATAACCTGATCGATGCCTGCTACCATATGCCCCATTAGTCGTTTCCTCCTATCCATGATTGATCCTCAGTTGTCCCTACTTCTGAAAATATGTAAGGCTCTGAAGGATGACTGCATTAACCTATGCTTGGTTTTATTGATCTTTGACAAGCCTTTCGTATGCCTCAATCAACCTTCTATTATCTTCCTTACAACTTCTAATTTCATCCTTCAAATTTCTCAGTGTATATGCTATGTTAGGAGAGTACTCTTCTCCTTGCTACTCAACTAACCTGTACCATTCCATTTAAATAATGCCAGTCCTATAAAGCGAGTCATGTGAGCTATAGTCCACCATTATTTTCTCCATCTCTAATGTTCTATCTCCTGCAAAAATGTCATGTTAGATAAATAAAAATATAGATATAATCAAAATCATACCTCAATGAAATTCATGGGAGGCTATCACATCTTCACAAATCAAATTAGATTACTACTATATCTATATCTATATCTATATCTATATCTATATATATATATATATATATAATGATGTCGCCATATCAACATCTCAACATCATGCATGTTGATACAAAACTACAATACAAACTTCACAATGCATATCTGACCTACTATGCATGCATAATCATAACCATCATAATGCATGAACAAAAAACACATTCACAACTAACATGCATGCATAACAATATACATTTTCCCATCGAGTCCAAGTGTTTGAATCAAGAAGCTCTGATACCACCTTGTAACGCCTCCTCCCACATTTACCCACTTTGATAAGTTATCCAGGGTAACAATGAGCCAAATGTCACTATGATATGTCCCAAACTCCAAGTTCCAATTTTGGAAGTGGAGTCTATAAGCCAACAACAAATTGACATCCTAAAGGGACTATATACCACTCAGGAACCTGCGAACCACGCCAGGTGATCAATCCCTGAGCTGTAACTCTTTTTCAATATGATTATCCTCTAATCACATGCATAGGACTACATGCATGTGGTTACGAGGATTTAATCGCACCCATAATCCTTGTATACATGCGGTTATGACCCAAATTTCCTAGTTAAGTGCATGTGGCTGCAAGATCTATGTCACTCTTTTAGGCAAGCCTCCAGATCACTACCCAAAACTACCTGCAACTTCCCATAATCATGATTAAGATAAATAAAATGCCAAACATTCAAACTTGAACAAGATCTTGACCAAGACATGCCTAGTACACAACAAGAATTTCATTAAACATATGGTAAACATGAAAGCTGCAGGTCATGAATGCATATCTAATCATAAAATTCTAAATTTCATCTAAAAATCATAAAAAGGATGCAAACCCTCCATAACTAGCTACAACAACACTTGTTAGTCCATGCATTAATCAACCATTCAGTAATTTAACAAATCATGAACAAGAGCCATAGCTAGCGCACATCATATAATCGGGTATATAAACAACATATAACCAGAATAGATACCATAAAAAATAATCCATAATGTCAGCATGATAACCAATACAAATGCTCATAGATCACAATAGGAAAACAATTCTTATCATCATACGAAAATCCCAACCAAGTCAAGGACTTCCATGTACCACCTGACCATAGATTTGGCTAAACCAAAATTTTCTTTTAGCTAATCACTCCCGCACCATATTCTAAGAATGAATGTGGGATCGTGTGATTTAAACCAAAATAAAATGAACCAAAGCTTCCAAAGCCCATGCCACCTCAACCCTCAAGCATAGTGATCTCACCTATATGGTCCAAAAATCATGAACAATAACCAGGTTGGTCTCTACACAAGTTGTCTAGGGCTCCCGAAACTAGTAACTCAACCCACAATCTCTAGGGAACCTGTGTTGTTCCAGGGCTCTAGAGTGTTTGTCCCAACCCCAAGGCTCCAAGGACTAGTAACTTGACCCACATACTCCATGGAAACTTGAGTTGTTTGAGGACTCTAGAGTGTTTGTTCTAACCCACTACCCTAGGAAACCTAAAAACTAATTAGAAAATCCAAGAATGGGGAACCCACTACACCATGGCTATATAGGAAATGGAAAAGCAAGGTTGAAACCACTGTCAATCCAGGAAAATATTCATTCCAATGTCAACACATAACCAAGGAACCACATGGTTATACCATTCATCTAAAAACTAACATGCTAAATCTCACATGCATAATATTCCCTGCAATTCATAGCTAATTTTTGTCCTTAATTGTCATTGGCCAAGCTTCCTCGTGTGCACCCTTGCTTTCCTTACTTATTTTTATAAGTTCTTTTTCTCTCTCCTTTGTAGGTCCTAATCAAAACATGAGCCAAAATTGTCAATTCTTTCTCGGATACCTTTTATCATTGATTTCTGATTTTCTTTAATTTTCCTCCATTTTTCCTCTAATTTCTCTTGCATACAAATTTGTGTCTCTTCACCTTTCTTTTCTCATATTTTCATTTATTTCCATTATTAAATGCCAATTATTTCCTCTTTCCCTTTTCCAATGCCTCTGACAATTTCTGTCAATTTCCATAACCATTATTAATACACAAGTGCTGCCCACTATAATGTTTTTCCCACCATTCAGCTTGGAATATGTGTCCGATGACCTTGGTCATATTTTATTTACATGGAAAATCAACGAGGGGTTGTTACACTATTAGAGTGGTATTCTTGGACATGACCATGAAGTACCCTCACCGTTGCAGAATTTACAAAAGAAATATATGTTAATTATATTGCTAATTTGCCTTATCTTGGGTTGTTTGGTAGAATGGTTGTTGTTAACTTCATCATATTTTAACTATATCATTAACTTCATCTACACAATATAATTATCAACTTAATAGAAATGAAAAATTTATTAAATAAAAATATATTTTTTAGATAGAAGTCTTTCGGATTAATCACATAGTTAGGATTTGGTTGACATTTCGAACTAGCTAACGTGGTCCATCCTCAGGACAAGGTGAGGAATCAATCAATGAGAAGGTATAAATATCATGGATCAATCATTGCCGAGAGAAAAACTAGGCATTGGTAAATTAGTTAAAATTTATTAAAAAAATGGGAAACGGAGATATGTGTTAGAATATTAATTAATTAGTTAAATACTATATGTTATGCAATAAATAGATATAAAATATACATTACCTTAACAAAAAGACTTCTATCTAGGTTATGGATCACAAAAGTTATTACCTTAAAAAATATATATATATCTTTTATTTAAAAATAGAATATTTACAAAAAATTATAAGAATAACAATTTACAAGAGTTTCAAATTTGTAAATTTAAATTTTTTAATATTAATTTAAATAATTACATTATAATTTTAATAAGTTAAATTAACAGTTTATGGGCAATTGAACCTTGGATCTCTTGATTTTCATGATTTCAATTCGCTTTAATCACTAGTTGAGCATCCCCTGCCACAAGTTTATTGCAATCTACTATTGTTAATTATAAAAAAAATTAATATATGAGCTAAACATATATAAATTTAAACCTAAATATCTACCCCATTTATCATTGTGATTCTTAACATATAAATAAGCTCTTTTACAATATCATGATTTACCAATACCATAATACCATATGTTTAAATAACCATAACTCATTTCATAATAATATAACTAAAACATTTCCTCTAAATACTATATACTTAATAATTACTAAAAATTAAATTTAAATTCTAAAATTTAAATTCCAAAATAAACATACCTATTAACATAAATATTTTATAAATAGTTTTAAAAAATATTCTCTATTATAAATTAAATACTTTAAAATTCTCAAATATCAATAATATATAACATAATTATTTTTAATTTTACAAATATATTTATTTTTCAATATTTCTTTTCTTATTAAGAGAAATTGGATTACAATGAAATTTTAATGAAGAATGTGAATGCCATGACTCTCTCTTGATATACGACAATGAAGTTCGAAAGGTATATTTTAATTATTCATTAACTAATAATTGTTTTTAAAAAATTCCCCATAGGTAATTGTCATTCTAAAATGTCTTATATATGTTTTAATTTTTTTAATTTTTAATTTTTTTTAATTTATTTTATTTTAAAATTAAAATTATAAGATTTTAATTTCTAATTTATTTATATATTTAAATAATTCAAATTAAATAAATTCAATATAAATAATAAAAAATAAATCACAAGACATTGAATTTGTTTTTTATTATTTCATTTTTCTTTTTATAAATTTATCCAAATATCAAGTATTGCAATCTGTTATACATGCATTTAATTTCCATCTAACATATTTTTAAGTAAATCTAAACCAAAAAAAAATACAGGAAAAATTTAATATAAATAAACTATGATCTTTGTTGATTGTTATCTAATATTACATTTAATTTTTTGAAATTATTAGAAAATTAAATATTAAGAAGTCTTTTTCATAGAAATCATATAAGAGGAAATTTTGTCTACTAGTTTTCCAAACCCGCTAGTATGTTTCATCATTAAAAACAAGATGAAGATGCAGGCTAATATGTTTCATCATTAGGAGCAGATGAAAATGCAAATCATAGCATAGGGTTAAATATTAAATAAAAAAACCATGTCAAGACCAAAAAAATCGTATAACAACTAATTTATAAAAATTAATATTTTAATAATTAATATTAAAATTAAGGCCGTTAATATGTTTTAAGTTATGGGTAATACCTATCGTTCTCATACTTCGAATAGAGAATGATAGCAAAAGGTTCCCGAAAATGGCTTAACAAGTATTTTAACACGGAATCCATCAAATGATAGCTTCACATAAAATAAAGCATTGCGTTACTACTATGTGCATTCACATTTTCAATGGGAGATCAGATTTTGTTGCCCTATTGCAAAGCAGAGTTTTATCCTGGGTTCATAGGTGGCCGATTTTCTCCGTTAGTACTTTGCAGAGCTCAATTTAAATGCTGATCCCAAACATCCTTAATAGAGATACCGGTCCAAAACCTCCTCGTCAAGCTTATTTTCCTCTGTGAAAGTGAATGTAACATTTCTAAGCATATGTTATAAATAAACATGGAAGGCCAGGTGAAGCTAGTTTCATCTTCCCCACCTGCTAAAACAATTACTGACACATGCTTAGGTTTAAGAAATAGGTGGCCCGCCGAAAGGACAAGCTAAATAGATGCACGATGAGTGAATTACCAAAGTCAGGACTTCCGGTTCCAGAAAAGTTGCATTTTCAAAAGGCCATGGCTCCAACTTCACCATCCATAGTGGTTACCGCCATAACAGTTATCCAGGCAACTTCGATCTTTTTTTCCTAAAATCTGCACCAAATTCTCAGTTAGTTTTTTTTTTAGTTAATTTCAAAACCTTATAAAAAGCAATTAGAAACCTGAACAAAAGTCGACAATCTCACCCTAAGAAATCAGTCGACGATCAGAATAAAAGCTACGAGAAATTGACAAACGCAAAAGGCTTTTACCCCGCAACCCACGTGACAAGATTGCAAGCCAGTGTCTGAAAAGGTTTCTTATAGAAAGACTAAGAAGGGCATCTTAAACGTTAGGGGCAGCTTCTGTACGGGATGTTCCACAATCGGTGGGATTTTTTCCCACCATTCCCCTGAATGCAGGCAGGTCAAATATTTCAGTCCCTTCAGGACATAAAATTGAAATCAAACACACTTGAATACCGTTAATGGAGAGACATACAAAGAGAAACGGAATCGTGTCACCATACCTACATGAATGGGAATCTAGGCAACGTGCCTGGCCAAGCGATAAGCGTTTCAACCGTCAAACTATATAACTATTCTCCCTCGACAGATGGAGATTTGGATTATACATCAAGGTCCAACCTGACCACCTTGTGCAGAATTGGTGCACTGGGTGCCTGACAACTGGAAATACAGGTATTAACAATTCCTCTTTCAAAACTTTTGTTTTTAACATTAACAGGGAGATATCCATATGCACACGAACTAAGCTAGCATGTTGTTATCTAAACTTATTTGATTACAAATTTGATGAATATCTCAGAATCCCATTGAAATAGGAGAAGTGAGCTCACTTGAATATTCTTAAATGCTCAATTGAGATGAGGATGGATGCCCGTTACTGCTATGACATTTAGCTATGACTCCGAGTTCGAAATTTTCCAGTGCGTGCTTGTAGCATTATATTGGACTTTGATGTACGCCTTGGCTATAAGAATGTGTCCTTGTAATAGTGCGCACATATAGCGTTATATTGTCCTTGCTGTCAGCTTTTCTCATAAAGTTTCTCCCTGAAGTCGAAACGGTGCAGTATAAAAATATCATGGTTGCTCTGCTATTTAATATGCTCGGTAGGCAACTGAATCTATCTGGAATGGAGGCGTTTATTAATCAAATTGTTTTTGCACACTCTTAATTTGCAGGGAGGTTTGTTTGGATGGTCGTATGCCTGACCTTGTTGACTGCTATAGCCTCGGCCAAGTTACACACTCAGATATTTCGATTCTCAGTGTATAGCTTGGTCGAGGCTATATCAATCGAAAAGATCGGGCATACTACCATCCAAACAAACCTCGCTGCATACACATGTTCATTAAGCGCCTCCATTCCACACAGATTCTGTTACAGACCGGGTTATTCAATGCAAAAGCAGCCATTAATCCTGCTAGTTTTATACTGCACTGCTTCGACTTCAGATTCAAACACCACAAAGCATGTACCAGTGCCAACTGATTAGGTGAAAAGGAAGGAAACAAAATAGACATGGATTAGAGGAGTGCACAGATCAAATATTTATTTAGCTAAATTACCAGTTCACAGAATTTTAATGATTAGTCTACATTGAAGTTGTTGAAGTGATTATAAAATGCTGAAGTTGTTGAAATTTGGTGCCGAGTTAGATAAATATCAAAATACAGGTGCAGTGGAAGTGAAGCTTTGTGAAAAAGGCGAGAGCGGAGCAGTTGAACGTTAACCAAATAGATTAAAGTAGCGTAACAACTTTTTGAAAAGTCTTTTGATGTCCCTACCATCAATAAAATTATTCGGCACTCTTTGCTTCTTTTGGGTCAACACGACATGGATTCTTCCTTTTTCATGAGAATCATTCAATGGCGAGCCATTTCTACCGATCAATTTTATGTTTGGCAAAACAGGACATATAGAAGACAAGCAACAGTGAAACCACGTACAAATGTTTGCATGCGTTGAAATGAATGCTAAATTTTTGACGAATATGAAAAAAACGTCGGCAATTGATCGCAACCATTTGCCTTTACGTTAAAATGTAGACGTTGGTGAGGCGACTGATGTTTCCCTCCGTCGGTGAGTCGACTGTTGTTTCTCTCTATACCAATTTCCGTCATGTTTCTAATTTTTCAATTTTTTTGGGTAGAGAATATCTCGCTTGCATTAACGCTTTTGGCTTCCATATCGGTGGGAATGGGAGATAGATGCGTTTTGTGATCTCAGGTTTAAACCATAGTTACCAAGTTCGGCCGTGCTGGAAAAAAATTCGCAAAATCGCCGATTCCGTTCGGTACGGTGAACAATTTGCCTAATTCGGTACGCTCTCCACCGCCGAGCTTTGTCCTTTTGTTCACTTTCTCGCAGCACCGTGTACATTTCATATGGAAAAAATATATTTTTCTTTCCCAATTCTTTGCATTGTTAGGGGTGTACAGCACATTGAGAATGCATTAGGAATGACATGTCAGTCAGTGGAAGATGCGCCACGGTAACGTGTTGTAAGGGGCTGCAATGGCATTGTCAAAAGCTATGATAAGTGCATTGGAAAATCAACCACGAGCAGGCCCGTAGGGTTTGGTGACACACCACGACAGAGTATTCCAGTACTCGATATCTTATGATCATTGTTGTATTGTAATGAATACCAAACGTTGGAAATATCTTCTGCCCCCACAAAGAAATGTGTATGCATAAATGGTGCACCAAATGCCACGCTGTATAGATTCTGTGCACATATGATATAAGCTATACCCGAGTATATAAGGCAGTGAAAGGTGGTTTCAATGGCATGTCATTTGCATCATTACCAACAATATGATAAAAAATCCACTAAAGAATGTGATAAAACCGGTATTGATCACACTGTGATATATTATATATCAAGCACACACAAGCGACCTTGCATGTGAGTCATTAGGCAAGTGGTGGGAATGCGTTGAAGACCATTATATTTTTTTTTTCTCGATAAATACTATTCTATTAAAAAGTGAAAAAGATATGTACAAAGTTCAGAGCCTCCAAGGAGGCCGAGGCCATTCCTCTAGCAAAGACTCAGGGATTTTACAGTGGGTCCTGTGCACTGGAGTTACAATGCAGACCTTGAGAAATTGATTACTGTCCCTGACTTTCTGACAAAAAATATCTAGACTATGATACGCACACCCTTCAGTAGTTTCAAAAATACATTGATGTCTATCAAGACTGACTTTATAACAGAAAAAGGAGTCTGAATTGTCTAAGACTGCTATAACCATCTGAAGCCTAAGACTAAAACAGACACGAGACTTAAACTGTAAAACCATAGACACAGAGTCAAAAAACATATCGAGCACCCGGAGGAGAATCAGTCTGCTTGACTTGGAGAGGCTTGCCTTTCCTCCTTCACCGGACTTGGAGAGGCTACCCAAGTGACATAACCTTCTTCGTCCAGCAGCGGTTCTCCAGCTGAATCCGTTACTAGGTGTAAATTTCCAGAAGGGAAATGAGCTGGTTCTCTGTCTTTGTCTTCTTCCATGGCCTGAGCGGGTTGCTGAGGAACATTCGAAGCAGGGGCTCCCTCGTTGATGCAGTCCGGGTGATAAACCAGCCCCGTCATATCTCCGAGCAGAATGCCTTCATCCTGAGAACTGGAGGAAGCCGGAGGGGTCGAGCTGGGATGGTGGGTTTCCTCCTCAGATATAAACACAGAAAAATTCACTGTAACACTCGGTCTAATGAGCCGACTCTGGAAAACAAAACTGGAAGACTGGTATGAGCTGTTTGGATTGGCTCTCTCCTGGTCAGACTGCGGAGAAGAGGGCTGAACCAAAGCAATTGGGGTTAAATGCTGGGGCTCTGAAGGCGAGGGGCTTACTCTGATTCCAGAACGACCCCCCCTTCGCGGAATACCTCGACTGCGAGGCATTGAAGGAGCGTCAGGGAAACTGAGAAAACGGCTGAGACAGAGTAGACCCGGCGGGACAGGGATGCTATGGAAGCCCGAGTTATTGCAGAGCCAAGCAACTGAGGCCACAGGAGGGACAGGATGAACTAACTGAGACCACATAATAATATAAAGAGCGAAGGCAAAACCCGCAGCGGGAAAATGAAGGCGCGTCATGCTGAAGAGCTCGAACCAGGACGAAAGGGCCATGCGCGCATTGAATTGCAGCGCAGTCCGAGACTGAGCTAACATTAACTCACTTACCATGAACCTTAAAATGGCGTCGATCATGCGTGCCGGATGATCGCTCTCCTGCCTGCTGTCAAGCCAGATGGCTGGACGGAAGGCCATATCATTAATTGCCAAGGTTAACACCCGCATCCGGGTGCTTATTCTTCCCCTGAGAATTGTCCTGAGTGACAATTTCCTGTATCTTGGCAATTTGTTCCCTGGAGTCTAAGTTGTCTATAGTACCCTCATAGTACCCGTCCATAGCATCCACTCCGATATTGGCAAGTAGATCAGCAAGCTTATTTCCTTCCCTTCTGGTATGTTTGAATACAATTGCTTGGTGCTGGGAGAGCCAGTGATTTATTAGCTCAAGCCTCTGGGCCATCCTCCAGCTGTTGCTTACCTTGTGAATGGATGAACCATGCTGAAGCTTTGTGATCATTCTGATTAGTATTTGCGAATCGCCTTCTATGATGAGAGGAAAATATTCCTTTTCATGAGCTAGTTTGAGACCTCGCCATAAACCTTCCAGTTCTGCAGAGTTGTTGGTGTCCCATCCTATCGATCCCATGAAGATACATTGAGGGTTACCCATATGATCCCTGAAGGCTCCCCCGTATCCGGCTTTCCCAGGATTTCCTTTGGAAGCTCCGTCAAAGTTGAGCTTGTGGTTGAAGACCATTATATTACATAACCCACTACGTATTTTTAGGGCCTAGGGTTATGAAGTCTTGTTAGTCCCTGCCTGGGACTATATGCGATCGATCGATCGCTGACCGTAGGTTGACTGTGGTATTTTTTCATTATATTAGGATTTTAACCTAAGTCGAACGAAAGTTTTGGGGTGGAAAATTATTGGAGTCTTATTACAGGTTTCACATTGTTCGATGCAAAGGACGGCAAGTTGGGTTGTCGTAAGGGGTGATCGGCACGAATGCAAATGGTTGTCATTGAATGCGTCTGTCACGGGTTTGGGCATTTGTCCTTAGCCATGTGATACTCACCTGTCGTTCATACACACCATCAATGCTGGCGATCGATTCTAATTTGCTCAGAGAGTTGCGTTTTTGTTACTCGAACGCTAGCTTAGCACTCTTAAAGGGTCGCATTCTATACTCTTGGCTCAATTTGGTTCAGCTGGCACCGTCTAAAGCAGAGCCTATCCTGGTAACCACGGAAAATGAAACCCTACATTCCACACCTGTAATGTTTGGTGCTACCACCTCTACCGTGTGCAAACTAGCTATCCAGGTATGAGAACTTTGTTCGCAGGTTTTCTTATTTATTTAACATCATGAGGAGAAATTTTGTTTCCATGTCATGTCTCTTGTTCTTGCGTTCTATCTCTTCCTGATAACAGTAATTCCCCACTCTGGGGTTCATTTTATGGCTATAACTTTGTTTTTATGGAACCGTCGTGGAGAGGGGTCATATTCCTAAGCGACGGTTTGGCGTTTGTGATCTTTCCCTCATCAGGCCTTCACTGGTCGATCCTCTTTGACTGTTATAATACAATTGTTACTAAACTTTTTTTTCCCAAAGCTAACTTTCAACGTTAATTCCTTTTTTCCTCAAATTATTTGCTACATGTCATGAAACCCAGGATTTCCCGAGTCACGGGTTGTTGAAAGAGGTTATGGTCACGATTTTTTTTCTTGGCGAGCTATCTTAGGTAACCGGACTAGCTACGTTGCTACACAATTTCATGTTAACCTAAGACTCCAACAGTCAAGGGTTTCAGTGCCTAAATTATCTCTTAACCTTCTCCGATCTACTATGGCAGTGATAAACTGCTTCGTCCCGCCACTTTCTAGGTAAATATTCCTTCTTTATTTTCCTTTATTTCCCTTTCCTTCCTGCGGCAAGGTTTTTTTTGTTTGTTTTTGAAATCCCATTCCTAAGTTGCATATTTCAATCGAGTAACCTCATGGGGTAATTTGTAAGTTGCATATTTCAATCGAGTAACCTCATGAGGTAATTTGTATGCAGGTATGCAGAGACGGGGAAAGGAAAAATAATTTGAAGTTGATAAAAGAATTTCCCCTCGTTTCCAGTTTTGACGAGTGGTTCCTGCAGTACAGGTTGGTCCTTATGGATTGTTCTCTATCTGTGTGGCCCTTATGCACTTCATGACGGTTCTAGATTGTGTTCCTTCATTCTGGGTATTGTAATATTGTTCCTTTCGGATCTTGCGAAATGCGTATCTGAGAGTTCTGAGATTGGTGTTTGCGGTGTTGTAGTTGTTCCGGTATTCAGAATTTGGTTACAGCCAGAGTCCAGGACACCTCCTCGTCATCCGGATATCAATGGAAAGTACAGAAAACAGGCCGAATTGGATCAGTTAAACCGAGAAATCTCATCGCTGGAAGTAAGTTTTTTGGACGGTTGAATGTCTTCTTTTCACCATGTTAAAAGGTTGTTCTATTTCATATTTTATGCAGTGTAAGTTTTGATTTTGATTTCGACCTAGAGGTTTAGGGCTCAAATGTAGCTCGATTCTTAGTACGCAGTCATGTTCACACTGTGGGTTGGGAGGTACACAACGAATTTCCAGTCATCATGGTCTATTCAATTATGACTTTGATCATAGCACTCATGGACCCTTGTCATCTGGGGCGCTTTGCAAATCAAACTCCCAAAATAATCCAACAAAGCAGCTCCAGGGGGAGATTGAAGGTTAAAGCCTAATACTTTTCCTCTGTATTCCTTAAAGAGAGTGCAGGTCTTACTGGTATGGCCATGAGCTCATTACAGTTCGAGGATGTAATGGATTTGTCACTGAGGTTGTATGCCCATTAAAACTCGCAAGCTCTAATTGGTAAATTTCATTGCTACATCAGTTTGGACACGTTTTGTCTAGCATTGTTGGGTTTCCTATCACAACTGTCCTTAGCTGAGGTTTTCTGAGAGTCAAGTTTATTCTGGGGGTAATCCAATGGCACTCCAGTTATATTGGGAGTAAATTTCTCTGTCATATTACTTCCACTGTGTGCTTCTTTGAGTAGATTGGTCTTTGGTATTGCCAGTTTCTTAAGAGAATGCTTGTGATTATAGGTCAAGTCATATACCTTTTTCTGCTCAAACACAGCATCACGAATATTTGAAACAGTGCTGGCAGAGTTGTCACACTTTGGGTTATATTCGGCTTTACTAAACCTTTGCTTTACAGATGAGGGGAAACAACTGAAAAATAATAATAGATATACCTGTATTCTATCCTGATTTTATGCTTTTGGTTCGAATTGACTTGTGCCTTTGGGACTCAGATTCTTCATTCCACAATGACTGTTCTAACGGTTACCAGTTTGCAAATGCCACCTATAACCGGGTATGGAACTTAGGTTTATTTTTTATACAAGGATTGTGTTGCATATATATGAACCTCATGCTACTGGGTTATTTAAGTCTAGGATCCTTTATTCATATATTATAGCAGTATATTATTATTTCTCTGCCACATGTGAGATACACCGAACTTGTTATTGTATTTACAGATCATTTATCGAGGATGCAGTTGAACGCTTTACTTTTAGTTAAACTCAATTTTTATCTGAAGTTCTGTTTAATATGTTTTCCTTTTTGGACGTACTAGTTTTCTTTTTCCAGTTTCCTGCAGCACTTTTGATTATTGAGGTACTGGCATTTTCATGTCAAATTCACTTATATTATGCTTCTAGTTGGAGATGTCCACTCCTCCTTCTGGAAAATCATATTTCATGGTAGCATTATAGTTCTAAAAAACTTGATTCCCAAGTGCCAGTGCTCTTTACAATGATATATTATTTATCTTTTAGAATGGAACTAACAGTTGACAGATGAGTGGTATAATGAAATAAGTTTCATCACCTGTTCTAGTTTGCACTTTGACCTTTAATGACTATAGCAGATTTGCATAGTGTATATTATTGGTCACTCAAAAAGTACCATCATTGTTTCCTTCCAAATGGAAGAGTATTTTTTATTTGACCTCGTACCATATATGCAAGAATGAAATTGCTTTCCATAAGTGATTTCTCCCCAAGGAACGTTCATAGTAAAATCCCTTTGCCTGCTATGTTGATCTATTTCTAGTATGTTTTATGCATACATGAAAATCAGGGAAAATACACCATACACCCTCATATTTACCAATATCTTAAAGTTGCAAGGTTACATTTTATTTTTGCTATCTTTTGTGGGTAATCCTCCGCGGATCACAAGAAATGTTTCTTTTACTGCGCTTTCCTTTACAGACATTTCTTTCTTCTATCTATGCATCCAAATGACTTCTCAACATTATTTTGCTATTTCAAAATACATATTTGTACCATACTCCGGGTAAACCCTGTAGTTGAGAAGGGGTCATTCCGCATAACCATTTTGTACTTTTATCATCCATGACAAAGTGGATGTATTGCGATGATGTTAATTGGGGTCAATAGCGCAGACAACTTGAATTAGCATATGTTTCAACTTTCCAGTTTCGGAGCACTTCATATAATTAATTAAGAAATTATTCTCGATTCTAATGATTTGTACTATCTTATGTTGGTAAAGTATATCTTAACTTTAAGCTACAATGTTAGAGAAACACTTGACCACGTTAAAGTTAGATGTTAGTTTAGACTGGGAGTCTTGTTTGAGATGATCCCAACAAGTAGAAGTTGGGTAATGGATCCAACTAGCTGCGTATAATGATGTATGAAGAGATTCTGTCTATTTAACCCTTAGATTAAAATCTCATGTTAGGTAGTTATAACCAGATTGGTTCTGATATGATGTTAGGCTACCTTATTCTCCTCAGGGAGAAAAAATAATTTTATTATGAAAACAAAATTACATTTACTATATGTGTTTCTGCATTTCAGAGATATCCTTAAGCATAGGAAGTGATAAAAGTATGGCTGAGAAGATATCTTGCTTCATAAACAGTTTTCAAAAATGTCAATATGACAGCCCTATCATAGTCATTCTAACATATATCACAGGTTTGAAACCAGTTTTGTCTCATAAAAAATTAGCTCCTAGATATGTTCATAAACAGTCCCATAAAAAAATATACATATAGATATTCACATTTAAACAGTCCCATGATTATATGAAAGGTGTATGAAGACATTCCATGAGCTGCCCTTCCACTTTCTTCTGAATGATCCAAGCTCGTGCTTCCAAGTGTAATCCAGCTTTTGAGAGTCCATCAGTTTCCATGTTCCTCTCTCTGTACACATGTTGAAAGATAATGTGTTAAATACTCTGTTCAAGCAAGTTGAATCTCCTCAAATATAGGCTGAAATTTATAATTATCCAATGAATTTGTTCCATTCATCCAATTCACCACAATTTGTGAATCATCAAAGATCTGTAATTTTTGGGCATCTTTTTTCAGGTGCCAGAATCGGCAGCAGTCTTGGGGCAATTTGCTTAGGCAGGTTGTTGGTGTGTTTGCCAAAGCTGTCCTTTGAACATATTACATGTTGATCATTTATATGAATCATACCTCCAGCATCACATAATGATGGATCTTCTTGACAAGTCTTATGGAAGTAGGCTTATGCACTACTCCTATCTGCTTCTCAATGCCCTGTTTGGGCTGCTTGATCCTTGAATTCTGTGTAGATCCATATAGTATATCCATACTCTCATACTAAATAGGAGGAAACTTTTTTCCTTGAAATATTTTGGAGTTGCGACCTAGCAGCAATTGGAGGCAATACTTTGTATATTTTGACAGCTGAATTGCTGCACCACTTATGTAAAACTCTCTTCAATTATGCTGCCTCCCCAAACCTCCCCTAATACAGTTAGTGTCTCCAATTCCCTCCAAACCTTCTTTGTATATGGACAATTCATTAGTAAATGATCAATAGATTCATTGCATTCTTTACAAAGTATACAGCAGCCAGGACTTTGCATGCCTCTGTTTTGTAGCTTTTCCCAAGAGAGGGATTTATTATTCAATTCTGACCACATAAAGATCTGAGCCTTAAGGGGCTTTTAAATTTACACAAACCCTTCCACCATCAGACCCTATCCCTCTTTGTTTCGCTGCATATGTAGTGTGAGAACCTAGTTTAGGAGTGTAGACCCCATTTGCAGGGCTTTTCTCCCCCAAATGAGTTCATCTTAATGTTCCCTGATGCTAGCATGACTAGGTCTAAGGGTGTGTATATATCTTCCCCATTCTTCAGCATCCCTCGCATCCAATCCTAAAAGCTAAACTTGTTTCCATTCTTGCCTCCAAATAATGGTTAAATATGAATGTGCCACCTGATGCAAAAAGAAAAAACCAGTCCTATGTAGAACCTCAATTAAGCCCTCAGATAGTTTGAAACCTTCTCCACATCCAACCCAAGCACCAATACCAATCCTTAGTTTCTACCCATTTCCTATCCTCCAGATAAGTCATTGACAGATTATTGGGAATGCTACATTCATTGTGAAAGCTATCGGTTATACCAAACATTCAATTTCTTCTTAACCTTGGCAATAAGCGATAGCCAATCCTTTTTACCATAATCTTTAGGCTTGAGATAAAAGCCCAAGGATTTCAGCCTCTCCTGAAAGCCAACCTGTTGGTATGGGAATAACTGGGAAAGAAAGCTAACTTCATCGTCATTTAGTCTAGAGAAGGATATCATCAACTAAATGATCAAAAGAAATCAATGTCACACAACTCATAAATAGCCTCAGAGTTATTTTATTTCACAAATGCAATCGACAATAATGTTAACTTTCAGAAATATTCTTAAAGTTATGGTGCATTTTTTCATTTTGTCTTTCCATTGCTTCCTTTTGTTAACTTGCAGAAATATTCTTAAAGTTATGCTCCATTTTTTCATTATGTCTTTCCATTGTTTCCATTTCCAATTTCTTTCTTATTTATAAATATGGCTTGTTGCTAGAAATTTGATATTTGTTTGGCAACATAATGCAAGAGCCTATTTTTGTAATATATATATTTTGTTCAAAACAATCATCTTCACTTTTTGCTAACTTGATCAATATTTTTTGCAAAGCTGTAGAAGACAATTGCAAAAGGCAATTCTGGTAAGCAATTGCAAATGATGGAAGAAATAATAGATGTTGACAATTACAAATTCAGATTGCAATGCATTTTTCCTGACAACATTGATATTGTATTAAAAAGAAATGGTCTTTTTAGACTAAATGCATTTTCATATACTATAGGAGATTGTCTGTTTGACTCATTCGAAATGCTTCTACATTTTCGTTATACTTCAAATGAACTGTGAAATGGGTTAATAGAACACTTTCTTTTTTGCTTAAACAACAATGATGTTGAAGCAATAGAGTCATATGAGTATGAACTAGAACCTGACTTCCTATACGAGTTACATGGTGTTAATGATATTGGTACATATCTTCATAAAATGCGTTGTTCTGCATCTACAAATATGAAGGAGTCTGACCGAGGTTTATGGGGTGATACCTTTTGCATACGTTGGTTATCTAAATGGCTAGATATATCAATTGTAGTTTGGTCATTGACAAGAAAAACAAGATATTTGCTTTTTAATCAACATTAAAATGCAATTCCATATTGCATTCTCTTTCATGATGCAAATCCTGTTAGTGGTCATTATGAACCATTGGTTTACCAAAAGTTTCCAATATGCATTTGCAGCCAGTCTCATATCTACCTGTCACCTATTTGCAAAGATATTGAAAGCCACTGGATGCATATTGCAAATAATATGATTTTAAATGAACTAACAATCGCAAAGCAAATGACATCTAATTGTGGTGACAGTCTCTTTAATGCAATTTTCTATTTAGT
Organism: Pinus tabuliformis; assembly: GCA_031772625.1. NCBI lineage: Eukaryota > Viridiplantae > Streptophyta > Pinopsida > Pinales > Pinaceae > Pinus > Pinus tabuliformis. Next base: position 628,836,192 of record CM062808.1, read on the forward strand.
AGCAACAGAATTCGATGCAGAGTGTTTGCGACTTTACATTGTGCAATCTTTTTGCAATGCACTTATGCATAAGAATCGAGATGCATTGCATTGTTTAGAACAATACCTAGTAGTTGATGTGATACACTATACAATGAATAACAACTGGCAACAATATCTCATAAATATGGCAATGCCATATGAGAAAGGACAGGTAGAAGGCGGACCATTCTGTTTGCAATGGATATCTATGATATTCAAAGTCAATATCCAAGTATGGTCCTCTGTTGCTAATAACTTTGTCAATTATAGTTCTGCTTATTCGACATGCAATCATATTGTTAACATCATGTCATTCAGGACAAATACATCACATATTCACTACCACGCAATGATACAAAAATATGTTCACAATTCTCAACAAGTGCACATGGAAGCAAACGACGATTGTAATCAATTGCATCATAAGCATATACTAGAAAAACAACAATGTATATCTCAAGTACATTTTAGCAATAATATTGCATTTGAGATAGCATCTCATTTAGAACAAGTGCAGCCAACTAAGCATCGTAGGCTGAATTATCACAAACTAAAGCAATTCATACGTACAAAACGCAAATGCAATGACATATGCAAAAAACCATTTTCTAATAAGAAGTCAAGAATTACAAGCAAGAAAAATGCAATACAGATTTATATGGAAAAAGTCAAAGACACGCCTAGGAATACATGTGCAGTTTGTACCAGATTGCATTTTGCAAAAAATATTAGATTCTTCACTATAGATTTGCAAAAAAAGCATATGAATTTGACATTGAACAATAGGACCTTCAGCAATGAAAACATATGTGTTCCTTGCAAAAAAGCACTCAAGAATGGAAAGCTACCACAATTTGCAACACTTGAACAAATAAGACGTAACATTCCATTGCCAACTATAAATACACTTTCAGATCTAGAAGAAAGACTTGTGTCATTGAGAATTGCATTTGCACAAATCAGACAATGGGGATATAGGCGATCACAAATTGGCTTAACAGGATCAATTATCAATGTACTAGTTCATATGGATGTTGTGCAAAAAGCATTGCCACAATATCTAAGTGATACAATGACAATTGCAGTTGCATTAAAAAGACGATTGAAGTACAAAAATGCATACCAAGCAGGTAAAGTACGTCCAATTATTGTCATGAAAGCATTGAACGAACTATGTTCTAGAAGTCTTTATAAAGCTAACAACATTTGTATAAATGAGAATTGGGCCCATGTTTTACAAGAGAATAATGAATACATTGTACAAAATTCAAATAGCGACAATGAAAGTGATACAGACAGTGATGCAAATAACGAAACACCTACTGAAACATTGGTGCATGGATTAATAGAGTCACAACACATCTACGATTTGCAAGACAAGATTATTGAACTGGCACCTGCTGAAGGACAACGACCACTAGGCATTTTCAAGGACAAATATGCAGAAGAAATGAACTTTCCAACATTATTTTATGGCGATGCACGTGATCATGACATCACAAATAGGTTTAGTTACCAAAAAATTGTACAATGGGAATTGCTACAAGCAAGTGGTGACTTCTCATATCATACAACAAATTTGTTTTTCAAGACAATGCGAATAATAATTGATAAAGTGCTTTCTTGCATATGGGTACGAATAAGAAAAGGACAACTAAAAGGCAGGAAAATATTAGCAAAAGATGTCAAGTATTGAGCAAATTTGGAAAAGTTATTGAAATCTGATATTGGATACATAGATTTCAAAAACATTCGCATATCTTCTGATCATTTGGAACAAATTAAGAAAAACATATTTGCAATGATACGACAATTGGGGCCTCCAACTTTCTTTGTGACATTTACAAGTGCAGAACATCGATGGAAACCATTAGCAGATACACTCGTCACATTGTTTAGAAATAAGGCAAATAAAAATGCAATTGATATATTAGAAGATGATGACATTGACTACCTTATAAGAAAATATCCAGTCACATGTAGCCAATACTATAGACATAGAATTAATGCTGTAAAGCGATTGATATGTCAAGATACTACATTCTTTGGAAAAATATCTGATTACTATTTCGTAACAGAATTCCAAAATAGAGGAACTGAACATGAACATGGACTGTTATGGATAGAGAATGGTCCAATATATGGAAAACAAAGCAATTCAGAAATTGAGAAGTTTCTTGACAATTGCATAACTTGTAATATAGATCATTTGGACCCAGATGTTGCTAAATTGCATAAACATCACCATACAAAAAGTTGTAAGAAGCGAAAAAATTCAAATTGCATATACAACTTCCCCATGCCACCAATGAAATCAACAATGATCATTGGGCCAACCAATGCACAAAATAAAATAATCGTAGAGAAATCAATATCACTTTTCACATTCTTGGAGCAAACAAACTACAATGATTCAATAACCCATGACAATTTCCTCCTAGAAATAGGACTACTAGAGAGTGAGTACATAGAACTATTACAACATACAATAAAGCAACCAACAATTTTCCTGAAACGAAAACCTTCTCACATTTGGAAAATAGTTTTGCGAAGGCTATGCCTACTTTATGGAATGCAAATATAGATGCACAATTTGTGCTAAATGCATATGTCGCAGCGTCATATTGTAGTTCATATATGACCAAAATTGACAAGTCTATGACAAATGCATTTAGAAGAATACGCAAAGAGCATCAGAAAGATGAAATTGATGCTATGCAAATGATTCGTAAACTTGGAAATACATTACTCAATCTACAATAAATGTCAGCTCAACAAGCAGTGCATATAGCACTTTCATTGGCATTGAGTTGTAGTTCAAGGGAATGTATATTTGTAAACACATCTCCAGTTGATGAACGCACATTTATGCTTAAACCGCCTATTCTTTTGAAACAAGAACCTGATGATTCAGAAGCTGTTATGTGCCATTCCATTATTGACTACTACATTGGACGGCCAAGTTCCATTAGCAAAATCTGCCTTGCAGAATTTGTATCAAATTACAGGAAAGATGGCACACCCATATCTAAAAGGAAAAAACCAAATGTTATACGATTTGTCAAATATAACAAACATAATGATATTGAAAACTTCTGCCGAGAGAAATTATTACTATATATGCCATTTGAAAATTGTGAAAATACATTGAAACAAGAATTGCCTACATGGCTCTCTGCATATACATTACATGAAAAAACAATTCAAGCCAATGAAGCCAAATTTACATATAACATCAATCCAACATGGGGTGATTTAGAGACTGCAACAAATGAGCAAATTAGTTCTTTGAATACTAACCAAATGAATATGCGAAACCAAGAGAACAGTTCCCATTATGAGGAATATGATTTGCAATCAGACTTGCAATTTCCAAAACAATTTGAAATGAAGAAAAAAATCAATCTTGGATTTCAAATTATTTTCCATCCATTTTTAATGGAGAACAATGAATATTACAAACTTAGAAGAATCTTGAACAAAGAGCAACAAGCAATTGTAAAAGACATTGCAATTAAAAAAAAAAAAAAAAAACCCCAAGGAACCAATTTACCTTTTTATTACAGGTGGAGCAGGTGTAGGTAAAACACTCACGGCAAAAGCAATTTTCCAAATGCTTATACGAATTTATGATTCACAAAACACAACTGATCCTATGAAACCAAAAGGTCTAATATTAGCATACACAGGAAAATATGCATATAATGCAGGTGGAACAACAATCCATTCTGCATTGCTAATGCCTTTTAACAAGTCTCAACTGTTCTCACTCAGCAAAGAAGTATTGGACAACTTATCAAAGCTATATCAAGAATTGCAACTAGCTTTCATAGATGAGATCTCGATGATTGGTAGTCAGTTCTTATATTCTATTGACAATAGATTCAGAAACATAAAACATGTCCAAACCAAATACTTTGGGAACATTGACATCATATTTTGTGGTGATTTCTATCAAGCACAACCTATTCAAGACTCTCTTATTTTTGAACAACCAAGAATCAACAATCAAACAATAACACATGATTTCTGGAAGGATAATGTCAAGTGCTTCCAATTGCATATGACTATGCGACAAACAAATAAGAGATTCATATCAATGTTCAATAGAATGCGAAAAAATTGTCAAACATCTGATGATATAACATATATGAATACAAGTTGCATGCGCCCTGTACCAAATGATCCGACATTTCCCTATTTATTTTACAAAAACAAAGATGTTGCAATGCATAACAAGAAAATGTTAATGCTGATGCCTGGCAAAGAAATTTTAATTAATGCAATTGATGAAAATGAGGAGAATAACGGCAATTTCCCAACCCATCAACATACAACTATTTTGCCTTCGCACCTTCTGATAAAGTTGAACATGTTAGTTGAAATGTATGCTTCCAATTATGATGCACCAGATGGGCTAGTGAATGGTGCAGATGGAATAGTTAAAGCATATACCCATACAGATAAGGTCGATGTTCTATGGATTAAGTTCCATGACCCTAATATTGGTCACCAACAATTTAGAAAACTAGCTCATTTGTATACTTTAGACATAGCACATGATTGGATACCAATACTACGAATATCAAAAGCAATGCCTATGACATCAAAGATGGCCCAATTGAAAATACGGAAACAATTTCCAATTCAACTTGCATGTGCACGCACAATACATAGATCACAAGGCTTAACCTTGGATAGGCTTGCATTCGACCCTACTGGAGTACAAGTGCATGGCCTAGTATACATAGCACTATCACGTGTCAGAAACATAGAATCATTGTATTTGCTTAATCCTCTTAAACACAATAATTTTAAGGTTAAGCAAAAAGTAAATTGTGAAATGCAACGTTTGCAAACCACTGCAAAATGGCAATTAGAATATGACTCTTCATCAATACAATCATTGCGATCCATCTTTATTCTTTCATTGAACACTCGTAATCTTCATGCACATCTTACTGACGTATGCAATGATTATGATAGAATGCAATCTGATATCTTATGCTTACAAGAAACACATATGTCACTGTGTATGGAAAATGAATATTTCAAAAATTTCAATTGCATCTCAAGTTGCATTAAGCATGGAGTAATGATATTGATAAAGAAAAATATCATTATCCTTGAACATACCCATTTTGAAGAGCGCTTTGTAGAAGCATTGCTTGCAAAAATAAAAGTTCACACATTACAAATTGCAATACTCAATATATATGCATCGCCACATGCAAATCTAAACAATATTCTCAATGTCATTGCAAAAGCTTTATGCCACTTAGATCTAAACAATATCATAGTTATATTAGGGGACTTCAATATTGATATGGTACATTGCAATCAAAAAACAAAGCAGCTAGAAACCTACATGGAAAACTACAATCTTCATTTCCTAATTGACAAAACTAATACCATGCATAAATCATTGATTGACCATGTTTGGGCAAATCTAGCTAATATAAAATATAGAATTTTCGTATTGGATACATATTGGTCTAACCATGATACAATATCTCTTGTCCTTCAGCTATGATATACACATGAAACAGTTTACAAAATTGCAAATTTTGACATTTTTGCAATACCTCATTGGTTTTACCATTTCTATTTTACTAAAGCATATTACAATATTCTTTTTGTACTAAACCAAATGATAACAGCATACATACTATGCATTCTATCGTACATTTACATATATGATGTTGTGTATTCATCAATGCAAATTATGCCAAAGACACCCTTTTCAAAACCAACACAAGCATCCTATCATAAATGTGCAGGTATGACCTCATCTATTTATGAATGCAGATTCTGCCAGTAAAACCTTTTTCAATTGAACAGAACAACCAAGAAAAAAGAACAACAACATGGAACATAAACAAACAGAGTATATTCTTCTTGCCTTTCCTTTCCTATGGATCTTCTGTTCTTGTTCAACTTTTAATTTTATATGTTCTTTTAGCTTGCACTAAATATGTCTTACTATTCTATAACATAGCATAAATCTTGAAAGAGGAAAAGAAACAATTGAAGAAATAGAATGCATAAGCGAATTAGAAAGGGCAAGCCAACCGCTTGTTTTGCAAAGGTATGTCCATGAGAACTACACAAATATGCTAATTTGTATTTAGAATATTAATGTTTACTATATATGCATTCTATTTTTACATATGTATGGTTCTATGGTTTTAATGTTCTTGTTCAATTTTTACTTCTAATTTGCACTAAATATATGTTACTATTCTATAACATAGCCTGAATCTTCAAAGAGGAAAAGAAACAATTGAAGAAATAGAATGCATAACCCAATTAGAAAGGGCAAGCCAACCACTTGTTTTGCAAAGGTATGTCTATGACAACTATACAAATATGCTAATTTGTATTTAGAATAATAATGTTTACTAAGGTATGTCTATGACAACTATACAAATATGCCAATTTGTATTTAGAATATTAATGTTTACTATATATGCATTCTATCTTTACATATGTATGGTTCTATGGTTTTAATGTTCTTGTTCACTCTTTACTTCTATATGTTGTTTCAAATTGAACTAAATATATGTTGCTATTCTATAACATAGCATAAATCCTGAAAAAGGAAAACAAACAATTGAAGAAATAGAGTGCATAACTCAATTAGAAAAGGCAAGCCAACCACTTGTTTTGAAAAGGTATGTGTGACAACTATACAAATATGCTATTTTCTATTTAAAATATTAATGTTTATTATATATGCCTTCTCTTTTTACATATGTATATTTAAATGTATATAAATTAGAAAATCTTGGACGAGTGAAGAAAGCACTAGTAGTAAGTCCCCCCAAACAATGCAGCAAGAAGACATGTACAGGTTACATATCACAATTTCTTTATTGATTGCTTATCACAAAATACATGTGATAATATCCACATCATATTGAAATGTGCATTTACTTGTGTTAGTCCAAGTGAAACAATCACAACAAAACTTGATTCAACAAATGTACAAAATGATACATCAAAAAGGTATGCATATGAAACACAACACTCTAATCTATTTATACTTATTCAGTTTTTAGGAGAAACATAGTATTGTAAAAATGTTTATAGCAATTTCTAACTAAGCAATTTTAATAGGCAAAAACAGATACTGCCAATTAAAGTATCAATTGAAGATCTCAATAGTCGTAAAATTGGGCAGCTATTTGTTGGAGACATAATGGTTGTCTATACTGCATTCCTTGATAAAGCAAACAAATCACGTCAAATATTACGAGCTGATTTGACAGATGCTGAAGGAATGATGACTATAACGTTGACTGTACCTGCACATTTAGTGGAGCGACATGAACAGAAAATTTTGCAAGGCAACAACATCTCAGTTACAAATTTCAGGATATTGCCTAAAACTGTTTATGATCGCGGTGACTGTGACAAAATAATTTTGCTTAATGAATCAAGTATCATAGAAACTGTACCTGAAGTTTGCAAACAATATTGCTTCATTCCCAATACAACCATTAGGCAATTTGCAAACAAAAAAGAAATGTACCCAATTGGCACAATCGCTGCCGCTGTTACACTTGCCAAACGGGTTGGATTGCATTACATACTCCATATCAAAGATGGAGATTCTGAAAATGACAATGCAACTGTATGTATTCACATGTTACTTATTCCTAATTTTCAGTAGATAACATGCATCACTTCAATATATAGTTATTGTAATTTGTCTATAGTTTTTGTAATTTGTCTCTTGCACTTGCAATTTTTCAACACATACGAACAATGTATTTGCATATTACTTTTCGTATTTTTCAATAGATAACAATTTCTCTTTTGCAGTTGCAACTGTTTGACACATATGAACAATTTTTCCTTTCAATGGAAAAACAATTGCAGAAAGGACACTTCCCCCTCATCCTTTTAAAAAATTTAACAAAAAAGGTAAACACAAAAGAAACAATATTCAGAGCATCAAAGTCAACGTTCATGACTGAACTTAACACAGATGCACTGAACAATCTCAGAAAACTAACTACATCTACCTATGCTGTAAGTATAACAATAATAGTGTTTTTACTACCTTTGCATTTGCCATGTAATAATGTAAATTAATGTTTGAATATTTTATAAATAGGTCGAAGGTATTCTGATCACAACAAATCCATATTCAACTCCTTTCGAACCTGTTTGTGCAATTTGTAACTCCCGAGTGAATTCATCCATAGTGATAGCCAATGGAACAATTTTCTGTTCACAATGCAATGATAATTGCCCTTTCGTCTACAAGCATTGTATAAATTCCGTAATAGAATCCATTACAAATAACTTTGTCCAATGCATTATCAGGCAACCCTTATTACATGACTTACTTCCTGATTTAAAAGCAATGTCATATGAGAGATATTTGCAACAGAAAGCTACCACTGTTTACATGTTACATGACTTCAAAATTCGGAGCAAGTTCACACTCAATGAAGATAGTGAGCTATTACATGTCAACTAACAAATGGAAGGTACATCAACATATGCCTTAACATCTTTTGTCTCAAATAGGTCCTCCCTTCAATTCACAATGTTATCATTTTATTCTAACTAACTATTTGTTATACAGATTACAAAATCCAGGAACATGGCGGCCTTCACGTATACAGCAAATGCAAAACTGATATGAATATGTTTCTTCATATTATGGTCTTACTGTAATACAACTATTTAACTTGCAATTTCCACTCATTTACGAAGAAAATGTACTTTCAATATTTTAAACTCCATTGCTACTTCAAACAGAGAACAGAGCATTTTAAATTTCTATTGTCGGTTCAAATTTTAGTCATAATGAACTTGTTATAAGCCATCTTGTTTTGTTAGTTTTTGTTTCTTGGGTAATGTATGCAACGGTTCAGGAAAGAAGGCTAGAAAGTCTTTATGCATGTGTGTTTGTACTGTTTCTGTTTCTGTTCTGTATCTCAAATCGAAGGTATTCTGCAACATGCTTGAAGCTTGACAACCAGACATTGTCTTGCCACCTTTTGTATTTATATTTTTGCTCCATCTTAAAAAGTACCATGTTTGCTTTAAATTATATCGTTCAATATAGCAAATGCAACATCAAATGAGCAATAATTTTGTATCTACAGCTGCTGAATGCGAACACCAAAGGTTCCATAGATTGATTAAACATGGTGCTTATTATCCACTCAAGTTAAATGACAAATTGTATATTGAATCGGTTACTCATTTCTGTTTTTTCCTATGTTATGCCTGAAAGCTATGTTAGTTTTTGTTTCTTGCGTAATCTAGGTAACAGTTCAGGAAACAAAGCTGGAAAGTCTTTATGCATGTGTGTTTGTACTGTTTCTATTTCTGTCCTGTATTTCAGATGGAACGCATTCTGCAACATGCTTGAAGCTTGACAATCAAACATTGTCTTGCCACCTTTTGTATTTATATTTTTGCTCTATCTTAAAAAGTACCATGTTTGGTTTAAATTATATCGTTGAATACAGCAAATGCAACATCAGATGAGCCATAATTTTGTATCTACGGCTGCTAAATGCGAACACCAAAGGTTCCATAGATTGATTAAACATGGTGCTTATTATCCAGTGAAGTTAAATGACAAATTGTATATTGAATCGCTTAGTCATTTCTGTTTCTTCCTATGTTATGCCTGAAAGCTAGTATTAATAATTTATTTTCCCTGTATAGATCTATTAATTATTAATAATTTATTTAATTTGTTGTACTATGGCACTTTCCTCTATTAAATTAAGTACTGCAAACTACTTAGAAGCAATATGTTAGCATACCGGGTAAACTTTATAAATAGCACCAAACTATATGGACTTTAAAATGAATATATGTTGTTTGAAGATGGAATTATGGCACAGTGCTATACAAAATCTACTGATAACTAGCTATGATAACAGAGCTTTGCTAATCAGTGGACAGCTCCGTACATTGCCCTCAAGGCACCACAGACGTTTGTATTGCATTTGGTATTATTTTATTTTACCTATGTTTCTGTTTATTGTTAACTGTACAATTTGCTTAAATTTTTTGCATGTTACTAAACACATGTGATCCAAAGTCAAACGTAGAGTTATATTTTCGAAGCGAATGCTACAGGGTAACTGCTTTGCATAAAATCTGGTAGCACTACCAGGAAAGAATTTATCCCAGACACCATCTCAATATGCCATATATCGGAAGAGTGCTGACATGGTTTCCAATTTACAATCTGAAGAGTGGTCACATGGTTTCCAATCTACAAAGCACGAAGGAGAGAATGGCTGATATACATTTCTGGTAGCTCCACAGAATTTGCAAACGTCCAGCTGAGTAGTAATGTAGATAATGACTGATATACATTTCTCTGGTTAACTCCAACAGATTTCTCAGATTCCTCTCACGCTGGTGCCCTACCTACATTAACTACATTTGCACTAAATCTGCAGTGATCTGCCCAACTGCATCAAGTACAACGTGTTACATAATCCTAAATCCTTTTCCTGTGTGTTTAAACCTGAATATAAAGGAAAGGCCGCAATGCTTTGATTTGCAACATTGCTATATAATCCTAAATCCTTTTCCTCTGTGTTGATTCAGGACTGACATTTCACCTGGTCTTTTGGCTTGCAAATTTATTCACTGCAATAACCATTATGTCATAGAATGGTATAACAACCAGAAGCATGTCATCCTTTTTGAAGAGTATAGCTGCAGCGTAAGTAATCTAAATTCCTATATTCAATGTTCTAGTCTGCTTGATTGAAAAATAGTTATAGAGTAGCTGCAACTAAGATCTTGCAATAGAATGCGCTGACTGGACCTGAAATATATTTGCAGATGGCTTTTCAAAACTTCAAGGCGCACAGAAAATTCAACACCTCCTGCAGCCAATATATCTCAAGCAGCAGGGGAAGAATCAATGGCAACAGTGGCGTCTCCTGCCCTGTCAAGATCTGGAGGCACATCAGCAGAGGAGTCTTTTGCTTGCACCCAGATAGAAACTCCAGCTTTCCATTCCATTAGCTCTAATAAGAGCAACCATCTCCACTGGGAAGCCAATGCAGGTTCCTCTGTTTTTCCAACCGAATCCTAAGTTCATCAGCCATGCCTGCACTGAAGGAAGAGACATAAACGGATACTTGGAATAGTATTGCACCCAAGAAGCAAAGCCATCCAGAGATGGAACAGAATTATTCTTCCTGTGTGTGCCATTGGATTGGCAATTGACCGCCTTTTCTTTTATGTTCTATCCATTAGTAAAGACCTAATGTGCATCTACCTAGATGGGAAGTTCGTTGTTCTCGTCACTGTTCTGCATTCTACCAATGATGCCTTGCATTTATGGCATATTTATGGCATATGTGTCAAAGGAATCACTTGTAGTGGGCTCTGGGAAACTTGTTTGGGATGCTCGTTTAATTGCTCTCCATTACTTGCGTTCTCTCAAAGGATTTTGGTTTGATATATTTGTCATAGTGCCACTTCCACAGGTGACTGTTGATTGACAATTTTCTAAATTCTTACACCAGCTGGGTGTTGATTGACATTTTACTAAAGTCCTAGAGCAGTTGCGTGTTGATTGGCATTTTACTAAATTCTTAGACCATTTGGATTGACAGTCTTTGGATTTACATATTTCTAGATTCTTAGATTCTCTGATTTTTATTTAAATATAGAGATCCAGATATCTTTTTAGGTGAAGGCAAAGATGAACTTATCTTGAAGTATAAACAATTTTTTATTATAATTATTTAATCTTTTCCATAAATCCTACATACACTTTATCACATTCTAATTCCTATTGCTACTGAATGCCTATTTATTTGTGCAGGTGGTCTTCTGGTTGGTTGTGCCAGACCTTATAAAAAGGGCAGAAATCACTTATATTATGACACTGCTGCTCCTAATATTCTTATTTCAATATCTACCCAAGGCTTACCATTCTGTCTGCCTCATGCGCCGGATGCAAAGAGTAACAGGTTACATTTTTGGTACAGTTTGGTGGCAATTCGCCGTGAACTTGATAAGATATTTTATACCGTCCCATGTAAGTTCAAGCTTCCAACCGTTCTGAGATCAGAAATTTTTCAAAATAACTTATATATAAACTATCTTATGGTATATTGTGATATTTTATAATATCTGATGTAACTTTAGGCTTCAAACCATAATCAGATCACAAAAATTTCAGTAAGCGTTGTTTATTTCTTACAAATCTTGCAGTTGTTTTGAGTTGTATATTATGTTTTAGTGTTTTGACAAATTTTGATTATATGTAAGTCAAAACCTTGGAACAGTTAAATAACATCCATTTCAATAACTTATATCTGGATTTTTCATTGGATTTTGTCTAAGGGGAAGCTTTTTAATCTTTATGTATGGTTTAAATTTATGTCTGCTGCAAATTTCTCTTAGAGTTTACTGAATTAACAAGGCTGAGCAACTGCAAGCTCTTCTGAGATTTTGATAGTACCGAAGCTGAAGTCATTTGCTGATTTGGTGATAAATCTCTGTTCAGCCACTAATAAGTTTGTGGCTATTGAACCTCCAGATCTGATGGTGCAAGCACGGAGGGCGTATAGCACCCATTGATTAGCATTTTCTGCAGGAAATTATGTCTATGAAAAAGGGATGGAAGAGATATGGAATAGTGTTGTTTTTGGTGCTTCTATCCATGCTCATTCCATTGGTATTCTTGCTCGGACTCAATGCTGGATTTCACAGTAGTAAGTTTATCTAAACCCATTTCATTTTTTATATGATTTGAAGCCCCCTTCACACAGAATGTCGTGTATGGAGAAGCTGGCTTTGGAGTACCTGGGCAAGGGGACTTAAAGGTATTTATGAAACCCGTTCCTGGAATTTGTAGTCAGTTGTTTACATTTTTTTGCACCATTTTGCCCCTTTGTTGTATACTAAGACAATGGACATTTGATAATTACCTAGATCCTCAGCATTGTGGAATATTTTGGGCCAATGTTTGTATTAGATCTCATTGAAAAGCAGGCACTGCGAGGCTTATTTCAGAACTTTATCAGTTTGTAGGCTCAGGGTTTTGATCTCTCCTTCTGCATTGTCATGTTTAGCTACTTAGGGTGAGTGTGAGGTTTGAGGGTAGATACAGTTTAAGGCTGTCGCATTTGCGCACATTAGATGCCAAAGATTACAGAACACAGGATTCCCATCTTGGTGCAACCTTGTCTCATTTGATAATGATAGATTTGTAACCAGTAGTAGGATTGCTTAATTTGCAATCTTCAGTAGCCACTAGAAACAGTTTGCGATGAGGAACTTGCGTGTGATAGAGTACCTTTGAGCAGCTTGATCTTATTTTGAAATTTTGAATCCTCTTTATCTCTTCAACATCAAAGAAGTCATTTGGTTGTTCTGTAACCTGTTGTATGTTTCTCTTGCAGGCTATATCAATGATGAAGTCCCTCCAACGCTGGTATACATTCTGTTAACTTGTGTAACATCAATATATTGTTAACTTCACATTGAGAATTTGAAGGAAAGACATCCAAAGTCAATAACTTAGTCAATTTTCCTTCTTCTTCTTCTCTGCAAGTCGTATATGTACTGAATTCTGTAATGATGTCATCAAAGTTTTCTAACATTTTACTTGCTACATTTGGTGTGTTCAGAACCAAACAGATTTTACCAGGACTGTCAGTGTGTCTAAACACGATGATGCTTCACAACAAACAGAGGTAACGTTTATTACATAAGATTTCACCAAGATCTAGTGGCTATGTATTAAATACAATTTTCTTTCGTGCCTTTTGCCAGGCTAATAATCTAGAATTCCTTTGTTGTTAGTGTTTCTGTTTCCATTAAACATCTATTTACAAAAACTACCCTAGAAGGCATTCCGTTCTTTTACATATTTGTTGAAATTGAAGTACTTTATATTCATAAACACAGTTACTCCTTAATAATTGGATTTATATATATATTCATGCTCGTTTATATCCAGAATGCATTCATATTCGTATTCATTTCTCTGATTCGATATTGTCTTGCTTCCCTCCATCATATGGGATTCTGGAACAAACTCCTAACCACGTAAGGTAAAACTCCTTAATTCTTGTTTTCGAAGAGTTTTATGGTTTTTGAAGTTTTTTTTCATCGGTGGCTTATCTCTTAAACTAATATTTAACTATCATAAATTTCCCTGTTAATTTCTCTATGTACTTTTTCTTTCACTCAACATTTGAAGTTCGTTTGGAGGTCCAAAAATTATTAACTTATTGTTGAACTTTCTTTTCCAACTTGGAAAAACTACTTGTATTCTCTCTATGTTCTCTAAGCATAAGAGTTATACTTCAGCGAAGACAACATCTATTGTCTTACCATGTTTCGTCTTGATTTTTCATTATGCAAATACCTTGGAGCTACAGTTACTTGGGATATTTTGTTTTCCCCTACGTTATTAGGGAAGGATGCCTAATAAGAGTCTTGAGTGAGTTATTATAAATACTATTTTTTTATACAAAATGTTTTGTTAACTCTTTCTATAATTGAAATTAATTATATATATATATATATACATTTTCTTCTTATCTTCTGATTTTTTTACTTCTATTGTCTCTATAATGTTACTTTTCTCTTTCTTCAAATCTATGACACTCTCTTTTGTTAATGCTAAATAGGTTACAACTAAATACATCCATTTTATTATGATATTAGTAGTATATACTAAACATAACCATGTTTCTACAACTCTAGCTTTTCATACAGTTAGAATAAATGGAAGTGTGGATGTATTTATACACCATTATAATTGTTTGTACAATGATACATTCTTAAATATATATGAGAATAAATATAACAATTTATTCTTCTTTAAACTTAATGTTTTCCTTTTCATGCTCCTGTATGACATTTTTATAATTTTATATGTGACCTTTACCTATGAAAGAAATGGATTTTGATATTACTGCGCTTTTAAATTATAAATTTTAAAATCAATTTTCTGATTAAAGCCACCTTTTGTTGTCTCCATTTTGCAGAGAAATCTTTCTAGGCATCTCGATGATCTAAACAAATTGGGGTCTGAACTATCAAAGGTTTCCAAAGATGAACTTGTAACAAAGACCTCAAATTTTTCTGCAACGAATGTACACAAACTATCTTGCTTTACTTCTATTAATGTACCATCCTTTGTACTTTCCTTAATGATTTCCCACGAATATTTACATCATTCCAATGAATGGTTTTAGGTTATTATTTCCCAGACAAAGCCATATATAATTGCCAAAGATACTGACTTCAACACTGGTTACAACTTCTTTGGCACGACTCATGGAAATCTGGATATATTATTAACCAAGCATCCACTCTCAGGAGGTACACACGTAAATACTTGTCTACCTTCAATCATCCTCACTTTTTGGTTTCTGAAATTTTTCCAAGACTGAACAAACTGCTATTTCTAGATGATGATGTGATCATGCAAAGGGACCTGACAGCTCTTTGGACTATTAATTTGCATGGGAAAGTAAATGATGCCATGGTGATTTGTGAAGTAAGGTTTCATCACTTGAGTAAGTACCTTAACTCTTCAAAGTTTTTCCCAAATGGTTTTGATAGAAATGCCTGTGCATAGATGTCTGGATTGAATATTATTGATCTTAATGTTGCTCTTTCCCTGTTCAACAGCAAAATAGGTATAATATTCCGTGGAGATTTGGGACATTGCCTGCAAGTCTGATTACATTCTACAATATGACCCAAAGCCTGCAAGACTCTTGGCTTTCAGTTGGTTTAGGGCATGACTTTGGAATTGATCAGCTTGATATAGAAAAATCTCTTGTTTTGCATTTTAATGGCAAATTGAACTCGTGGTTACAGATAGGTATTAATAAATACAAGCCATATTGCACTAAGTATTTAAAACAAGAGCATCAATTCATGCTTCAATGCAATGTCAATGGATGATGCTCTCATATATTTATGTGGATCATATCTCAGAATGGCAGATGTGTATTGGTTCATGGGCTAAACCTTTGAAACAAAATTATTCTTTTATTCAAGATTGTAGTATCATTTAGTAAGCGCTTCCAATTCTAGAAGCTATTCCAATTCTGGAAGCTATTCCAATTCATGAATCGTGTCCTTTTAGGCTCCCACGGTTTTGAATCTCATTGAATCTATGATTAGAATGCTTATATAACTTATCTCTGGTTCACTCCATTTATTCTTTCCAAGTTCTGCACTTCCCTGCAGACCCCGGCAGGGACTACCGCCACAACAGTGGCTCCTTGTTCTTAATTATGGTTCTTGAACCCTCAAATACGTTTTAATTTATTCTCAAAACTACAACAGACATTGTGTTACTAGTATGTTAATTTCTTATCAACTGTGTTGTCGCCTCCCATATTCATTATCCACTGTGTTTAGTGCCTCAACACATGACCTACATTACAGGAAGAATCAACTTAATTTTGGAAGCAATGAATTATGCCACAATGGTGGTTTTTAGTTTTTTATTTTTATTTCAAAGGATACAAGTTTGGACTTAGGCAGATTTGGTCGAAATAATGAAAGGTGTTTGGAAGGATACTTTGGATTTAGGTAACACTGGTGGAAATAATGGAAGGAAAATAAAAGTTATTAAAAAGTAAAATAGTTATTATAAAGTTTTTGTCTATATGAAAAAATAATTAGAAAGGAAACTATTTTATATTGGAAACATTAGTATTTGCAAATTGGAAATTCTTGTAAAGAAAAAATATAAAGACTATAATTTTTAAATGAAAAAAAATTTAAAAACAGTAATTTATATTAGAGAAATTTATAAAATGGTAAATTGCAATGTAAAAAGATATAAAAAAAGATAAGTCCTACCTTAATAAAAACTAGCACAAACACATTTCCCAATGTGATTGATATATGCCGATATAAAGCATATATACAACTACATTTTCCAAAGTAATTGATATAAGAGGATAAGATTATATCAACCACATGAATAATTATTATGTATATTTTTTTAAACACCAACTATTTATGATTATTAATAACTATATAAATAATAACAACCATATTCTTATATATTTATATATTTTATGATTATTATATTAATAATATTAGTAATATTAATTAATAATTATAATAAGGGATAATAATATTATAATAATATTATTATAATAATAATATATTATCTTATTGTGACGATGAAACAAACTTGTCGGTTCGAAACGCGTCGACAAATTAATTTTGATGTGATTACATGTCTCAAATTTTTTATATGGATCACAAAAGTCTCAATTCAATTAACAATAACAATAATAATAATAATAATAATAACCATTATATTGTATTATTATTATAATAATATTATTATATTATTATTACCCAAGGGATTAATACTAAAACCCCAAAGGATTATGAACCCGATGGAATAAAACAAAAGGGACTAATATTATAAACCCGAGGTATAAAAACCTTAAGATAAATATTAAAAATACTAAAATAAACATGGTTGAATTAATAAAGCCTAAGAATTAATATTTTAAAATCAAGGGAATAATAAACCAAAGGAATTGTTAATATTATAAACACAAGGAACTAATAAACCCAACTATTTAATATTATAAACCCAATGAATTAGTGAACCCATTGGATAAATATTAAAAACCCAAGGATTAAGAAGTGCAAGGGATCAATATTATAGACATAAGAGGTTAATAAAGCTGACCATGATTGATATTATAAACCCAAGATAATAATAAACCCAAGGGATTAATACTTAAACCCCAAAGGATTATGAACCCAAGGAAATAATATTAAACCCAAGAGAGTAATATTATAAACCTAACATTGGTAAACCCTAATATAAATATTAGAAACACTAAAATAAACATGGTTTACTTTCATGGTGAGACAATCCTTGTCACAATGCAACATTCAACTATGGCTGACCATGGTTAGCCATGATTGACAATAGTTTACCATGATTGATATTATAAACTGAGAGAATAATAAACCTAAAGGTTTGATATTATAAACTCAAGGGAATAATAAACACAATGGATTACTACTAAAACCCACAGGGGATTATGAACCCAAGGGAATAATATCAAACCCAAGGGACTAATATTATAAACACAACATCTATAAAACCTAAGCTAAATATTATAAACAGTAAAATATGATTCACCATCATTGATTTTCGTATTGAGACAATCCTTATCACAATTCAATGTTACACCACAGTTGACCATGGTTGACTGCGAAATAAAAAACCCAAGCGATTGATATTATAAACCCAATGGAACAATAAACCCGAGGGATTAATACTAAATCCCCAAGGGGTTATGAACCTCAGGGAATAATATTAAACCCAATGGGCTAATATTATAAACCCAAGGTATATAAAACCTAAGTGGAGAAAATTGGTTTCATAATGTGAGGTCAAACCAGGATTGACCACAATTGACCATGGTTGGTTATAATTGACCATGATTGATATTATATACCTAAGTTAATAATAAACCCAAGAGATTATGAACCCAAGGGACTAATATCAAAGACCCATCATTGGTAAACCCAAATATAAATATTACAAACACTAAAATAAACATGGTTTGTTTTCATGGTGAGATAATATTTATCACAATGTGGCATTGAATGATGGTGAACATGGTTGGCTCTGATTGACAATGGTTGACCACCATTTATATTATAAACATAAGGGAATAATAAACCCAATGGATTGATATTATAAACCCAAAGGAATAATAAAACGAAGGGATTAATACTAAAACCCCAAGGGATTATGAACCCAAGTGAATAATATTAAACCCAAGGGACTAATATTATAAACACAACATTGGTAAACCCAAATATAAATATTACAAATACTAAACTAAACATGGAGAATTTTCATGGTGAGACAATCCATGTCACAATGCGACATTCAAATATGGTTGACCATGGTTGGCTATGATTGACAATGGTTGACCACGATTGATATTATAAACCTAAGGGAATCAAGGGGTTATGAACCTAAGGGAATAATATTAAACCCAAGGGGCTAATATTATAAACCCAAGGTATATAAACCCTAAGTGGAGACAATTTGTTTTGTAATGTGATATGAGACCATGATTGACCATGTTTGACCATGGATGGTTGTGGTTGATAATGATTGATATTATAAACCCAAGTTGATAATAAACCCAAGATATTATGAAACCAAGGGAATCATATTAAACCCAAGGGACTAATATTAAAAACCCAACATTGGTAAGCCCAAATATAAATATTACAAACACTAAAATAAACATGGTTTATTTTCATGGTGAGACAATCTTTGTCACAATGTGACATTGAACCATGGTTGACCAAGGTTAGCTATGATGACAATGGTTGACCGTCATTGATATTATAAACCTAAGGGAATAATAAACCTAAGGGATTGCTATTATAAACCCAAAGGAATAATAAAACCAATGGATTAATACTAAAACACTAAGGGATTATGAACCCAAGGGAATAATATTAAACCCAAGGGACTAATATTATAAACGCAACATTGGTAGACCCAAATATAAATATTACAAACACTAAAATAAACATGGTTTATTTTCATGGCGAGACAATCCTTGTCACAATGCGACATTCAAACATGGTTGACCATGGTTGGCTATAATTGACAATGGTTGACCATGATTGATATTACAAACCTAAGGGAATAATAAGCCCAAACGATTGATATTATAAAACCAAAGGAATAATAAAACCAAGGGATTAATACTAAAACCCCAAGGGATTATGAATCCAAGGGAATAATATTAAACCCCAAGGGACTAATATTATAGACCTAACATTGGTTAACCCAAATATAAATATTACAAACACTAAAATAAACATGGTTTATTTTCATTGTGAGACAATCCTTGTCACAATGCGATATTCAACCATGGTTAACAATGCTTGGCTATGATTGACAATGGTTGACCATGATTCATATTATAAACCTAAGAGAATAATAAACCCAAGGGATTGATATCGGAAACCCAACGGATTTATACTAAAACCCCAAGGGATTATGAACTGAAGGGAATAATATTA
Organism: Pinus tabuliformis; assembly: GCA_031772625.1. Taxonomy (NCBI): domain Eukaryota; kingdom Viridiplantae; phylum Streptophyta; class Pinopsida; order Pinales; family Pinaceae; genus Pinus; species Pinus tabuliformis. The sequence continues at coordinate 628,856,292 of CM062808.1, forward strand.
AACCCAAGGGACTAATGTTATAAACCCAATGAAAAGCAAACCCAAGCGATTAATACTAAAACCCCAAGGGATTATGAACCTAAGGGAATAATATTAATCCCAAGGGTCTAATATTATAAACCCAAGGTATATAAACCCTAATTGGAGACATTTTTTTCCATAATGTGAAATCGGACCATGATTGATCCAAGAGGATCCATCGATCCAATTGCACAAGTGTTCAAAGTGTCGTCATCAGTGTTCATGGGTGTCGTTAAGTGTACTTGTCGCTTCAGTTCAGCTTCAACACATCGTCAGTGTTGGTTATGATCATGTTGTTCAGGTAATTTTTATAGGTTTTCATGGCGTTCAGTAGAGATGGTTTAGCGCCTGGTTGTCGACTTGAGTTCATTGACAGTTCCTCAGGGTTTGGTCGATAACATGTGTTTTTTTGTTAGAAAAGAATATTGGTGTCGACATGGTTGTTTTGTCTTTGGCAGAGGTTTGATGTGTCGACAAAGGTGTTGTTCGAGGCATAAGTTCGTCATCAAGGTTTTCATTGCAAAGACAACAGGAATCGACGATGTGTGTGGGATTTGTCGTCACATATGGGTTTGTGTCACATAGTGATGAAATATTGTAAACGGGTTTTTAAATTCTAGACCTAAAACCCTATTCCTACATCTAAGGCCTAAACCCTAATCAAACCTTATGTAAACCCTAGGCTATATCATACACATATGCATAAAATTAATTCCTAGGTCCTAGCCAAATCCTATGCTTTACACTTAAAACCCTAGCCTATACCTAATCCATGTATTAAAATACATTTATCTAACCTACAAACCTCTCAGGTCATTTACAACATTGTAAAACATTGTAAAACACACATAAAACATTACAATAACTATAACACAGTCTTAACTGCCAACATCTAACTGTGGCGGGACTGTGTCATGTGAGCAGGCATAAGAGTTTGCAGTGGAGGTTAGCACTAACCACCAACCTAAACCACGTGGGGATTTAAACCGCAGTGGAGTTATGTGAATAGTCAAGCGGGAATGTTAGTGGAAATCTGTCAGTCGTAAGCTGCCAGCAATGACCGCACAGGGGAGAATGTGGTCACATGTCAACCGTCACAGCGAGGATAGTCGGAACCATCAGAGATAACCATTAGGTGGCAGTCGAATACCATAGTGACATGCTCTGTCAGCACTCCTCCACCCGGTTACCAAACTGCTAATGGTTTCAGGTCTTTTAAATGTCATTTTGGGTTTTATGTTGTTAAGTTTGTTTTACATTAATTTGAGGACCATGACTATGACCCTTAGGTGTTTAAACAAGATAAGACTGAGCCCCTCAAACCCAAAATGCAGCTCATTCATGCCATGCTTAGCCCAAAGAAGTTAAAATGTATCCATAGGCCTATATAAGGTAGGATTGCTCATGGAAGAGGGAGCTGGAGTGGTTTTGGTTTTTGTATAAAAGTTCTAGAGGACATAGGCTATTTTGTTTTCAATGTTTCTAGAGCATCCGAAGTCAGATTTGGAAACTATAAGCCGTGTTGGAAAGCTGGTTTAGAGGGCTAATGGATGACAGAGGTCAGAATTTCCTGTGTGCAAGTTAATTCTGACTAAATCACTATGTAATCGACACCTTCTTCTCGTTCTTAATAAAAACATTGCTCATCTTTAAAGCGGACCCAGAGACGTAGTCCATCAGGGACAAACTTCGTAACAAATGTTGATGTCTGGTATATCTGTGTTTTCACTGATTTCACTTCTGTTTTGCATCTTAATTATGGTTTATTAGCTATCGTAAAATGTTATGCTCCAACAGTTTTCCTCGATTTCCACACATTCATTTAACATTCAATTCTTAGATGCCTAATCACTTCTACATCAGTTTTTAGTATATGGTCATATCAATTCATATAATTTGGTATCAAAGTAGGTTGTGTTTGTAGAATGTGCCATTGAATGTTAACCAGGTCAAAGTTGCAAAGAGGAGAAGGAATCCTTGAGCAGATCGATCTAGAGATTGGGAAGCGACAAGTCGTTCAGAAGTCGACCATGTCAGTACCTGATGTAGGTGAAAACACTGAGACTAAGATGAGTGAAGAACAGTTTCAGAAGGCACTCTTAACTATTCAGTAGATGTTGGGAGAATTGTACGAAGATAAGAAGGCAAGAGATGCAACTTCTTCATCAAAGACATCGAAGAAGGACAAAGGTAAAGGCAAGGATGATAAACCTCCTTCACCTCCATCATCCTCTTCTTCTTCTTCTTCTTCCAGTGTAGCATCTGAAACGGAAAAGAAACCTAAGAAAACATCTCTTTCAGAACTTGATGTTAAATTTGATTTACCTATTTATGATGGCGAAAAGAATCCTAAAAGGCTAGATAACTAAATAAAGCAGTTAGAAGTGTATTATTACATTCAGAACATTTCTAAAGATAAAAGTAAAATTCAGTTAGCTACACTTAGAATGGGGGGAACAACTTTAATCTAATGGGAAAGTAAAACTTAGATAGATGTAAATCGTAAAGGAAAAGTCATCTCTTCATGGTCTAAGTTTTTAAAAGCTCTTAGGAAATAGTTCTATCCTTTAGGATACATGTAGCAAGTTGTTATTGATTAGCAGCATCTGAGGCAAGGTAAAGGGAAGAGTGTTCAGGATTTTAATCAGGAGTTCAAAAAGAAAGCATTGGTGCTTGGTATTTCATTGGATACATGTGAAACTTTGTCAAAATACATCGGTAGTTTACATTCATATTTGCAGCATACTTTATTGATGTTTAATCGTGATGATTTTGATGAGGTGTGTGTTTAGGCCATACATATTGAATTAGGTGGTAGACCATTCAAGTTTTCATCTTAGTCATCTAAAGAGTTGGAGACCAGAGATTCCAGTAATAGTAAGAGGAAGAATATTTTGAAGAGAAAGAAATAAGCGATTGTTCAGAAGGAAAGACCTACTTGTTCTCATTTCCAGAGAATCAGTCATGATGAATCGAAGTGCTGGAAACTTCATCCAGAACTTAAGCCCAAAAAGTTCCTTAAGGCAAAGGATTAAAAGAAGGCCATTGCAGTAGCCCAGCAAGATTTGAGTTCAGATTCAGGTGATGAAGGGAGAATAACCACCATGGTTACGACAGGTAAAACTTTTGATACTGGTTCAAGTTTGAAAACTAATGTATCTTCTTCATACATAAGTCCTCCACATGAGGATAAAAGAGTTGAAATCTTCCACATAAGGATAACCTCTAAGCATACAAATATTGACCTAATGTTTGATAGTGGATCACAAGGAAATTTAATATCTGAACATATAGTTAATCAATTGGGATTGGAGACACAGAATCATCCAAGACCATACCCATTAGGTTGGATTAATAAATCAACTCAGATACATGTCACAAAGCAGTGTTGGTTAAAATTTGCAATCACATCTAAGTACATTGATGAATTGGAGTTAGATGTGGTCCCAGTAGACATATGTGAAGTTGTCTTAGGAAGTCCTTATCTTTATGATAGAGATGCAGTGTTTTACAGAAGAGAAAATAAATATCACCTAAAGAAAGAAGGGGTTGAATTTATTGTTAGGACACATAAAGTCAAATCAAACTTGGATTTAAATGTTACAAATCAAGTTAAGCAGTTAATAAGTTCAAGTAAATATGTACTTATGTTTATTAAGGAACAACATAAGGATGATTGTTTGAGATGCCAGATTCAGTTTATAGATCAATTGGTCAAGGTCATTAATTCATTTCCAAGAAATATTATTCATGAACATGATAAGCAACATGAGATACATTTAATGTCCTATGAACGTCTTCTTAAAGACAAAATGAATCTTAATTCATTCATTCAACTGAATTCTAGAAGCTATCATCATCAGCAGTGTATTGGAGGGAATGATACATGTGAGTCTAATCAGAGACTTGTTTCAAATGGTATGTTTATTTTCAGTTTCAGGGGTGAAGGTCAGTATTGGGGAAAGTCAATGTTACATTTCTTTGGTATTGCATCATCATTTCATGCTTTAAAAAGTAATGAAGCCTCTCTTCAAGTGGAGAGGAAGTCTATAAGTTTTCATGACAGCATTTTCGAAAGCAGATCTAAATTTTCCTTACCAAGATTCAAAACCTAATGCATTAAGTGAAAGTGTAAGTCACTAGAAATATCAGTTAATAAACGAAGAAATAGTGATTCAAGTAAATCAATAATTACTTAGATACTTTCAAAATCAAACTAAGTTGCAACAGTCTTTACATCATAGCTGGATGAGTTCCAGTAGTAAGTTCACTTAGTAATTAGTCAACAGGAAAGTAAATCAAGTCAGGTAATTAATATGAAGTCAAAATCAAATGAGTCTTTGAATATTACAGTTATTCCAGAAAGTAGATTGTTAATACCCATCAGATGTGTTGAACAAATTTCTACAAATAATATTTTCAAAGATGTTTTTAAATCACCAACTCATGATTCTTTGTGGAAAGAATTCAATTGTCATGTTGATAACAGGTTGTTTTCCCATCGTGGCAAGTTGTTCATACTGCGGATGGAAGAAACAAGTCACCGAATCAAAAGTATCATGGTTAGCATCATCAGGGTCATCACATGCAGGTGATTGATCGTATGTATTAGTACATCGTCAGGTCAAGATGGAAAGAGAGGGAGTTCTACCCTCATCGAATAATTGTTTAGTCAAAATTTTGGTGGTCCAAAAGCTTTCAAGTGGAGAGGAATGATCCAGGAGGATTCGTCGATCCAATTGCACAAGTGTTCAAAGTGTCATCATCAGTGTTCCTGGGTGTCGTTCAGTGTCATCGTCACTTTAGTTTAGCTTCGAGAGATTGATAGTGTTGGTTATGATCAGGTTGTTTAGGTAATTTTTATAGGTTTTCATGGCATTCAATGTAGATGGTTTAGCACCTGGTTGTCAACTTGAATTCGTCGATAGTTCCCTAGGGTTTCTTCGATGACATGCGTTTTGTCATTCGACAAACAAGATTGGTGTCGACATGGTTGTGTCATCTATGGAAGAGGTTTGATGTGTCGACAAAAGTGTCGTCTGAGGTATAAGTTCATCGTCAAGTTTGTCATTGCAAAGACAACAGGAATTGACGATGTGTGCGGGATTTGTCATCACATATGGGTTTGTGTCACATAGTGACAAAGGATTGTAAACAGGTTTTTAAATTGTAGACCTAAAACCATATTCCTACATCTAAGGTCTAAACCCTAATCAAACCTTATGTAAACCCTAAGTTATATCATACACATATGCTTAAATTTAATTCCTAAGTCCTAGCCAAATCCTATGCTATACACCTAAAACCCTAGCCTATGCTTAATCCATGTATTAAAATACATTTATGTAACCTACAAACCTCTCGGGTCATTTACAACACCGTAAAACATTGTAAAACACACATAAAACATTACAATAGCTATAACATAGTCCTAATCACCAGCATCTAACCACGGCAGGACCGTGTCATGTGAGTAGGTATAAGAGTTTGCAGCGGAGGTTAGCACTAACCACCAACCTAAACCATGCAGGGATTTAAACCACAGTGGAGTTATGTGAACAGTCAAGTGGAAATGTTAGTGGAAAGCCGTCAATGGTAAGGTGCCAGCGATGACCGCGCGGGGGAGAATGCAATCACATGTCAACTGTCACCACGAGGATAGCTGGAACCACAGGAGATAACCATTAGGTGGCAATTGACCGCCCTAGTCACATGCGCTATCAGCGCTCCTCTGTCCGGTTAGCAAACTGCTAACGGTTTTGGGTATTTCAAATGTCATTTTTGGTTTTATGTTGTTAAGTTTGTTTTACATTAATTTGAGGACCATGACTATGACCCTTAGGTGTTTAAGGATGATAAGACCGAGCCCCTCAAACCCAAAATGCAGCTCATTCCTGCCATGTTTAGCCCAAAGAAGTTAAAATGTATCCACAGGCCTATATAAGGCAGGATTACTCATGGAAGAGGGAGCTGGAGTGGTTTTAGTTTTCGTATGCAGGTTTTGGAGGACATAGGATGTTTTGTTTTCAGTGTTTTGGGAGCATCTGGAGTCAGAATTGGAAACTGTAAGCAGCGTTGGAAAGCTGGTTCAAAGGGCTAACTGATGATATAGGTCATAATTATCTGTGTGCAAGTTAAATCTGACTAAATCACTATGTAATCAACACCTTCTTCTCCTTCTTAATAAAACAGTCACCCATCTTAAAAGTGGACCCGAAGACATAGTCCATCAGGGACGAACTCCGTAAGAAATCTTGTTGTCTGGTATATCTGTGTTTTCACTAATTTCACTTATGTTTTTCATCTTAATTATGGTTTATTAGATGTTGTAAAGTGTTCTGCTCCAACAGTTTTCCTCGATTTCTGCACATTCAGTTAACATTGAATTCTTAGATGGCTAATCACTTCTACAATAGTTTTTAGTATATGGTCATATCAAATCAATGATTGCACACAATTGACCATGTTTTTTTATGGTTGACCATGATTGATATTATAAACCCAAGTTAATAATAAACCCAAGGGATTGATATTATGAACTCAAGGGAAACATAAACCCAAGGGATTAGTACTAAAACCCATGGGACTAATATTAAAAACCCAACATTGGTAAACCAAAATATAAATATTACAAACACTAAAATAAACATGGTTTATTTTCATGGTGAGACAATCCTTGTCATAATGTAACATTCAACCATGGTTGACCATGGTTGGCTATGATTGACAATGGCTGACCATCATTGATATTATAAACCTAAGGGAATAATAAACCCAAGGGAATAATAAAGCCAAGGGATTAACACTAAAACCCCAAGGGATTATGAACCCAAGGGAATAATACTAAACTATAGGGCCTAATATTATAAACCCTACATTGGTAAACCCAAATATAAATACTACAAACATTAAAATAAACATGGCTTATTTTCATGATGAGACAATCCTTGTCATAATGGGACATTCAACCATGGTTGACCATGGTTGGCTATGATTGACAATGGTTGACCATGATTGATATTATAAACCTAAGGGAATAATAAACCCAATGGATGATATTATAAACCCAAAGGAATAATAAAGCCAACAGATTAATATTAAAACTCCAAGGGAATAATATTAAACCCAAGGGACTAATATTACAAACACAACATTGGTGAACCGAAATATAAATATTACAAACATTAAAATAGACATGGTTTATTTTCATGGTGAGACAATCCTTGTCACAATGTGACATTGAACCATGGTTGACCATGATTAATATTATAAATCTAAGGGAATAATAAACCCAAGGGATTGATATGAGAAACCCAAAGGAATAATAAACCTAAGGGATTAATACTAAATCTCCAAGGGATTATGAACCCAGGGGAATAATATTAAACCAAAGGGACTATATTATGAACCCAATGTATATAAACCCTAAGATAAATATTATAAATACTAAAATAAACATCATTGACCATTGTTGATTTTTATATTGAGATAATTCTTATCACAATTCTGTGTTGGACCATGGTTGACATCATAATAAACCGTGGTTGACTAGGGAATAATAAAGTCAAGCGATTGAGATTATAAAGAGAAAGGAACAATAAACCCAAGGGATTAATACTAAACCCCAAGGGATTATGAACATAAGGGAATAATATTAAACAAAATCAACTAATATTATAAACCCAAGGTATACAAACCCTAAGATAAATATTAAAAATACTAAAATAAACATGGTTGAATTAATAAACCCTAAGAATTAATATTTTAAACTCAAGGGATTAATAAACCAAAGGGATTATTAATATTATAAACCCAAGGAACTAATAAACCCAACTATTTAATATTAAAAACCCAATGAATTAGTGAACCCAAGGGATAAATATTAAAAACCTAAGGGATCAAGAAGCATAAAGGATCGATATTACAAACACAAGAGATTCATAAAGCTGACCATGATTGATATTATAAACCCAACCTAATAATAAACCCAAGGGATTAATACTAAAACCCCAAGGGATTATGAACCCAAGGGAATAATATTAAACCCAAGAGACTAATATTATAAACCCAACATTGGTAAACCCTAATATAGATATTAGAAACACTAAAATAAACATGGTTTATTTTCATGGTGAGACATTCCTTGTCACAATGTGACATTCAACCATGGTTGACCATGGTTGGATATGATTGACAATGGTTGAGCATGATTGATATTGTAAACCTAAGGGAATAATAAACCAAAGGGATTGATATTATAAACCCAAAGGAATAATAAACCCCAAGGGAATAATATTAAACCCAAGGGATAAATCATACAAATCCAAGGTCTATAGAACCCAAGGGATTAACAAACCCTAGGTATTGTTAATATTATAAACCCAACCACATTACTAAATCTTGTCTAAAAGCATCGATAAGCATTAATAAACCTTATGAATAATATTACACCCTAGGAATATGAACCTGTAGATTAATAAACCCAAGGGATTGATATTATAAACCCATGATAATAATAAACCCAAGGGATTAATACAAAAAAACCAAGGGATTATAAACCGAAGGGAATAATATTACACCCAACGGATTAATATTCAAGGTATATAAAACCTAAGATAAATATTGCAAACCCTAGAATTATCATGGCTGACCATGGTTGATTTTCATATTGAAACAATATTTGTCACAATGTGACATTGAACCATGGTTGACCATGGTTAACAATATTTGATTTTCATATTGAGACAAACTCTTTCATAATGTGACATTGGAACATGGTTGACCATGATTATAAACCCAAGGGATTTATATTAAACCATAGGAGTAATATTATAAACCCTATGAATAATATTTCGCACTGAGACAATCTTTGTGAGAATGTGACATTGGACCATGGTTGACCATGGTTGATTTGCATATTGAGACAATATTTTTCACAATGTGACATTGCACCATGGTTGACCATGGTTGACCATGAATGATTTTCATATGGAGACAATCTTTGCCACAATGCGACATTGGACCATGTTTGATTTTCATATTGAGAAAAACTTTGTCACAGTGTGACGTTCGACCATGGATGACCATGATTATAAACCAAGGGGATTTATATTAGACCCAAGGATTAATATTATAAATCATATGAATAACATTACACCTTAGGAATAACAACCCTTAGATTAATAAACCCAAGGGATTGATATTATAAACCAAAAGGTTTAATACTAAAAACCAAAAAGATTATAAACACAAGGGAATAATGTTAAACCCAAGGGATAAATATTATAAACCCAAGGTATATAAACCCCAAGGGATTAATAAATCCTAGGGATTGTTAATATTATAAACCCAACCACATTAGTAAATATGGTTGAAAAACATCGATAAGTGTTAATGATATAAACCCAATGAATAAATTGTTGACAATGATTTTCACATTGTTTGTCACATTGTGATGATGCTTGTCCCACTGCAATGTTGGATAGATTTTCATACCATTCCAACATCACAATATTAAACCTAAGGGATTATTGATTATTAAACCTGAGGGATTATTGATATTTTAAAACCAATGGGATTAATAAACCCAAGGGACTAATAATATTATGAACAAAAGGAATTAATATACCCAAGGGATTAATATTATAAACCCAAGGGATAATGAACCGATGAGAATAATATTAAACCTTAGGATTTATATTATAAATCCAAGGGATTATAAACCCTAGGATCAATATTATAAATCCGAGGAATTAAAAACCCTAGGATTATTATTATAAACCTTATGATTATAAACTTTTAGATTATAAACCCTAAATCCAATATTATAAACTAGAATATTAAACCCTAATTTATTCAACGTCACAATGCGACATTGAATAACTTGCAGTGTAGTGTGTCATTGTGACAATGATTCCTACAATGTTTGTCACATTGTGATGATGCTTGTCACATTGTGACATTCGATAGATTTTTGTACCATTCTGATGTCACAATATTAAACCCAAGGGATTATAAATTCTTAAACCTAAGATATTATTGATATTTTAAACCCAACAGATTAATAAACCCATGAGACTAATAATATTATAAACTGAGGGGATTAATAAACACAAAGGATTGATATTATAAACCCAAAGGATAATGAACCCATGGGAATAATATTAAACCAAGGATTTATATTATAAACTCAAGGGATTGTAAACCACAGGGTTAATATTATAAACCCAAGGGATTAAAAACCCTAGGATTAATATTATAAACCTTATGATAATAAACATTAAGATTATAAACTTTAAACCCAATGGATTAATATTATGAACCCAAAGGATAATGAAACCATGGGAATACTATTAAACCATAAGATTTATATTATAAACCTAAGGGATTATAAACCCTAGGATTAATATTATAAACCCAAGGGATTAGAAACCCTAAAAATAATATTATAAACCATATCATTATAAACCTTAAGATTATAGACCCTAAAACCATAATAAACCCTAATCCCTTAATCCAATATAATAAATGAGAATATTAAACTGTAATTTATTCAATGTTGCAATGCGACATTGAATAAATTGCTAACAATGATTGTCACATTATGACAATGCTTATCACACTACGACATTGGATAGATTTCCATACCATTCCAACATCACAATATTAAACCTAAAGGATTATTGATTATTAAACCTAAGGGATTATTTATATTGTAAACCCGAGGGATTAATAAACCCAAGAAATTAATATTATAAACCGAAGGGATAATGAAGCCATGAGAATAATATAAAACCCTATGATTTACATTATAAACCCAAGGGATTATAAATCCTAGGATAAATATTATAAATTCAATGGATTAAAAACCCTAAGAATAATATTATAAACCTTAAGATTATAAACCCTAAATGCAATATTATAAATGAGAATATTAAACCCTAATTTATTCAACATCGCAATGCAACATTGAATAAATTACAATTTAATTTATAATTGTGACAATGATTGTGAGAGTGCTTGTCTTATTGCAATGATGCATGTCACTATGCTTGACTTATTGCGACGATGTTTGTGAGACTATGACATTGGATAAATTTTCGTACCATTCCAACATGAGAATATTAAACCTAACATATTAGTAAACACAAGGGACTAATAATATTATAAATTCAAGGGATTAATAAACCTAAGGGATTAGTATTATAAACCGAAAGGATAATGAACCCATTGTTTCACTATGGCTAACCATAGTTGACTATATGTGTCCATGTTCACCATGTCTAAACATCACAAACTATGTTTTAAGTATGGTTGACAATTATATGTCTATGGTTGACAATTGTGTGACTATGGTTGATCTTGATTGACCATGGTTGACCTACATTTTCCATGGCTAAACACGATTACCCATTGTTTCACACCATACTTTTCTATCATAGATTATGATTGTGCATTTTGACAATGGTTTACCACATTCAATCATAAAATACATTGGTTGATCATATTCGGTCATTCTAATCTATAATATTATTATCATTAACCTTAATAACTTTATTATTATTGTTAATTTTAATAATAATTAATATAAATTTTAATTGTTAATAATAATTATAATATTAACTTTAATAACAAGTATTATTATATGACTATGAAAGATTATAATTATTATTAATTATAATATTAATATTAATATATTTATTGATATTCACATACTAATATATATTGAATATTAAATGCTAATACTTAAATATTAAATGCCAATACAAAGTATTAATATAGAAATATTTATATTACTATATTATATAACAAAGTATAATAATACTTAACATATTAATAATACGAGTATACTAATATTTAATATAAATATTTGTTAATATTAAATTTAATAACAATATCAAAATCTATTATTAATCTTAATAAATCTTCAACAACAACCATAATAATAATATTATTATTATTATTATTATTATTTCTTTATTATTATTATTATTATTATTAACTTTAATAAGTATTATTATTATATGACTATGAATGATTATGTCTTACAATTGTTTCACCATTATAGTTTAACACACAATTAATGAAACACAAATTTTCTTAGCTTAGGTGTGTCAAACATCAAAAGTATTTAAATTACTTTGGTAAAACTAAATTAGAAATTAAATATCATATGAATGCAATAAAAGTATGTGTTTCTCAAACATTAAATTTTGAATAGTTATATTAACTTAAATATAGAGTGTTGTGTGTATCACCTTATACACACAAACACAACAACAAAAACATAACATTTGACATTGACATTAACAGGATACAACACAAAACACTACAACACATCACAACACAAATATATAGATTTAAGCTTATGTTTATAATGTTCTACTTTATTAGATATATCAGATTTTAACATGAGGTTGTCTAAAGTTAACAAATGTAATTTTATAAATGTCATTGGAGTATATAACTGTGTGTATAAGCATCAAATTTTAAGTAGTGGAATTGAAAATTAAATAGTACAATTGTCCATTAAATGTGGTTGGCTTGGAAAAGTGTGTTTGTATAAATTTTAGAACTTTGAAAATTAATTTCTATTAAAAATGCAATTGTAGATTTATCAAACATGGAAATTTTTAAATGTAATTTTACAATTGTTATTATTTAAATGAGTCTTCAGAGTGTGCTAAGATTTAAATTTTGAGATGGGAAATTTAAAATAAAGAGAAGTTCTACACATCCAAGTTTTAAAATGCAAAAATTAAATTTTGAAATGTGAGGTTGAAAATTAAATATATCAAAAGTTTTTACATAAAGAGTGCAGTAAATTTTTAAGGTAATATTTTGTTAGAAATTTTGTTATAAAATTATTATGAAAAAAACACTTCATTAAGAAATAAAAAAATATTATTAATATTTTAAGTTTAAAATCAATAAAAAAAACTTTTATTATAAAATGAATGATGGCAGAAATAAATTTAAAATTAAAATTTTAAAAACCAAAGCCATAGAAAAATAATAAAAAATTTAAAAACTAAACCACAAAAGCATGAGAAACACAATAAAAACACACACTCCTCCATGATAGCTTTGGCCAAGGCTATCCATGAAGGTTGTGAGAAGGGGAAACCCCCTGTCAAAAAGAAAATGCTTAATTATATATCTATTATAGTTTTTTTTTTCCTTTTTGAGGTTTACATCAACAATAATAATATAATTGTCTTCACCAATTACACTTCTTTGTCTTAACCAATTACACTTCATCTACTTGCTACTCCTATATGATTTGGACCTTCCAACAACTTTCTGGCTACATGTACCTTGTCTAGCACAATATCTTACTCTTGTAAAAAACATTTTCCATATAATCTGTTTCATATCATAAGAGAATTAAATATTTAGTAGCAATTTCATTGTCAATTAATAAAAACAAAAAGAATTACTTAAATATTCTTTCAAATCTAATTGCTATCCTATTGATCTATATCATGAATTAAATTACATTCTTGTGCACAACTTCCTTCTTAAGTTTCAACTCTTCTCTGCTCTCTTCCTTTGTCTATCTGTTTCATATCATAAGAAATTTAAATGTTTATTAGAAATTTTATCTTTATATAATAAATACAAAATACAATTAATTAAATATTCTTTCAAATCCAAGTCAAAATAAATAAATGTGATAGACAATAAATGTGATAGACAATAGAAATCTAGGCTTTATAAATTTCCCCAAGTATTTCACATGAAATCAAGGGCGTTGTCCCTCTGGCAAAACCGTGAGCAGCACTGGGCAGAGGCAGAGGAGGTTATTGCAGAGCCTATTACCTTATGGGGTAGCAGAGGCAAGAACAAAGAAAAAACTGGAATAGGGCCGCAGTTCAACATGAAGATGCCATGCCAAATTAAGTAACGACCCTTTTAGGTGGATACCCTGTAACTTTTAACCACCTCACCCACATTTTTTTTAGGGCCACGTGAGCAATGAGTTCTGAAAACTATAGGTGTGACCAAGTAAGTCTAATTAGGCATATAATAAATAACAAATGAATGGACCTCATTATGAGCAGCTAATATAAAAAAATTTACTGATGACTGGTTCACAGTCTGATTGCGGGACATTCCTTGCGGTAGGCATTTATACTTACCTACTTGTGCTAGGCACATTGCATTGGACTAAGCAAGGGCGCAGACCCTCATGCGATTATTTGTTTCCATAACCATGCCAACTTGGGTTTTTTGAGACCATATATTTGAAATATATAGAAGCCTAATTACAGTGTGGGAGAATGAACGAATCCAGATAAACCCCAATTCTTTTTAAAGGTTTTCATAGATTTAATGTTTATCCAGTTTTTTTGAGAGAAAAAAAAACAAAGCATAGCCAAAAATATAACTCTACTCTATTAAAATTGAACATTATAAAAGAAAATAAACCTGTAACTATCTAAGAACATTGAACGAAAATAAGCCTTGACAATTATCCCCAGCTCTTAAATACATACAGTCTTAGAAATCCAAGGCATCAGAGATCATCAATGTTTTTGGGTCTATCTTTACATGGAGTTGGAATACAAGGGAAAATTATAATAGTAGCATATGTGTATTTAAACCTTGGTTAGTTTTATTTATGAATAAATTTCTAATTAGGGAAGCCATAATTTGCATTCTCACCTGCAATAGCAGCAAAAATCTGTAGCATGCATTCTACAATATTTAATTGAATCTGTAATTCTTCTACCTCTATACTACAAACACAAAGTCAAAACATGAAGTATTAGGGAAAACAAATGTGCATAACAAAATGTTTCAACCACACACACAATTAATTTAGGCATTCCACCACAAAACCATCCTAAAATAAAAATAAGAAATAAAACTGTGCATACCATGTCTTGGTAGGATCCCATCCCATGTTCTCCTCTTCTCTTTGGCATCATCCTCCCTACTAACCCCAACCAACTAGATCCAACCTCCTCTCCCTCCTAACCGCAACCAACTAGAGCCAATCTCCTCTCCCTCTAGACCCAGACTGAAAAAAGAAAACCAAAACCAAGACAAAACAAAAATTCAAAAATAAAATCAAAACCAAAAACCCAATAAGAGACGGTAACATGAAATAATTATTCAATTAATTATGGCCATGCTTAAAAAAACAACAAAAATAGAAAGCAAGTGAAAACATCTAAAAAATTCGGCTCTGATTTCTTCTTCTGCCAACCTAAAGAGCCTTGCCATGTCCAATCTCCTGCTCACCCAACTCACAAATTCCAGGTAGTGGGATGGGTCTGCGGATTGTGAAGCTCCACGGTTAGCATGAGATGGAACAATACCAAAGGTAAGGCCATAATCAGGGAAGCCAAGGTAAAAATTTGTGTTTGATTAATTGTATGTTAAACTATGAATGATTATGTCTTACAATTGTTTCTAGATGACATAAATTACATTTTACCTGAATCTTGCATATATGTCTAGATGACACTCTCGCTGACATGCGATTTGTCTCCTTTTCATCCTATGAATTGAAACTAACTTCTGATCATGCGACACAAAGAGAATATGAACAGGGGCCATTACACAACCACATTTATGACAAAGGTGCACAAGTAGAATATTAACATGTAGTAGCATAACTGGTATGATAGGGCATGAAAACATGTCCTCCAAGTTTCAACATTCATACGTTTCAGAATGCAAATAGACATTAGTTTCAATGCGTGTTTGGCACTATTTTTTTAATTTAATTTTTTCTAATCCCACATACATGGAGATAAATAAGAGCCACAATAATTTTTTAATGATCATTTGGTAAAAAATTAATTTAAGTAGGGTTTAAACACTTGATTTAGATATGCAAGGAGGTTATCACTTTCAATTTTATTCATTGATCAAGTGGCTATGACGAGAATATACTGGCATCTTTCAATTTACACCCTCATATCAAAAAGATTAATTAAGAAAATGATTAAAGTGCCCAACTCCAATAGGAGGGACACCTATCGGCGTAATAAAAATTATAAAATAGCTCCGCTTGAGGTAGCTCAAGTGGCAATGGTCATGGAATGAAGTCTCACCGAACCAGAGATCTTGGGTTCGAATCTTGTACTACCCTCCCCCCATTGCGGGTTGAATAATGGACATGTAAAATAAAAAATGAGAGAGTCCTACCAAGCTTAACAAAAATAATGGACATGTACAATCGAAAATGAGAGAGTCATGCAAAGCTTAACAATTTTTTTTATAAAATAGTAACTTGGTTGCAAATTAGTAATTCCTATATAAAAACAAAAATAAAAAAAGGTAATTTCTATATTGGAAAAAAATTATAAAAATGATATATTTATGTTTCAAATTTATAATTCCTATAAAAAAAATTAATATGTTTAAATATTTGTAACATGTATACTATCCAATTTTTTTCGTATTAGATTTTATATGATTGTTTTTTTTTCGGTATCGAATTGAATTCAAATTTGGTAACTATGGTTTAAACAAGAATTATATTCGCATTTGTGAAGTGAGTATTTTCAACCAAATTTAAATTATGGAAATTCGTTTTACAAATTTATGAATATTCTTAATTGAATAGCTTTTATTATAATGTTATGAGTTAATATTATTGTTTATCAATCTCACATATCCAAAAACTCAAAAATTTATAAGTCATTTCATATGACACTTCTTAGTATGATATTTTTTTAATCAATCAATTAAAGAATAAACGGCATAGTTACTTTCGATATAAATCTTAATCTTCAATTTATGCCTAATACTAAAAATATTCTATCATATTTTATGGAGGTTAATCCTTACTATCCACCTGAAAATTATTAATAATTAAATTTAAAGATGGTCATTCTAACTCAAAAATATATCTACGAGTAAATTTAAATGTTATTAAAAATTACTTACACTTTTTAAAATATATTAACCATGATGGGATGAGATATTAGATTTTTTTGCAAATATTATTTAGGTTGAATTTACCTTTTTTCCAAAAGGAATATTTAAAACTGATTCCAATTGATTAAAAATTTATCTTGTACACAAGAAGATCAAAATTTTAAAATCCAAAAATCTGTTAGGAAAAGTAAATTCCACTTCCTTAAAAACAATCCAAGAAAACGATTTTAATTAATTTAATTTTTTTAAGCTTGGTAGGACTCCACTTTACATGTCCATTATTCACCTGGCTATGGGGGGACGGTAGCACAAGATTTAATTTTTTTAAGCTTGGTAGGACTCCACTTTACATGTCCATTATTCACCTGGCTATGGGGGGACGGTAGCACAAGATTTGAACCCAAAACTTCTAGTTCGGTGACACTTCATTTCCGCATCCACTACCACTTGAACTACCCCAAGATGACTCAAAAAATTTAATTTTATTTGAATAATTATAAGAAACAAACACACATTTATATAGGAATAGATGATAATTATCTTTAAAAATTGTTTTAAATAATTTAATTTTCTATAAATAATTATAATAAATAAATACATATTTTTCATAGTAATAAACAATAACTATCTTCACTTGAAATCAATGACTAAATTACAATAAAATTTGCTTCAAAATATTTTCATACCTATTTAAAATATCCACTATAATTTTAACTACTTATTAATTAAAAATTAATACTACGTTATTTAATTAATAAATTAAATGGTTTTTTTTCTATATTTTTTATTTTCTGGTCAATTTTCTAAAAAAAAAAAATTAATAAATATTTTTAAGAGTTATAAACTTAAATTATTTAATCTACAAGGTTTCGCACTTCAATATTTTTTAAAATATTAAAATTTCATTTATTTATTAAACTAACCCAAAATCTTATGAAATTTGAACTCAAATTACAATTCTTTCTACATTATTCTATGAGTTAAACCACTTATACCAATTATGTGTTCGTACGGAATATTATAAGTCTTTTTGACAGATTCACATTAAACAAATATTAATTTCATTTATTAATTCATTTTATGAAATTTGAAACTCAAATTACACTTTTTTCTACATTGTCCTATCAATTAAACCACCTATACCAATTATGAGTGCGTACTAAATATTATAATTCTTATCGTTACACATGGTGAGACTTATTATCATTATTTCAAAGTAAAAACATTCATTATTTAAAATTAGTTATTGTTAAAGCTGATTAAACTCATTATTAATATGTGACTATCTGCAATGACATCTCATTTGAATTTGGAAGTATTATTCAAAATTATACCAAAAAATTAGAAGAGATTTTGTCCTATGATCAACGTTAATAGCTTTTGGTTTTTCAATGTACTGAGATCATCTTGCTGTCACATGCGTGGGCCATTTTTCGCCGGCGATTGTGATTAATTACACATGAATGTTAGTTACTTAATGGGATCTGGTACCTCGTAGCGTAGCTTACCGAGGCGGAGGAGTTGTTCGGAAAGTTATGGAAATTCTTGTCATATTTAGAGGAAATTTAGCAAGTATTTTTGTAAATCCAAGTTATAATTGTTAAACTTCAAAATTTTAGGTGTTCTAGACGTTTTTGATGGTGCTAAATCGATTTCCACCATCAAAAACATGATTCAAACACTGCCTTTACAAAATTTTTAAATTTATTTTTTACCAAAATTCCGACTACTTTTAGCAATCCAAACAATTCCTCCAACTCCGTTGGGCCTCTCTCCTTCGTCAAATGCGCCTCTATCCTTCGTCAAATCTACCTCCAAAATTGGTAAGTCGGCCACACAATGGCTTGTCACGATTATCTTAGCGGCGACAACAATAGAAAAGGGTTCGGCCGCCTGTTTCGTGTAATCGTTTCCAGTCAGACTTTCTGCTTTGATTTCATAAACCTGGATAGTAACGAAGGATACTTTCACCACTTCTAAGCCTGTCTAGCGAAAGGCCCGTGAGATAATCACTGTCGGCCATGAACAAATCCTCCTGATAGAATGTACAGAAACGCCTTATAGTTACAACCTGAAATTTTATGTAAGAGGAGACTTTCCTTAAGCGTGCGTTTTCATCTTTTGCGATCACTGGTAATTTGACGTGATTGCATCCTTTCGTTCATATAGGAATGCCACCATTTGGTGCGATAGGATCTCTTGTTTATTTAGAGTCGGATAACAATAATAATTTCGATTATCTAAATATTACAGATAATTTCAAAATCGTACAAGTGTGTTTTAATCGGCCATTGGTGGTCCATTAGAGTAGCATAGTTAAGACAGACTCTATGAGATTGAGCTCAAAATAACATAAATCTATTATTAAGAAGATTTGTATTTATTTAATATAAATTTTTAACAAATGTATATCTTTTTATTTCTTAAAATAATTTTTTATTTTTTAATAGGACTTTATGAAAAATATTAAATTGGAAAATGAAGGAAAAAAGAAGGCTCATCAAAATTGAATTATAAAGTGTTGAAAATAGTGAAAAAGAAACCGGATTAAATTTTGATTTATTTATATAATTTCTCTAATTAAAAATATTATATATTTTTAATTAAAAATATTAAATATAAATAATTATCTCATATTAATTGAGAAAACGTATACTTTTAAACAGTTTCAAAATAAAGTAAACTATTATAAATTTTCATATTAATTATCATGTTATCTTATAATTTATTTAATATACATTATATTTATTATTATTTCAAAATTTACATCTATTAAAATTTGGTTATAATTATAGTGTTGAGAAGATGATTAATAGAAGACTTATAATTATGATATTAAAATAAGCATTTCTCATATTTAGATGTGAAAATTAGGAACTAGCCAAATTATATAAGTTTAATTAGTAAATTATTTAAATTCATTTTCAAATAACAACATTTCTAACTCAATTATAGTTAAAAACTTCTTTGAATTTACTAATTCATTTTAATATAAAAATATAATTTAAATTTTCAATATACACATAATTGAAATTTAAACATATGCATTTTAGATTAAGGTTTTTTTATTTCAAATTTTTCATCTTCATACATCATTTCACCCAAATAAGCTAAAAATTATATGCACATAGTTCATGTATACAAATAAGCACTGACATGCCACCAAGTCGCTCTTGTTAGCAATGACTTTAGAGTACATTATTACAACTCATGTATCTCATCATTGTTACACATAATTTCAAAATATTTGGAGTAAAACATCAACTAATATGTCGACTTTCAACTTCAATTTGTTTCAAACATGAGTTAATATCCACTCTAGAACAATTTTCATATTATTATAAACTAGAACTAAATTAATCTCAAATGGTTTATTAGAGTAACTTAGATGTCATAATCAATAGTCACTTTATTAAGTTGAAAGGTTCATTCTATGGCTCAGTATGGAGGCGATGTGTAATTTCATACATGGTTAACTTAGAGTTGACATGTGTCCCTTTAATATATATATATATATATATATATATATATATATATATATATATATAGATATATTAAATTAAAAAATAATGTGAAGTATAATCAAAATAAAAAATTAATATACATATTTAATTAGTTCTACTTAAAAGTATTACAAACGTAGTCTCGCTCTAATTGTCCTTGTTCTTGCTTTATTGATTGTTGTTACAACCCAATACAAAGGAGATATGGTAAAAATATTTCACTCTCACTCTTAGTTATTAAGCCCAGAGGCTCATTCTACAACTTAGTATGAGGGTAATGGGTAATTTTTCCCATGCTCAACATTGAGTTGACACATGTACCAAGGACTCAGTTCATCCCCTCTCATGTCTCTAGAGAAGTTGACTTAGGAGATTTCGGTGGGAGAGGAGACACTTGTTAGGATCAATCCATGCAAGAATTATTGGAAACAATAGTAAGCTTGAGTCAATTATATAAGGGAGAAATGTCATTTTATTTATGACATAAAGAAGAAAAAGTGCATCAAAAGGATCAATACCTTGTAAAAGTTCAAGAATCATGTGAGGAGAACATGGAACAAATTGCTAAAAATATTGAAGATGCACAGGTACTAGAAAAATGGATTTAGATCAAGAAATAGCGAGTGCAGAAGTGGAGCAGACATTAGAGAGGGTTGAAGGTTTGTTAGAAACTTTGATTATGGAGGAAGAAATGCTTATTGTTACTCAAGAACATTTCACTGATTCTTCAATTGATATACCTCAAGATTTTCCCACCGATCCTTCAACAACCACAGCTCCAACTTCCCCCATTGATTCTCCTATAGCTGCTATTGATGAACCTTCCACCGATTCTACAACTACTGCAATATAGAAACATTCTACTAACTCTACAACTACAACAATCAAAGAACCCTTTGTTTATTCTCTTGTTGACGAAGTTAAAGAACTTTCTATTAATTCCCCATTTAATGAAGTCATGGAGTCTCTTATTGATTGTTTGGTTGATGAAGTTAAAAAATCCCGAGTTGATTCCTCAATTACTATGGTTCAAGAGCATTCTATTGAGTCCTCGACGGTCCTGATGCATAAACCCTTAATTGAACCCTATGTTGTCTCCCGAGTTGATATGGTTTGTGATCCTTCTATTGATTCCTTGGTTGTTATAACTCAAAGGATTTCGCCTAATTTTCTAGCCACTGAAATCCTAGAATCCCTTATTAATTTCTTAGAAGCTAAAGCCTATTACTTGTTCTTTATAGGATTATTACCTCTATAAGTAAATTTGGAAAGATGAAATCATAAATTCAGAAGTGGGAAGGGACCGAGTGAGAAATAAGCTTTATGAAAAGTTGTTACCTTGAAAGGGAAAATGTTTTTTTGAGAAAGAGGATATAGGAATTACAGATTCAGTTATTTGAATGAAAATAGTCTTATGTTGGTCAAAAGAGAAGGGCCACGAAGAAAAGGAAAGTCTCTGAGAGTCAAACTATAGAGACGTAGACCAAAGAAATGACACAGACATAGATAGGAGTACAAACAGATGTCGTGGCTCCTTATTCTTCCATAATCCTAGATGCTGAAATAAAAACATTAAAGAAGATTGTAACTAAGTATCGAGTGGAGGTGGTTCCTCAAGAAGAATATGAGAATTTTTCAAAGCGATTTTATGCATTAACAAATGTGGAGAAAGAGTTGAGAATTTGGCTGATGCCTAGAAGCATATTCGTGAGTTACAAGAACAAATTCACAAATTGACCTGACAAAGGGATGGAATTTATTCCACGATCCCAAATATTTTGGCATGTAGAGCACCATCTTGTAGTTATTCTTTATTTTTTGTGGAATACTACCTAATTCTCAAGATTCAAGAAGTTCAACATGGCTTTCCCTATGAGTTTTCTGATGTTTTGCATTTTATAAATGTCTTCCACAAGAAAAATGAGAATGTGAAATATCTCTTATGTGAACTTTATATGCATAATTTTCTGTTAATGGGACAAATGAATGAAAATATCAAACCTTTTGTTAGAGATGTGAGACATCAAGTCCTCATATCTTTCGCACAAAATCAGATAAAATGGTGAAAGACCTATACCACTTATGTGCATAATGAAGCAAACTGTGACTTATGGGTTCCTGCGGAACCTAAAACACATTTATTACATTCTACAACCATAACATATTTTCTAAATGACCAAATGTTTTCTCGTCACTCAAAAAAATTCATTTGGGTGTATTAATTTTAGGCCTTGATTATTTAAATGACATCAAGGAGGATACACTAAGATGGGCTCGAATGAGATGGATAACTTCTTCACAAGAGGTGAAGAATTGGGAAACCTTTGGCCTCCTTAACTTCCAGTGAGCTCTCTCCAGAGTTCATGCCTATGCCCCATGATTTGGTGCCCTCTATCTTATTACTAATCTGACTATGAACTATCCAAACAAGTTAAGTATTCGACTCTTCAAGAAATTAAATGCAGGGGTGGATTCAGGTATATAGGAGAAGAAAATTACAAAGATTACTCTGTGACTTCTTTGCATGTTAACTATCAATTTTCTTGATTTAGAAATTAATTGCATGAGGAAATGCAATCAGGTCAGTTGGGGGGTAATGCTGCACTTGTAATTGCTATATTTTCTTCTAATATAACCTCTTCAATTACTATGATATATCCTAGTTCTTGTTGCCTTTTCTTTACATTAATTGTTCAATATGGTATAAACTTTGGTATAATTTATTCGCTTGGATGATCATGTTTTAATAAGATAAACCAAAGATTTTTCTTTACAGTTAAGCTAATAAATCATTGGATGAGTCTAGTTGAAAAACAAGATTGAGAAGATATTTGGAGGATGATCATGTTAAAGAGCTCTTTGTTAATTTAGGTGAATATGTTCCTAACTAAAGATTCATTTATGAGGCAAATCTATTGGTTTATTTGTTGAAAATAGGAGACACAATTTGTTTGCAAAAGAATGTTTTTAGAATATTTGATGCTAAGGAACATTCATTATTTAGTATATTTTTTTTATAGCTCTCTTTATTCTTGTAATTTAAAAACAAGGGAATTTACCTCTGTAGGGATTGTTGTACCTTTTGTAAAAGAGATATAACTGAATACAAAATTATTGACTGTAATTATTCTTTTTGAAGGATTATAATACAAGAATTCCCTATTTCACTTTTGAATTATCAATTATTTTTTGATCTGAGTTTTTCTTGAGACAATTTGATTCTGGGTAGTTTGGACCCACTTCCTAGATGAAGCATTGTCCTCTTTATCTAAAGTAAATTAGATTAATATATGTTGTTTCCTTTTCTGAAAGCTAATTGTTAAACAATTTTTTTTTGTTGTTTCAATAGTGGCAATGTTCATAGTGTTATTTGTATTTTTTTTCCCGGGATAAATTACAATTTTCTTTTCAATATTTCACTTTTTTTTCTCTATTGCTATTTCCTGAGGAACTTCTATTAAATTAGGTCATTTTATATTCATTCGTGAGTTGTTAAATTTGGAATTAAGATTGCTTATGGTGTTCCTTAGTTAGAATTTTTATTTAATAGATAGTTGTGTATTTAAATTTCCTTCTTTTTAATGGGATTTGGTTTCATTATTTAGAATCAACCTGTTTGTGTGAAGGGGATTTAGATTCTAGATTATCTCATATAGTATCATCATTAGTTTTGAAAGCCCCTTGCATAAAATTCTCCAACTTCCTTGACATAGAAAGATCAATTCCTAGGTTAATGTTCAATACTTGATTATTTTTTAAGCAATAAATAGCCTGGACACTTGTATCTATAGTGGGATCTTCTTCCTTGCATTGGCCTTTTATGTTGGGTTGGTTTTAACATGTTAACTTTGTGGAGTAGATAAGGGAACGGAGGAAACCTAAGTGAACTAACATACTTCAATCATATATACTTAAGAGTATTTATAAAATAATGAACAACTTCTCTTAATTTTTAAATAAGTCGGGAGCCCTCTTCCACGCATGGAAATATAAAGCTCGATACAATTCCAATGAGAATAAAGTTATAAAATAAATAATGGGTGAAAGAAGACAAATGCTTCTTGTATAGAGAGGTGAAGAAAGCACTTTGCCAGGGTTTTAGATAGACTCACTAACAACGAAGCAATGATTTTGATTCATTGAAATGACTCCATTGGGTACTGAACAAGCCTAATGAAAGTGGAGCAACACCATAGATGATATTAAAACTCTGAGATCTTATACTTGTGCTTTTACATACTTCTGACCCCTAATCAAAACAACTGAAGTTTGACTAGAATCATATATTCAAATGACTAGAATTCAAATTATGGTCAAACACTTGAACAATGGTTTCATTTAAACATGACATAGCCCTTTCTTCTTAGAATGAAAATCCTAATCCTCTAGCTGATGTTGCACTAAGTCTCAGTATTCGTTCCTTCTCTAAGGCTCTTATATGTACTCTATTAGTGTGATAAAACTTGAATTAACAAGACAAAGGCATGTTTCAGGCACACTAAAACAAGTAAAGGTGAGCCAGTCAAACTGGTAGAGACTTTATATACTGACCTTGCAATGGATTTATTTGATGGAAGTACTAAGTATTAATTTGGTGGCAATGTTAACTTATTTTATAAACACTTTGTGATATTTTTTTTTTAATATATATATATATATATATATATTGAAAAGTATATCTAAAATGCCATAAAATTAGTCATTCCTTATGCATTAGGAAATTGAAAAAAAGAAATTTAGATTTTAAAATTTTAAAAATTGATTTTTAATTTTCAAAAAATTTGATTTAATATTATAATTTTCAAAAGATTTAATAAACTTTATAGATTGTTTGAACATTTTGAGAAGTAAAATCTTACTTGCCATAAATTGATTACAATATAACCTAGCAAAAGGAAAGCATAAAAATATATCACCCCACTTACCCACATTAATAATTATAACATGATATTAAAATGAATTAAAATTAACCAAATTTTGAGTAGGTGATGAAATCTTAATTCTTAACAAATGAAATCATATTTCAATTCAAATGAAATTTTCTCTTTACATAATAATATAACCAAATTTTCATATAAAAGGTACCTAATCCTTAGAAGGTTAAATTATAATTATGACATGTTATTTTTCACTAAACCCATGTATCAATCATTAATAATATTATTCTAATATCTATTACATATGAATCTATGTTAGTATGTTCATGCAAGTTATGTATATGTGACCAAATTTTCATATAAAAGGTACCTAATCCATCGAAGGTTAAATTATAATTATGACATGTTATTTTTCACTAAACCCATGCATCAATCATTAATAATATTATTCTAATATCTATTACATATGAATCTATGTTATTATGTGCATGCAAGTTATGTATATGTGACTAACACATACATAGTTTGTGCATGTGATAGAGGTAGCAATCATCACCTCTAATGCATAATTCCTATATGTTGTCATCCAGGTATGCAAAACAATTATCCTTCATATGCAACATTCAATATTGATCATAATAACTAAGTCAAAATACTTACATATGAACTAAACATTGCACCAATATCATCATACATGAATTAATATAACATTTAAAACCCATAAAGAAAGTAAGTAGGAAATTATGTTTTCCTACTTAGAATGAAAATCCTAATCCTCTAAAGAAAGTAAGTAGGAAATTATGTTTTCCTACTTAGAATGAAAATTAACCAAATTTTGAGTAGGTGATGAAATCCTAATTCTTAACAAATGAAATCATATTTCAATTCAAATGAAATTTTCTCTTTACATAATAATATAACCAAATTTTCATATAAAAGGTACCTAATCCTTAGAAGGTTAAATTATAATTATGACATGTTGTTTTTCACTAAACCCATGTATCAATCATTAATAATATTATTCTAATATCTATTACATATGAATCTATGTTAGTATGTTCATGCAAGTTATGTATATGTGACCAAATTTTCATATAAAAGGTACCTAATCCATCGAAGGTTAAATTATAATTATGACATGTTATTTTTCACTTAACCCATGCATCAATCATTAATAATATTATTCTAATATCTATTACATATGAATCTATGTTATTATGTGCATGCAAGTTATGTATATGTGACTAACACATACATAGTTTGTGCATGTGATAGAAGTAGCAATCATCACCTCTAATGCATAATTCCTATATGTTGTCATCCAGGTATGCAAAACAATTATCCTTCATATGCAACATTCAATATTGATCATAATAGCTAAGTCAAAATACTTACATATGAACTAAACATTGCACCAATATCATCATACATGAATTAATATAACATTTAAAACCCATAAAGAAAGTAAGTAGGAAATTATGTTTTTCTTCTTAGAATGAAAATCCTAATCCTCTAGCTGATGTTGCACTAAGTCTCAGTATTCGTTCCTTCTCTAAGGCTCTTATATGTACTCTATTAGTGCGATAAAACTTGAATTAACAAGAGAAAGGCATGTTTCAGGCACACTAAAACAAGTAAAGGTGAGCCAGTCAAACGGGTAGAGACTTTATATACTGACTTTGCAATGGATTTATTTGATGGAAGTACTAAGTATTCCTACTTAGTCAAAATACTTACATATGTACTAAGTATTCCTACTTAGTACATATTCATATGCAACATTCAATATTGATCATAATAACTAAGTCAAAATACTTACATATGAACTAAACATTGCACCAATATCATCATACATGAATTAATATAACATTTAAAACCCATAAAGAAAGTAAGTAGGAAATTATGTTTTTCTTCTTAGAATGAAAATCCTAATCCTCTAGCTGATGTTGCACTAAGTCTCAGTATTCGTTCCTTCTCTAAGGCTCTTATATTTACTCTATTAGTGTGATAAAACTTGAATTAACAAGAGAAAGGCATGTTTCAGGCACACTAAAACAAGTAAAGGTGAGCCAGTCAAACTGGTAGAGACTTTATATACTGACCTTGCAATGGATTTATTTGATGGAAGTACTAAGTATTCCTACTTAGTCAAAATACTTACATATGAACTAAAAATTGCACCAATATCATCATACATGAATTAATATAACATTTAAAACCCATAAAGAAAGTAAGTAGGAAATTATGTTTTCCTACTTAGAATGAAAATCCTAATCCTCTAAAGAAAGTAAGTAGGAAATTATGTTTTCCTACTTAGAATGAAAATTAACCAAATTTTGAGTAGGTGATGAAATCCTAATTCTTAACAAACGAAATCATATTTCAATTCAAATGAACTTTTCTCTTTACATAATAATATAACCAATTTTTCATATAAAAGGTACCTAATCCTTAGAAAGTTAAATTATAATTATGAAATGTTATTTTTCACTAAACCCATGTATCAATCATTAATAATATTATTCTAATATCTATTACATATGAATCTATGTTAGTATGTTCATGCAAGTTATGTATATGTGACCAAATTTTCATATAAAAGGTACCTAATCCATCGAAGGTTAAATTATAATTATGACATGTTATTTTTCACTAAACCCATGCATCAATCATTAATAATATTATTCTAATATCTATTACATATGAATCTATGTTATTATGTGCATGCAAGTTATGTATATGTGACTAACACATACATAGTTTGTGCATGTGATAGAGGTAGCAATCATCACCTCTAATGCATAATTCCTATATGTTGTCATCCAGGTATGCAAAACAATTATCCTTCATATGCAACATTCAATATTGATCATAATAACTAAGTCAAAATACTTACATATGAACTAAACATTGCACCAATATCATCATACATGAATTAATATAACATTTAAAACCCATAAAGAAAGTAAGTAGGAAATTATGTTTTTCTTCTTAGAATGAAAATCCTAATCCTCTAGCTGATGTTGCACTAAGTCTCAGTATTCGTTCCTTCTCTAAGGCTCTTATATGTACTCTATTAGTGTGATAAAACTTGAATTAACAAGACAAAGGCATGTTTCAGGCACACTAAAACAAGTAAAGGTGAGCCAATCAAACTGGTAGAGACTTTATATACTGACCTTGCAATGGATTTATTTGATGGAAGTACTAAGTATTAATTTGGTGGCAATGTTAACTTATTTTATAAACACTTTGTGATATTTTTTTTTAATATATATATATATATATATTGAAAAGTATATCTAAAATGCTATAAAATTAGTCATTCCTTATGCATTAGCAAATTGAAAAAAAGAAATTTAGATTTTAAAATTTTAAAAATTGATTTTTAATTTTCAAAAAATTTGATTTAATATTATAATTTTCAAAAGCTTTAATAAACTTTATAGATTGTTTGAACATTTTGAGAAGTAAAATCTTACTTGCCATAAATTGATTACAATATAACCTAGCAAAAGGAAAGTATAAAAATATATCACCCCACTTACCCACATTAATAATTATAACATGATATTAAAATGAATTAAAATTAACCAAATTTTGAGTAGGTGATGAAATCCTAATTCTTAACAAATGAAATCATATTTCAATTCAAATGAAATTTTCTCTTTACATAATAATATAACCAAATTTTCATATAAAAGGTACCTAATGCTTAGAAGGTTAAATTATAATTATGACATGTTATTTTTCACTAAACCCATGTATCAATCATTAATAATATTATTCTAATATCTATTACATATGAATCTATGTTAGTATGTTCATGCAAGTTATGTATATGTGACCAAATTTTCATATAAAAGGTACCTAATCCATCGAAGGTTAAATTATAATTATGACATGTTATTTTTCACTAAACCCATGCATCAATCATTAATAATATTATTCTAATATCTATTACATATGAATCTACGTTATTATGTGCATGCAAGTTATGTATATGTGACTAACACATACATAGTTTGTGCATGTGATAGAGGTAGCAATCATCACCTCTAATGCATAATTCCTATATGTTGTCATCCAGGTATGCAAAACAATTATCCTTCATATGCAACATTCAATATTGATCATAATAACTAAGTCAAAATACTTACATATGAACTAAACATTGCACCAATATCATCATACATGAATTAATATAACATTTAAAACCCATAAAGAAAGTAAGTAGGAAATTATGTTTACATTTGTAATTCCCAATGAAATTTTAAATTTCTTTAAATCACCCTTCTACCATACCCTAATTCCATGTTATGTAGCTTATTATGCCTTCTACTAAACTATTTCGAATCATAAGCACATTGACCTCATCCCAAATAGAACTTGCAAGTGAATTATTGACTATATCAACCAAACTTCCATACCAAGAAATTGATCATTACCATCACACGTCAAAAGGAGTGTGGCTTAACACAATTGTCCCACAACACTAGATTTTGGGGATAAATACCTACACCCCTCCTAATAAAACTAGTGTCAACAACTTATTAATAAAATAACAACTTATTAATAGAATATTGAGTACTTATCATGGTTATTAAACTTACACAATCATATAAATAGTCAAGGAAATGGTGTTTCATATAAAACTACACTTTTCCACATATGAAAGTAATCACATGAACCAATTTTGTTCAACATCTATTAGATATGTGCCAATTTAGTATAACAACTATCTAGCTATCTTCTAGTTCTCGATGGCCATGTTTTTCCATTACTCTATCCTACACCTTTGTTTCCACTCCCAGTATTCCTCTTTTCTCAATCCTCCTCCTAAAGGTCACAACGTCGAGGCCTGAGTCATCCTCGCGTCATTGGGTATGGTATGGAAGGAGACGCTTGACTCACTCCTAAGAATAAATCAATCATGGAAATGTATGCAGTCTCCTTTTAGTATAACACTCCTCAAGCCTTTAGTATAACACTCCTCAAGCCTTTAGTATAACACTCCTCAAGCCATCGAGCATGAAGCTCAGGTTGACTATCACTTCATCAAGGACACATGTGGAATAAGATGCTAGACATCAAATTTTGGAGTATGGTAACAATCACACTAGGCACACATGCTACCTCTAGCACATTGATATATTTTGGAAAATCACATAGATAATAAGAAATGAACTAATGGTATGAAATGTTATAGGAGTTTCTCCTATGCATAAATGAATAGTCTCACTTATTTGGACTTCTTCGATTGTAAGGAAGACACAACCCACCCTCATCCTATCTGGATAAGCTCACCACCATCTGAAAATTCATCTTTTTATGTTCTACCTTTAATTTTTGGATGAACGATGAACAAAATATCCATTATAATAGTATTCGTAGTTACCTTAATCATTCTTCAAAAAATTTCATGATCTATAATTCATGTAATTATGTTATCAGTTTTGCACTTACGGTCTAAATCAAGATTGCATTCCTAAGCTACTAGTCCATTTACTCTAATGGTGGACCTCTGGCTATAAGCAAAGTATATTATATTTTTGTGGAAGGCAATTTAAATTAATATCAGCAGAAAAAAAGAACATGTGAATTATTATAATTGACAATGGACTAACAACTTACGAACGCATACTTTCAAGCTATATCAAAAGCTGATATTGAACTTTTAAAATACTATATAGTAAGAATGATCTCATGAAGACAAAATCATAAGAAACCGTTTATAAATGTTCATTTTTTTTTTACACATCAATCATTTTCTTTTTGCCAGTCTATGGAAAGTATAATTAAATTAAGTATAAATATTTTTCTTCATCTTCGAAAATATTAGAAAAAATAGTTTCAAAGTAAAAAAATAAATAAAATTAAAATAAATAAAATAAGATAAAAAAAAAATGTCTTAATTTATTTTATATATCTATATCTATCTCTATCTCTCTCTATATATATATATATATATTGAAATGAAATACTCAAAAGTTCATTACTATGTAAATAAAATATTTTTTTATTGTATTAAGAATTGTTTTACAATTTAAAATGTGAGAGATGTTATAATGTAATGTTAAATCTAAAAATAATATTAATAAAACATGATATTCATTAAATTAAAAAATAATAAAAATAACAAAACATATAGGAGAAAATCTTGTCCCGAACCAACTAGTGTGGTGGTTTATCTTCAGAACAAGATGAGAACCTCATCTAGGCATCGAAATAAATAGATAAAAGGTTTTTTGTCAAACAAGTTCTTTCAAACCAACTAGTGATAAAAGGTTTTTTGTCAAACAAGTTCTTTCAAAGCAACTAGTGATAGGACGAACCCAATCTAGGCATCAAAATAAATAGATGAAAGATTTTTCGTCAAAAAAATTATAGATCACAGAAGCCTAAATTAAAAAATAACAAATTAATTTAAGTCAATATATTAAATTATAATTTTTCTCTTATTAATAAAATTATAGATAAATTTTATCATAAACTAAATTATCATATGCATATCACATTAAAGAAAATTTAAAATAATTTATATTCTTAATTATAATATTTTAAAATATATAAAAAATAATAATAAATTAAATTAATAAATACATCATTACAAAAAAATATTTCTATATAGAAAAAAAAAAAAAACTAAAAAATATATATGTAAAACATAAATAGTAATTATAAATTAAAATTCATTTTATCATATAACACAAAATAATAATTTATATTGGTACATTTCATATTTAAAATTAATTAGTGTACATATAAATATTTAATATTAAAGCTGTTTTTGAGGCCACCCCTGTATACTCGATGTCACTAGGTTGGATCCCAAGGGGCATCCTTTCAAGAATACAAAATATCTGCTGTAGATTCCTCTGGAAAGGCAAGCAAATAGGGAGGATCTTTGCATGGATAAAATGGGATCTGTTGTCCATTCCTAAGAAATGGGGAGGCCAGGGGATTAAAAAACTGGAAGATTTCTCCACAGCACTAGTGGCCAAGCTAGGATGACAATTAATCACTTCTAGCAATCTCTGGACCAAAGTAGCCTCCTCAAAATACATTGATCTGTTAAGGCCGATGGATTGGCTGAGAGAGACAAGCTGGAACAAATCAGGGATCTCAAACATTTGGAAAGCGGTACTGAAATCATTGTCACTGATCCGTGATGGACTTACATGGAGAATTTATGATGGGACATCTGTTCATATCGGCCTTGACCCTTGGATAGGATGTGGGAATGCACACTTATTACCAGAAGGACTAATCCAGCACCTCAAAGAGATTGGCATCACCCATATCTGTCACATTGCTGACCAGGAGAGATCTACCTTCCTACACCAAGCTTGGAAATCTATGCACAACGTGCACCTACCTCATCATTGGCACCATCTCTGGAGGGCATACACAGCAACTCTTACTGAGTCTCACATTCGAATACTGGAAGGGGAGGATGATATTACATGGGCAATAGCAAAAAATAGTCAGTACTCTCCCAAAGAGGCATATCTACACCTTGCCAATAGACATAGACCACAACATATTGATATATGGTGGAAAGGAATGTGGAAGATCAAAGACCCCCTAGAACAAGACTGCTCATGTGGTCAATCCTAAAAAAAAAGCCCTGACCGGAGATAACCTGATCAAAAGGGGTCAACATGGGCCATTTTGGTGTAGCCTATGTAAAGCGAGCTCAAAATCAGTGGATCACCTATTTCTCTCTTGCCCCATCACCACTGACCTCTGGAATTCTACGCTCTCACACACCCCTATAGCCAACTCATGGAGTGGTCAAGCTATCAGGGAGGTTTGGGCCAATTGGTGGACAACAACATCCCCGTAGAAAGCAAGGAATATCCCCCTTCTCATTAGCTGCGAACTTTGGATTGCCAGGAACCGCATCATATTTCTAGACACTGCCCCCCATTGACCCTCCATCACCACCTGAATCCTTGCTGACTATAGTAATATGCTTGATGAGGATGATAACACTCCACCCAGACATATCATCCCTGAAACCATTGATCACTCCCAACCTTGGGCTTATTTTGACGGATCAGCACAAGAGGCAGGATGTTGGGGGGGGGGGGGGGGGGGGGTGTCGTACTATACTTAACTAACTCCCATTACTATCACATACAAATGGGACTTGGAGGAGGCACAAACAACTATGCAGAACTCATCACAGCCAAACATCTCATTCAATTTTCTATTGAAAAAAACTGCAGGAATCTACAAGTGTTTGGTGACTCAAAAATTGTTTGCAATTGGATAAACAAAACTACAACATGTCATGCTTACACTCTGTGACACATTTTGGATGAGGTTCATAGATATATATCATATTTTGACAATTTTGCATGTCATCATATCTATAGGGAACAAAACTCACTCGCTGACCAGCTTTCGAAAGAGGCAGTGATCCGGCCACACGACATCTGGATGATACAAGAACAAAGAAAAGGGGAGCACTGCCAGTATTACCACCGCCCCTATATGGACCATGCTGCACAGGCTTACCAGGAGCCTGATATCATTTGATATGCGACCTTTTTTCTATTTATATTTATTCTGCTTATACATATTTAGCTTCATGTTACAGGAAATACTCTTTGTGCAGAGTAATTTAAATTTTGAGAACTAAATAGTACATATCTAAGGAAATGTCTCTGTGCATGGAGGACATATTTATATCTGCTTTTATTTTTTGACAGACTTATAGCCTATAAAAAATGCATATGCACACATCATCTACATGTAATTTTCCTTAATATTAATGAAATTTATGATTTTTCCAAAGGGAAAAAATATTTAATATTAAATTATATTAAATTCATGTTATTCTAAATATCAATAAGAATTTCAAAAATATTTGATCTAAAATAATATAACATTTAAGAAGTAATAAAGATAATTTCAAATACATGTTATTAAGAATATTAACATTAAATAATGAATTTAAAAATTATCCACATAAAATAATATAATTTTTTAAAAGAAATAATTAAATTTGATTGACATATTAATATATTTAATATTTTTATTATATAATATGTAATACATATAATATTTTTAATAGAATTTCCTCCAACATTATAATAAAATTTTACCATTTAAATATAAAGTTACTTTTATTTCATATTTTTAAATCAATTTAGTATTTCTTTGGATGGGGTGATTCTCGAGGTAGAAGAGTGGCGATGGGCTACCGTCATTCCGCTTGGTCAATAAACTAGATATGTGGTAACACACGCCCAAAAATATTAAATGGAACAATGGTCTTGTAGAACCATATCATTTAGGTGGCATGTTAATTGCGTAGAATTCAAGCTAGAGAATCATGTGAATAAAGGTGGTATCAAGTCTCCCCCCATGGCAATCAAATGGAAAATTTTCCTAACGACTGTTTTGAACAAGAATCTCCTCTAGAGTGAGTTTTGGGAAATAGAGGTGGTGTATGGTGTAGTTTTAGTGAGTTGGTGTAGTTGGACAACTTGTGGAGTGACCGTTTTCATCATGATTCTACCTTACAAATTTGGACTTCAACAATGTGTGGTTATTTTTTCCTTTCATACTCTGCAATAGCATTTGGAATTTGGTAACACTCATTTGAATCTCATAATTGTTTTTGGTTAGTTATGTTTTTTAACTTAAAGGCCATCAACGATTTTGTCATCCTGGGGCTTGAGGTCATGTTGTTTCCTAGCTCAACCATATGTCTTTGGGTTCTCTGGTGGTTTATTCTCCACTCCATGCTTGGTAGTAATATATTATGTCCTTGGCACCGACCCTATAGACATGGATACAGATCTTAATTGTCCTCCATGTTGCTAAACCTTGAGTCCCCGCCATCATCTCAATGGCGCAACCTTTTTTTTCTCTATGGAATTCTAACAAACCTTTTCTATGGCATCAGATAATGTTTTGGTGGGAGTACAACCCTGCATTCCTCTTCCCCTTCTCTTTGTGATTCCTTTTCTGAGTTCCGTCTTGCATAGAACCACTATTGGTGATGGTTCTCTAGGTGATACTTATTTATGTGGCACCCCTTCTATACTACAGAGCTTGCTATACTTTTTTGACCTTTACTCTAGCCTAACATTCCTCCTTCTCTCGCCACCATGCCTCATCCACAAGCACGAGTTTGAAGTGGGGATACATATTACCAAGAGCATGTGAATAGTGGGAAGACATACATGCACAACTATTTGAAGGATATTTCTATGCGTCATTGAGTCCTTATGCCAAAACCTATCAAGGAAGAAATCACCTGGGTGAAGGGAGAAGATTCCATGCACAAAATTCCCTTCTCAAATATGGAGGTGCTTATAGAATGGGTAGATTAGATTCTAAGGGGTAAGTTAAATAAGTATATGAAAATTATGGACC
This sequence comes from Pinus tabuliformis, assembly GCA_031772625.1. NCBI lineage: Eukaryota > Viridiplantae > Streptophyta > Pinopsida > Pinales > Pinaceae > Pinus > Pinus tabuliformis. The sequence continues at coordinate 628,891,984 of CM062808.1, forward strand.
TTTACTGGCAAATGAAATTTTTCTAGGGCATACGCTTATAGAGTAGTATGAGCACCATGAAGATGTTCTACATTCCTTGTAGCACTTACACCGACACTTGAGGGAATTGGACTTTAGAAAGGAAAGAATATAAAAACATATTAACATACCTCCTCTGCAAGGGAGAACATCTGAGGGCCCAAAAGAACCCATCTAGGTTGCAGTCCCAGATTTAGATCATTTAGCTTAGGTGTGTCATATCCATGCTTTGTGCCTCCTTTACTACAAAAACTATCATGCAAAACTTCTCAGACTAGTACTCCAGTCATATTTTGAGTAATGTTATCTCTTTTATTTTTCAGCTATCATTTTCCACACTGTGGAGAGTTATATTTTTGGATCTAGTCTAGTCTCCTTAATGAGAAGCTGACAATATTGTTCACACTCACAATGTAAATCCTAGCTTTATTTTAAATGCAATACAATTCCCCTTAAAAAATATCAATTTAATATATATATATATATATATATACTGTTAGATAACACCTAACGTGTGACTTGAGTAACTACACCCCAGGGACATCTAAGCCATCAAAACCATCCAAAGATCGCACCCGACCTTGGCCTCACCAACCCTTAGCATGGCTAGATTTTACCCTTGGAATTCTGAACACACGATCATTTCATGATAAAATTCCTTAAAAAAACACTCTGTCACAATCCATTCTAGGCATCATGCGCAATTAATATATAATATTATTATTGTATCTTATATCTTAATAAAATTATTGTGACTACTTAATTGATATTACATTTTGTAATAAAATTAATAAAATACATTATTATTGAAACTGATACATTAAAACAACTTTATCTTTATCTTCATTGAAAAAAAAATACGATTCCTTAAAATTCAACTGGCACGTGGGTATTTATATCCTCCTTCGAATAAAAGTACTAATACTAAAACTAATTTTTATTTTAACCATTTTTAATTAAAATAATGTAAATTCTAAATAATATGTTTATAAAAAAGAATAGATTATTTTGTATTTTAAAATTTATTTCACAAATATCATTAACTTGGTTTACTGGTTTTGCATAGATGGTGATTGTAATGTTTCCCAATAATTTATTTATTTTTTATTTATCTATATACATAACTTTTACAATGTAAATATTACTATTTGAATTGAGATGACAAATCATATATGCATTCATTCATGGGATTTGGAATCAATATTTCGACTACAATGTTTAATTGTTTTTATGAGATCATATAATATGTGTTGAAGGCAATTAAAACGAGTTAGCATTAATTATAACCTAGCCCTCTTGAAACTTCTAGACAAGTGCACTATCCTACCACCTGGAGCATTCACCATCGACAGATGGGCAACAGATCGATGACGGATGTAGTTCTCAGGATCAACACTAAATTGACAGTGGAACAAAATTGGGAATCCATCAATGGCTGAGATGAAATCTCGGTGGGTAAAGGGTAACTACCTTTTTCTCTTGCGCTACCAAAGCGTTCATTCGATACCTTCACCGAGACATATGTTTCCTTTTGCAACTCAGTTAGGGTTTTATGTTTTCTTCCTGCAACCCAGGTTACCGGTAACTATTTTCCTTCCTGGAGCTTGGTCAGCTAATGGGTTGCCTACAAAGGTCCATCCCTTTAACCAGTTCGCCATGGTAAGTCTAGAATAGAAAGGGTTTATGGAAACTCTACTTACCTAGTTGTTTTTATCTATTCCTAGCATGAGAAAAAGATCTTACTCTCAAATTATTGTGCAAGGCAAACATTTTTCTTCTCCTGGCATGAAGGAAGTATGCTTACATAATGCATGTTCGAACCCTCAACACTCCCTACAGGTAACCTGTGATTTTCGCTACGAAATCGAAGAATTTGTTTTATTAATCCCATTATCTGTGTATCTAATTTCATCCCCTCACCTTTCTTTTGGATTTCACGATGATAGAGATATATTTGAGGGTTTTCACATGGTGGGGTTTCTTCAGTCATGCCTTTGAACTCTAGGTGTGGTCTTAGCTCTACATATATACGCTAGACTTGGCACAGCCGTTTTACAAATTGATTAGCAGTTTAGTTGCCTGAAGTCATTGCAGGTTTTTAAGGGCTTGTTGCTACTGTCATTAATTATTGTTAGATGTCGTGGCTTATTTTTCTTAAACAGATTTGTTCTAAATGTGATCGCTATGATTAAGAGATGAAACCCTTTATTTTGAGTTTAACTTCAACTATGTTATACTGGAAATGGTTACATTTTGTAAATAGATAACATATAGACTCTGGGTCATTTACTATCTCTCTTCATATTAGTTATTTCTTTTATTTTTACCAAACTACCACATGTTTAATATATATATATATATATATTTTTGGATATGCATACGAAAGTTTCTTTGGTTTGGTCTCCTTGCTTCTTCTTTGCAAGGCTTAGAATGCGTAACAAACCTCATTTAATTTTCATGGGTTCTTTCTTATCAATTCAGGTTTATCAGATTATTTCATATTGCATTGAGTTTCCCATATTCGATTTTTTTTATAACAGATTTTAGTCTTGTTACTCTTATACGCTTGTGCTTTTCTTTTGAAATTATTTACAGTATTTACTCACCTTCATAAGGCTTCCTGTTACTCCCTTTAAAAGGACTCCTACTCCTCTGATGCCTCCCTCATCTTATACAGTGGATGAAACGGTAGGCTAATAAGTGACCATACTCATCTCTTGACTTACTCTAGTTACACATGACTAGCAAGATTGTTGCTCTGTAGGGTTTCTTCCCTAATATCGAGAGACCAACCTGTGACCTTTAACGAGTTTTCACAAAGCTCACTTGTACAATGATTCTTGTTTCTCTTATGGCCTGACTTCCAGTTTTCCTAAAGGAAATTCTAGTAATAACATTAATGTTCTTATTTCCCTTCATTTCCCATATTATACTACTAGTTACTTGTATGAGATTCTACGCCTAATTGGAATTGTTTTCTTAAGGACTTATGGGGTTCATGTAGAGTTCCGAGACTAAAATTCCTAGTGTGATTCATAGCCCTACCATGCCTGTCTCCTTTGTTAATTTTCTGGCTATGTTAGGTATAGTTACAAATATTTTATTTTCATAAACACAGATATAACTCACAACAAATAATTTTTGTCAATTCTTTTATAAACATGAGTAATGGATTAATAACAATATTCTTTTGTTTATTTCTTTTCCTTGCCAAGTTCAAATTCACTGTGAGTACTTCTGAACAAATGATTCCTCTATCAGTTTTACAACTATTATCTTAATAACAATTTTTCTCTCTCTCAAGTCTACCAACATTGATATGGTTTCAAACCTAAATTTACTTGTTAAAAACATAGATAATCGTAGTTAACATATATCCTACAATTTTTCATGACTAAATCATTCATTCACTTTGTCAATAACTAGTAGAATGATCAATAAATTATACTTATATGTGCAGGTTCGATTCACCAACCACAAAAATTAGGGGAATTTTGAGGTCTAAAACGAGCCTCCTAAGGAAATTATAAGATAAGAGTGGAAACAATAAAATAAGATTAGATTACATCATCAAATTTTATAGGGAGAAAAGAAAAAACTATTTTTTCAACTCGTATTTTCAACTTATCTCCCTATGGGTTTACTCAAATTTCAATGGAAACACTTGTCAGATGCATAATTTGATTCCTCATCCAAGGAGTACCAATGTTTCATAATTTCGATGGACTTTGCTACACAAAAAATGAGAAATACATGGGAAATGTGATTGCAATCACATGTTTTCATGTATTTCTCATTTTTTTTTGTGTATAAAGGTCCATCAAAACTATGCAACAAGGATACTCTTTAGAAGAGGAATTAAGTTTTTCATCCAACAAGTACTCCCGCTCAAAATTTGATTAAAACATTAGGGAGATAAGTTGAAAATATGAGTTGAAAAAGTAATTTTATTATTTTATTTATCATTTTACCTTTTTACTCCAAAAATGGCGAATCATCTGCCATGGTTGAGATCATCATTTTAAATCATATTGGTTCTTATAAAGTTTATTTTGTTTGTACAAATTTTCTTACGAGGCCCATTTTAGACCTCAAAATTCCCCTAATGATGATGGGGAATCAAATGTTCCTCCCAACCTATGAGAACTAAAAACTCTATTGGTAACCCCCCAAGCTGATTGCATATTAGGAAACAGATTTCTGATACCCTAGACCACCTGGTCCCAACCACCTTCAGTCACAGGTCTTTTAAGAAGTCCCACTAGCCAACCAACTCAAGGACTTAGATTTTGATGCCATCTCTGCAAGCTAGTAGCATTTCACTTCAATTCCCTTTAGTTCTCCTCTCTATCCCCTCTTGTACCCAATACCCTATTGGCTTTTCCTTTTCCTCCTTTCCAGAGTTTCTCCGAGAGAGAGAAGTTGGGCAGGTAACCACCAACCCATAACTTTTTTTTCTTTAACTATTTCCAAATATGAAATCTTTTCTTTTCATTCTATCCCTGTGACTCTTGGCTGCTTTATTTTCGTAAAAGTATTTAATGTAACTTCCTAAAACTTTGCATTAATTACATCAAATCTTTATATTGGGTTAACTACAGTAAAGTAAATAAAGTGAAGTAAGATAAAGTAATTTTGGAAAATTATCCTAACCCATAGGGGTGTTACATCTTCCCCCCAGTGCAGGAAACATGTCCCCAGTGTTTTCTTCCCTTCAGAATAGACCTAAGTATGCTTCTCGCATAAACTATTCATCCTCCCAGGTAGCCTCTTCTAGGCTAAAGTGCTGCCATTGCGCCTTAACCTGGGAGATAAATCGCTTCCATAACATTATTTATCTCCGATCGAGAATACACAAGGGCTCGACGAGGAACTCCCCGTCTACTTCGAACTGCATGATATGCCAATGAATAATGTGTCTAGGGTCATGTATGTATTTTTTTACTAAAGATACATGAAACACATTGTGCACCTATATATGACTGGGTAAGGCTAGCTGATAAGCCACTGGGCCAATTCTAGCAACGATTTGGAATGGGCCACAAAATCAAGGGGAAATTTGGAGCATCCTCCGCACCTTAAAGCACTCCACTTGGGCTTTACCCTCACATATACATGTTCTCCAACTTGATATTCTTAGTAGGTTCTCTGTTGGTCAGCATAATGTTTTTGTCGATCTTGGGTTGCCTTTACGTTGTGCCGAACCTTTTTCACTGCTTCTTCCATTTCTTTAAGCATCTCTGGTCCTAACATCAACTTATCCTCTGGGCTATTCCAATTGCCAAGTATTCTACATCTCCTTCCATATAAGACCTCGAATGGGCTCATTTTTAATGATGCATGATAACTATTGTTATATGCAAATTCCACTAGGTGTAAATATTCCTCCCATTTTGCGGGCTGTTGCATCACATACATCCTAAGCATATCTTCTAACACCTGATTTACTCTTTCGGTTTTCCCATCCATTTATGGGTGATAAGTGGTACTAAATTGTATTTGGGTGCCCAGACCAGTAAACAAGGCTTTCCAAAAGGCAGAAGTAAACTTTACATCTCTATCTGAGATTACCATTTTAGGTATCTTGTGTAACTTAAAAATTTCTCTCATAAATATGTCAACAATTTGTACAACCTTATAGGTTGATTGTACAGGTATAAAGTGTGCAACCTTGCTTAATTTATCTACTACCACCATTATGGAGTCATTATGTCTTCTTGACCTTAGTAGTCCAGTGATAAAATCTAATGTTGCAACCTCCCACTTCCACTCGGGAAAAGGCAGAGGCAAAAGTAAGCTTGAAGGGTGCTGATTCTTTGTCTTCATTTGCTGGCATTCTAAGCACTATGATAAGTACCCAGCTTTTTCTAGCTTCATGCCTGGCCAAAATTAGTTTTTCCTTAGAGCTGTAATTAATTTTTAGTACCCTAGGTGTGTTGTATATGGATTGTTGTGGTATTCGTCTAGAATAAATCTTTTAACATCTTGTTGGTTTAGCACATATATATGATTCCTATACATCAACATGCCTTCATTGTTAACTTCATCACCCAATTTCCTTTCAGAGATGTCCTCATGCCTTTCTTGTTGCCATAAGAAGTGATATTCTAGATATTTTTGAGCAGCTTCTCTAATTTGATTTGGAAAGTCAAATTTTATTTTACTCACAGAAATTTCATAAATAAAATTTAACTTTAGAATTAAGGCATCAAGCACTTGGTTGTCCTTTCCCTTCACATGCTTAATATCAAAATTAAATTCACTTAAAAACACAATCCATCATGCCTAACAGGGGTTCAAGTTCGGTTGATGAAAGAAATTGGTTAGACTGATGTGGTCTATCATAAGGATGAATTTCATCCCTAGAAGATAGTGTCACCAAATTTTTAAAGCATGAATTATTGCTATAATCTCTAAGTCATAGGCCGAGTTGCATTTTTCGTGCTCCCTAAACTTTTTTGATTCATATGCCACCACTCGACCTTCCTGCATCAATACATCCTCAATTCCAGTTTGGCATGCATCTATACAAACTAAGAACTCTTTATTTTGATCTTCTATTCTTAAAAATGATGTAGTAGTTAGAAAATGCCTCAACCGATCAAAACTTTGCTAACATTCCACACACCACTTGAACATTTTCCATTTTTTCTGCAAGGAAGTCAAAGGATGGGCCACTTTGGAAAATCCTTCAATAAAGTGACTATAGTACCTAGACAACCATAGAAAGGAACAAATATCTACCACATTCTTAGGGACATGCCATTCCATGATTGATTTGATTTTCTTGGGATCTACGAATACACCTTCCTGCGAGATAATATGCCCCGAATACTATATTTGTTCATTGGAGAATTCACACCTGTAGTATTTTTCATACATCTAGTGTTCCCATGATTGGAAACACAATTTGAAAATGCTTATGATGCTCCTCTAGACTTTTAGAATAAATCAAAAATATCATCGATAAATATTAGTACAAATTTGTCAAGGTATAGGTGGAAAATCCCATTCATAAGACTCATAAACATAGCTGGGCCATTCATTAATCTAAAGGGTAGGACTAAAAACTTGTAATTTCCATAGTGAGTGTTGAACGTAGTCTTACATATATCTTCCTTGTTTATTCTAATTTTATGGTACCTTGATCGTAAGTCAATTTTTGAGAATACCTTAGTGTCCTCGATTTGATCAAATAGATCGTCAATTCTGAGCAGTAGATATTTATTTTTGATAGTCAATTTGTTTAACTGTCGATAATCAATGCACAGTCTTAGGGTATCATCCTTCCTTTTAACAAACAGCACCAGAGCTGCCCATAGAGATACGTTTGGGCATATATAGTTCTTATCGAGCAACTCGTGTAACTAAATTTTAAATTTTGTGAGATCTGGTATGCTCATCCTATAAGGTGCTCCTGATACTAGGGCGACCCCCAAAATTAGCTCAATAGTGAAATCAGTATCCCTTTTTGGTGGTAACTGTAGGTTTTAACCCCATACAGAAATTACCTGCATACAAATTCTAAAAAATAGAAAATAAACAATAGCGAGAGCATAAAACATAAAATAGATATACACAGTTATTTTCCACTGGATTCCAAAACCAAGACTACCATATTGTTATTTCATTATATTCCTTTCAATGTTACAATACATATATATACATGTCGAAGCATCCAAAAACCCCAATCCATTAACCTTGGATTAGCACATATCCATAGTTCCCTTGACCGGATCTACAAAATACAATGGAAAGAGAACCATCATGCCGAAAACAATGTGTTCAATACATGCAAAAAACCATAGGTAAGTCCACCCACCTAATATAAGGTAAAAAAAAAAATTCCCAGGGTCTTGCCCTAGACCTCACGTAGGGGGGTTACGTCCCCCATATATACCCCCCTGTTGTGCCTGAAGTAGCATACAGGGGGGGCTACCCATGCATGGGGTAGAGGTGGAAAGAATATAACACAAACCCAACATTCTCCCACTTGTTTTTTTCTTTCCACAATGGGCCACAAGAGAGCTTAGTCATTGATCTAGCCCTGTAATGCCCACTATTTCTCTACACCAAAAGAACTTCTCAGTGCTCTTAAACTTTGTCAATGCATCTACAGTATTCTTCAAAGTATCCACCTTTATCGCCAACACATTTTTGTCCACAACCATATCCCTCACAAAGTGATACTGAACATCAATGTTGAATGTGCTTTGTCTTTGAATGATAAGCAGGTTCTTTGCCAAGAAAATTTCACTTTGGTTGTCATAGTCTATCCTTATAGTTCTTTGTACTAACCCCATACTTGAACACAATCTCCGCAATGAAAATGCTTCCTTGCTTGCATGAGTGGTTACCATGTATTCTGCCTCTATAGTTGAAAGTGCCACCATAGACTGTCTCTTGCTCATCTAACTAACTATACCTCCAAACAGGTTAAAAACATACCCACTTGTAGATCTTCTTTGATCCAGATCTCTAGCCCAGTTTGCATCAGCAAAGCCACAGATCTCCAAAACATTGTTCAATATTGGTCTTCCTCAATAGCACAAACCATAATCACTAGTGCCACGCAAATACCTGAAAACCCGCTTCATTATTTTCCAATGATCCTTCCCTAGTTTTGACATAAACCTGATCAATAATCCCTCTGCATGTTCAATGCTCGGTCTAGTATAGACCATTGCATACATCAGGATACAAATTGCACTTTCATATGGAACATGGAACATGTCCTCTTCCTCTTCTTGTAACTTGGGACATTGTTTAGTAGATAACTTTACACATAGAGGAATATGAAACTTCACCGGTTTATTATCCTGCATATAAACATCTGCAGTATTGTCTCAACATACTTAGTTGAGTTTAACTAGAGCTTCCTCTTTTCTCAATCTCATTTAATTTCCATGCCCAAAATACAGTTTGCAGCACCAAGATCTTTCATGTCGAATTCGGCGGACAATTAGGTCTTCAAATCCTGGATAATTTCTTTGTCATTTCCAACTAGCAACATATCATCCACATACAAGACCAGATAAATAACATGATTTCCAATTAATTTAAAATACACAGTGATCTTCTTTACTTCTGGTAAAGCCAAGTCCTCATATAAATGTATCAAATTTCAGATACCACATCATCGGTGATTGTTTTAACCCATATAGAGATTTTTCTAACTTGCATACTAGTTATTTCTTACCCTTCATCGCAAAGCCTTTAGGTTTCTTCATGTAGATCTCTTCTTCAAGATCCCCGTGAAGAAATGTTGTCTTCACATCCATTTTTTCTACATCAACTTAAAAGAAGCAACAACATATAAAAGTAAACAAATAGAAGCTACCTTGGCAATAGGAAAAATAATATCACCAAAATAAATTCCCGGCACCTAGGAATAACCTTTTTCTACCAATCAAGCTTTGTATTTCTCCACCTTGCCTTCTGCATTAATCTTCTCCTTAAACACCCATTTCCTACTAGTGGGTTTCCTTCCAGCTGGCAACTCCACCAGATCACAAGCCTCATTTTTTGTGCAAAGATGCCATTTCATCAACCATGGCCTCTTTCCATAGTTTGCCATCCTCTGAATCTACTGCTTCCCTCATAGTTCTAGGATCATTAGTATTAATAGATAAAGAAAAATTCGAAGAGAAAGTAGATGGACTATACCTTTTTTATTGTCTTCTTTCTCGAATTGATCTTCTCACAATTAGAGTTTGTGGTCTTCATCTTCTGCTTCCTTTTCTTTTGTAGAGTCTGATTCTTCCTCCTTTTGTCTCAAACGCTATCTTCTCAGGTTCCTTTGGTAGGAATTCATGTTTAATAACATCTTTCACCTCTCTAAACACAACATCTCTACTTTACAGACCTTCCTTATTTATGGGTTCCAAAGCTTATAACCTTTTAAACCATCCTTATATCCAATAAAGATGCAACTTTCAGATTTACTATCCAACGTGGTTCTTTTCTCCTTTGGAACATCCACATATGAATCACGTCCAAATACCCTTAGATGTGAAAGAGAGGGTTTCTTACCAGTCCATAGCTATTGTGGTGTTTTATCTTCCAATGCTGATGAAGGTGATCTGTTGACCAGGTAACATGTAGTCTCTACCGCCTCTTCCCAGAATTCATATCCTAACCCGACACCACTGAGCATGCTTCTTTCCTTTTCCATCAACATCCTGTTCATTCTTTCTGCAACTCCATTTTGCTGAGGTGTGTATGGAGTAATCTTTTGCCATGTTATACCATGGTTCTGATAGAACTCTTAAAATTCCTTCTTGCAAAATTCTCCACCATTATCTGTCCTCAACACCTTTATCTTCTTCTTTGTCTGTATTTCTTCCTGAGGAAATATATCCATGTATTCCTTGAGAAGTCATCTATAAATTAGATATAGTACACATACTTACCCAATGATGGAACCGACACAAGTCCAAACACATCACTATGCAAATGCTCTAATATTTGTTTCACCCTCTTAGCATGAGAGGGGAAATCACCAGATTCTTCTTCCCATATACATAATTTTAACATAAAACAAAATCTAGAGAGAAATTAGACATACCTTTTACCATACCATTACCATGAAGTATTCGAAGGCCCTTATCTCTAATGTGTCCAGGCCTTTGATGCCATTGCATGCTCTTTTCTCCAGATACCACTAGATTTTCTGCTCCACTTTTAAGAAGCACAGAATTGTTGCACCCATCGTTAAGAGTGCTACCCTAAAGCTTGTACAGAGTTCCAATCTGAACTCCTCATATTAATACCAGTGCTCCTCAAACCATCTCGTAGGTATCTTTCTCGAACACTGTTTTTACACCTGCATCATTGATCTTGCTTACAGAAATCAAATTTCTAGCCAATGTAGGAATATGCAAAAGAACCAGAAGTGTTCTAATCCTTCCACCTTGAAACTTCAACTTGAATTTTCCATGACCATCAGAATTTTCTTATCATCCCCTAAGAATACATCACCACCATCATATTTCTCATACTTGCACAACCACTCTCTATGGGGAGTGAAGTGAAAGGATGCACCTGAGTCAATCAACCATGCCTCATGATCTACATGTGTACTTGAAGAAGAATCCAAGTACACATCCCCACCTTCATTTCAGGTGGTTTTTGCCTCTCCAGAAGGAGCATCATCAGATCCATTTCCTTTCTCAATAGATTTAGATTTACAGTGCCTTTTTAAGTAGCCTTCCTTTTTGGATTTCCAACACACCTTTACAGGTTTTCCTAGAGATTTAGATATCCCTCTATATTTAGATCTCCCACTTGAGGACTTTTTTTTGTTTTTGTTCTGGGACCATCCTCATATAGACAAGGCATCACCATTCTAGCCCTCCATATTTTTCCGTCTCATATCCTTTGATAGCAAGGATGAGACTATTTCATCAAATTGTAAGGCAATTGCATTGCTAGCTATTGCAACAACTAGACTATCCCACGAATCTGGTAGAGAACACAAAAAACTAATGCACTTATCTTCATTTGAAATTTTAATATCAACATATAATAACTAGCTTACAATAGTATTAAAAGCTTTCAGATGCTTTGTCATTGAGTCTCCATATTTCATCCTTAGGTTATACAATTTTTTTCGTAGGAACAATTTATTCACCGAGCCTTCATCGAAGCTTCCCCTAATACATTTAGCACTACTGAATCTAAGACTAATTCCGATTTAAATAGGAACACAAAAAATTATAGATATAACCATAAATACAAAGATGCAATAGAAATAACACTTCATTTCATTAATATCAAATACAAAAATATGCTTACACACAGAATGGAAATAAGACTAGCTCGGTTGATGGTAGGTTATCTCTGAGAAGAGATGTGGATGCTACAAGCCTTTGAACTGTATTATAATGACGGTCAAGGGATTTTTTATTATTGAACAATAAGAGAAAACCCAAAACAACCAAAACCCTAACCCTAGGAGATGTAACGCGAAGAGTTTATGGGCCCCATTGGGGTTAGTTGGACAACCAACTTGCCAGGGTCGCGACTTGGTCATATTATCTCTATTTTACGTGCATGATACCCCGTTGGAAAGATATCTCTAAGGAATATGACACAAAAGACAATTTTACCAAATTACTGTTGGTGGTAGATTTCCAAAAAACTGTCGTTTACGGCCTCAAAACGGCTCCAGAAGTTTAGGACCCAAAAAATCTGCTAAAAATAGTAAACTATGCTACAAGTAAGGAAACTGAAAAACTGAAAGAAACAATGGTGGAGATACAAGTGGAAGTGGTGGGTGGAAACCAATATCCACCTAGATCATTCCTCCCCCCTTAGGAAGAAATGGTCCCCATTGCGTTGAGTTCCTCTATGAGATGAGGAAACTTCTGCTGAACTTGGTCCCTGGTGAGCCACTTGCCCTGGTGAAGGAGTTGGCCTGCTTTGAGAACTCGATATAGTTGGATCTTCTGCTGACAAGTGTGCTTAAGTTGCATGTCCATGGTCTAATTAGTTGTGGCTTGTTCCATGCAATTTGGATTTAACTCTGTAGGTGTGAGCTGTTCTGCAGTGTCTAATGTGTTTAGCAATGGTGGCAAGTATGGTCGAAGGCGGTCCACATTAAACATTGGGTTTTGGCCAAGGAATGGGGGAATGTTGAGCTTAAATGCGTTGTCTCCCACAGCCTTGGTAATGGTGTAAGGACCATATCAGAGTGGTCTGAGTTTCTGATGGCTCTGGTAACGCATTCCTTTTGCGAATCCAACCAAACTTTGTCACCCACTTGAAACTTTGTGTGGCACCCGATGTTGATCATGTCGCTGCTTGTACTTGGCATTTGATTTCTCCACAATGTTGTGGACCTATTGGTGATATGTTGGATGTGCTCAATGAAGCTATTTCCCTTATCAGTTTTGGACTGGACATGAGCCGAATCCGCTTGAGTAACTGAAAATGGCATGGCCACATCAATGAGACATAGTGGCTAGAATCCCAAGCCTACCTGAAAAGGGATGTGGCCAGTTAAGTTGTGGAGAGCCCGGTTATAGTTGTGCTAGACATAAGGTAGGCTCTCATCCCATGTGCATGGATTCTTTGAGTTGTACATGCGCAGAAAGTGTACGATCATCCTGTTGACGACCTCTGTTTGGCCATTAGTTTGGGGATGGAAAGCTGTGGACTTAGTGAGCTTGGTGTCTAACAATGACTAGAGAATGGACCAAAATGTACTAAGGAACCTACTGTCCCAATCTGAGATGATAGACTGTGGGATACCAACGTGTACCCACACTTTTTCAAAGAAGAGTTTAGCAGTGGCTTTGACTGTGATATTCTTCTTGCAGGCAACCATAATGGCCATCTTCGAGAATCTATCGACGACTACAAAAACACAGTCATTGCCATGCTTAGTAGAAGGAAGGCCTGACATGTAATCCATGGAGATGGATTCCTAAGGTCGACTAGGGGTAGGCAGCAAAGTATAGAGACCTTGCTTCTTGATGGTCAGTTTGGCAATGGTGCAAGAAGTGTAGGATCTGATGTAGTACTGCCACCTTTTTCACAACCCTAAAATGCCCAACAACCCAACTGTAGCGTGCTTCCCAAATCATCTTGGCATGTTCGATTGAATGAAAAAAAGGGTGTCACAGGTGGCATAATAGGACATCCTAGAGGTGAAAATCTAGAACTTGCTGACCCTCCAAGAGCGTTTGGTATGTGTGGCTGAATTATGGGTTTCTTTTGTAGAGAAGTGGCTAATTAGAAGTCTCGTGCCCACAAGAGTTGAGCACGGTGGTTAACGCCATGATTGGTGGTCGGCTGAGGCAATCTACAATATTATTGGTGTTTCCATTCTTATATTTGATATTCAAATGGAACTCTTGCAGGCATGTGGACCACTTCTAATGGCGATCATTCTGCAACTTCCCTTATGTCTATATGAACTGAAGGGGCTGGTGGTGTGTGTGGATGACTGTTTCCTTCCCCAAAATGTAATGCTTGCATTATCGCAGGCCTGCAAAATGTAATACTTCTCTTTGTCATAAGTGGGATACTTCTAGACTGTGTCTGAAAGTGTCTCACTATGATATGCCACTGGATGCCACTATTGAGTAAGGACGGCCCCAATATCATAGTCAGAGGCATCTACCTCAATCTCAAATGGTTGTTGCAAGTATGTAATGTGAGCACTGGTGCAAAGCAGAGGCGATGTTTGAACTTTGTGAATGCCTTCTATTGAGATTCAGACCAAAAGAATTTTGGTTTCACTCCTCCCTTGGTGACTTGACTCAAGGGCCAAGTGATATGAGAAAATCTTAACATGAACTTGCAGTAGAAATCGGCAAGACCCAAAATGTTGCGGAGCTCTGTTAGAGTTGTTGGAGCTAGCCAATCCCGAATGACTTGGATATTGCTTGGATCCACATGCATGCCCCATTCATTAATAATGCTTCTGAAATACTGAACCTGTGTCATGCCAAAAGTTCATTTCTCTAAATTGGCACATAGCTTGTGTTGCACCATGTTTGGAGAACCTATTAGATGTGGTGGAGGTGCTCTTCCCAACTTTGGCTGAAGATCAGGATGTCATCCAAGTATACCACTACAAATGAGTTGGTGAATGGCTAGAAGAAGTCATCCATTAGCCTCATGAAGGTTGCAAGAGCATTCGTCAACCCAAAAGGCATAACCAACCATTCGAAAAGGCCCTCCTTGGCTTTGAAGGCAGTATTCCACACATCGGAGGGTTCGATTGGTACCTAGTGAAATCTTGATTTCAATTCAATATTTTTGAAATATTTTACCCACTTCAGTTGGTCTAGAAGGTCATCAATCTGTGGGATCAGGTACCTATTCCAAACAATGATCTTGTTCAATGCCCTATATCCAATACAGAGTCTGCAAGTCCCATCCTTCTTTTGCACCAACATGATCGGGCTCCCACAGGGCGATGAACTTGGACATATGTGACCTTTCTACATCAGCTCTTGAATATGCCTCTTGAATTTGTCATTCTCCATAATGGAGTGCCAATAGATTGGTCCATTGGGCAGTGGAGCACCTGGGGTCAGATCAATGGAGTGCTTGACCTGATAATGCAGAGGCACCCCTGTGGGGGAGGTGAAGATGTCCTCGTACTCCTCCATGACCTTGTCCATCTATTTCTTTCATGTGGAGGGGCCCTGTCTAGAGGTCATGGCCATCGTCTTCTTCTTTCCGTGAGGGCGTATCATCACGAAAACAAATTTCCGAGTTTTCAAAATGATCTTACTACATTGTTTTGCAGTAACCAAATAGATGGCGGTAGGTGGTGCTACCTTTGGTATCTTATACAACTTATTTCCAAAAGTAGCAATAACAGCACGATGCCTTGACTCATACACAACATGTCGCCTCCATAAGTATGGTTGGCCTAATAATATGTCACAAACATCAAGGGGAGCAACATCACATAATACGTCATCTATGAAGGGCTTGATGTTCTATGGAAGGTGACACTACTGGCACATGCAATGATTTGAAAATGGGGTACGTACGCTTCTTGTCCAACTTACAAGAACCTCTCTCACTTCCAAAGCTTTAAATTTTCCCAAGTCTTAATGATTAACCAATGCGGAATTAAGAAATGCTTGAAAATATGGGTCTATGCTTGTATTTATTTTCAACTGATTACTTGCTTTAATTTCTATTGTTGTTCTATAAATTAGTGTGCTAACATTGATGTATAAATACATATAACAGTAAAACAAACACATAAGACAACAGTTTAATTAGGAGTTCACCCACAACTCTTGGGCTACATATCCGTGAGCTCTAGTCAACTCAACTAGGCTCTCTGGGATTATGGTGTAAGTATTTTTACAAGCTCTTTGGCTCAACTCCTGCTATTCTACACATAAATAGTGGGTTCAAACACCATTTTATCCCTTGGCTCTTGAAGCTCTGGCTCTTGGCTCTAGCTCTTAGCTTTGGCTTATTTCTGCCTTCTATCAGAAAAACAGTCCTCTTGACTTTTCACTTGGCTTCAAGTGACCCTGTAGGCTTCTCTTTTGCTTCTGCGCTACTGTCTCAATGTTGCCTGCTTGTGCTCGGCTTTAGTAACAACTCCCATAATGGCCAACAACTTGGCAGCAACCAACAGTCCCCTCGTTCTGTTGTTCTGTGGATTTTTAAGCCAAATTGGTGCTGCCTGTTCATTGTCCCTCTCAAGCTCTCTGTCTTCCCACTTTGGTCTGCTCAAATCCCTTCTCTGAGCATTAGAAATCATTGATAAATGCTCTCGGGGATGGATGCCACCTATACCGTAATGGAAGGGGCAATCAGCGCTTGCAATCCTTTGAAATAGTCATTTTTTGTTAACACAGGAAAACACTGCAGAACATGGAAAAATCTGCAGAACACTGTTCATCCGGACTTGAAACATTCATAACCCCACTTTATATCCCTATCGGGTCCACCTGAATTCATTATCACATATCGCAAATGGCCTTGTTCCTTTGTATTTCGTTAAATAACGAAAGATGTGAAAATACATTGAAAATGGCATTTGGCGGATCTCAAATCTTATGCAACAATGTTTATATTTCCATCGGGTCTGTAATATCACTGTTGCATATCATGGGGAACTCGGGGAAAGCCATATGGTGTGACTGATGCCAACGTCAACTGCAATCTGCCAATATCGGCGATCAGCACATTACTCGACCTAATCCCATCGCATACATATATATACATATACATATACATATATATATATATATATATATATATATATATATATATATATATATATATATATATATATATATATATATATATATAGATATAGATATATCTAGACACACACATATACATAAGGCCCCGCTCCATTTTGTTTGTTGATTGTGATCCACCGATATTGGCGATCGTGGTATCACACCGGCCTGATTCTATCACACGTCTACCTCCGATACCTTCTGACACCCACCACTGATTGCAATTTCCGATCGGATCTGGACCGTTGATCAGCCAGATCCGATGGCTCCTGTGCAGTTTTCGTTTAAGCCTCTGATTGCCTCGATTTCATGGTTTTCTTCATGTTTTTAAGGCCTGATAGTGTAATCCGAATTGTTAAGAGGTCCTCCTTTTGCGATGGTTTTTCCATTTTGGGAGATTTGGAAGACTTAGAGGGTTTTTAGGACCCATTATCAAGGGATTTTTGCCTCTTTTTCCTTTGAAAAAGGGGCTGCTTCATTTTTTGATAACTTTCCTATCTGAAGTCCATTTTTGCCCATTTAAGTTGTGTTGGATTTAGAATGAGGATATCTCTACAATGAAACTATTTCTGACAGTAGCCAACGACTTTCATTTTCCTCTGATTTACAAAGGATTTGTGCCATTTGGCACCTTCTACCTCTTATATGAAGTCTTTTAGACTTAGAGGTTTATCCAGGATCCATTTTTGGATCACGCCTTCCCACTAAAAGAACTTTTAGTCTCCAAAAGTCTGATATACTGTTATTAACAGTAAATGAGAGTGACTCACCATCTTCTTTCAGCCTCCCTACACTTGCCTTTGCATAGTGCCTCTGAACCAAAGTTTCTGACCACTTCCCTTCTTGGATGGGCTGGTCTTCTTAGGAAGAATTGTCTTCCTCCTTGCCTTCCTGTAGAACTCCTGCTGAACTGGTTATAGAAGGTAGTTTTGAGCTTCTTTGCCTTGATCATTGATCCAAGGTGGCTCAACAAATGTGAAGTATATCTGTTCCATAAACTTTCATTTGTACCTATTTGACAAGCTGCTAACAACAACTGTTAACAACAACTGCATGGCTCAAACTCTTGCTTCAAAAAAAAAAATATTTTCACATCTTTTGAACACCTCCATGTCTTACATCTGCATACAAATGATGGAATTGACAACAAGCCCACAAAACATGCTTTTAAACAAATGACCCTTCAAGTCAAGCATGTAGAAAAAGACCATTAGGACTCTTTTTCCAAAAGATGAAACTTTCATCATTATCTCCTTTTGGAGACCAAGCTAACTTCTCCCAAGTCAACATGGAATCACATGCATGTCAAATCAATCAACCCTGCAAGTTAATTAGACATAGATGTCCAAAAACAAAGAAATCATCAACATCTCTGTGTTCATGCATATCAAACTTATTCATGCATTTCATCCATAAACTTTCACATAGGCACATTGTACTTTCCAAGCTTAAATGAAATATAATGTAGATGCATCAATAGACATGCAATCTCAATTGGATAAGAACTCTAACCATTCCTTACCAATCCCTTTCAAAGTTACTACCTTTGTCTGCACATCAACATCATCATGCGAATCATTCTGAGACACATCATTCATGGAATCTTCACTTCCATTTCTGCCATCTTCTCTTTCCACCTTCTTTAGCTTTTGTTGAAGCATTCTTGGATTCAAAATCCAACATTTTGTAGTAAGATGTCCTTGCTTATGGTAGTAAGTGCAATCCACGTGCATCCTCTTGATTGCATGATTTACCTTGTCCATTGGACCTTTTGCTTCTTGCTTCTTTTCCTTCTATTCCTTCCTGTATGTGGCCATTCTCTTCCAACATCTAGAAACATCATGGTTATCCAAACCAAAAAAGGAACATGCAATTATTTCCTCATACTTATGTGGAAATTTATCATGCTTTGCACAATCAAAAGGAAAATGTTTAGAACCAGATTTATACCTGCCTCTTTCACCTTTATTGCCTTCATGAGGAGGTGAAGAAAATGAAGAAGTGGCTCCCTTTGGAACACCATCAATCTCTTCAGGGCTGTTACAGTCTCCCCAACTCTCTGGTTCAAGTGTGTGCCTCTGAACACTTGCATCCTGCAATTGATGTTTCAAGCTACTCCATTCCTCTTGAGTACAACCTTCACACTTCTAAGGTATAGGACATGAAATCAAACTCCTTCTTGGGACTGTTTCAATGGCCTTCATGGCAGCTTTGGAACTCTGTCCATAGCCAAGACCCAAATACTTAGGCCTTTCCTCAACCATTATTGGTTCAACAATACCTTGTGCATGCTTTCCCAAGCCCTTTCCTCCATAGCCCATCTTGGACATTAGCTTGGAACCTATGCCTTTCGTATGTTTTTCAAAAGAACCAGTATAAGCATTCTCAAAGGAATTTGAAAAAAAATTGGAATGGTTTACCTCTTCTTCAAGCTGATACTTGAATAAGGCTTCTTGGGAAACAAAGAGCTGTGTTTCAAACTCATGCATCCTTTTCAAGTTCATATTTGCAATATGAAGTTGCCTCTCCATTTCTTGCAAATTGTCAGCAAGCAACTGCTTCTCTTCCTTCATGGAGTTTAGCTGCTTTCTAAGCATGCTACTCTTCCTTCCATCCTCATACATTTCTCTCACCATATCCATCATGGTGGAAAATTCTTGCTTCATGTCTTCATCAAGGAATCTTGTGAAGAACGCAGAATTTGAGGACCCACTTGTAGAAGTTGTCATTATGCCAATGAACAAAAAAAAACCTCAACAAGATAAATAAAGAGCTTATTCAACAATCTTTTGCAACAAACCTCTTGTGCTTCAAGGATTGCTTTGAGGTCCTTTGGGATAGGAGAATGCCTTCAGCCCTTCTTCCTATTTTTCCTTCCTGGACTGAGCTATCAACAACTTTCCCTTTACCTTTGTAAACTCAGAGAATAGTCAGTGTGCAAAACAAGCATACAATCAGCCTCTTGCTGTTCAAACACCTTTCAGATAAGCAGTCTTTGCTTTGTCAATCAAGCATTCTGATATAATCTTCTTTGAAGGTGGGGTTAATCAAACCTAAGCTTCGATACCACCTGATCTGAAAATGGAGCACTTAGGCTTCTTGGCTAACTTACAAGAACCTCTCCCAAGTCTTAATGATTAACCAATGCAGAATTAAGAAATGCTTGAAAATATGGGTGTATGCTTGTATTTGTTTTCAAATGATTATTTTCTTTAATTTCTGTTGTTGTGCTGTAAATTAGTGTGATGACATTGATGTATAAATACATATAACAATAAATAAAATAGCAGAAAAAAAAAACACATAAGACAACAATTTAATTAGGAGTTCACCCACAACTCTTGGGCCACATCTCCATGAGCTCTACTCAACTCAACTAGGCTCTCTGGGATTATGGTGTAAGTCTTTTTACAAGCTCTTTGGCTCAACTCCTATTTTTCTACACATAAACAGTGGGTTCAGACACGATTTTATCCCTTGGCTCTTGAAGCTCTGGCTCTTGGCTCTGGCTCTTGGCTCTAGCTCTTGGCTCTTGGCTCTGACTCTGGCTCTTTGGCTCTTGGTTCTGGCTCTTAGCTCTGACTCTGGCTCTTTGGCTCTAGCTCTCAACTCTTGGCTCTTCGCTTTGGCTTATTGTTGCCTTCTATCAGAAAAACAGTCCTCTTGAATTTTCACTTGGCTTCATGTAACCCCGTAGGCTACTCTTTTGCTTCTGCGTTGTTGTCTCAGCATTGCCTGCTTGTGATTGGCTTCACCAATAGCTCCCACAATGACCAACAACCCAGCGGCAACTAACAATCCCCTTGTTCTATTGTTCACTGGATTTTTAAGACAAATCGGTGCTGCCTGTTCATTGTCCCTCTCAGGCTCTCTATCTTCCCTCTTTGGTCTACTCAAATCCCTTCTCTGAGCATTAGCAGTCATTACTAAACATTCTTGGGGATGTATGCCACCTATACCATAACGGAAGGGGCAATCGGCGCTTGCAATCCTTTGAAACAGTCGTTTTCTGTTAACAGTGGAAAATGCTGCAGAACATGGAAAATTCGCAGAACATTGTTCATCTGCACTTGAAACATTCATAACCCCGCTTTATATCCCTATCGGTTCCGACTGAATTCGCTATCGCATATCACAAATGGGCTTGTTCCTTTGTATTTCATTAAATAACGAAAGATGCAAAAATACATTGAAAATGGCATTTGGCGAATCTGAAATCTTATGCAAGAACATTTATATTTCCATCGGGTCCGTAATATCACTGTCACATATCGGGGGGAACCTAGGGGAGGCCATATGGCATGACTGATGCCAACGGCGATTGTGATCCACCGATATCGGCAATTGGCACATTGATCGGCCTGATCCCATCGCATATATATACACACACACACACACATAAGGCCCTGCTCCATTTTGTTTGCCAATTGTGATCCGCCGATATCGACGATCATGGTATCACATCGGCCTGGTTCTATCCCTTGTCTGCCTCCGATACCTTATGACAGCCATCGCCGATTGCGATTGCCGATTAAATCTGGACCATTGATCAGCCAGATCTGATGCCTCCTGTGCAGTTTTTGTTTAAGCCTCCAATTGGCTCAATTTCATGGTTTTCTTCATGTTTTTAAGGCTCGTAGTGTAATCCAAATTGTTAAGAGGTCCTCCTTTTGCGATGGTTTTTCCCTTTTGGGAGATTTGGAAGACTTAGAGGGTTTTTAGGACCCATTATCAAGGGATTTTTTCCTCTTTTTCTTTTGAAAAAGGGGCTGCTTCATTTTCTGATAAATTTCCCATCTGAAGTCCATCTTCACCCATTCAAGTTGCTTTGGATTTAGAATGAAGAGATCTCTGCAATGAGACTATTTCTGACAGTAGCCAGTGACTTTAATTTTCCTCTAATTTACAAAGGATTTGTGCCATTTGGCACCTTCTACCTTTTATATGAAGTCTTTTAGACTTAGAGGTTTATCCAGGATCCATTTTTGGATCACGTGAAGATCCCGTCCTTGGTGAAGCCACCCGATCGTGTACGATTGTGGATGTGCTATGGTCGATAAGCCCAACCACTTCACTACCTCTACTGAAATGAGGTTCTTTTGGCTCCCACTGTTGACAATGAACTGTAGTGGGGAACCCTTTACCCACATCTAGGAGTGGAAGAGGCGCTCCTCCTCCTTTGGATCTTCAGGTTCCTCCTTCTAGATCTTCATGGTGGCAATGGTAGCATTGGGCTCCACATCGATAATCTACTTCTCTTTGTCATTCCCCTTGTCGAGTTCTGACTCAGAGTTAAAGAATGCATCTAATTCTAAAGCCTTTAGCTTGGCCACCAGTGACTGCTTGGCCCGACACTCACTTGTGTTGTGAGTTGAGCTCTTATGGAACTCACACCACTTTCCCATGTCCTTCTTCAGCTTCACGTTGTTGTTCTTTGCTTGCAGCTTTGGCGGATTGTCCTGGGCTTCCCTGCCTTGGATTTGTCCTTTGTCCTGCAGTTTGGGGGCACCTTTCCCTTGCTTCAAATTTGTAGATCCAAAGTCTCGCTTCTTTTGTTTAAACTTTTTCATGATCTTAATCGTATATTGATATGTCATGCCGAGAAAGGAGATGTCCAGGAATTCCATCTTGTCCTAGATGTACTTGTGTAGGTAGCCGTAGTACTTGAGAACCAAATACTTCTCAGAATACTTGATACCCAACTCCATGTGAATGGTATGAAAAACATTGGTAAACTCTAACACATCTTGGTCCCTTGCCTGTCGCAACATTCTCTACTTTATGTATTTATCCTCATAGCTCCTGACATAGTAGTACTGATCCTTGATGGCATCCCGCAATGAGTTCCAAGTGGGTGTGGCTGAAAACAGTGAGTTCATACTCTCATTCTTCTGGTCACAATAGGTTTCCCACCAGTCCTTAATGTAGGGGGTTGCTTTGAGAAGTGCAAAAGTGATATTTTCAAGGTTGGAAAACTCATTAACAGAAAAATAACCTTCTAGCATATTTAACTATTTATCTACAACATCTGCATCTATCTGAACCTCAAATATGGGAATGTGAAAGTTAACCTGTACTTTAAAGGGTGTGGCTCTTTCAGAGTAGCAGCCTAAAGTAGATGCATCACCCTTGGGTAGCTGCTGAAGGATCTGGGCAAAGTTGTCCATCATCGCATTCCTTTGTTGCTCGAGGGCTTCTTCGAGCAAGATTTTGATAGGATCTCCTACCCCCTAATCTTTCTTTTGATCCACCATGGGAGGTCGTCAGGATTTGCGAGGCTGGTCTTGCAAAGGTTCGACTAGTTCGAGCCCTAACTCCTTATATCCTAACCTCGTTGGGGACATGCAAAGAAAAACAAAGAAAGAGCAGACTGCTCTGATACCACTAATCCAGATTTAAACAATAATGCAACAAATTACAAATATAACCAT
The DNA here is from genome assembly GCA_031772625.1 of Pinus tabuliformis. NCBI lineage: Eukaryota > Viridiplantae > Streptophyta > Pinopsida > Pinales > Pinaceae > Pinus > Pinus tabuliformis. The sequence continues at coordinate 628,915,166 of CM062808.1, forward strand.
AAATACAAAGATGAAGTAGAAATAACACTTCATTTCATTAAAATCAACTAATGAAATATGCTTACAAATAGAATGGAAATAAGACTAGTTCGGGTGATGGTAGCTTATCTCTGAGAAGAGATCTGGTGGCTACATGCCTTTGAATTGTATTACAATGAGGCTCAGGGGACTTTTTATTATCGAACAATAAGAGCAAACCCTAAACAACCAAAACCCTAACCTGAAGAGATGTAACGCCAAGAGTTTATGGTCCCCATTAGGGTTAGTTGGACAGTCAACTTCCCGGGGTCATGACTTGGTCATATTATCTCCATTTGACACACATGATACCCCGTTGGAAACATCTCTTCGAAGACTATGATGAAAGAGCTAATTTTATTAAAATATTGTTGAAGGTAGATTGCCAAAAAAACGTCATTTAGGGCCTCAAAATGGCTCTGGAAGTTTATGACCCGAAAAAACTACTAAAGATAGTAAATTGTGCTACAATTAAGGAAACATAAAAACTGAAAGAAACAATGGTGGGGGTCCAAGTGGAATTGGCAGGTGGCCACCAATATCCACCTAGATCAGAGACACACAATTATATTGTGCTCTTCACTTTCTGATGCAACTTTTCCCAGTATTCAGCTGACATTCCTGATGGTTTAGTACCCGGATCTACTGCAATCTACTGATATTTATCCACCAACAGATCCCCCATATTGAGTTTCCAAAACTCAAAACTCTAACCATTATATTTGTTGGCATTATGGTACAAGTTTTTTCTTGATGGAAACTCACTCACAGGTCAATTCAAGTTTTGGTGAAAGGAAGCTCACAGTACAACAGATATATTCAGAGGTAACAGGGTATTGGTATAGAAGAACAAGAAGATGGAACTAAGGTCTACTGATCTTAATAAAGAATGTAAAGGAAAAGGTTGTTGTAAATAAGTTTAAGAAGTATACGTAGGTCCACTTAGTCAAAATAGTGTATACACACTCGTCCACAGAAGAAAAAGAGTGTATACGTATACATGTACTCCCACAAGAGGAAAAGTGCATACATGATGGAAAACCAAGTTTTTCGTCCGAGGTATTTGGTCCAAGGTATTTGGTCTGAGGTATTGACCCTAGGTATTTGATCCAAGGTATTGGTCCTAAGTGGTTTTGGTCTAAGGTATTGATAAAGGATCTAAGTATATAAGGAGGAGAAGATCAAAGGGCTAAGTACACAAGGAATGAATATCTTATGAAGTGTTATGTGAAAGTGTATGGATTTCTAAGGAATACTTCTATTTGAAGTACATTTTATGCTGCAGGGGCTATGTTTGTGATTTGATCTGAAATACTTTGTGCACCTTGAGTTCAATATTGGACCAGGATCATAAGACATGAAATGACTTATTCTTAAATGATCTGATATTGGCTGGGCTAGATCTAATTATGTACACCTGTTTTATTCTTTAAATATTGTGATCTAGGTTTGTCTGAAGTCCAGAAGTGCAGTGAAATTATGAAGTATTTTCAGATCTGTACATTGGTTCCTTTTGGTGAAGGTGAGTATACATGCTAGATTAGTTCTTCCAAGTAGTGTATGCAAAATAAAAGCTTGATGTACAAGGATCACTGATCTATCAGATCATTGTTGCTATTTTACTGTTGTCTGTCAATGAATTCTTCTTAGATCTGAATGTAAAACTGAAAGAATAAGGAATTTGATATCTGATTGACTGATTATATAAGTGAGAAGGGTGATCTCTGCTTCTGCCTATGTAAATATCTGTAAATAGACAATAGATGGTCAGTATATTGCTGGTTGGTACAAACTTGATTCAGAAGTTTAATGCTTCAGTAGTTTTGAAGGTATAGGCAGGTTTGATTACAGGAAGTAGCGTATACACGCATGTTGGTTTCAGTAAAGTAGCGTGTACATTCTGATGCATGGTTTTTAAGGTTACAGCTAGTTATGACTGATGATGAAGGTTTTTGGGTTCAGCAAAGTGTTCTGGTGTCAATGATCTGATTGTTCATATTAACTGAATGTTAGTTGATGTAGTTTGAGTTTCAAAGTTTCTAATGGGTCCAATATGAAAATTTGATGAAACAAGGCCTTCATGTGTATTGGTGTGTACTAGGAGCATCCAGTCTAAAAATTTATGAAAAGTGATCCCTGGAGGAAGAGATAAGGTTGTAGCCTTCTGTAGGCCAGCGCCTACGTACTAGTAATCACATTGGCTAGTACAAGAGCTAGGGGGTTGCAGCAGCCTTCTAGTAGAAGCTAGAAAATGAGAGAAGTTTGTAGCCTTCTGTAGGTGGGTGCCTGCATATTGGTATGAGTCTGCACCAATACAAGATTGTAAAAAGATTTTCTTATTATTAAAGGAAGATAGAGACAACAGAAGTAGGTGGTTTTCACCCACATTGGGTTTCTGCCTTAAATCTTGGTGTTCATGTGTGTTGCTTATTTGTGATGCTTTATTATGTTTTACTGCATTGTTTAATAAATTACTGATGCACTGCTTAAAGATCAACACATGATAAATTGTCTAAATGACAAGTTCTCTGGGTATACACTAGTTTCTCTAATCACAGTTGCATGTACACACTAGTTCACTTCACAGAAGTAGCATATATAAATCAGTTTTGGAAATAAAATTATTGATCTGATAATACGAATTCACCCCCCCCCCACCCTTCTCAATATTATTTCCAAAAATTGGTATCAGAGGAGGTCCTTTAGAAGAAGCTTGATCGCTTGAAGGTAGATATTTCAAGATGAATAATCACGAAGGCATGGGATCCATCAGACCACCAATCTTCAATGGGAGTGGTTTATTATATTTAAAAATAAGAAACAGAGCCTATCTACAATCGTTTAGAGAAGATGTTTGGGAAATTTTGGAATGAGGATATCAATTCCCATCAACAAAACCTAGAGACTCTCCAGGTAAGAAGTTATACGAAACCAATGCCAAAGAAGTCAACACGTTATTGGGAAGTCTATTAGAATGAGAATTTGTCAAAGTCATGTAGCTCAAGAAAGCCAAAGAGATATGGGACAAAATAATTCAAAGCTACGAAGGAGACTCTCAAGTAAAACGTGCTAAGCTTGAAACTCTCAGAATTCAGTATGAAACTCTTAAGATGCATAGTGATGAGAGTATTGCTAGTTACTTTTTACGCATAGATGAGATTGTTAATTGTATGAAGAATATTGATGAAGAGATAAAGGAAGTTACCTTAGTTGAGAAAATTTTGAGATCCTTGTCTTCTAAATTTGATTCAAAAGAGTCTGCCATAGAAGAAAAACAGGATATTCAGACTATCACTGTGACTCAACTTCATGGAATCCTAACTGCCTTTGAAATGAGAAAAGGAGGTCCATCAAATATGAGAAAAGTTGCATTTAAAGCATCATCAAAGGGAAAAGAAAAGGAAGAGCACCATGAATCAGGACACATTTTAGAAGAAGAAGATGAGGTAAATTTTGTCAAGAATGTTCAATGGGGTTCTGGAAGATTCAGAGGTAAGCTACCTTTCAAATTCTTTGCTTGTGGTAGAGTTGGTCACTATGCTGCCAAATGTCCTCATAAAGATAAATGTGAAAAAGGGAAGGAATATGCAAAAGGCAATAGAAAACAAGTTGTGAATAGAAGGAGTTACTATACACATGAAGACGATGATGGTTTATCTAATAGTGATGAAGATGAAACTGAACAAGATTATAGACTTCTCATGGCCTATGACAATGATGACTTTTTGGATGCATTAGAAGAGGAAGATTTTCTTGAAGAAATCACTAAACTTAAAATCTGTTTAGAAGAAAAGAATATGATCATAGATACATTGACACACCAACTTGCTGAAAGGGAAAAACATAACGAAAATCTAGAATGTGAAATTGTGGGTCTAAGAAAAGATCTTGAGAAGACAAAATCTCTCAATCTTAGATTTGCTAAAGGATCAGAAACTTTAAATGAAATTATCAAAGTTCAGCATTCTCCTCTGATAAAGACAGGTCTTGGATATACTAAAGAATCATCTCAATCACAGAAGCCTTCAACCTCAGCCAAAAGCTATCTTGATGCAGCAAAGATGAGTGAACAGTATGACAATCATCAACGAAGGCCTAAAACTACCCATCCGGTAAATCATACTCAGTTTACTCCAAGGATGAATATCAGTAGACGCCACAACCAGTAGGTAAACAATGTCAAAATATTTTATGATCACAGAAACTTCTTTAATGGGCAATGTTTTTCATGTCATAACTTTGGACACAAGGCTGCTCAATGTGTTGCTTACAAAACCATGATGACTATAGAAGCATGAAATCAAAGAAGTACAACAGGAATCAAGAAAAGTTCCTATAATAACTTTTCTCTTCTCGAAAATGAAATAGAATTCTCGATTTGTAACAAATTTGGTCATGATGAATCTAAATGCAGGAGCAAATGTCGGTCAACATTTCAAAAGGAGTAAATGCCATTAAATCCCACGATATGGAGAAGAAAGGAATCTCAATCAGAAAGATGTGGCATATCTTTGTATGTAGAAGGACAAGAAAATCAGTGGTACATCGACAGTGGATGCTCCAAACACATGAGAGGTGATAAAGAGAAACTTCATTCATATAATGCTTTAGGAAAGGAAAATAATGTCTCATTTGGAAATGAAAATCCATCTATCATTAAAGGTAAAGGTTCTATTTTCCTGAAAGAAAAGGTTAAAGATGGAAATGTCATGTATGTAGATGGTTTAAAACATAACCTATTGAGTGACAGTCAAATGTGTGATTGAGGAAATGAAGTGGTGTTTCGATCAAATGGATGTGTCATTCGTGAACTTGATATAGGAAAGATAGTGATCAAAGGTACAAGAACTCCAAACAACTTATACATACTCAAACGAGGACAAAAACAATGTTGTCTAAGAAAAACAGATGAAAACTGGTTGTGGCATAGAAGATTGGGACATCTAAGCTTCTCTCAAATAAGAAAGCGTGCAGGCTCAAGGTAGTTCGTGATCTTCCAGATATTAGCATCCCAGAAAATACCATATGCAAACCATGTCAAATCGGTCAGCAAACTAGAGTTCACTTCATTGAAAAGGAAGGATCAGCAAATAAGCCTCTTGAACTCATCCATACTAATTTATGTGGAACAAGGAAAAAGTCACCTCGTGGAGAAGAATACTTTATTTTGTTTATTGATGATTTTTCCAGGATGTGTTGGATAGGTCTTCTAAACAATAAAGATGAAGCTTTTGCAAGTGTGAAGTCTTCAAAGCTTTAGTTAAAAATGAATTAGATCGAAATATCAAATGTCTCAGATCTGATCGAGGGGGATAATTCATATTAGATGAATTATTTGACTTTTGTGAACAACATGGAATAAAAAGGCAATTCTCCACTACAAAAACTCCTCAGCAAAATAGTGTGGTAGAAAGGATAAATAGAACAGTTCAACAAATGGCTTGAGCTATGCTATATGAATCTGGAACTCCTACAACCTTCTGGGGTGAAGCTGCATTTGTTGCCGTGACTATTATCAACAAAGAAAATGTGCGGGTAAATAGCAATCAAACTCCACATGAACTTTGGTATGGTAAGCCTCCTACTGTAAAACACTTTAGATTTTTTGGAAGCAAATGCTTTATCAAAAGGACTGATGAAAAACTTGGAAAGTTTGAACCTAGAGTCGACGAAGGTATTCTTCTTGGTTATTCTTCTAGAATTGAAGGATACAAATATTATAATAAAAGTCTTTGGAAAATTGTTGAAAGCATTGATGTTGTAGTTGATGAAGCATGTAGAAATTTGGAACAGATGAAATCAATAGAGGAACATGACAATGAGGAAGATGGGGAATGCTTTCCCACATCAAATCAAAATGATATTGAAGAAGAAACCAATGAAGCATCAGAAGAAGATACAACAGACAGGGAAAGGACTCCATCTAGGTATGTTCAGAAGAATCATCCAGAATCTCAAATTCTAGGAGAAAAAGGGTCTGGACTACATCCAAGAAAAACTCTTACAGGGACCTCAAGTTATCTCGCATTACTATCCTCCACCGAACCTCAAAATGTAAACGAAGCTTGCAAAGATGAATGTTGGGAAAAGAATGATACTTGGGAATTAGTTCCTAGACCTCATGATAAAAATATTATAGGAACAAAATGGTTATTTAAGAAAAAGCTTAATGAAAATGGAGAAGTTATTAGAAACAAGGCCAGAGTTGTTTGTAAAGGGTATGCTCAACAAGAAGGTATAGATTTTGAAGAAACTTTTGCACCTGTTGCCAGACTTGAAGTGATAAGGATGTTTCTTGCTCTTTCTAGTTTTCGGAAATTCAAAGTATGTCAAATGGATGTAAAATTAGCCTTCCTCAATGGAGGTTTAGAAGAACAAGTTCATATTGAATAGCCATAAGGATTCATTATTGGAAATGATGCAAAATTCATATGCCATCTCAAAAAAGCTCTTGATGGTCTGAAAAAGGCTCCAAGGGCTTCGTATTACCACCTTGACAAATATCTACAACAACAAGGCTTTACAAAACGTTCTGCAGATAGCAATTTATACTCAAATATTGAAGATGATAAATTTATATTTATTGTTGTTTATGTTGATGATATCATTTTTGGTAGAAATGAAGAATCCATGAGTCAGAACTTTGCTTCAGTAATGCAGCAAGTATATGAAATATCCTTACTTGCTGAACTTACCTATTTTCTTGGTCTACAAGTTAAGCAAAAAAAAATGGTATCTTTCTTTCACTAACCAAATATCTCAAGTAGATCTTGAAAAAGTATGGAATGGAATATTCTAAACTAGTATGTACTCCAACGGTAACAGGATACAGTCTCAGCTCTAATGATGAATCACCAGTAGTAAACCAACCAACTTACAGATCTACGATAGGAAGTCTGCTTTATCTAACAGGTACCAGACCTAACATTATGCATGCAGTAGGAATTGTTGGAAGGTTCCAAGCAAATCCAAAGGAATCACATCTCCAGGCAGTCTAAAGAATTTTCAAATATCTTCAAGGAACTTAGGACTTTGGACTATGGTATCCTAAAGATACAAACTTACTCTTCATGCATATACAGATGTAGATTAGGCAGGAAGTGTTGATGATTGAAAGAGCACTAGTGGAGGTGCATTCTATATGGGTTCCTCGTGAGTGTCTTGGTTCAGAAAGAAACAAAGTTAAATTGCTTTATCTATAGCTGAAGCAGAATATGTGGCTGTTGCATCTTGGTGCACACAACTACTTTGGATGATGCAAAATTTGCAAGACATTCAGATCACATGTACTCCACCCATCTCAAATTCTATGTGATAATACAAGTGCCATCAGTATTTCAAAAAATCTAGTGATGCACTCCAAGACCAAGCACATACCCATCAAGAACCATTTTCTACGAGAAAAAGTGCTTGAACAAAAGGTCAAATTGGAGTATGTTCCCTACAATGAACAGGATGCTGATATATTCACTAAACCACTGCCCATATAAACATTTGAATATCTCAGACAAAATCTGGGAATAATTGATGCATCATCCTGTTGTTAAATCCAGTTTTCTAGAGGAAGGTTATTATACACGAGTTTCATGAAGTGTAGTCGCATATACACATGGATTTCTATGGCTGAAGGAGCATATATTTTTTTCTGACAGAAAAACAGTGGGTCAAATTCTGATATGGATGCTCTATCTGATGTTGATGATTATAGTCTGACGATATTCTTTTTTCATTGATTTTTATCTGACGGACAAAGATGCCTTGATGAATGACTTCTTAACAATGCATAGGTAGCACAAGTTCAAGGGGAGCATTAGCCTTCACAAGCATTCTACATTGTTGGCATTATGGTTGCTGAGTCTAGTTATGCCTTCAGATATTTATACTATTTATCTCTTAAGTCATGTAAAGGTCTAGGGTGTGATGACTTCTCATATATTTGAATGAGTCCTATTGGACAAATGATGTAATTTGTATCCCCACATTACATGGGATTGATGATGTAATATTTATTGTATTCATGTCATGTATAAACAATTGGTATATCCCCACTTGGTTGGGTGGATGATTCAAATGTGGTGTATCCCCACTTGGTTGGGTGATTGATGTATGTATGAGTTATTGGTCATAAGGAGGTCATACTCACTTAGTTGAGTTATAGAGTCATGCTATTCTTTTAAATCATATCTCTGCAGACTCATCATGTACTCAAGGGCCAACATGGACAACATAATGTATATCAAAGGAGGAAAGTTGCTTGGTCCACCCTTTGCCCTTGATGTCAAAGGGGGAGAGTATTTTGGTGTTGCATGTTATCTCTAATAGTTTCTATAGCTTGTAGTAATCAATACCTTCATGGTTGCCATCAAGTCCAAAGGGGGAGATTGTTGGCATTATGATATAAGTGTTGTTCTTGATGGAAACTCACTCACAGGTCAATTCAAGTTTTGGTAAAAGAAAACTCATAGTACAACAAGTATATTCAGAGGTAACAAGGCAATGGTACAAAAGAACAGGAAGATGGAGCTAAGGTCTACTGATCAGAATAAAGAAGGTAAAGGAAAAGGTTGATGTAAAGCATTTTAAGAAGTATACACAAGTTCACTTAGTCAAAACAATGTATACACGCTGGTCCATAGAACAAAAAGAGTGTATATGTATACATGCACTCCCACAAGAGGAAAAGCATGTACATGTTGGAAAACCAAGGTTTTGGTCTGAGGTATTTGGTCCAAGGTATTAGGTCCAAGGTATTTGGTCCGAGGTATTGACCCTAGGTATTTGTTCCAAGGTATTTGTCCTAAGTGGTTTTGGTTAGAGGTATTGATAAAGGACCTAAGTATATAAGGAGGAGAAGATCAAAGGGCTAAGTACACAAGGAATGAATATCTTATGAAGTTTTATGTGCAAGTGTATGGGTTTCTAAGGAATACTTCTATCTGAAGTATATTTTATGATGCAGGGACTATGTCTGTGATTTGATCTGAAATACTTTATGCACCTTGAATTCAATATTGGACCAATATCATGAGACCTAAAATGACTAATTATTGAATGATCTGATATAGGTTGGGCTAGGTTTAATTATGTACACTTGTTTTATTCTTTAAATATCATGATCTGGGTTTGTCTGAAGTCTGGAAGTGCAGTGAAGTTATGAAGTAAGTATTTGCAGATCTATATGCTGGTTCATTTTGGTGAAGGTGCCTATACACACTGGTTTAGCTCTTCCAAGTAGCCTATGCAAAAGAAAAGCTTGATGTTCAAGGATGATTGAGCTATTAGATCAGTGCTGCTATTATACTGATGTCTGTCAATGAGGTCTTCTTAGATATGAATGTAAAACTGAAAGAATAAGGAGTTTGATATCTGATTGACTGATTGTATAAGCAAGAAGGGTGATCTCTACTAGTACCTGTGTAAGCCTTTGTAAATAGACATTAGATGGTCAGTATATTGTTTGTTGGTACAAACTTGATTCAGAAGTTTAATGTTTTAGTAGTTTTGAAGGTATATGCAGGTTTGATTATAGGAAATAGAGTATATAAGAAGGTTGGGTTCAGTAAAGTAGCATGTACATTCTGATGCATGGTTTTTGAGGTTACAACTGGTTCTAACTGATGATGCAGGTTTCTGGGTTCAGCAAAGTGTTCTGGTGTCAATGATATGATTGTTCATATTAACTGAATGTTGGTTGATTCAGTTTGAGTTTCAATGTTTGTAATGGGTCCAGTATGAAAATTTGATGAAACAAGGCCTTCATGTGTATTGGTGTGTAACAGGAGCATCCAATCTAAAATTTATGAAACATGGTCCCTGGAGGAAGAGAGAAGGTTGTAGCCTTTTGTAGGTCGGCGCCAATGTACTAGTAATCACATTGGCTAGTACAAGAGCTAGGGGGTTGCAGCTCTCTTCCAGTAGAATCTGGAAAACAAGAGAAGGTTGTAGCCCTCTATAGGTGGGTGCCTCCATACTAGTATGAGTTTGCACCAGTACAAGATTGTAAATAGATTTTCTTATTATTAAAAGAAGACAAAGATTACAGCAGCAGGTGGTTTTCACCAACATTGGGTTTCCACCTTAAATCTTTGTGTTCATGTGTGTTTCTTATGTGTGATTCTTTATTCTATTTTACTACACTGTTTAATAAGTTACTGATGCACTAGTTAAAGATCAACACATGATAAATTGTCTAAATCACAAGTTCTCTAGGTATACAATGGTTTCTCTAATCACAGTTGCATGTACATGCTAGTTCACTTCACAGATGTAGCATATATAAATCAGTTTTGGAGATAAAATTATTGATATGATAATATCGATTTACCCCCCCTCTTAGTATCGATTCCAACAAAATTTATCGATCTATATCTTTCCATTTCTCGGTATCTTCTTTCGCCACAAGAATTGATCCCGCATATCTCCCACTGAACAGGGTCTAACATAAGCCTGAGAAGAATCCCTCAACAATAAAGGTGTCCCCTTGAAACCGAAACAACTCAGATACCAAATGAGGGTTTTAACCCTGTACATAAATTACATGCATGCGAATTCTAAAAATTAGAAAATAAACAATAGTGAGAGTATAAAACATAAAATAGATATACACAGATATTTTCCCTTGGATCCAAAAACTGAGACTACCATATTTATATTTCATTGTATTCCTTTCAATGTTACAATACATATATATACATGCTGAATCATCAATAATACCTGATCCATTAACCCTGGATTAGAATATAACCATAGTTCCCTTGACCGAATCTATAAAATACCATGGATAGAGAACCTTCATGCCCAAAACCATGTGAAAAATCCATGCACAAAACCATAGGAAGGTCTTCCCACCTAACATAGGGTCCAAAACAAAATTTCCTGGGGTGTTGCTCTGAACCCCATGTAAGGGGGCTATCGCCCCTCTACTATGCCTGACGTAAGGTATAGGGGGGAATCCTGACCTCCCTGTAACCCCTCCACACATGGGGTAGTTGTGGAAATAATATAACACACAATCGATAGTAACCCCGATATTCCTTCCAAAAACACATCTGCAAACTCTTGAATTATTAATAGATATGCCTGTTATGTTGTTGTTGCATTATTTTGAGCATAACCCAATTGTATTGCATAAATATGACTACCTTTCAGTAAATATTTCCCCAGCTGAGATGCAGTGATTGGCCTTAATTATACAATACTTTTAATCCCTTTCACTTAACACCTAATACCTGCTTCATTCAAATAACTCTCAGTTTTCTCCTTACAATTTACCAAAGACTAGTGAGCCTCCAACCAATCCATTCCTATTAAAACGTCATAAGGTCCCAAAGGAAAAACATTAAAGTTCACTTTAATGTTTTGTTCTAATAAGTCTATGGCACAATATTCTAATTTAGACCCCACTCATCTCTTGGCTCATGTGGCTAGTTGAACGAGCCAAGTGGTTTTATATTTTGGGTATGTAACTAACATAATTCTACTATTCTAGGACTTATATAACTTAAAATCACACCTGGATCTATCAAAATTGAAACATTATGCTTAAACATCTTCCCTTCTATTTCGATCATGTTGGGCTGGTAATCTACCTGACGATCTTCCAAGGTCGCATTAATTTTCGGCATGTTTCTCGTCACCTCGCCCACCATTGAAGCCTCCTTTATATTAGTTATTGGTTCCAATCTTCCGCAGTGAGGTCAGTTCTTAATGTAATGCGGTCCTCCACAACCCCAACATTGCAAGGGTGGTTTCTATCCTTGATTACCCTCAGATTTAGTAGATGTTCCATTGATCTAGTTTCATTATGATATCAAAATTTTTGCTGAATTTTCTCCATATTTTTTCCTTTTTGTCCTTTAAAACTATTCTTAGAATTCACTAGTTTGCGATTCCTACTATTGTGTACGGTATGTTGTCCCTTCTTACTAGTCCATTTTTTACCATTACCTTTTTTCTGCATCTGCTAATAGTAGATTCATGCTTTCCTTACAACATCATCCATAGTTTTCAGATAATCAAAATCAAGGCATTCTTTCATATGTATCAGCAAATTGCTAACAAAACTTTGTGGTTTAGCTTTCTCTTCTCGTAAATACGGTACATATCATAGTAAAGAGGTAAATTTCGCCACATATTCATCCATAGTCAGTTGTCCCAACCTTAATTCATGAAACTCTTGAGCTTTATCATCATAAAACTATTCTGTTAAATATTTATCCCTGAAATATTTCTAGAGTGCTTACCAAGTAATTGATTTCTCATCAACAACATACACTGCTTTTGTTTTCTCCCACCACAAGGTAGCTTTTCCTTCTAAGTGGTAAACAACTAACTGATATTTTAAATTTTCATCATAATCATAGATTTTAAGTACTTGGTTACATTTATTAACCAAGATTCTACTGATTCCTTAGCTTCTCCATCATAACTTGGAGGCTTAATATTTTTAACCTCACCTTGCAATTCAACCTTCTATTTGTTTTTGTTTTTATATCCGTCACTGTCAGCTATGTCTCTTGACTCTTTGTCTTGTGTTTTATGATTTCCCTTGGAATATTGAGTTTGACTATCTTCTGGTATAATGACCTCTCTCCTTCCAAGATATTATACTCGATTACCATTGTCATAGCTCGGTTCTGAATTCCAATGGTTTTGTTTATTTGTCAAAATTTTCATAATCCATTCTTGCTCAAATACCAGCCATTCATTTTCAATCCAAAGGGTTTCCATTTATGACTGGAGTTGTTGGATGGTTTCCATCATTGCGATAGTCCTGTTATGAGATTCATTCTCTAATTGAATCCATAATTCAGAATTAGTTTCTTCTACCGGTATTGATTCATGCATAGTGTTGGGTCATGCTAATGGTGTGAAAATGGGTTCACCTCTTCTCCTTATAATGATTTATTTCTCTCTATAAACACACAACAAAGTTTTTTTTACATCTAATTAAGTCCTCGGTGTAGAAACTTGAGCTCTAATACCACCTGTAATGTTTCCCAATATATATATATATATATATATATATCTATATATATATATATATATATATATATATATATATATATATATATATATATATATATATATATATATATATATATATATTTTAATAGCTGTTAAAATGAAAATATTACTATTCGAATTGAGCTAATAAATCGTATCTACATTCATTCATGAGTTATGGAATCAATATTTCACATGGCTCAACTGAAAAGAGTGGATGCCCCTGGAAAGGCTATGAATATAGGGAGAGGATGCGTTAAGGGGACTCAACTATTATTTACCCACCCACCCTAATCCTAGGGGTATTCATTTCTCATCCATCATATGGGGGATGGAAACTACCAAACAATCTTAATCTTAACATTATATGTTGAAGGTATGAAAGGATTGCTTGCCCATTATATTAGTGTGGAAAGGGTGCATAAGCACGCTCTATTTAGTTGCAATGTTTAATCTTTTTTATGCGATCCTATAAACCTTGTTGGAGGAAATTTAAACGGGTATGGGTTAATTGTAACCCATCTGCCGCGAAACTTCCAGACAAGCACATTTGCCTGCCACCTGGAGAATTCACCACCAACGAATGGGCAGCAGATTTATGATGGGTGTAGTTCTTAGGATCAATACTCAATTGACCGTGGAATAGATTTGGGAATCCATCAAAAATTAAGATGAAATCTCGGTGGGTAGAGGGAAACTACCATGGTCTCCTGCGTTACCTGAGTGTTCATTCGATACCTTCACCGAGAGCTTTGCTTCCTTATGCAACTCAGTTAGGGTTTTATCTTTTCTCCCTACAGCTTAGGTTACTGGTAGCTATTTTCCTTCCTAGAGCTTGATCAGCTAATGGGCTACCTAAAGAGGTCCATCCCTTCAACCAGTTCTCCATGGTAAGTCAGGAACAGAAAGGGTTAATGGCATCTCTACTTACCTAGTTATTTTTATCCATTCCTAGCATGATAAAAAGGTCTTACTCTCAAATTAATGTGCAGGGTGAACATTTGCCTTCTCCTGGCATGAAGAAAGTATGCTTACATAGTGTAGGTTCAAACCCTCAACACTCCCTATAGGTAACCTGTGATTTTGGCTACGAAATCGAATAATTTTTTTTATTAATCCCATCATTTGTGCATCTAATTTAATTCCCTTGCCTGTGTTTTTGATTTTAGAATGACAAAGATATATTTGAGGGTTGTCACATGCTGGGGTTTCTTCAGCCATGCCTTCGAACTCTAGGTGTGATCTTAGCTCTACATATATACATTGGACATGGCACAGTCGTTTTACAATTTTATTATTGGCTTAGTTTCTTAACAACCATTGCGGGTTTTTAAGGGCTTGATGAGACTTTCGTTAATTATTGTTAGATGTCATGGTTGTTTTTTCTTAAACATATTTGTTCTAAATGTAATTACTATGACTAAGAGATAAATCCCTTTATTTTGAGTTGAACTTCAACTCTATGTTATACTGGAAATGGTTACATTTTGTAAATAGACAACAACTAGGCTCTGGGTCATTTACTATCTCTCTACATCTTAGTTATTTCTTTGAATTTTCTTGAAATATCACATGTTTAATATATATATATATATATATATATATATATATATATATATATATATATATATATATATGGAGATGCATACGAAATTTTCTTTGGTTCAGTCTCCTTGCTTCTGCTTCTCAAGGCTTAGAATGCAAAAACAACGCTCACTTAAATTTCATCTTATAAATTTAGGTTTATCAGATTATTTCATATTGCATTCAGTTTTCCATATTCAATTTGTTTTACAATAGAGTTTAGTCCAATTACACTTATATGTTTGTGTTTTTCTTTCGAAATTATTTACAGTATTTACTTACCATCATAAGGCTTCTTGTTAATCCCTTTAAAAGGACTTTTACTCCTCTGATACATCCCTCATCTTATATAGTGGATGAAACGGTAGGCTAATAAGACACCCTACTCGACTCTTGACTTACTCTAGTTACACAAGACTATCTGGATTGTTTCTTTGTAGGGTTTCTTCCCTGATATCGAGAGACCAACCTGTGACCTTTAACCAGTTTTCATAGAGTTCACTTGTATTCACTTATAAAATGATTCTTGTTTTTCCCAAAGCAAATTCTAGCAATAACACTAATGTCCTTATTTCCATTCATTTCCCATACTATACTACCAGTTACCTGTATGAGATTGTGTGCCTAATTGGAAGTTTTTTTATTAAGGACTTTTGGGGTTCATGCAAATTCCTAAGACTAAAATTCCTAGTGTGATTCAGAGCCCTACCGTGCCTGACTCATTCGTTAATTTTCTGCCTATGTTAGGTATAGTTACATATATTTTATTTTCATAAATACAGATATAACTCACAACAAACAATTTATGTCAGTTCTTTTATAAGAATGAGTAATGGATTAATAACAATATTCTTTTGTTGAGTTGAATTGATTCATATGTAATAGTTTTATCTAAATGAATTTCAGGGAACATAGAGGCAGAAGTAATGGCGACTTAGGGTTTTGACAAACTCTACAACAGAAGACTTGTTCTGACCATTGTGCCCCTGCTACAGCTCTACTGGAAGCACTAACAACAACATGAAGAACTGATTAGAGTACTTCTAATGGAGTGCCTCCCAGGGGGGGAATCTGAGCCTCCCCCCACAAAGCCAAGTGAACCTCTGACTCAGTAGACATTCCCCGGAGAAACAGTTTTGGAACAGACGATTCAGATCAATCGGGGCAAACAAAAGACCTAGGAAGAAGTGAAAACAAACTAGCACACATAGGAGGCTAACATAGGAACTAATGAGGCTCCTAAAGCTACCTCGACAACATGCAAGCCTATTGCAATAGTAAGACCAAAGATCGAGCTACCCAGTCAAAGAATCAATAGTCAAATCCAATACATGAAGGATCATGCATTAATAGGGAAATTTATTGGCTTCTGGCCCTTAGAGAAAGCCTTGCAGGGATGGATTGCAGCTAAATGAAAACCCAAAGGGCATATCACCCTGTAGCTGGGACCAAAAGGTCTTTTCATGGCAGTTTTTAACTGTATCGAAGGCAGGAACAGAGTAATAGATGGGGGACCTTATTTCTTCAATGCTTCTGGTCTTTATTTGAGAGATTGGATCGAGAGATTCAACCCGGATGAAGAGGATCTAAGTTGGGCACCAGTATGGATTCACCTCTACTCTGTTCCATTGGAATACTGGGATAAAGACTCCTTGAAGGACATTGGAAATGGGTTGGGGGAGTTTGTAAAAACTATGAAAGAGACAAAACTCAGAAGATACACATCCTATGCCTGCATTTGTGTCTACATGCATCTGAACAAGGCACTTCCGGATACGGTAAGTTTATATCATGATGATTTTGAATGGGTACAAACAATAGATTATGAACATGTTCCATTTAGATGTAGAAAATGCCATGCCCATAGCCATCTCTTTCATGACTGCTCACTAAATGTAAAGCCCACAACCTCTATCGCCATAGAGAAACCTGATTCTGAAGGCTTCACCAAGGTAAACAGTTGAAAAAAGAACCATAAAAAACCTGCATCTCAACCCAAAACTCCTCCAATCAATCCATTAATGCCCTCCACCAGCAACAACTTTGACATTTTTTTTAGAATCTGAACTCAGATATTCGACAATTTTCATCTTTTCTTTGTCAACGTTTCGAGTCTAGACCAAGACTCATCATCAGGACTTGTTTTGCAAAGGAGAGAGACAGTAGTGATAAATAAGGTTAGGTTGAGATGTCCAGTCTGAGAGCCAACCAACCTAATGATTTGAATAGGACGGGGTTAGATTAGAATCTCTGCATTGCTTGAGAAAGTGAAGATCTGACTCTTTCCTTTGTATTTTAACCCTTGTCTTTTCGAGATTACGTATCTCCTTCCATGTTTCCCCTCCATACAGGGTCAAGGTAATGGATTGTAGATTTCTGTGTTTTGGTTTTATTCCACAGTTTTCATCTTTGCTTTGTCAACGTTTTGAGTCTAGACCAAGACTCATCATTAGGATTTGTTTTACAAAGGAGAGAGACAGTAGTGATAAATAAGGTTAGGTTGAGATGTCCAGTCTGAGAGCTTACTAGCCTAATGATTTGAATAGGAAGGGGTTAGATTAGAGTCTCTGCATTGATTGAGAAAGTGAAGATCTAACTCTTTCCTTTGTATTTTAACCCTTGTCTTTTCGAGATTACGTATCTCCTTCCATGTTTCCCCTCCATACAGGGTCAAGATAATGGATTGTAGATTTCTGTGGACAGCTTTGACATTCTAGCCCATCCAACATCAATAGACCTTGAATCCCCCTTGCCCACCACTGAATCTCTAAAATATCCCTCTAAGATCATCCCCACAGGCCCAGGGCATACTCAAAACCCCCCGCACATCAATGAGTCCAACACTTCCCCTCCCACCAAGACTCCAATCTGGAAACCTCATGGCATGGATATTGACATCCTTCAACAAATACCCACTGATGCAATGGACTTCTCAATGGAAAATGATGGAACCAATCACATGGAGGAAGAACCTGAAAGTATAGATGTAGGAGATCTGGACATCTTTGGCCTAGAGCAAGCTTGCAAGAAAAAGGAATTTGACAAAATCCCAAAAAGACAGTTGGAAAGCTTGGAAGTCATTCTTTCTAGAGCACATCAACAAAGATCTCTAGGAATCCAACTAGGAAGTCACTGGGATGGGAAAAATATTCCCAAAGATACCAAAAAAAGAGGGAGAAAAATAGATCTACAAAGAACCATCTGCATTGGGGAAATGTTGGTGGAATCTGGTAGATATTCAAAGCTCACAAAGTACTACAGTCCCCTCCCCAATAGTGAACTATGAAGCTCACATCTTGGAACATAAGAGGGCTAAATAGCCCTGGGAAACATAGACTGATAAAATATTTGATACAGTAGTAGAAACTTCAAATTCTCTTCGTACGAGAAACAAAATGTAACACTAACACACTGGGTCAAACTATTTCTAAAGCCTAGCCAGGCAGTCAAACAATAGCAGTGGATGCTCAAGGAGCCTCAGGAGGATTGGCAATAGCTTGGGATGAACGACCCATCACGCTCACAAACATCCACGTAACTTTCCATTTCATTCAAGCCACCTTTCATATTCTAGGGACTAATGTACATGGTCACCTCACCAATGTATACTTCCCCCAGGACACATCAAACAAGTTAGCAATCTTGAATACAATAACATTGCTCAACTCCACCAGAACACATCCGTTGTGGATCGTAGGAGGTGACTTTAATATGATCACCAAACTAGAAGAAAAAAGAGGAGGCAGAAACAAACTGGACAATGATAGTACTCATCTAAAGAATTTCATACAAAGCAACTAGCTTATTGACATGCCATTCAACAATGGCATTCACACTTGGAACAATAGAAGAACCGAAACCCAGCAAATCGCATCCCGGCTTGACCGATTTCTGCTTTCAGATAATGCTATACATCTTGGAGGAGATTTATCAGCATCGATCTTACCCCTTGATGGATCAGATCACTGGCCCATTTTGCTTCAATGGCAAAGACCTGGGAACATCATTCGAAGACCATTTCACTTTGAAGCCTTCTGGCTAACGCATCCTGACTTCAACAATCTGGTCCAATCAGCATGGCAAAGATTCAGTCCTCCAGAAGGATAAAAAATGTTTCAATTCCAACAAAAACTCAAACATCTCAAACAGAATATAAAGCATTGGAATCAACTAACCTTTGGCAATATATTTCAGGCTCAGAAAGCTTTAGCTCAGGAAATGCAAAGCATCCAGCAGACAATCATAATGGAAGGAACAATGGAAGCCCTTTTAGAGTAGGAAAAACACCTTAAAAACAAGATAGCAGAAAGAGAAAAGTAGGAGGAGATTCTTTGGAGACAAAAATCTAGAATCAGGTGGCTTAGGGAGGGAGAGCGAAACACAACTTTTTTTTCATCGCACCACCATACAGAGAAGGATGCAGAACACAATTACTCATATTCAGAATCAGCAAGGAGAGAGATTGGAAACCCATGAGGATATTGAACAAGAGTTGCTTACTCATTTCAAAAAAGTGCATCAGGAACCTCTAATCGACCGACAGCCAGCTATAGAGAAGATTATTCAGAACATCCCAAGAATTATAACAGAAGAACACAATCAGCTACTCCTTAGACTGGTCTCCCTATAGGAAGTCAAATCGGCAATGCGACAGCTCAAGGAAGGAAAAGCACCTGGCCCAGATGGCTTCACCTCCAACTTCTTCCATTACTTCTGGGATCTCATTAAAGAGGAGGTATGGCAGGTAGTTGAGGAGTCTCGTACTCTTCGTTGGATGCTTCCTGCTCTGAATGCAACCTTCATTGCTCTCATACCTAAAGAAGAGCAATCTCTCACACTAGACAAATTCAGGCCTATCGCTCTCTGTAATGTAATATACAAAATCATATCTAAAGTCATAGCCTCACGCCTAAAGCCTTTGTTACCCATGCTAATCTCGCCAGAACAATCAGGATATGTGGAAGGAAGGCAAATCACCGATGGCATCATTCTCACCCATGAGATCATACACTCCTTGAAACATCTCAAAAAAGCAGGTATGCTCCTAAAAATTGACCTCTCAAAAGCTTTTGATACGTTAAGTTGGACTTTTATCCAAAAGATGTTGATTGCTTTTGGCTTTTCTCCTCCTTGGATCTGATGGGTCATGAGTATGATAACATCTTCTATGTTCTCCATTCTCGTCAATGGCATACCCACCAACCCCTTTCAACCCACCAGAGGCATTCATCAAGGGGATCCTCTTTCTCCCTTTATTTTCGTCTTGATGGCGGAAGGGCTAGGAAGAAGTATAAAAAATGCTCTACTTTTACAGCAACTCAAAGGAATTTCATTCCCCAATACCCCTGCTTTCACATATCAACAATTTGTGGATGATAATATGCTATTTGGACATCCCTCAGTTCAAGAAGCCCTCAGATTCAAATCCCTTTTGAATGAATTCTCTGAAGCCTCTGGAGCCAGCATTAATGTTGTCAAATCCCAAATCTTTTTCTTTCATACCCCTCTCCATCACGCAATCTTCTATAGCCCGTATTCTTGGATTCATAGTTGCCTCTCTCCCTTCCAAATATCTGGGTGCCCCCATGACTGACTCTACCTTAAAGCATTCTTCATGGCAATCTCTCCCAGAAAAATTCGAAACTCCACTTTCCTCATGGACATTCAGAGCTCTCAACATGGCCAGTCACCTAGTCTTAATCAAATCCGTCCTATAATCTCTACCTCTTTATCTTTTCTCTGTATTGGCAGCACCAAAATGGGTGATCAAGAAAATCAAAATTTTGCAGCAGAATTTTTTATGGGGTTCCTTGAGACAGAATAGAAAATGGGCACTGGTCAAATGGTCAAATGTTTGCCTTCCAAAATTATCAAGGGGCACTGGACTCAGAGACCCTCAACATAGCAATGTAATCATGGGTGCAAAACTATGGTGGAAATGGATCTCTGCTCCACACACACCCTGGGAAACCCTCTGGATGGCCAAATATGCAAACAATCGCCCAACAGATGAATTAATTAGACTCACAGAAGTGAAAAAAGGATCTTTAATCTGGAATGCAGCCAGCCAGCACAAAGCTATAATCCAACAACACAACTTTTGGGAAATAAGGGATGGCAATAATGCACGCTTCTGGGGTGATTCATGGCAACAAAGACAAAAACTAAATGACCTGATCAGACCTCACCAAGCACCAGAATGGGCAGTGCATCAGATGGATACAGTCAGCCAACATTGGAAGCCCACCCTCATTCAGGACTATAGACAATGGAAAAGTTCAGCACATATTCTCAGGCAAGGAAATGAATCGACATGAAAGGATTTGGATACAGAGCTGAACAACAGAAAAATTCGCTTCTCTGACAAAAAGGATAAAATAAGATGGGGATATAATGCCAGAGGTACCTTTACCACTCAGGAGGCATACAAACTCATCATTGGAAACCAAACAGTCAAGGATCCTCTATGGGAAAAAGTTTGGTCACCCAATATTTGGCCCAAGGTTTCCACTTTTCTTTGGCTGATATGCAAAAAAAAAAACTCACATGGGATAATTTAAGGAAAAGGAGTTTCCAGGGACCCTCCATATGTCCCAACTATAAACAATAGGAAGAAACCATTCAACACCTCATGCACAATTGTGATTTGGCTAACAAACTTTGGGAAAAAGTTACCTTCAGATGCCAAAAAGAAGGAAGAGATAAAGAAGATATTACCAACACCATACGTAGATGGGCAACCAATCTGTATAAAAGAAAACTACTCAACTCTTTGTGGAAAATCATTCCAGGCCTTCTCATGTGGTCAATATGGAAAGAAAGGAACCACCGCATTTTTAAAGATTAGTGTACTCCATTAGAAGTTCTATGGAACAATTTTTGTACAAATCTTCAGGAAACCTTAGCACTCCAAACTTGGAATGAAGAGGACTTTCCATCTCTTCCATAGGAACAAAACATATGGACGAATTGGAATCTGCGGGTGAATCAGGTAACGACCAAACTCAATAGATCCTCTTCTCAACACATTCCCCAAAGAAAATGGACTCCTCTGCCATATAATATGATACAATTAAACTTTGATGGGGCATCCAAAGGCAACCCAGGCAGAGCAGGTTATGGAGGAATATTTCAGGATCACAGGGGCAAACCACTCTTAATCTTTCTAGGCTCAATTGGATGGGATACTGTTATCGGGAAATCTAGTGTCCACTCGGATCTACTAGTCCCACTAAGACTGGTAGCTATCTTAGAAACAAACAAACTAAAACTACTTTCGTTTTCCTTTATGAGAGGTAGATAAGAGGGGAATGAAGGACACCAACCTCAGTCTTGCGCTTGGTTCCTTGCTCGGTTCCTCTCCCTTCTGACAGATCATTGCTGCTTCTCCTTTGTCTACCCAGCTTCAAAGAGCACCTGTGGAATCAAAGCAGCATAATACTATCGAAGAACAGAGATCTACAATCATAAACAATATAGGACCAGATGTATATTGACCACACAAATGCATATATCATTGAACATACAAGAATATGGAGGAAAACTTGAATAGCTTTATTAATATCAAGGATAGCAAAGAGGATTACAACCAATTGTTCTGACCCAGCGTCATCCTCCAGCATGAAAGCCCTTCTTTCACCTCATGAAAAGCTTAGATCACCCAACACTATGATATTCCAACAGGAAACCAACAGCACTTCCTTACAAGATACAAAATTCCAGCCTCCGGATCTCTGGGATGATGGATCCATATATAGATGATTGCAGGGGGGTGAGTCAGCTTCTGGGATTTTTATTAGTGTCCTCTCTCTGATAGTTCTTGATTCCACTTGGAGATTGATGATCTCTTACTCATCCCTAGGCGAATTCAGAGAGGAAAGTGTCATAGGAGAAGTTTATGGAAGTTTCCATGATCATCCACCTCACAAACTGTCTCTGCCATTTGTCCACTCTCGCCCATCGTACCCCATAGAAGGGCTTTTCAGTATGCATCGCACTTCCCATGTGCATTAGGTGGGATGCATCGCACTTTGACCATGGAGCAGTTGAGATGGTCTAGTTTTGACCAGTTATGAGTAGTTTTTCATGGAGAACTTCTAGGAGATGATGTAATCAGCTGACCTCGTTCTTTTAGGGTATGGAACAACACTTTTAGGGACTTAGGAGCCCTTGGTTTATGGACGTGTTTGATTGGGGTTGTAGTTCCCAAAAATGTCTATAACAGATACAAACAATTTAGCAGAGCTAGAAGAACTATGGCAAGGACTTCTTTTAGCCCAACAACAAAGATTCTCTCCCTTAGTAATTGAAGGTGACTCTCAGATTCTAATCAATATGGCCAAACAGATTTTGTAGAGAACACCTACACACAAAGTGGGCAGCAACTGGCTATTGGAAGAAAGGCTATAGCTCATAGAATATTGGCTAACCAATAACAGAGCAATCACCTTCAAACACATCAGACGAGATGGTAACAAAGTAGTGGATCTCCTGGAAAATTTGGTGGTGGATAGTGATCAAACTCTACATACAGGTTCATGTAAAATCATTACCAATGTTTCCTATTTACAAGAATACAAGGAACTGGTACAAATTGATGGGGTGCACCTAGATGCGGGTGATTAGAAAGTCATTAATGCAGACGAGACAGGCGAACGGTAGGCGACCGAGCCATATGGCCACCTGTGTCTCCTCTCATGCCAATTTATGGCACAACACTGTCAACATGCAGGCTCATTTACACTGGGACTTAGATCGAGACAGCTGCAGCGAGCTTAAAATCATGGAGAACGTGGACCACAACACTTTCTCCCCCTCTCTTCTTAGGTGCTCTTGCCCCCCCCCAAGCAGAGGAGCTGAACTCACGCACAGTCACTAGGCATCGTTGTTGGCTTCTTAGTTGTGTGGATTTGGGAAATTGGTTCCATTTCACCCAAACCACACAATGCATCCTGAATTCTGCTTCCAAGCTTAACAATAGCAATAATCCCAGAGTGAATCACTCCTCACCAAGCCTTCATTCTGATTTTACCTCTGTCTTCCCAGCCTAAGACTATAATCACCATTCTGCTAGCCACGCCATGACACGAACTTTCCATAGGATGAGGAGCAGACGTGACAGTAGTCGAGGCCATAGCACTTGCCCGTCCATCCTTGAACTGGGGTCCCCTTCATCCACTCCCTCTTCTGATCAGTATAGTGGTCATCTCATTGGCCATTACCCGCATACTCGTAGCGGCAGAGGACGAGCACAAAAATCTAAGGCTAGAAGAATGAATGTTGCCTTCCAAACGACTGGCCCTCTTGACCCCTCTTGCCACACTACCCAGTTCCGTTTTCAGAGCACTTTGAATCATCCCACCATTATCGCTACCATCACTGTGGTTTTCAGTGAAGATTTGAGTCAGTGAGAGGTGCAAGCTACTCAGACTCAGGGTACTGAACTAGAGGAAGAAAAGACCTGCACCAGAGGGAAGGCAGAGACGATGTGCGACACGGGAGCTAACGAAAACATGGGAGTAGATGAAAAGGCAAATATAGCCTTGCGCAGGCACACAGCCGGACATGGTAGCACTCTGCATGGCGAGGATTTGGCATGTGGCCAACATGCAGTCATTGGATGCTCAAGTGACATGCAGGAGGTAGTTGGTAGCCGAGGAGGCACATCCACAACGGTGGTGGAGGGGAATGACAACAGATGTCATATAGAGGAAGAGTCGGTGGACAGGGTGGGCTACGACTGTCGTATTGTGGAGGAGCCTCCACTAGGTGCCTAGTGGGCCCTGCTTGATAGTTGTGCTATCCAGGTTCCAACTTGTTGTTTTTCCAATGACTTTTCATTCCACTTGTTTCATTTTGGCTGAGTTACACTCAGGTCCCCTGTATGGGCTTTTTATATTTTTGATTAAGATATGTGACCCCTATGTGGGCATTGATTATGGCTACTTTCGGACTGGTTTCCCCTCGGTGGGCAGTCATGCTTTTTGGTTTTTGATTTCATACTGATATAACTTTGTTCAGCATCGCAGAGGCCAGAGCCTCGCTGTACTTTTACCCCTTTCTTTTTTAATAGATTAGCCTTAGAAAAAAAACAATATTCTTTTGTTTCTTTGTTTTCCTTGCCAAGTTCACAATCACTATGAGTACTTATGAACAAATAATTCCTCTATCATTTTTACAATTATTATCTTAATAGAAGTTTTTCTCTCTCTCAAGTCTACCAACACAGATATGGTTTCAAACCAAAATTTTCTTGTTAAAAACACAGACAATCATAGTTAACATATATCGTTCAATTGTTCATGACTGAATCATTCATTCATGTTCTCAATAACCAACAAAATAATCAGTAAATTATACTTCTATGTGCTTGTTTGATTCACCAACCATAGAATCATAGGAATCAAATGTTCCACCCAACCTGTGAGAACCAAAAACTCTACTGGAACTCTCCCCGAGTTGATTTCATTTTAGGAAACATATTTTTGATACCCTAGACCACCTGTTCCCAACCAAATTCAGTCATAGGTATTTTAAGAAGTCCCACTAGCCAACCAACCTCATTCCTGCGCTTGGTTCCTTGCTCGGTTCCTCTCCCTTCTAACAGATCCTTGCCGCTTCTCCTTCGTCTACCCAGCTTCAAAGAGGACCTGTGGAATCAAAGAAACATAATACTATTGAAGAACAAAGATCTACAATCATAAACAATATAGGACCAGCTGTATATTGACCACACAAATGTATATATCATCGAACATACAAGAATATGGAGGAAAACTTGAATAGCTTTATTAATATCAAGGATAGCAAAGAGGATTACAACCAATTGTTCTGATCCAGCATCATCCTCCAACATGAAAGCCCTTCTTTCACCTCATGAAAAGCTTAGATCACCCAACACTATGATATTCCAACAGGAAACCAACAGCACTTCCTTACAAGATACAAAATTCTAGCCTCCGGATCTCTAGGATGAGGGATCCATATATAGATGATTTCAAGGGGGTGAGTTAGCTTCTGGGATTTTGATTAGTGTCCTCTCTCTGATAGTTCTTGATTCCACTTGGAGATTGATGATCTCTTACTCATCCCTGGGCGAATTCAGAGAGGCAAGTGCCACAGGAGAAGTTACTGGAAGATTCCATGATCATCCACCTCGCAAACTGTCTCTGCCATTTGTCCACTCTCGCCCATCGCACCCCATAGAAGGGCTTTTCAGTATGCATCGCACTTCCCGTGTGCATTAGGTGGGATGCATCGCACTTTGTGCATGGAGCAGGTGAGATGGTCCAGTTTTGACCAGTTCTTAGCAGTTTTTCATTGAGAACTTCTGGGAGATGATGTAATTAGCTGACCTTGTTCTTTTAGGGTATGGAACAACACTTTTATGGACTTAGGAGCCCTTGGTTTATGGACATTTTTGATTGGGGTTGCAGTGCCCAAAAATGTCTATAACAGTTGCCCCCTAAAGCATGAGGTCGTTAATCTTTTGATGTCGGGTGCAATGCTTTATCATGAGGATCCGAAGTTTTTTCGAGCTGGAAGGTGACCTGTAATAAGATACAATACAATACATTATCTTCATATTATTTTTCATGATTTAGCTGAGGTGGGCATTCCCATGCTCAGCTTTATAAATTCATTTTCATGTACATAAGACAGATAACTGTCTATGCGGGAGACTGGTGATTCTAATAGAGTCATCATCCTGTGATTCAGATGATCATCTGTGCAGCAACAATGTACATTTGATGTCTTTATTTTCCTGAATATATCACAGCCCGGATGGATGAAACTAGATCTGGGGTCTTCAAACTCGTTCAATCTTCACTCGGAGTACAAGTCGATCCATGTGAAAGATGTTTTGGAGTCGAACATGGAAAGACATCGCCTGATTACCAGCCAATGATATAAGTTGTTAACAAGTGTGATAGGAATCACCGATAATGATGATGACCCTCAAGGTACTACAATACAATTCGTGTGGTGTGAATAAGGGACTTGGTGTCGAACACCGCGCAAAATCTTTCAGGTCGAATTCCATTGATGTAAACTTGTCGCAGGAAGTGAGAAACTTGCCATTGAGGCATGCAAGCTTCAAAGTACTGAAAGGGTTGTTCCTAAGTCAACTTCTTGGATAATGAGCTAATGTCGACAAGAAGTGACTCGCCGTAGGAGGGCCTTAATGAATCCCACATCTACGACACGGAACAGAGTAAATGATTTTGGAGGTGAAAACGATCTAATGATACAAGGTTCAGGGTGGCGGTCATGAAAGAATGGAGCGTGAATGTATTGCAACGGATGAGATACAGGTGAATTCATTGAGCGACTTCTCTTGAACATACCGGCGACACTAACATGGATTAGTAGCGTTAACCCCAAATATGGATTGTGTGATGGACCAATGGTGATATGACTAGTGAATGGAACAACCCAACCTGACTCAGATGCAGAGTGAAAGTGTCATGTTCAAGAGCGACTTGCTACCAATAAAGTTTCTTCAAGTTTTCTTCCCAATTTTTCCCCAGTCATTGCTGACCAATACCTCTTTATTTTTGTCAAGCTTGAGGAGGATAAAATATACTTGTTCTATAATTTTCCCTTCGGGCAAACTCGTCGCTATGTTTTAACGAGCCTACCGACTGTGAAACTCATTCTTGTCTGTATGAACAAGTTTGTCGCTATTCGGTTTTAACGAGTTTAATGACAAAGATAACTCGGTCCTTTTCAATTTTAGAGAGTCTGAAAGGGACGTAAATGAAACTCCAATAATCCTTTTTCGTCATATAATCCCTTAAGTTCGAAAAAGTATAAAATAATACGAAAGGGATGAATTTTCAGTAATTTTAACGAGCCGAAAAAAACAAGCGCTCGATCACTTTGTGTAATAATCCCTCAGGTCCAAAAGGATTAAAATCTAGAGGAGGGATAACACTTCCAGTCACTTTAACGAGATGGAGAGGCCAATCGCTCAGCAATCTTTTCATATTTTACGAGTCAGGTGAAAAGATCTTAAAGGAGACTCATTTTTTAGGAACGAGTGATAATTTCAGGTAGCTACTGATTCCAGGTAAGGCTCGGAATTTTCCAATCACGGCAGTGTCATAAGGATGGCTAACAGGACCACTCTTCATAGATATTCCTCAAAAGGGGTAAACAATCAAATGGGAGTGAATGATCGGCTGAAACAGAGTGGAGGGGATGATGAGAACATGACTAGGGCTCAAAAGCTGATGATAATGCATTCACAATAGTTATTTAGTGAAAATTGGTTCAGTTTTTAATGAGCTTAAACTCTGGGGTGAACAGTTGCTCATTGCTTAGGTTTAATTTTTAACGAGCTTGAACTCCACATAAAAACTACTCATGGCAAGGTTTATTTTTTAACGAGCTTGAACCCTGCAGTAACACTACCCGTGGCGGGTTTATTTTTTAATGAGCTTGAACCCTGCGGTAACACTGCTCATGATAAGTTTGCATGCCCCTAGCATAATAACACAAATCGAGGTGCATGCCCCCCAAGCTTCATTGCATTCAACATGGTGGTTGGAATGAAGGTTTACCTTCGAGATCTTTGAAGGACTCAATTTGGAAAGGGAGTTGTTTCATTTTTTAATGAGGTTGACACAGGAAAAGAACTATCCTCAGAACTCCTTGTTTCATTTTTTCACGAGGTTGACACGAGATAAGAATTGTCCTAGGAATCCACCGTATTTACAATATTTGATAGAAAATCAAAAACTAAAGGATGATTAAGGTCGCTGGAATAATCTTCGTGGTAATCTGGAAGATGGGAACGATGGTGGTGATCTTCCCATGGTGTCTCTCCTATCATCATTGATTGAATGATTCCATTGTCTATAGAATGTACATGTGATCAAGGATCTGAAGAGGTACCATATTCCTTAGACCTATCTTTCCAAACACTCGATGAGCGTTGATTTGGGTTTGCCCCCCAGGCCAAGAAAATTGATTGCTACAATATTTCTAAAATGGCGATGATCCATGCTGTCAAAATGTTCAGGAATCCTCTGAATCTAGAAGATACCATATTCCAGGTCCCCGCCGTGGCCACTTCCGCCAGATTGTTTGGAGGCAGTAGCGCAAAAGTCCCCATCAATGTAGGGTCTTTTAGTAGACCTACTTCGATATTTTGAAGTGAATGAGGGCTTCCGTGGATCATTGGAATGCTTGCCGTAACTTGTGAACTATTGGGGAGAAATGTTTGTTGGTCGACGATTATAATTCCTCCTTGGAAGGGAAATTCAATCTTTCTGAGGTAGGTCAACACAACGGTATCCATGGAATATATCCAGGGCCTTCCTAGTAGGATGTTGTAATCAAGGTTTCCGTCAATTACTTCAACATCTATTTCTACTTGTTTTCCCCCCAGTTCGACTTGCAAGTTACTTAAAATCCCGTATGGGGTGTATGTTCGTCCATAAAATGCTTTTAATGTTGTCGAAGATTGCGACAAGGGTGGAGATCCTAAAGTTTTCCAGCAACTCATCAGCATAATACATGTAGATGCCCCCTCATCAATAATTGTTCGATGAACAGTTTTTTTGAGGGATTTCACTTGAATAAGGAAAGCTAGTTGAGCTGGTAACTGAGGGTCATATCCTTTATGATTAAAGGACACAAGATTGGAATCCGTTGGGTCAATCCCACCTATGGCTGATAATAAAGCCTGCTTTTGAGAGGGGCAATTTTACAGTACGTCAAGTGTCGACATAGTGGATGGCGATTGGGCCAGATCCTCCACTATATTATAATGTTGTGCTGCTCTGGCACGAGGATTAAATGTCGATTTGTGTACTACTCCCTTTGGCGGCTTTATCGTTAGTTCAAGAATGATGGGTGGCACAACTTCGGTCGAAGTTGTTGTTGAACTACTAGGTTGATCATTGGCCTTGTTGTCTGACAGCTGTGGATTCTTGTAATCTTTATTCCTTGTTGATATCAAAGCATCGTTTTGCTGCTTTGAAACTGACAACATTAGCACTTGGGACGGGGAAGCATTGTCACTAGCAACCAGATTTGTTCCTAGATTTGGAAATGGATCAATCAATACTGCCGAGGTTTTTGAATTCTTGAAGAATTTTCTAAGCTCAGCTTTATACGGACACTCTCTTGTCCAATGATCCTCATCACATATTAGGCATGGAAGATTTGGTTTCCTATCTCCAGAAGGGTTTGTAGAAGATTTTTCAGGGGACGACTCTTCCTGTTTCTTCTTCTTCCCTTTCTTTTTCTTCTTGCCTCCTGGTTGCTTGGTTTCTTTGCCTTTGTCAGTCGATATGGCATTTACTTCTGAGGCGAGAAGTTCTTCATTTGCATTTTGACTTGAAACCGTATGGGCTTTCTTCGACTTAGCCTTTATGGTTTTCGTGCTGGTCGTTCCTATCACGCCATCCCTGGCATGAGAGTCTTTGTTTGATTTAGGAGATGTAGGAACGAAAAATTCCAGTCTAGGAGCATCAGGGATTTTATTGTAGAGCGTGCCAGACTGAGTATAGATTAATTTTAAATATTGTGCATGAGCAATTACTTGCTCTTCAGTGATGACTCCTCCCTTTGCCACATCTTCTGTAATAGAAGGTAACAATGACTTAATAAACAATTCAGCCAATAGCTGATAAGGAACATATGTTTTTACCATTCTACGATGATGTCGCCACTCATGAATATGATCAAATATGTGAGTGGCCGTCATTTGCTTGAAATTGGTAAGAAGCTCTGTTCCCATTTTGTACCTTATGGGTAACTGAAAATGGATTAAAAAGGTTCTGGCTAGGGTGCTGAAGTTATCAAACGAAGCTCTAGGCAATTCGATATACCATTTTGTTGCCTGACCAGTTAACATTCGCTGAAAAAGGTGAAGCCTGATTGAATCATCATTTAGAGTGTTAGATGAACACCACAAGTGAAACGTCATCACATGATTCAATAGGTCTTCACCTGGATTTCCATTAAATTTAGGAATATCTGACAAAAGCTTATGAGGTATCGTTAGCCACCAAGGGGCGTAAGCGATTGGATCGTTTGTTAACCGGTTTAGATCTGGTAACTATAAAGTTGCCACCAAGGGCAACTGTTGATTCAGATTCGGCGAAGCATACCCAGCATAAGATGGGATTGCCTGAGCAATGGGTCTTTGCATACCAGCATAGTGCATTTGATGTTGATAACTTTGATAAGGTTGATGGGCATAACCATTATGAAATGGTTGATGTTGTCTGTTTTGAATATACGACTGTCCATTACTTGCAAAGACTTGGTGCTTAGATCCTTGGTAAACTTGTTGGAATTGTGGTTGTTGATATTGCACCAGCCATGGTTGTGAGACCATGTGCTATTGCCCAATACTTGCTGTTTGACCAAGATGAGGGGTAATGGTACCCGTTTGAGCCTGGGTCACTGCAGTTAAGGAGCCACTAACCGATGATTTTGGTGGCGTCGCAGGGAAAAGGGGCTGTTGGATTGCGACCTCAGAGACTTGAGGTTGGCATAAAATAGGTAACGCTTGTGCTTGCGACACCGTCACAATAGTCGGTGTAGTGGGGATATTTGACATAGGCATACTTTGTTGCATTGAGTATACAACTCTTGGTTGTTGAGGCAGTATTGGTATCCAACCACTGGATGTAATTCCAGCATAACCTGAATTCTGTTGCGAACTCTCGTATGTTTGACCTCCCGGAGGCGACAATGAAAGGGCATATTTCCCTCCATATGGCGGTAATCCGGTGCTTAAGGGAATTATTTGCCTTTGAGGACTGGACTGCCCAAATTGACATTGCGAAGGATCAATTTGCTAAGACTCAACATAAGAGATTCCAGATATTATTCCGAATGAACAAACGGGAACAGACCATACCGTCGAAACAGCCCCTGGATGGATCCCATCCAGTGATTGAGAGCTAGTTGCGACAGATGGTACGTCAGCGAACATTATCGGAGTAGAAGTAGGAAGTTCTGCCACTGCTGTGTCAGATGACACAGTCCTAGATATCGACGGTTGTTCAGACATATCTAGTCTATCCAAAAGTTTTCCTAGTGATTCTACTGGAACTTCCAATAACGGTAGACTAATTTCTGATGAAGAAGGATATAGAGTGACCCCTACTCCAAATTGTGATGGAGTACTAGATGGTGTATCCTCCATAATCTCTTCTATAGCAATCAAACTGGGTGGAAGAGGTAGACCGTCAGGTCCGTAAAATATTTCCGGTGCCAAAGAAGGTATAGATTCTGCAGCGACTAATGTTTGGGAAACAACACCTTCCGAATCAGCTATGGATGGAGCCGGTTCAGGCATAGAAGTGTTTACCCTCACACTAGGAACAATTCTACTATCCTCTTGTGGCTGCGGAACTTATTCCGTAAAGGCAAGAGTACCAAAAATGTTTGGAGTAAACGGAGTCTTCGAGGGTGTCATAACACTTGTTCTAACCTGACCAGGGGACTTTGAGCTGGTTAAACGAGTTTGCTTTGTCCGGAATAGTTTTGATCCTGGGGACAAAGACGGTTGACTCGTAAGTCTCCACGAACGACGGGGTTTCAATTGACTTTATTCCATGATTGCGGATTACTCGATCAACTAAAAATAAAGGGGAAAATGTTTTCGAATTAAATGAATTTTAGATGCTTTGACACAACTTGTTTTTTTAATTTTTAAGAGTTGAGAAAAAACAAAAGATGACTCTAGTCGCATTCAATTTTTAATGAGCCTGAAGTGACAAGTGCTCATATGGACCTTTTCCTTTAGGGAGTCTGAAAAGGAATGAAAGATACTACTATGGAAATCTAGATAGAGGGATTACCAAACCAATCGCAAAACTGCAGAATACATTTTACAGTATGGTAGTCAATATTCCCGAATGCTGTGTTTAGTTCATTGCGATCGATAGGGCGGCAGACACGGCTTCCTATGGATAAAGGATATAGCCTATTGTGGTCTCCCAATATATACTCGACGGTACATGGGAGCACAAGTCCGTACTGGCAGTTGTCGTCTCTGAGAGGAGGAATCACCCAACCAACAGTGAAAGCGACAGTTACTAGGCTTTACAACGCTGGAATACGTCTCTAGCCTAGACTTCTAGATGTTTTGTGTTAGGTTCCAAAGCATTTTTAGGTTCATTAAATTTATTTTACAGTTGATCTTTCTTAAGAAATTTGCCTTTCAGGTTCACCGCGTGATGTAGATGTACAATTCCTAAAATTCAATCTAAGATGATAAACAATCGTTTAATCTTCTTCTTGCAATGAAAATCCTAGCTACTAAAGGAAGATAGATGATATTATTTTAGCATAGAGCAGAGAGCACACATTAGATGCACTGTCCTAAATCAAACCAACAAGCAGTCTAAATGCAAATGCACATGTATGTATTTGTTTTCAGCTTTCTTATGTGTGAATGACAAGAAGAATGCTAAGTGAAAATCTGAATTATCTTTTCAAAGCGATAGTATTAACAATTTTCTCTTCAAAAACGAAAGGAAGATAATGACGACACTTTACTATTTTGAATTGAAAACTACTTTCGACACTTGAAAAACTACTAATTCAAATCAAATACAAGAGTAACTGTATAATCGACCATCAAGAACAACAGAATTATTTTCTTTGATTGAAAACGACACTTGCGACACTTTCAAATCAAAAGACAACAGTTCGACTATGCTACTACTTTGTAAAAAACAAACTGAAAATGGCAGAAAATACACAAAAACATTCACAGTTCTTTGCACAATGGAGGCGTAAAGATGGAAAGGAAGGGGGTTTCCACAGTGGTATACTGATCACAGACAGCAAAACTCCTGAATAGAGCTGAAAAGAGTGAAGAAAAACCAAAAAACCAAAACCTGGAGGCAAAATTAGCATTTTTCTGATCATCGCACCTATAACACAGGGAAACAGGGATGCATCCCACCTACTGCACATGGGAGGTGTGATGCATACTGGTTTCCTTGAAGAGAGGGTGCGATGGTACCAGGACGAGACTTTACTTAGCTCTTGGTCACAGTTTGTAGCTCAGCTCAGGGATTTAGGCCGAACAAGTGATGTATAGTAAATAGAAATCACAGGGGCTGATCAAATGAGGTTACTAGAGCCACCACTAGGGAAATTAGAAAGTTTGCAAATCGATTGTTCAGTTTATAAACAAAACCTGGAGATAGACTGAAGCAACATTGATCTACTTTGCACTTGCATAGCAAATGCAATTCGAAGGCTAGATGGCTTGACTTCAGGCTTCGTCTGTAAGTTTATAAAACAAACAAATATAGACAAACAAACAATCTATTCGCTCCCCAGCGGAGTCACCATTTTGTTATCGGGAAATCTAGTGTCCACTAGGATCTGCTAGTCCCACTAAGACTGGTATCTATCTTAGAAACAAACAAACTAAAGCTACTTTCGTTTTCCTTTATGAGAGGTAGATAAGAGGGGAATGAAGGACACCAACCTCAGTCTTGCGCTTGGTTCCTTGCTTGGTTCCTCTCCCTTCTGACAGATCCTTGCTGCTTCTCCTTCATCTACCCAGCTTCAAAGAGCACCTGTGGAATCAAAGTAGCATAATACTATCGAAGAACAGAGATCTACAATCATAAACAATATAGGACCAGATGTATATTGACCACACAAATGCATATATCATCTAACATACAATAATATGGAGGAAAACTTGAATAGCTTTATTAATATCAAGGATAGCAAAGAGGATTACAACCAAATTTTCTGACCCAGCATCATCCTCCAGGATGAAAGCCCTTCTTTCACCTCATGAAAAGCTTAGATCACGCAACACTATGATATTCCAACAGGAAACCAACAACACTTCCTTATAAGATACAAAATTCCAGCCTCCGGATCTCTGGGATGAGGGATCCATATATAGATGATTGCAGGGGGGTGAGTCAGCTTCTGGGATTTTGATTAGTGTCCTCTCTCTGATAGTTCTTGATTCCACTTGGAGATTGATGATCTCTTACTCATACTTGGGCGAATTCAGAGAGGCAAGTGTCACAGGAGAAGTTTTTGGAAGATTCCATGATCATCCACCTTGCAAACTGTCTCTGACATTTGTCCACTCTTGCCCATCGCACCCCATAGAAGGGCTTTTTAGTATGCATCGCACTTCCCATGTGCATTAGGTGGGATGCATCGCACTTTGACCATGGAGCAGGTGACATGGTCCAGTTTTGACCAGTTCTGAGCAGTTTTTCATGGAGAACTTCTGGGAGATGATGTAATCAGCTGACCACGTTCTTTTAGGGTATGGAAAAACACTTTTAGGGACTTAAGAGCCCTTGGTTTATGGACATGTTTGATTGGGGTCGCAGTGCCCAAAAATGTCTATAACAGATACAAACAATTTAGCAGAGCTAGAAGAACTATGGCAAGGACTTCTTTTAGCCCAACAACAAAGATTCTCTCCCTTAGTAATTGAAGGTGACTCTCAGATTCTAATCAATATGGCCAAACAGATTTTGCAGGGAACACTTGCACACAAAGTGGGCAGCAGCTAGCGACTGGAAGAAAGGTTAGAGCTCATAGAACATTGGCTAACCAATAACAGAGCAATCACCTTCAAACACATCAGAAGAGATGGTAACAAAGTAGCAGATCTCTTGGCAAATTTGGGGGTGGATAGTGATCAAACTCTACATACAGGTTCATGTAAAATCATTACCAATGTTTCCTATTTACAAGAATACAAGGAACTAGTACAAGGTGATGGGGTGCACCTGGATGCGGGTGATTAGAAAGTCATTAATGGAGATGAGACAGGCGAACGGTAGGTGACCGAGCCATATGGCCACCCGCATCTCCTCTTATGTCAATTTATGGCACAGCACTATCAACATGCAGGCTCATTTACATTGGGACTTAGATCGAGACAGCTGCAGCAGGCTTAAAATCATGGAGAACGTGGACCACAACACTTTCCCCCCCTCTCTGCTTAGGTGCCCTTGCCCCCCCCAAGCAGAGGAGCTGAACTCACGCACAGTCACTGGGCATCGCTGTTGGCTTCTCAATTGTGTGGATTTGGGAAATGGGTTCCATTTCACCCAAACCACACAATGCATCCTGAATTCTACTTCCAGGCTTAACAATAGCAATAATCCCAGAGTGAATCACTCCTCACCAAGCCTTCATTCTGATTTTACCTCTGTCTTCCCAGCCCAAGACTATAATCACCATTCTGCTAGCCATGCCATGACGCGAACTCGCCATAGGATGAGGAGCAGACGCGACAGCAGTCGAGGCCATAGCACTTGCCTGTCCATCCCTGAACCGGGGACCCCTTCATCCACTCCCTCTTCTGATCAGTCCAGTGGTCATCTCACTGGCCATTACCCGCATACTCGTAGCAGTAGAGGACGGGCACAAAACTCTAAGGCTAGAAGAATGAATGTTGCCTTCCAAATGACTGGCCCTCTTGACCCCTCTTGCCACACTACCCAGTTCCATTTTCACAGCACTTTGAATCGTCCCGCCATTATCGCTACCATCATTGTGGTTTTCAGTGAAGATTTGAGTCAGTGAGAGGTGCAAGCTACTTAGACTCAGGGTACTGAACTAGAGGAAGAAAAGACCTGCACCAGAGGGAACGCAGAGATGACATGTGACACGGGAGCTAATGAAAACATGGGAGTAGATGAAAAGGCAAAGATAGCCTTGCTCAGGCACACAGTTGGACATGGTAGCACTCTGCATGGCGAGGATTTGGCATGTGGCCAGCATGCGGTCATTGGATGCTCAAGCGGCATGCAGGAGGTAGTTGGTAACTGAGGAGGCACGTCCACAGCGGTGGTGGAGGGGAATGACAACAGATGTCGTATCGAGGAAGAGTCGGTGGACAGGGTGGGCTACGACTATCGTATTGTGGAGGAGCCTCCACTAGGTGCCTAGTGGGCCCTGCTTGACAGTTGTGCTATCCAGGTTCTGACTTGTTGTTTCTCCAATGACTTTTCATTCCACTTGTTTCATTTTGGCTGAGTTACACTCAGGTCCCCTGTATGGGAATTTTATATTTTTGATTAAGATATCGGACCCCTATGTGGGCATTGATTATAGCTACTTTTGGACTGGCTTCCCCTCGATGGCCAGTCATTCTTTATGTTTTTTGATTTCATACTGATATAACTTTGTTCAGCATCGTAGAGGTCGGAGCCTCACTATACTTTTACCCCTTTCTTTTTTAATAGATTAGCCTTAGAAAAAAAACAATATTCTTTTGTTTCTTTCTTTTCCTTGCCAAGTTCACAATCACTATGAGTACTTATGAACAAATAATTCCTCTATCATTTTTACAATTATTATCTTAATAGAAGTTTTTCTCTCTCTCAAGTCTACCAACATAGATATGGTTTCAAACCAAAATTTGCTTGTTAAAAACACAATCAATCATAGTTAACATATATCGTGCAATTGTTCATGACTGAATCATTCATTCATGTTCTCAATAACCAACAAAATAATCAGTAAATTATACTTCTATGTGCTTGTTTGATTCACCAACCATAGAATCACAAGAATCAAATGTTCCACCCAACCTGTGAGAACCAAAAACTCTACTGGAACTCTCCCCGAGTTGATTTCATTTTAGGAAACATATTTTTGATACCCTAGACCACCTCTTCCCAACCAACTTCAGTCATAGGTATTTTAAGAAGTCCCACTAGCCAACCAACTCAAAGACTTATAGTTTTATGCCATGTATACAAGCAACCAGCATTCTACTTCAATTCCCTTTAGTTCTTCTCTCTCTCCACTGAGTTAGCAAATAGCCTATTGGTTTTTCCTTTTCCTCTTTTCCACAATTTTTCCGAGAGAGAGAAGTTGGGGAGGTAACCGCTAGCCCATAATAGGTTTTCTTTAACTGTTTATGAAATCCCTTCTTTTCATAAAAGTATTTAATATAACTTCCTATAACTTTGTATTAATTACATCAAATCTTTATATTTGTTTAACTGCAACAAAGTAAATAAAGTAAAATAAGATAAAGTAATTTTGGAAAATTGTCCTAACCGAGCAATAATCTGCTCCCAAATGATATATTAAACATGATGATAATATAGTCCCACCAAATTTATATTAAAAATAAAATTAATAATTTATACCTTATTTTAAAATATATTTAATTATAATATTCCTAACTTCTCAACAAAATAATTTTCAATATTAAATATCGCAGTTTAGAATTTTAATTAAAATAATACTAATTCACAAATAAATGATAATAACAATTTATAGAGTTTCAAATGTGTAGATTTATAATTTTTAATACAAGGTTAAATGATTATATTATAATTTTAGTATGTTAAATTAACATAATGATTTATATTATAATAAATTTGACAATTTTATTTTCATTATACTTTCCTTTTAATACTATTAGTCATTAATTAATTTATTATAAAAATGTTTGTATCTTTGTTTTACCTTTGTATTCAATTTATTACAAAATGCTTTTATATTTAATTTATTTTATTTTTCATTATCACATTAGGATTATAAATTATATTCATGTTTGAATGGAAGTTTGAATAAATGTAAATGATATTTTTATTAAAACAGTTAAAATATTTTTAAAAATATATATGAGAGAAATTATTATGTACTTAGAATTTTATTTTTCTTAAATTATTAAAAAATATTTTTTTTTTACAATAAATTACAAAAATTATAAATAATATAAACTAAAAATAAATTCAATGTAAATATCACCTTAATTATAATTTAAATAAGCTATTTAAGTTTTAAAAATTAATTATAGGTCTCTCTTCACATATATAATATTGAAAGTACTTATTAAAATAAATATAAATTTATTTACTTTAACAAAAGTTTGTAGTATAAAGGTAATTAGGTTTAATTCTAATGGTTGGGAGAATTATTTCTATTAGATTTACCTTTTCCAATAATTTTTTTTGGATGAGTTAGCTATAGTGAGTTGTAAGTTTACATAGGGATTTGTATCTGTTTAGTTTTCCTAGCTATGTTTAACTAACGATGTCTTGTCTATTTTAATTTAATTTGGTCTTCTATGTATTTTTATACTTGTGGTTAATAATATGAGTAATTGATACTTTAACATGGTATGAAAGCACTCTCACTAAGAAAATCAAGAAGGTTAACAATCTGGAGTCAACTATGGTTAAGTATTTCCATAATCTTCTAGACTGAGTTTCGGGAAAAGATTGACCTCCTTGATGATTTGAAGGAGGAAGTTGAGTCCTTATCAGACTCAAAAAATCCAATTTTGAAGAAGCAAATTTTAAAAGTTAGAGGACCAAAATAATCAACGATTTACAAACTTTTTCTATTTAAAAGGATCAATGAAACTACTTTGTGAAGAAGCATGTCCTCTTCAAGTATAGAATAATATATTTTTGGATCAATATCAAACTTCAAGAAAATATTATAATGCCTTGTCACAACAGTTGATCGAAAAGTATGGGGTTATTTAGGACTTGCAAGAGTGCAACCAATACCTTGAATTGAAAGTCAATCTCGTTAAGAATGCTTAGAAGGAGAATGTTATTGTTGAGGATTCAAGCTCACCTAATGATGTTGATAATGGTGTTATTGTTTCACCTAGCTTTGAAAAGTAAACCATTGGTATTGGGTCCATATTTTTTAGAAAAATGGGATATACTGAAAGAGGAGTTAGGAAGAATGGACAGGGCATCATTGTTCCTATTAAACCCACAGTAAAAACATCAAGAGAAGCTCCTATATATGATCTCTACGTAGTTCCACACATCTAACTTGGTTGATACTAGAGAGGTGTTGTTTGTTGTCA
Source organism: Pinus tabuliformis (assembly GCA_031772625.1). Lineage (NCBI taxonomy): Eukaryota > Viridiplantae > Streptophyta > Pinopsida > Pinales > Pinaceae > Pinus > Pinus tabuliformis. The sequence goes on from CM062808.1 coordinate 628,954,593, forward strand.
AAACAATTTAAACTAAGGTGTTAATAGAATATGCTCTTGCTAATTGTGATAAATTGATCGATGACATGGTTGTTAATGTCATTCCAAATGATAGTGTATCAGCATCCACATAAGAATTAGAAGAAATCACTCAGGCATCAAAATTCTTGGTCACATAGTAGCCCTATATTCAGATCATTGTAGAAGAGACGTGAAAGGATGAGCTGTGGACTAGTGCTAACCATCATGATTGATTGTTGTTGCAATGATGGATTGTCATGAAATAATTTGAGCAAGTGTTTGCAAACTTCATAACATTGTGACTTATCAGTTGTGTAGTCATGTGTAGTTCTCGTTGTTAGTTGTGGATTGTTGTTGCTCACTTAGTTTTGTTTCAAGAGAGGAGTTTGTTGATGATAGGGATTGTTGATTCTTGTCCCTGTTGCAATTATGTTTCAAAGGGGAGCTTGATGATAGAAGATATTTTTGTTTTTGCTATGTTAACTATATTGCCAGTATTTTCTTCTATATGATGGTGATGCCATTCACACATCTTCATGATTCTTGTTGTACTATGCTTGAGGTGAGTTTTCCATACTTACAAACCACATTATTTATTTATTTGTTGATGTTGTTACTTTTGTTTAAAGCCTTTGTCTTAGTTCTTTACCAGTTCTTATCTTTTCTGAAGCATTTCTAGGGAAGTTGATAATGTTTGCTACTCTTATGCGTGTGCAATATTTCTACTTCATAAATCAGCCAATGTCATTGAGGTTTCATAGCTCATATATTCACGTTTTTGGTACTTCATCTTTTCCTACTTCTTGATTGGAGCATACCTCTTTTCCTTACATTCAGTGGATAATTATCGGACCTCCAACTTTAATTCCAAGCTTACTAAGAACTAGCATCTTTCTCTCTTTTACAAGTGTTTTTTTTTCATATAAGTCTCTTTTTTTCTCTAGTTATGAGTGTTCTACTTGGGTACATTATCCGAACTTATCATTGCGACTTATTTTTTTTAAATGTTACTTGATACATTTGACTTAAACATTATCCAGACTTATCATTGGGACTTTTTTTTATGTTACTCCATACATTTCACTTAAACAAAGGTGTTAGAATTAGTCTTTTCCAATGCTTACTTCCCCATTGAACTAGCTATAATGAGTTATAAACTTATGTAAGCATGTATATCTTCTTAATTCTTATATATATTAGGAGCTTTATATACTTTTACACTTGCTATTACAATTTCCATATAAAAGGTTAAGACGATAATAAATATTGTCCAAACATTATTATTTAAACAATCTCTTGAAGAAAAATTATTTTTATTTTTTAATTTACAAAGAATCAATTTTTGCAAATGCAAAATTAATATAAATATTTTATAAAATTTAAAAGCCTCAAAATTTCAGTAATATATAATAAAATTCAACTTATATTTGAAGTTTCATTCTTTAATAAAATATTGTTCAAAATATTTTAATAAATAATTTCAATTATATATACATAATTTTAAATTTTTGAATATATAATTTTTTGAATTTTATTATTTAAAAAAATTAATATAAATGTAATTTAAATAAATTAAATGCAAATAATTAAAATACAATTTAACAACATGATTAAAATACGGCCTTTTAATTATAATTGAAAAGAAAAAAAGCCTACAACAAATTTGTTGTTTGATACGTAACATTGCATTGAAATGGCTGAACATAAAAAATGTAGATATATGTCTTGACTTTCGGATTACATTCAAATATCCGGAAGATAATACAATCACATATGCGCATGATGTAATACCCTATCTTTCTCATACATTCGAAAAGAGAATGATCACATAAGCTTCCACAAAATGGTTTAACAACTATCTTAACACGGAATACATCAAATAATCGCTTCAGATAAAAGTACGTATTGTGTTATAACTATCGGCATTTACATTTTCCAAGGGAGATCGGATTTTGTCGTCCTATATCAAAGCAGATTTTTATCATCGGCTCATAAGTGGCTAAAAATCTCCGTTAGTACTGGACAGTGGGCGTTGCTATGAATGCAATGCTGAGTTCGCTCTCAGGGCCGATCCCAAACATCCTTGCTAGAGATACCGATCCAAAACCTCCTGGTCAAATATAGTTTCTGCTGTGAAATTGAATGTGGCATTTCTAAGAATATCTTATACAGAAAAAAGGAAGGCCAGATGAAGCTAATTTCATCTTCCTCGCCTGCTAAAACAATTACAGACATATGTTCAGGTTAATGAAATGGGTGGACCGCCCAAAAGACAAGCGAATAATGTGCACTGTGAGTGAATTTCCAAATTCAGGGCTTCTGGCTCCAGAAAAGTTGCACTTTCAAAAACCCATGCCTCCAACGTAATCAACCATAGCCGCTGCCGCGCCAACCGTTATCCCAGGCAACTTAAATACTTTTGTGCCCTCAAATTTGCACCAAATTCTCAGTTAATTGGTTTCGTTGGTTTCATTTCACTGAAATGAGAAAGTAAACCTAAAATGCAATTAGAAACCTTAACAAAAGTCCAGCATCTCACCATAGCAAATCAGTCGACGTTCAGAATAAAACCAGGAGAATGTTAATTAAGAGCACGCTACGAGAAATTGACAAACGCAAATGACAGGAATGCAAGCGAGAATGTCTGAAAGGGTTTCGTATAGTAAGACTAAAAAGGGCATCTTAAACGTTAGGGGCAGATTTTGTACGGGACTTTCCACAATCGGTGGGATATTTTCCCACTATTGGGTAGGTCAAATATTCGGGCTACTAATATATATTGTGTTATTGATCTATTAATGTGCAGAACCAATACATTACTCAACTAGTGACATATAGTGCCCCACTCATTAATAGATCAATAATACAGAATATTAATTGCGTAATATTTTACTCTCTTCCTTACTTAAAATTAAAATCAAACACAGTTGAATACTGTTAATGGAGAAACATAAAAGGAGAAAAGGGATCGTGGCAGCATACCTACCAGAATGGGAATCTAGGCAACGGGCCTGGCCAAACGATAAGCGTTTCAACTGTCAAACTATATAATTTATTCTCCCTGGACAGATGGGGAATTGGATTATAAATTCAGGTTCAATCTGCCCACCTTGTGCAGAATTGGTGCCTGAAAAACTGGAAATACAAGCATTAACAATTTCTCTTTCAAACGAACTTTTAGATTTTTGTTTTTAATATTAATAGGCCGATCCTACATGCACACGAACTAAGCTGGTGTGTTTTAACTTTTCACTGAACGTATTTCGATTACTAATTTCAGGAATATTTCAAAATCGATTGAAATAAGTGAGTTACTGTAATATTCTTGAATGCTCAATTGAGATAGGGATGGATGCCTGTTACTGCTATGACATTTAGCCACATTAAATTTCAATAGCACCAGTTTGATCCACTCCGAGTTTGAAACGTACCAGTGCGTGCTTGTAGCATTATATTGCTCTTTGATGTACGCCTCGGCTGTAAGAATGTCTCCTTGTAACAGTGCGTACTTACAGCGTTAAATTGTCCTTGCTGTAAGCTTTTCTCATAAAGTTTCTCCGTGAAGTGGAAACGGTGCAGTATAAAAATATCAGGTTTGAAGGCTGCCCTGCTATTTGATATAATCGGTAGGCAACTGAATCCATCTGGAATGAACGGTTTTGTTAACCAAGTTGTGCTTGCACACTGATAATTTGCAGCGAGGTTTGTTTGGATGGTCGTATTCCTGACCTTGTTGACTGCTATACCCTCGGCCAAGCTACACACTCAGATATTCCGATTCTCAGTGTATAGCTTGGTCGAGGCTATATCAATCGAAAAGATCGGGCATACTACCATCCAAACAAACCTCGCTGCATACACATGTTCAATAAGCGCCTCCATTCCAAATTTCCACATAGATTCTGTCACAGACCGGGTTATTCAATGCCAAAACAGCCATTAATCTTGTTATTTTTATACTGCACTCTTCTGATTCAAACACCACAAAGAATGTACCAGTGCCAACTGATTAGGTGAAGAGGAAGGAAACTAAATAGACATGGATTAGAGAGGAGTGCACAGATCAAATATTTATTTAGTTAAATTACAAGTTCACAGAATTTTAATCATTAGTCTACGCCGAAGTTGTTGAAGTGGTTATGAAATGCTGAAGTTGTTGAACTGTTTAAAATTGCCAAAGTTGTTGAAGTTTGGTGCCGAGTTTCATTAAGATCAAATTACAGGTGCAGTGGAAGTGAAGCTAAGTGGAAAAGGCAGTTGAACGGTAACCAAATAGATTAAAGTAGCGTAACAACTTTTCGAAAAGTCTGATGGCGTCCCTGCCATCAATAAAATTATTCCTCACTCTTTGTTTGTCTTGGGTCAAAACGACATGGATTCTTCCTTTTTCACGAGAATCATTTAATGGCGAGTCATTTCTACCGATCAATTTTATGTTTGGCAACACAGGCAACGAGACATAGAGAAGACAAGCAACAGTGACGGATATGTTTGCATGCGTTGAAATCAATGCTAAAATCTTTGACGAATATGACAAAAACGTCGGCGATTCATCGCAACCATTTGCGTTTAGGCTAAAATGTAGACGTGGGTGAGTCGACTGTTGTTTCTCTCGATACTAATTTCCGTCATGTTTCTAAGTTTTCAATTTTTTGGGTAGAGAATACCTCGCTTGCAGTAACGCTTTTGACTTCCATATCCGTGGGAATGGTAGGTAGATACGTTTTGTGATCCATGTTTGAACGAGAATTATATTCGCATTTGTGAAGTGAGTATTTTTAACCAAATTTAATTATTTTATAAAATTATGAATATTTTTAATGGTAGTAGGTTTTTATTTCAACTTAAGGGGATGAGGATAGATGAAGATTTGTTGACTTTTCTTTTTAATTGGTTACCTAGATTGATTCTGAAGGGAATATGCTTAGTGTGAGTGTTTATCAAGAGTTGTAGTGTGTTATAGAGTTTGAGTGTTTATCAAGAGTTGTAGTGTGTTATAGAGTTTGCTAGGTTGGCCGGGCGTATGAGCCCCTTCTTTCTTATATGTTTTTGTATGAATTTGTATATGGTACAGCCTCGTCAAGCATTGACACGTCTCTGTCAAGCTTTTTTTTGAACATTTGGTCATGTAGATGTATAGTATACGTCACTTCTCTCTTATATGTGTGTTTAGATTTGGTCTATCTCACATCTATCTTTTGCTACGGATGATAGACATATATTGCCTCTATGGATTATTTGTATGCTTTTTATGAAGGGAGACTGGGCATTTCTATGCCTTATCAGTATCTCGAATTATGTATTGATGATCTTTATATACTCTTAATATAAAGCTATGTTGGTTTTTTTTCTCAGAAAAAAAATAGAGTTTGTTAGGTTGTATTGACTTTTAATAAATTTTATTAATTAGAAAAATGTGAACAAGTATCATATCAAATGAGTTATGGGTTTTTTGGCATGTGGTATTGAGAATCCATTGTATTGGTCCATGGTATTGCAACACATTTTTTTTTAGAAATTAAGAATTTCCATGATAAAGTAACGCTGAATCTCCATGAATAAGAATCTTGTTTTCCTATAGGTATGTCTATTTTAAATTATATTTTCCAAAATTTTAATTTTATTATTAATAACGATTATGTGGATGGTAGGAATTTAACCCCTCTAGAATATTCCATAATATTCTTAGTAGGGTTGATATTTACCTACAATGGATTTATGCTTTTTTTGTCTTTTTAGTTGAATTTTTTTAATTAAAAAAAATTGATATCACTAGTGTTATATGAAATGAGTTATTTGTTTTTGGGATGTGGTATTGATAAGGCATGGCATTGGCTCATGATATTACAGCAAAGTCTATTTACATATTAAGAGTCTCCATGATAATGTTTCTCCATGGTTAAGAATTTTGTTACATGTTTCTTTAAATATATACATGTTTAATTTATATGTTCACTTTTTTTATTTATAATAATAAAAAATAAAGTTATAATTTAGCTAATTTTTATTATTTTTTAAATTTTAGCAACTTGATAAGCATCATGAAGTAAGTGTTTTGATTTATATGGTGGTGCTAGTTATATTTTTTTTCTAAATCAATATATGTTTAACTTATATATTAATTATTTTTATGAATAATAATTATAATAATAATAATTTTAAATAAAATTATAATTTAGTTTTTGTTTATCCTCTTAACTTGAGATATATGATTAAGTGCGTGCTTTGTTTCTTATTAGGGATAAATGCCTATCCACATTTATGATTCATTTAATTTATATGACTCTGTTAGTTAATTTGTTCATAAAAACTAGTTTCCTACTTTATTAGTCCCTGCCAAGGTAGAACTCTAGCAATTCTCTTTTTTGTTGACCACTATTTCTTTAGCATTAACCAATGCAATTTGTAATGTTTAAACTTGAAAAATAAATATTTATTTCTCAATATTATTAAAAAAAATCAACCATTTTATTGGATCACAACTTGAAGATTTTATTACAATCTTAATATAATGCAGAACATAATACAATGTAGATAACTTCTTCACATATTTTATACCATAATTTATGGATATGTTTGTAATATTCAAGCACTATTTTAGATATTATGTATTTATTTTTTATTCTTAATCTCTCCACCAAAGCAATCCAAAAATTAAATCCTTGAAAATAACTCATAGTGAGCTAAACAACATATTTATCATCAATTAATTCCCACAGTGATTTAAGTAAGTCTTTGCATCAAAAGTAGATAGGAATAAGAAATAAATAAACATACTTACTAGGAGCTACTTTCAAAGAAAGACTATTCCCATTGACCACTATTAATTGACCAATATAAATTATAATTTTTTATACAATTTTCCTAAGTACTTTTAAGGAGTAAACCTATAAATATGAAAACTTACTAAGCATTAGTACTCACCAAAATTTATAGTCCGAGTGCTTGAGGAAGCAATTAATCTATCTACTTCACATTTCGATTTAATAATTCCTGCCAAAACAAAACTATAAAACTCCATTTACCTATTAATCACTATTAACTTAATATAGATAAATATAAATTATAACTTTTTATACCCGTTTTCGGAAAACATAATTTCTAATCAAAGGGACTTGCAACCGCCCGTTTAAAATTACCATAAATGACGATGAAGACAACAACCAGATAACTATCACAAACTAGAGCCCTTTCGTGGTGGGATACGAAAACACTATTAGAAGACACAAAATTTATGTGGTTTGTCATTCAATAATAATATAAACAATGGCATATGCCGGTAACTTCTTTCCATTAGATTAAACAACTAGTGATCAATACTGATATTAAATGAAATAAGCAGAGAAATACAGTAATAACGTCCTCTAACATTAGGGTAGATCTATATCGATGGCAGTTATGTCAATCTGTATCGATGACTGTGGTCCTCAGCACAGTGGAAGATCTAATGGGGGCGACTGAAGACTCAAAATAATACGAGGTCCATTGTTAACCACAAAACATGTACAAATGTGGACTGATCTAGAGAACAAAATAGACATGGATTACGAAAGTAAGGATATCAATTATTTATGTATGTAGCAGTTCAGTAATTAGTCTACGTTGAAGTTGTTAGAAAAAGATAATTTGTGAAGTTAGGCATTCGGTTGCCGAAACATCAAGATACAAATGTGGACTGATCTAGAGAACAAAATAGGCATGGATTACAAAAGTAAGGAGATCAATTATTTATATATGTAGAAGTTCAGTAATTAGTCTACGTTGAAGTGGTTAGAAAAAGATAATTGGTGAAGTTAGGCATTCCGTTGAAGAGGACTCCCTTCTTTTTTATGACAGCGAACTTCAAAATTCGTCCCTAAGCGACAGAACTGTTGGCCTTTTAACCTCAAAGTGTCACGTGGTCTACTACCGACAACGTACCTTTTAATATTCTAAACTATTTAGACTTTTAATTATATTGTTCGGTTAGCACAAGAACATTTGTTTTAATAAAGGTGTTTGGTATGAACTAATCATATCCACAACGACATTGCTAAATGATGTTGACAATAACCAATAAATATCATTACATAATAATAATATTATTATTAATTTAAAATTTAGATTTATTATTTTTAATAAATGTGGTTCATATGAATTAATCATATCTACAACGACATGTCGTTGAAAATAACCAATAAATACCATTACATAATAATAATATTATTATTAATTTAAAATTTAGATTTATTATTAAAAATAAAAAAAAATAATTATAAGAATTAGAAAAAATAAAATTAAGATATATTATTAAAAATTAAATATAAAAATTAAATAAATTAAATTAATATTATAATTTTTGTTATTATAAATTATAATTATATAAATAAATATATTTATATTATAACTTACATTTTATTATTATCATAGTATCATTATTATATAAATATATTTATTATAAAGAGTGATTTTCTAAATTCTTAATTACAAAAAAATATAGAATTTTTTGAAAAAAAAAAAATGTACTATGAAAAAAATATAAAAAATTCCTAAATAAAAAGTAAATCCTCTGAATTTGAAAAACAAATTGCAACATAAATAGTGGAAAAAAATAAAAATTAAAATTAAAACATATAAAACAATAATTTTAAAAATTTTAAAAACAAAACTAAAATATTAATTATTATTATTAAATTCAAATTAAAAATATATATATATATATATTTACATGTAAGTTGAACGCCAAATCTTTCTATTTCATATAAGAACACTGACATTCCCAACCTTTCGACCTTTGTCTTAACCAGTGTCGGGCCACATACAACAATATAAGAAAATTGGAATCGTAGGCCCTAAACTCTGATTCATGACTTCCCTCTCATCTCGACCTCCCTCTTAACCCACTTGCCTCCTTTCCTGACTTGTCGACCTCCCTCTTAACCCGACCATGCTCCACGTGGGGCTCTTGCTATTTGCTACTATATATAATATATGAAAAACATCCTGACTTTCGAGAAGCCGACTCGCCACCCCTTTCAAAGGTCAAAGGTCGGATGTTGGACCTTTTCGCAGGACAGACATTCAGAGGTCGAAGGTCGAAGACAAGTCGCATGGTCAAAGGTTGGACACCACAACATAATGGAAGAACATTCTTCCACCCCGATGTACCAAATCCTGACTTCCCGTTTAGCCTGACTACATAGCATGTTAGCCTTAAGTTATCCACTATTTTATACATTATATCAAGACCATCTCGACCTCTGACCACGCGACTTGCTGCCCCTTTTGATCCGGATTTAAACAGGAACGCAACAAATTATAGAGACAACCATAAAAACAGAGATGCAGTGGAAATAATACTTCACTTCATTAATGTAAAATACTGAAATATGCTTACAAATAGAAATGGAAATAAACTAGCTAGGGCGATGGTAGCTTATCTCTGAGAAGAGATGTGGTGGCTACATGCCTCTGAACTGCCTTACAATGAAGCTCAAGGGCCTTTTTATTATTGAACAATAAGAGCAAAACCTAAACAACCAAAACCCTAACCCGAGGAGATGTAACACCAAGAGTTTATGGGCCCCATTGGGGTGAGTTGGACAACCAACTTCCCGGGGTCGTGACTTGGTCATATTATCTTCGTTTGACATGCATGATAACCCGCTGGAAAAATATCTCTGAATACTACGATGAAAAAGACGATTTTAAACAAAAAACTGCTAGCGGTAGATTTCCATAAAAACGTCGTTTAGGGCCTCAAAACGGCTCCAGAAGTTTAGGACTTGAAAAACTACTAAAAAAAGTAAATTGTGCTACAATTCAGGAAACTGAAAAACTAAAAGAAGCAATGGTGGGGGTCCAAGTGGAATTGGCGGGTGGCCACCAATATCCACCTGGATCATTCCTCCCCCCTTAGGAAGCAATGGTCCCCATTACATTGAGTTCCTCCATGAGATGAGGAAACTTCTATTGAACTTGGTCCCTCGTGAGCCACTTGCCCTAGTGAAGGAGTTGGCCTGCTTTGACAACTGGATATAGTTGGATATTCTGCTGGCGAGTGTGCTTGATCTGTGTGTCCATGATCCGATCAGTTCCAGCTTGTTCCATGCAATCTCGATTCAACTCTATGGGTGTGAACTGTTTTGCAATGTGGGATGTGTCTAGTAATGGTGGAAAGTATGGCAGAAGGCTATCCATATTGAACACTAGGTGCAAGCCAAGGAATGGGGGAATGCTGAGCTCAAATGCATTGTCTCCCACAACCTTGGTAATGGTGTAAGGACCATATCAGAGTGGTCTGAGTTTCCGGTAGGCTCCGGTAAGGCGTTCCTTTTGTAAATGCAACCAGACTTTGTCGCCCACCTGAAATTTATGTGGCACCCGATGTTGATCATGTCACTGCTTGTACTTGGCATTTGATTTCTCCATAATGTCATGGTCCTACTGGCGAATATGTTGGATGTGCTCAATGAAATCGTTTGCCTTATCTGTTTCAGACTGTACATGAGCTGAATTTGCATGAGTAGCCGTAAATGGCATGGCCACATCAATGGGATAGTGGCTGTAATCCCAAGCCCACCTAAAAAGGGTTGTGGCCAGTCCAGTTGTGGAGAGCCCAGTTGTAGCTATGCTGAATATAGGGGAGGCTCTCTTCCCATGTGCATGAATGCTTTGAGTTGCACATGCACAGAATGTGTACGATCATCTTGTTGACAACCTCTGTCTGGCCATCAATTTGAGGATGGAAGGTTGTGGACTTAGTGAGTTTGGTGTCCAACATTGACCAGAGACTGGACCAAAATGTACTAAGGAACTTGTTGTCTCGATCTGAGATGATAGACTGTGGGATCCCAAAGTGTACCTACACTCGTTCAAAGAAGAGTTTAGCAGTGGCTTCTATTGTGATATTCTTCTTGCAAGCTGTCATAATTGCCATCTTCAAGAACTTGTCAACAACCACAAAAACACAGTCATTTCCATGCTCAGTGGAAGGAAGGCCTGACATGTAATCCATGGAGATGGATTACCAAGGCTGACTAGGGGTAGGTAGAGGGGTATAGAGGCCTTACTTCTTGATGGTTGGTTTGGAAATGGCACAGGAAATGCATGGTATGATATACTTCCCAACATCTTGTCGAAGATTCAGCCAATAAAAATACTTCTGTAGTACTGCCACCATTTTCTCGACCCCAAAATGCCCAGCAGCCCAACTGTAGTGTGCTTCCCAAATCATCTTGGCACACTTGCTTGAAGGAACACAAAGGTGACCCAGATAGCATAACAGGGCATCTTGGAGGTGAAAATCTAGAACATGCTGACCCTCCAAGAGTGTCTAGTATGTGTGGTCGAATTCTGTGTTGCTTTTGTAGAGATGTGGCCAATCAGAAGTCTCGTGCCCACAAGAGTTTAGCATGGTGGTTAACGCCATGATCAGTGGTCGACTGAGGCAATCTACAAAATTATTAGTGTTGCCCTTCTTATACTTGATATTCAAATGGAACTGTTGCAGGTATGTGGAACACTTCTGATGGTGATCATTCTGCAATTTCCCTTGGGTCTGTATGAACTGCAGTGGCCGGTGGTCTATGTGGATGACCGTTTCCTTCCCCAAAATGTAATGCTTCCATTGTCGGCAGGCCTGCACAATGGAATACATCTCTTTGTCATGAGTGGGATATTTCCGGACTATGTCTGAAAGTGTCTCACTATGATATGCCACTGGATGCCTGTGTTGAGTAAGGACTGCCCCAATAGCATAGTCAAAGGCATTTGTCTTGACCTCTAATGGTTGTTGCAATTCTGGTAATGCAAGCACTAGTGCCGAGCAGAGGTGATCTTTCAACTGTGTGAATGCCTTCTGTTGAGATTCAAACCAAAAGAATTTTGCTTTCACTCCTCCCTTGGTGACTTGACTCAAGGGCCAAGTGATATGAGAAAATCCCAACATGAACCTGCGATAGAAGTTGGTAAGACCTAGAAAGCTGCAGAGCTCTATCAGAGTGGTTGGAGATGGCCAATCCCAAATGACTTGGATCTTGGCTAGATCCACGTGCACCCCTTGTTCATCAATAATGTATCCCAGATACTGAACTTGGGTCATGCCAAAATTGCATTTCTCCAAATTGGCACATAACTTCTATTGCTGCAATGTTTAGAGAACCTGTCGGATGTGGTGGAGGTGCTCTTCCCAACTCTGGCTAAAGATCAAGATGTCATCCAAGTATACCACTACAAATGAGTTGGTGAATGGCCGCAAGATGTCATCCATTAGCCTCATGAAGGTTGTAGGAGCATTCGTCAATCCGAAAGGCATAAGAAACCATTCGAAAAGGCCCTCCTTGGCTTTGAAGGCATTCTTCCACACATCGGAGCGTTCGATTGGTACCTGGTGATATCCTGACTTCAAATAGATATTTCTGAAATATTTTTCCCCCTTCAGTTGGTTCGGAAGGTCATCAATCCATGGGATCGGGTACCTATTATGGACAGTGATCTTGTTCAATGCTTGATAGTCAATATAGAGTCTCCAAGTCCCATCCTTCTTCTGTACCAACATGATCGGGCTCCCACAGGGTGATGAACTCCAATAGATGTGACCTTTCTGTAGCAACTCCTGAATCTACCTTTTGATTTCATCATTCTCCAGAATGGAGCACCAATGGATTGGTCCATTGGGCAGCGACACACCTGGGGTCAGATCAATGGAGTGCTTGACTTGACAGTGCAGAGGAATGCCTGCGAGGGAGGTGAAGGTGTCCTCGTACTCCTCCATGACCTTGTCCATCTATAGTTGTCCTGTGGAAGGTCCCTTTCTGGAGGTCATGGCCACCGTCTTCTTCTTTCCTTGAGGGCATATCATCAGGAAAATAAGTTTCCCGGTTTTGGAAATGAGCTTACTACATTGTTTTGCAGTAACCAAAGAGATGGTGGTAGGTGATGCTACCTCCAGTATACTGTACAAATTATTTCCCAAAGTAACAATAACAGAACAAGGCCTTGATTCATACACAACATGTCGCTTCAACAAGTGTGGTTGTCCTAATAATACATCACAAACTTCAAGGGGAGCAATGTCACACAATACCTCATTCGTGAAGGGTTTGATGTTGTATGGAAGGTGAAACTGTTGGCTCATGCGAAGATCCCGTCCTTGGTGAAGCCACCTGATGGTGTACAGTTGTGGATATGCTGTGGTCAGTAAGCCCAACTGCTTCACAACCTCTGCCAAAATGAGGTTCTTTTGGTTCTTGTTGTCGACAATGAACTGGAGCGGGAAGCCCTTTACCCACATCTGGGAGTGGAAGAGATGCTCCTCCTCCTCTGGATCTTTGAGTTCCTCCTTCTAGATCTTCGTGGTGGCAATGGTGGCGTTGGGCTCCGCATCGTTAATCTACTTCCCTTTGTCATTCTCCTTGTCAAGTTCTGACTCAGAGTCGGAACATGCATCTAATTTTGAAACCTTTAGCTCATCCACTAGTGACTGCATGGCCTGACACTCACTTGTGTTGTGAGTGGAGCTCTTATGGAACTCACACCACTTTCCTTTATCCTTTTTTAGCTTCTCGGTGCTTTTCTTTGCTTGCAGCTTTGGCGGGTTGTCTTGGGCCACCCCACCTTGGCTTTGTCCTTTGTTTTGTGGTTTGGGGCCACCTTTCCCTAGCTTCGGATTCACAGATCCAAAGTCTCGCTTCTTCTGTTTAAAATTTTTCTCGACCTTGACGGAATATTGGTATGCCATGCTGAGCAAGGAGATGTTTAGGAATTCTATTTCTTCCTGGATGTACTTCTATAGGTAGCCATGGTATTTGAGTATCAAATGTTGCTATGAATCCTTAATACCCAACTTTGTGCAAAGGGTATGGAAAATATTAGTAAATTACGGCACGTCTTGGTCCCTTCCCTCCCACAACATGTTCCACTTTATGTATTGATCCTCATAGCTTCCGACAGGGTAGTACTGCTCCTTGATGGCATCCTGAAATGAATTCCAAGTGGGTGCAGCTGAAAATAGTGAGCTTGTGCTTTCATCCTCCTGCTCGCAGCAGGTTTCCCACCAGTCCTTGACATGGGGGGCTGCTTTGAGAAGAGCGAAAATAATCTTTTCTCAATTGGAAAAATCATGAACAGAAAAATAACCCTCTAGCATATTTAACCATTTATCGATGACATCTACGTATATCTGACCCTCGAATATGGGGATTTCAAAATTAACTTGTACCTTAAGCAGTGTGGCATTTCTAGAGTAGCTGTTGGAAGCCGATGTGTCGCCCCTATGTAGTCGTTGAAGGATCTAGGCAAAGTTGTCCATCATCATGTTCCTTTGTCACTTGAGGGCTTCTTCGAGCAAGATTTTGATAGGATCTCCTGCCCCCTCGTCTTTCTTTTCATCCGCCATGGGAGGCCATTGGGATTTGCAAGGCTGGTCTTGCAAAGGTTCAACCAGTTCAAGCCCTAACTCCTTATATCCTGACCTCATTGGGGACATGCAAAGAAAAATAGAGAAAAAGAGCAGACCCCTATGATACCACTAATCTAGATTTAAACAGGAATGCAACAAATTAGAGAGATAACCATAAACACAGAGATGTAGTGGAAATAATACTGCACTTCATTAATGTAAAATACTGAAATATTCTTACAAACAGAAATGGAAATAAACCAGCTAGGGCGATGGTAGCTTATCTTTGAGAAGAGATGTGGTGGCTACATGCCTTTGAACTGCCTTACAATGAGGCTCAAGGGCTTTTTTAGTATTGAACAATAAGAGAAATCCCTAAACAACCAAAACCCTAACCCAAGGAGATGTAACACCAAGAGTTTATGGGCCCCGTTGGGGTGAGTTGGATAGCCAACTTCCAGGGGTCATGACTTAGTCATATTATCTTTGTTTGACATGCATGATAACTATTGAAAAGATCTCTCCAAGGACTATGATGAAAAAGACAATTTTTGACAGAAAATGGTTGGGGGTAGATTTCCAAAAGAACGCCATTTAGGGCCTCAAAATGACTCCAGAAGTTTAGGACCAAAAAACTGCTAAAAATAGTAAATTGTGCTACAATTAAGGAAAATGAAAAACTAAAAGAAACGATGGTGGGGGTCCAAGTGGAATTGGCGGGTGGCCACCAATATCCACCTGGATCACCTTTCCAAGGTCGGTCGTTGGGCCGTTCTATTTCAAAAAAAAATACTTGCCATTTGCCTGACATTCTGACTCTTGACTGTAACACCACGTGAGAGAAGACCCAAAAAATATGAAGTTTGTTATTCTCCACACCTGACCTCCTAACTGCCGACCTACCTCATACCCCCACCACGTTGAAGGTTAACATCGCGAATTCTGAATACCCAAATTCCTTGTGCTTCATGTAGTAATAAATTATATATCGGTATGTGTGCCAACCATAATTATATTTCATGTTGTCCCCACTTTTTTGTTTAAAATAAACACCGAAATAGGGAGTTTCCATAAAAAAAAAAATATTCCCCCAATTCCCACCATGGACCTCTCCTTGATTTTTGAATGCAAGTGGTTGTAATGACTTGTCACTTGAATGATTAATTATCACATCTCATGCAAATTTATTTTTTGTCATCACACAGACCTCAAGAAAATATATCAACTTTCCTTCTTTTCACTCCCTATTTTGCACTCTCTTCTTTGCCCCCCGTTTACAATGGTTCTCTGAAACTTCTCCCTCATTATAAACTATCAAGTTTAAATTCACTACAACCATCCTCATTTTCATTAAACATCATTTCCATACAGAATTCCATAAGTTAATTTCATATATCTCATACAAAGCTGATTTTATTGTTACTCATCTACAGGGCACCAAATGGCAAGGAAAGTAAATCCATGACATCAAAGCAAGCATACAAAAAACCAAAGAATGCCTAAAGAGAGCAGTAAATCCTAAACTAAAGCTCTACAATGTCAACACAACTCTCATCTCCGACACCACCTTGTAAACGGAAATGGAAGGTATGATCAAGTGGGAAGAAATATATAATTTCTTTGAGAATAGAAGCTGGTTAAATTATGAAACTTCAAATAAGAAAAGAAACAATCAGTTTGAAAAAATTAGAGGTATAAAACTCCACAAAGTTTCTGCTAGAGCCAAAACATTTCCTTATGATGACACGGTTTCATGGGAATTCAACATCTGGATTTTTCCACCCACAGTATACTAGACTACAACAAAAATGTTATAGACTCTTGGAATCGACAAGTACTCTCATTAATTTACAATCTTAGTCCGCATGAAATCTCCTTGAACACCTAGTTTCTCGATAACTTCATCAACACAATGTTAAGGAAGTGTGAAGGAAATTATGACAAAATTTTGAAACATTGGTTATGAGAAGATAGATAAGGATTAAAACTTAAGCAATCAAAAGAATATACAATTGTCGTTTTCAAAAGACCCGTTAGGTTCCTCGTCAAAATGTTATCCCTTCTATATGCAAAGAAATACCCTAAGCATCGCAAATTGTAATCGATGGATTTAGTGCACAACCTACTCAATGATTCAAAGTGTTTCAATTGAGCCAAAATTCTTTCTCTAATATAATAGATTCCCTTATGTATCTCCAAGATATGATCAACTCTTTTGCATGTTAGCCTACATTGTTGATATAATAATTACTTTTGTTATGTTTCCATGATGAAATGGAATTACTGAGTTGAACAAAAACTCCCTATTAAGAATTACGCCCTAATTTTGTGGGAAAGTAACTTAAAATTTCAATTTTACGACATTTGTAATTATGTGATGATTCTTTTCCACCAGATTCTATTTGGAGAAAACCCTCCTAGGGTTGGTGAAGGCCTTAAAGAGACCTTACAAGAAATAGGAGATTGGTTTGTTGAATAATTATTCACATATATCAGAGTCTATGGAAGTGAAGTTGGCCCTCATCTCCTTCCTAGATATATTCCAGAGAGGATATCTCTAAGAGAGGTAGCCAATCAAAGTGCCTTGAATGGACAAGCTCGAAAATTGAGTAAACTTTAGAAGAAAATATGGCCCAACTTCCCAATTCACTTTGGAAAAGTTTGTCTCAAGGACCGAGGACATGCATTTAAGGAGGGAGAAGAACTCAACCATTTTTGGTTGTATTCATTGCCACTTCATTATTATTAACCTTGCAGAATAATAAATGACCATTATAGTGATGGAAGCTACATCAAAACCTACACACACTAGCAACCCCCTTTGATGAAATTTTCTTTAATATTGATAATTTTGACTAAGATTTTCAAAGAGGGAGGTTTTTGAGTAACGACGATAGAAGTAAACTCCAACAATTTAGAGAGACTCTTCATGAGGACTTTCTTAACCAGAAGAGTGTTCATACAAATACCGCAATTGAAGAGATGAAATTTCTTAAGATTCTCAAATACAATTTCAATGATATTATTTCAAAGCGTGTTTCTTCCTTTGCAAAAATAGAAGAGTCCCAACTTGAAAATTTTCCTGATGTTTCTTTTACAGCTCCAAAGACAAATAAAATAAAAGTAGGCATTGACAAAGAAAAATATCCAGGCACCCACATAGACCAATAGGCTAAAAGGAACAGAGAACTCACAGGTCAGAAACATGAGAGACCAGACAAAGAACAACTAATAGGAAAATAGATTTTGTTTGGCGACGATATCATTATTATTGACAACCCTGATCACAACACCAAGGTAGATATACAGTCAAAGAAAATTAATCAGGAACTTGAATATATGGACATTGACACAAAGAAAGAAGAAAAGATTCTAAGCACCCCTCTGTCAACATTGGCCACTTTCTCTAGCAAAGGAAAAGAGTTTCCTCAGTAACAAGAATATAGTACCCATATATCCATTTGATAGACCTCTCAAGACACATCCATGACTCCAATTTCTACGACAAATGTTCTCGAGTCTATTTTATTTAAACTTGTTACTAAAGTATAGATTGTTCGTGAAAGTGTTCAATCCCTAAATGAGTATTACTTTAATGCTCAAACTTAGTTCATTGTCAGAAAAACGAAGAAAAGAAAGCTTAATAGTTTCAAAACCATTTCGGAACTCAATTGGCAAGTAATAGGGGACGTTGAGGAAGAAGCTAAAGAATCCTCGGAGGCTCTAGGAGCCTTTGTCAATTACAACTAACACTATGCTGGTGAACTTTCGACTGCCTACAATAATAGCTTGGAGAAGATAAAACATCTAGAAAGTGAAATTGAGAAAGCCAAGATTTCAGTGAAGAAAGTTGACAAAAGCATTCCATAGCACTTGTAGGTGGGTTTTCCATTGAAAGAGAGAACTTGCAGAATGAAAACCAACATTAGTTGAATGAATTTAAACTGAAACATTCTATAGACATGCAGGCAATAGAACATGCATATGCACAACAAATCCAAATTTTGAAGGAAGAATATGACAATGACATTGTCACCATGATGATAAAATTGAAAGAAGAAATTGAAACTCTTAAGTTTTAATCTTTTCAAATTCATGAAACAAAGAATAGCGTGCGGGTTTTTAAGGCTCAAGAAATACAGCCAAGTGAAATATTGAGAAAAGAGAAGACTAAGTTATATAAGGAAATGGACAAAATTTGCACATTATTTCAACATAATATTGATCTTTAGGACATAATAGAATCTTTGGTGGAAGAAGGCAAGTACATCAAACAAAATTTAACATCAATTCTTGAATGAGAAACAAATTTCCAGCCTAACCACATCTCAAAAGTCTCCAAAATAGATAAAAGACTAATGTTTGCTTCTTTGAGTCAATGAAAGTTTGAAGAAAAATAAATCAAAGAATGCATGAAAAGGGCCAGTGAGCAATGTCTGTCAGTATGGAAGATTGGGAAATTTTTTATAACACTAATAGAAAATGATGAAATTAGTGACTAGGTGTCTGAAAAAGTTCGTCACCATAGCTTTTCCAAGTGAAATACTACCAAAAATGAGCAATATTAAGTGATTAACTAAAAATGACAAATTTAGTCTTGGGTTAAAATATACGACTAGCTAATAAGTAATACAACTAAAAATGACTAATGTGAATGACTAATTTAGTCTAGTAACATAAATATCACTAGTTAACAAGTAATACAATAGTACAAATCATTGGTTTATGTTAGTCATTTTAATTATGTCACTCCAAAAATCTAAACTTACAAGTGATAGGGTATTCAAAAATTGTTATAGGTTGGCTAAAAGGTTATACTTCGTTAAACACTTATTTATTGTATCAATGGACTATTAAACTTATGGAGCTGATTAGAACCTTTAGGGTTATACCCTTTGATCACATTCATAGGGAATTACATTAAAATATTGATAGATTATCTAAAATGGGAGTGAGCTTATAGCTGGGTCAAATACATCATGAATAATTTCTCCTTCTATCTTTGTCTTCTCCATTCTTATTGTGTCCTCCTTATCGCAGATAAAACTTGTGTGTATGTAAGTGCTAAATGAGGTTGAGTTTCCTTGTACATATATCCTTTCTAGGAGGTCGAATAACCCTCTCTCGGACAACTTATCCTTAACTAGGGATGAATTGTACTTGGAGAACCATGGGAGTTTGTAGACTCAAAATCATTAAATTTTACATGTTACAACTTGCCCAATAGAGTCTTATACAAAGTATAATGACTCTTTTGACTCAAGAAAAATTTTCTTTTGACATGAAAAACCATAGAAGAATGAAGAACATGCTTTACCTAGACAACCATCAAACTGGAGCATGGAACCCATGCTAAAAGTTAATATTTTTCTTTCTTATATTCCTTGTAACATAAATTATACATAATGATTTGAGTACATTGATAATTATGAAGTCTGAAACTACTTACATTTTCCAACAATTGGAAGATGCATGTAATAGAACGTTGTGACCAAAAGAGTGTGTATTTCCTTATGTATGTCGAGATCAATGGTTGAATACCTTATATTTGAGATTCAATGCACATAATAGGTAGTAGCAGAGCGTGTGTAAAAGTTAGATAGATGGCACAACATAATTTATTGGTTTTGTTTTTTTATATATGTTGTTATAGCTCCAAATCTCACTCTTGATGTTTGTGATGCTGAACTCATGGCCTAGGGCAACCCCTCCTTCCAGACCTAGTTCAAATACTTAAAAAATTGTGTTTTACTTCCTATACACGACATTGCCCTGAGCTAAACGCGTGTGCACGTGGGTCTGTGTATACACAACCTGCGTATATCTCTTAAAACACTTAAAAAAATTAAATCTCCTTAATTTCGGGTGGATATCACGGGTTTTACCTGCTGATTACCTATTAGTGCCCGTGGCCCAACTATTCCCAACGAATTCCCAACTAAAAAACTACTTTGAGAGAAGTATAAAAAGGCTTCAATGGGAAGGTCTAAGGGAGGAGAGAATAGAGAGAAAAATCACTCTGTTGAGATTATCCCATATCAGGTCTGAAGATCCCTCTGCTTCCAGCACTTCCCCCATTACAGGAAACCCTTGTTTCCTTGAGTTATGATGTCCTTTTGTTGAGATATCCTTGAGTGAGTTATGGAAGGACCTTGTTGAAGGCTTGAGATTGGACAAATCCGGAGGATGGTTCCACTTGGAGCCTGCAAAATGAAGACTTAGGTGAAATCATTCCTTTCTGTACTTTACTTATCTATAATAAAAGAAACACTTGTCTTGTTCCTGATATGAATCTTCTTCATGTTTATGATATCAATGTTATGATTTACAAATGAATGATTATTTCAATTGCATAACTAACTTTCAATATGATATGAAGTTGATTTCTTTATGATGTTTAGTCCATATACTGTTGTGCTTTCTTGAATTGATTGTTTTGCAGGTTGAAGGAGCAAAAGGAACTCCAATAGGGTTTGGACCCTAGCTGGATCTTCCCAAACAAAGGACCCCCAGGTGCACCCCTCTTCACGTAGTTTGTTTATATTAGCATAATGGCTACGTGGAATGTGTGTTTTTCTTTGTAGATAACCCTCGCTCTGCTAGGGTACTAACCCAAGACCCTAGGGGACATTCTCCCTTAACAGAATTGGCAACTCCGCTAGGGACAACAGTATTGTTGTTCCTAGTTTGGGTTTGTTCAAGCCAATTAGGGCTCAACTATTTATTTACTTGCTGTGACTGAGTAGTCTGTTCATGTAGGAATTTGAATTGTAAGTTTGATCAGTTTCTTCAGACTGTTTTTTGTTTTTTCTTGTAATCTATTATATACGTTGTTTTTCTAGTTTACAGAGGTGTATGTACGCATGTTTCCTGAAGTCAACCCATGTATACGTAGGTTTCCTTCGGCTGAATAGCGTATACATGTAGCTGTGCACTAACACAGTCGCGTATACCTTAAAATTTTCAAGATTTTTCAAATATTTTTGTTTCTGAAGATCTGTCTGCTAGTCTGAATCAGTCCTGAATAGTTACTTTTTTGTGTCAGTCTTTATTTTTACAGCAAGTATATGATTTCAAACTCTCTCCGATTGTGAGAAGTGTTGGTCTTGTTTTTTTTGTGGCAAGCGTCATCGTTTTGTTTAAGCACACAAGATTTCTTGTTGGGAGTCTTGTCTGCTCTGGTCTTCCAGGGCAAAAAGATTGATCTCAATATTTGTGTCAAATCTTGTTTTGGTGACTTTTTTGTTTGCATGTCAAAACTACATCTTTGTGACCATCTGCTTTTCCTACTTTCTGAAAGTTGTTGATTGACACTTTCTTGAAAGTTGTCTTTTCGATCTTTTTGGTCTTTGTTGCCAAGCTTTTTGTTGCTACTTTTGATTGTTAAGAGCATCTTGAAACACATTTTTTCTTTGTTGAGTTTTCACCCATCTTGTGTTGTTAACTTGCAAAAGTGTTTTGTTGCCTATTCTTCGATCATAAAGTTTCAGTCTTGTTTAGAGCACTTTTTGAAAAGACATTTTTGCTTTTGCTTTTGAAGAAGACTTCTTGAAAACTTGGTTTTGCTTTCTTGAACTTTGTTTTGATTTAGTTTCTTTTTGTGAATGAAAGTGCATTTTTGTTTGTCTTGAAACTTGCTTTTAGTGTAGAGACGAAAATGAGAATTAGCAACTCATATTCCATCTAAACATTTTAAGTGGCAAATTAGAATTGATAAACAAGTTACTTTCATTTCTTGATTTAGAGTAGTCTTCAACTTTGCATCAGCATGTACTCATCGCATTAGGATAAATTTGTGCATCTTTTTAGGGAATCACTAGTTTTGTTAATTTTTGTGAGTCTGAAGCTTGAGTAAAAGACAAGAAAAGAAAAATTTGTTGCTTTCTTAGAAGTTCCTCTGAACCTAGTAGAAATTTCTTTCATCGAAGAACAAAAACAAGTGCATTTGCATATAGTTTGGTTTTTATTAATTTCTTTTGCGTCAAAACACCACAAGTTTCATTTTTGCTTATCCCTTGACTTAAAGAACAACCCATTTAAAAACAAGAGCTAATTAAAATACACTAAAACTTTTTATAATTGTCAAGTTAGACACACCAATAAGTTTTAGGATATTTTAGGGCCTTGGATTAGGCGAGTGGAGAGAAAGCTCTCCAAGGCCATTTAAACTGTCAAACATAGGAGTCTGAATAGTGAGTGCGAATCCAATAGCATTAGGAAGACCAGGAAAGCTCCGGATCTGGGAGTTAAGCACGAGGGTTTTTGAAGATAAGGAAGAGGGATACCCCCTCTGCTACTTGTCGGATCTCACCTCAAGACTGTTCCGCCTGGCTTCTGACATGAGTTGGTAATCTTAGTTGCTTCTCCTAGGGATCTACATAGGTGGCTGTAGAGGGGAATCCAGTGGCACCTGAGGTCGATGTTGTATCACTCTCAACGGTACTACTAGACGGCACCCTTACCAAGCTTGGGGGCTTGCACTGACGAAGGTTGTTGTTAGGAGGTCAGCGTAACTTCCTCTGTTACCTTCGTTGGTAGGACTAGGACGTCATTATCCCAAACTATCTTCAGAAGTACCCTTACTTCACTTTCTTGTATTTTGGTGTCCTGTCCTCATCACCCGGGGTGGAAAAACTTGAAAGTTGTTTGACTGGCTAACATCTTTTAGGGACTTTTTAGTGTGTGCTCTGTGCTCTTATTTGGCATAACTTTCATTTTTTCTTGAGTCTTTAATTAGATCTTAATAAAAAATTCAATGTGGTTGACCGATCGCCTAGACGGTCTTGAAGACTTTGTGGTCTCTCACCACCAAGTTTAGAGCCTTCTCCTAGAAGGCGCAAAGGTAATACTGCCGGTCGGGTTTATTCCGTGGCAACTGACGCATTGGGGATTGATCCTCTCCTCGGGGGCATTAGTGTTCAAGGCAGGCCTGGTACTTCCATAGAACAAGAGAGGAACACTCCAGTTCTTTCTCGAGTTCTATTTCAATCGGAAAATAACATAGAGGTAGAAGAACTCCAAGAGTCTTTAGTGGATCTAAATTCTCCCCTACCTTCTAGCCATCCAAACGTATTACAATATGTTGGGACTCCGATGCATAGACTGTCAAGTCCAGATCATATTATGCACTTACCATCGATGACCACTACTGGGAGCATGGCTTCTACCACAAGTGCTACAACTATGGAGACTCCAACATCTGTACAAGGGGGAGGAGCTATTTCCATCCCCTCTACATCTTTATTTGGGTCTACCTCCATTCCTTTTACGAGTGGAAATTCCCAGGCCAATGCTTTTAGTTCTAGATTTTTC
Organism: Pinus tabuliformis; assembly: GCA_031772625.1. Lineage (NCBI taxonomy): Eukaryota > Viridiplantae > Streptophyta > Pinopsida > Pinales > Pinaceae > Pinus > Pinus tabuliformis. The sequence goes on from CM062808.1 coordinate 628,978,285, forward strand.
CCGTTTGGCACCCAGTCACAGGGTATTCCGTCAGTTCCTTTTAGTGCCTCCACATCCATGATGGGTGGGTCGGCTTCATTCCAGGGTTTTCCTTTTGGAAGTGGTCATATACCACATTCCAACCCGATGATAGGATCTATGCCTTTTTCTGCTTCAGGACAAAGTAGCAATCCCTTTCAAGGTTGGACTAACCCTGCAGTTAGTGGCATGGGGACTGGGAATCCATTTTTCGGCCAATAAGGGAATAGGCCATACTCCACAGTTAACGCATTTTGAAGTATTCCTCCCTTAGCTTCTTCTTGGAATCCTTATCAGGGGTTATCAACTCCTTATAATCCTTTAGGAGGAAGCTTCACCGGTTATGGAGGTTTTTTGGCCAGAGTTTTTCAAACTCTGAGTTTTGCTGGATCACAAGGTCCGCCTTTTGGTTCAACTGGTTCTGCTGGTTACTTCGGGTAGCCTGGTGCCTTCCAAAATCCAGGCCAATCTTTTCGAAACTTTGGGAGCTCTGCCCAGTCTGGGTGGAATCCCCAAGGTCTTCCTAGGCTTCCTTTTCTGGCAACCTTGAATTTGCCAGATCTCACAGAATTAACAAACGATCCAATCAAATACAATCTAGCCTGGCCTCCATTCCCAACCAAACTCCCTTTGGACATTTTGAAGTTCGATGGGAAGGGCGGCAAAGACCCGGGCGACCATGTAACCACATTCCATTTGTGGTGCTCATCAACCTCCCTTATCAATGACTCGGTTAGGTTGAGACTTTTTCAACGCACTTTGACTGGTAATGCGGCCAAGTGGTATATAGAGTTGCCAGGGGGCAACTTTATGTCTTTCACCGACTTAGCTAATATTTTCCTAAATCATTTCCAGTTGCCTGTCTGTTATGATGCCAAAACTAAACTTATGGCCAATTTTCATCAAGATACGACAACTCACATTTCTGATCACATTCAGGAATGGAGACAGAGAAAGAGGCTCATTAAAGCCGAAATCCCTCTGGAGTACCGTCTCGAATGGTTTTTGAAATCTTTGCAACCTGAAATCTCTAAGGATGTCTCCCTGTCCGGAGTCTATTCTGAGGAGCAAGCTATTTTTAGGGCCCAACAATTAAAATTAATTTATTCTCTATCTGGGATTCTACAAAAAATCTTACCTGATGCTCCGGGGACTAAGGTTGATATAACCAAGTCGAAGCCAGGTCCCCATGCAGATGGTTTCATTGGATCAGTAGACACAAATGCGGTGAACCTATTGAGCCAATTGCAGCAGTTATCTTTGCAAACTGCTCCTAACAATTAGGTCACATCGTCTAACCCTTCGTCTTCCCAACCCTCTTCAGTTAATGCCATCCAATCTGCTAACTCCAAAGAAAATCAAAATTCCAATGGGAAGAATAAAGGATGAGGTAGGAAAGAGAGCCAAGATGGGAAGACTGACGAAAACAAATCTAGCAATAATGCTGGTGGTGGTAGAAATGAGTCTAAAAAGAAAGTCAAGTTTCTGTGCAAGTTATGCAGTCGAGACCATTTAACTCATCTCTGCCCAAAGATTCAAGACGCTCAGCGCTTGTTAGGGCAGCAAGGGACTTCTAGTTCTCAAGCTGTGTTAACCAAGCCTTTTCCCCAAGGGCAACAAATGCTTGCTGGCATGAGTTCAAATCCTGGTACCTCTGCAGGGGGCAACCAGGAAGGGGATAAATCATTAAATGTTTTCATGATGGGTTCCGATGCTAATGTGGCCACACGGTCACGTGATTATGGTGAAGGTGAAACTTCCGAGGATAAATTAGTTCCCAAAACTACCAACCCACTTCATATTGAGCGACCCTTTGTCGAGACTATACCTAGGATACTGAAAGGTTCCGCTAAACGCGTGACTATCAACCCTAATATTAGGGCAGCCTAGAATTACTCCATTGTTGAAGATCTAGCGCAATGTCCATGTGCTATGTCTGCTTTAGAGGTGCTCCAGTCGTGTCCCGCTCAAAGAAGTGCCTTGCTGTCAGCAATGGGGGCAGTGGATCCAAATAATTCTTTAGCTCTCACTTTTGATATGCATAATGTCAAAAAGAGACTTCCTCATCATATGGCTTTCCAGATAAAGTCTACTTATTAGAAAACTAATATTTTTCAGACAGTTATAGATGAGGGAGCTTCCACGTGTGTCATGTCTATGTCATGTTGGAAGGCCATTGGATTGCCTTCGGTTGTTCCTTCACCTACCCTCTTGACACTGTTTGATGGTCATTCTCATAGGCCATACGGGATTATCCCGGCCTTTCCTATATGTGTTGGAGGGAAGGTCATTAATATTGAGGTAGAAGTCATCGATGCTAACCTAGATTACAATCTCCTCTTAGGAAGGAACTGGATATACGAAATGGATGCCGATGTTTTGACCCCGTTTCATGTCATTTTTTTTCCTCATGAGGGTAAAATTGTTAAGGGTGATCAATTAGATTATTCTTCAGTTGATCCTCGAACAACTTCGGACTCTACTATTCTCTTAGTGGATAACCCCTCTCCGCCTACTGAGAATCTAGGAGTCAGGATGTACTCTTCATTGATGGGTATGTTTGATCTTCCCCCTCCTACAGCTAGAATAGATACAATTTCATCCTCCAAGGACCCTTTATGGAAAGAGTTTGTTCAAGCTCATTATTTTTCGGATCCTGGAGCCTTATCTTCATCTGTGACCACATTAGATGATGGCAAGGTGGGTGGAATAGAATCTCTTATGTATGTAGCAGAGCCTAGATGTGAATTTATTAATAACTTTGTAGATGATCATCCTACTCCTTCCTTAGAGAAAGAGTTAGATGGTGATGTGGCTCATATTCAGACCCTTGATTCCACTTCTGTGTTGGATTGCTTGGATATTCTTTTTCCATTTGATGAAGTGATATTCAAAGCAATGACGACTGTAGATCGACCTCTCGAAGATTTACATCGTCGTTCATGTTTTCATCCTCCTTTGCATGAAGTCGAATCCAGGTACTCCAATCTAACTAGTGATGTTAGTAAAGTTCCTTCAGCTCCAACACAGTCATTCACTGAAGGAAGTATATTGATTGGTTCAATGATTATACCGATAAATATCCCTAGGTACAAGTTGGTGGAGCCCCCTGATCGGCTCTACATTAAGAAGTACTTTGCTTAGCAGCTAGGAAATGACTTCTTTGTACATTTTGTATATTTGTACATATCTCATTGAGAGTTTTTAGATATCGACACTTTTTGGTCTGTTGTGGCAAGTGTTGATGGATGACTTGGTCTCTTTCAGATTCACTGATGGTGCTAGTCGGCACACTCAGAACCTTGCTTCTGCAGCTTGGGTAATCTATTATCCAACTAGTCAATTGATGGTGTCAAGAGGAGTATGCATTGGTCCTGCTTCAAATAATATCGCTGAGTATACTACCATCATTAATTTACTATTCGAAGCAATTTCTTATGAAATCGATTCATTGGTAGTTTATCTTGATTCACAATTGATAGTGTCACAACTGAATAACATTTATCGAATAAGGGATCCATGTTTATATCATCAGTATTTAACAGTGAGATTGTTGCAAAGATCATTTACTTACATTAATTATTTGTACATTCTAAGATCTCATAATTCGTTAGCTGATTCTATTGCTAATCAAGCATTAGACTGGCATATCAATCATTCATCACAATAAAATCAAGCATCAAAAAGTCAGCACTGTATCTATATATATATATATATATATATATATATATATATAGATATATATATATCATAAAGCATCTCGAGTGTACATAAGTGTGGCCAAAATAATATACAAAAATTGGGACTCAAATTCCCATAATCATGTCCAGTATATCTAATGCCATAGCTCAGGATGAGTGGCTAAGTATGCAACTACTGCGTTAGCCACACGCCTAAGAGTGCAAACCCAGTCTCGTGGCATGCCAACCACGTGACGCTGCATATTTATAGGGAGATCCTCTACGGCCTCCATCGGTACTCGATGAGTTAGTATCACTAAGTTCCGCCAAACAATGTGTAGAAGTCACTTTGTGTCTGTAGTGGCCTCTTCAGCCCCTTAGCCGCGACGTCTATGCCGTAGGAACCCATCTGGTCGCATCGGCCCAATATCTGGAACATGATCATCATATTAATCATTTGAATCCTATCAAAAATATTTTTCAAAATTTATTATTATATTTGAAAAATCACAAAAAAATCATAAAATTAAAAATATTTGTTACCTATGTTGCCCCATGCTACAGTCAGTGGTAATACTAGATCAGGATCTCCTCGGAAATCCAACCCAGCATAAGGGTAGTCACCTATGGTGATGACCTACTGCTCCCACTAGGAGAAGAATTCATCGTCGAAAGCAGTGCGTGGAATGTCCCCACCTCCTAGAAGTTTCATCAAGTTAACCCACCTGCCCATGCATGGATCTCGTGGGGTGCTGATCGAAACTGGTACTCTAGGATGAAGTGGTGGGACCCTCTCGAAAAAGAAAGAGCACAAGATAGTTTCGTATCCAAAGTTTTTGGTCTATCCATTCTTGATAGAAGTAAGCTGACTCTTCAGGTTAGCAAGAAGAGGAGTACACCAATCAAAGAAGGTGGTGAGGCAGTCTACCGCCACACTCATGGCTAGCCGTGATGCCTGGTGCAAAGAAGCCAATCAGTTCACTCTAGCTATGGTGAACAGGATTATTCTCAAACATAAACTCTCCACATGTTTGATTGGAATTCGACTTCCAACCTTTTCAGGATGACCTGGGCAATAGATATGTACATAGTCCTCGGTGGAGACACTGCTTCGTGACCTGCCCATGGAATGTACCACCTCTCCCCTCCGGGAAAGGCCAGTGATGAAATAGATATCTTCAACCTCTATCCTTAGCAGCATCTGATCAATCATAAACGTGTCATCCTCAATGCTCCAGTAGTGAATGAGCATGTGAAGCAGGCGGGTGTTTTCTTTCATATTTGGCATTTTAAAGAACTTTAGAAAACCACATCCTCGTAAGGCATCCAAAGCATTAGGATCGTTCATAACCTCATCATCCACTAAGGTATGCTCTCTTTCTCTCCATGTGACTGGCATCCTGAAGAAAAAATGAATTTAGACAATTATATTTTTTTGTTTGAAGTTTTCGCGACATATACACCGGTCATTTTTACACAGAGTCACATGTAGGGCATGTGTATACACGGGTTTTATATATCCAACCTGCATATACGCCGCGACGAAATTTTTAACAAAAATTCAATGGTAAAACTTAAATTAAAAATTCTAAAACCAATCAAAATTGAATTCAAGATGAGTTTAAGGGTTACCTGGTGATTTTGGGACAATTTGAATGGTCAGTTTTGGCGAATGGAAACGCTTGCTCCTTTTGCTCCACTTCTTTGCTCTCAAACCAAATGATGATAATGGTGAGTCAAAAGACTATTATATAAGCTTTGAAAATGCAAAATTTTTTCAAATCTTGATTTTGTTTTGTCTCATGTAACTTTTAACTTGGGAGCTTGGAATGTCGAGAATGGTTTGATTTTCAGGACATTTTGGACGCTTTTTCGACAGTTTCGAGACAGTTCCATGACTGTTGACCCGTCATGGAAGGTATCATTTTTGACTGACATATAGGTTAGGGAAGCCATTTTTTCCGTTGCATTATGCATAGTAGCCTCCATTTGCCGATACACTTGCGATAGGGTTGATCCCATCATGTTATGGTTCATAAACCACCTTCACTTGCCGATTTTTAAATCATGACATGATGGTAGAGCCATTCTTTTCATGGGCATCGTTCTTAGCACCTCACTGACATTTGTTGCCCATGCTACTTCGATCTGAGTAGGCTCGGGAGTCCTTTGTAGTCTCGCCATGACTTATGTGCTGAAGACTCATTCCTCTTTGCTTCTCTGCTTTGTTTTGGCCTTATACCCTAGAGGCTCCTTTGTTTTGAGTTGTACTACTGCATTGCATTTTGACCATTCGCACCTTTTGGCCTTGAGTCAGCTTCACTTGGACTCGTGTTTAAGCCAACTTTTGACCATGACGACTGCAAAATAAAACTTGCATACTCTTGAATTTTGCAACTTGACACACCTTGACCCGTGGAAGGAACATGCCTTTGAGTGTCTTTGACCAGTTTTGACCTCCCTGCATTGAGCATAGGAATGTTCCAATCCTAGGAACTAGATCATTTGTTTCACCAACACTCACTCTTTCCACTGTACTATAGCATTCTTTTATTCTTCTTCCAGCTTAAAGAAAATGACAAAAAAAATATATATTCCAAAAAAGAGCGGGAACAGGACAATATTTCCATTTATTGTTGGCATCTAGAGTCAGTCGTGTCACCCTTGAACAAAGCACCCAAAACAAAGTCTCCTCCATTTAGGTGAGATTTAGTTTGACTTAGGTATGCCTCAACCTTGTTATTGAGTTAGTCCTCCCCCGATTGGTTATCTCTTCTAATCATATGCAGGGTTCGTTCATGCCTCCTGCATGGCGAACTTATATAGAGTCATCATATGCTACCACATAGTCACATTGAGTTGTACTTTTGTTCAAGGGAAGTTAGCTTGAGTCGGCCTCTCTGCGGTGTCTCTTGACTCATTTTTTAGTCAGCCATCCTTGGTTATCTGTATCTTGTCTATCAGCACATCAGTTATATTGGTCCTTTACTCATGCCAGTTTAAGAAGGTCCTCATTGACTTCTTGCTGGCGGGTCTTGTCCTTATCGACGATGACATCTTGCTCAGAGGACAAGCTTAGAGCCGCACCCTGGCCCTATTTCCATTATTGATAGGTCACCTTGTGCTCAGCATTGATCAGTATCATGGGTCTTTGACTGAGTGGTTTCCCTTGTGTTCGACATCAGCTTACACTATCACACATTGGGATTCATCCAGTACCTTGGTTTCTATTTGACCCTATTGGTGGATACCTCACCTCTGTGTTAGATTTCATTATTGGTTGGTTCAAAGGGTTTTTGTCATGTGCTAGCCACATCTTGTGTACACCGGAAACATGCTTTGGTTGGGTTACTACATCTTTTTTCGTTCGATTCCTTCCACATTATTGGCCTACAGGTTATGCTCGCACTAGATTGATTAAGGATGCCTTAATGCCTTCCTTCTAGTGGATCTTTCCCTATCGACTACAACTCATTGCTCTAGGGTAAAGATCTAGAGTCCATTTGGAAGTATCTTAGGGTTTGTAGTCATTAGTGGCAAATCCTTCGCTATCGACAGTGGGAAACCATCATTGTCTCCTGATTGATAGATTCTTACAGGTGTTTGACTCCAGCTCATCTATTCACACTTGTTAGATTGTACTGGGTACCTTGACGCTCATTATCATTATCGGTGAGTAGTCTCGCGTTTGTTAATGGTATACATCAATGACTGGTAATCAAACAATTTCTTACATGGTCGACTTCAGATCATTTATTCCCATGGTGTCGAAATGTACCACGACGGTCAGTGAAGACCTCAGGTTGCATCAATATTCATTGGTTCACTTGACAGTTGCTCCTATTGCTACTAGTTGATACCACTCTACCTTATATGTTGCAGTTATTCATGGCAACATTTTATATGCTGGCACCTGAGTTTACAGTGTAGTACCATCTTACTCCATCATGTTCATTTGGTACTTTGGGGATTAGTCTTTGATATCAATGATCCACTTCATCCTTCAGCATCATTGACATTCTTATATGTGATATTTCAGACATGTACTTGTTCGATCGTGATCAGATGATCCATTATGTACTTTTCAGTGCTTTATACTTATATACTTAGTGGATGTGCTTGTACTTGATATGCGGACATGCTTTACTTTCTCTGAGCATGGGTATGCCCACCTCAGACAGTGTTTCTTTCTGATCTCCTTTTGTGGCTCGGTAGGCTGAACTCTGGTGAAGTCCTTCTCAGTTTTTGATAGGTCTCCTTTCCATGCACTTACATAATATATTTCGGCCATCATGTACCCCTTCTAACCTCATATATTAGGGGGCATCTGTTATAGCTCCAAATCTCACTCTTGATGTTTGTGATGCTGCACTCATGGCCTAGGGCAACCCCTCCTTCCAGACCTGGTCCAAATACTTAAAAAACAATGTTTTACTCCCTGTACGCGACATTGCCCTGAGCTAAACACATGTGTACGCGGGTCTGTGTATACACAACCTGCATATATGTCTTAAAGCACTTAAAAAAATTAAATCTCCTTAATTTTGAGGGGAGATCGCGAGTTTTACCTTTTGATTACCTATTAGTGACCGTGGCCCAACTGTTCCCAACGAATTTCCAACTAAAAAACTACTTTGGGAGAAGTATAAAAAGGCTTCAATGCGAAGGCCTAAGGGAGGAGAGAATAGAGAGAAAAATCACTCTATTGAGATTATCCCAGATCAGATTTGAAGATCCTTGTGCTTCCAGCACTTCCCCCATTACAGGAAACCCTTCTGTTCCCAACGAATTTCCAACTAAAAAACTACTTTGGGAGAAGTATAAAAAGGCTTCAATGGGAAGGCCTAAGGGAGGAGAGAATAGAGAAAAAAATCACTCTATTGAGATTATCCTAGATCAGATTTGAAGATCCTTGTGCTTCCAGCACTTCCCCCATTACAGTAAACCCTTGTTTCCTTGAGTTATGATGTCTTTTTGTTGAGATATCCTTGAGTGAGTTATGGAAGGACCTTGTTGAAGGCTTGAGATTAGATGAATCCAGAGGATGGTTTTGCTTGGAGTCTGCAAAAGGAAGATGTAGGTGAAATCATTCCTTTCTATACTTTAGTTATCTATAATAAAAGAAACATTTGTCTTATTCCTGATATGAATCTTCTTCATGCTTATGATATCAATGTTATGATTTACAAATGAATGATTATTTCAATTGCATAACTAACTTTAAATATGATATGAAGTTGATTTCTTTATGATGTTTAGTCCATATACTGCTGTGCTTTTTTGAATTGATTGTTTTGTAGGTTGAAGGGGCAAAACAAACTCCAAGAGGGTTTGGACCCTGGCTGGATCTTCCCAAACGAAGGACCCCCAGGTGCACCCATCTTCACGTAGTTTGTTTATATTAGCATAATGGATGTGTGGAATGTGTGTTTTTCTTTGTAGATAACCCTCGCTCTACTAGGGTACTAACCCAAGACCCTAGGGGACATTCTCCCTTAACATATGTGACCTTGTTTGTTGCAAATATTTAGTGATGGTATATTATTATATGGTTTTACTCTTAGTGATGAGCATATTTACCTTGTTGTGTATGGTCATAATTTGGTGCTTGGTTGTTGTTATGAGATAGAATCTATGACTGTGAGAGTTTGATGTATTAACGATTTTACATTGATGCTACAATACTGGTGTATGAGATTCTTTTGTAATGGTTATGTATGGTATTGAGTTTACAGTGTCGTTAGTTAATTGTTGAGGTTGTCTATTAGAGTCTGATGAGACAAACTATATGATTAGAGTTGGCAGAGTGGTTGAGTTATTTTGTATTCAATTGTTAATGAGAGATAGAGTTAGTGTGGGTTCAGGATGAAAATCAGATGAAATGAGGCCCATGTTTGTTTGAGTTTGTTGTAGGTGGGTCCTATTATGAAATATTATGAAACAAGGTCCATGGGAGGAGCTTGAAGGTAGGGTCCTTCAATGGGACAAGTAGTGGCTAGCGTATTTAGGGTGTAGTGGCATCCTTTAGGTAGTGGCTTGAGGACTTGGGAGTAGAGGCCTCCTTGTTGTGGTGGCTGGAAAGAATTGGGTTTAGGGGAATACAATATGTGGTGGCCTACAAAGTCATTGGAGTAGTGGCTTCCAACATATGGTGGTATGTGGAGTTTAAGAGCTGGTGGGTTATGTCAGGTAGTGGCATGGATTGAGAGTTTCTCATGAAATTTGTGGTTTGCACACATGTGATGTAAAAAGTTATATTTTTCATAATAAGAATAATTCTAGACTGAAGTATAAGAAAAAGTGGTGGTTTTCTCCCTTTGGGTTTTGACCTTACTTCTAGTGTCTCTATGAGCATGATGATATTTATTTGTTTCTCTCTTGATTGATGTGTTTTTTGCATTTTTCTCTCATGTTTATTTGCTACTAATGATATGTGCATGTGATGTTTACTTATGTTGTTGGTTATTCAATGCATGATTCAGTGGAATAGTTAGAGAGGTAAAAACCAATCAAATTTGTCTATCTAGCACATTACTAATTCACACCCCTCCTAGTATTGTCATGCTTATAATATAAGTTTCATACACATGGATTTCAATCTAGTAGCCATAAAATGACAATAGACACAATATAATACAAAATTAAAATTTAGGTAAGAACATAGCTAAACCCCCAATATTACAATTTAGACCTAAACCTTGATCATTGTATTATGAAGGCTATGTCATATCTTGACACATTATTCAATACTTTTTAAAGTTGTCATAATAGGAAAATACACTACAAGGGATATAATATTCCAATATTGGTGGAAGAGTTCATCATTCTCAACATAAGATGACATGTTATCATTAATGGCACATATATATTAAATTGTCATTATGTATGCACTCTACATGTGGTATGACGAACTCAACATGACTAGATTTAAATCGTGCATGGTCTGTATAAATTAGGGTTTGATTTGCATTAACTAAACCAATATTGAAACCTATAACTCGACAGATTATAGTGTACGTTGTACGTCATTTTGCTACTAGTATGATTTAATAATTGATCTCTTTAGATACAGATTGAAGCTTTTGGTGGATGACACATATATGTTGATTGGGTTACATGTCAAATATGATATCACATAACATTTACATGGAAAGACTGCCAGAGATTAATTGATATCCATCTCAGCTTTAGGAATAAGCGTTGTTGGTTGTATCCAAGGATTAGTTAAGAAGTGACTCAATGAATTAAAAATGAGTATACATGCCCTGAAATTGAATCCAAGACTCCAAGGAAACTTCCTGAGTGGATATATTGTTAGTTTTAGTCTATTTGGTAACAAGAGAAGGGTCAGTAGCTCTAAAATTGAAAATAACTCATATTAATTCATAAATAAGTGTTAGCTTGGATACAAAAAGCTCTAAAATTGTATTTCAATGACCATTTAAGCTCAAGAGAAAAAGGTATGCATGGTTTCATTTCCACTCAAAGAGAAATGTTTTCATATGACAGAATTTCTTGTTTTAATTCAGTCTTTGTTAAATGTCAAAGGGTTAATCCCCCTCACTACAAACCCCTCATTCATATTGTCCCTTTATGGGAAAACATGGCTCTACATGTATAGTTTCATTTTAAGTTGTAGAGATATCCCCAGAGAAGCCTTGATCTACATAGAATCCACAACAATATGATAGATGGGACCTAGATCCCATCACTCAACAACCAATCGACAATCGTTGGTAATCTATTACACATCATACAACACCACATTCACATTCTACTCAACATATGCTCTTTGTAACCTCACAGGCCATAACCTTGCATCATGATCAACCTCTACAACCATCTCCTCAGTTCATTATTTTTAAGCTTCATCTTCCTTCTTGCAGACCCTGCTCCCCCTTCATCTAATCCATATTTTATTTATTCATTTGAGCTTGTGTCTTCCCATTCCCACACTCCTACTGCTAGGAAAAGTGAAAAGAAGAAATTTTGTATTGATGTTTTGTTTCCAAAAATATACCCATGGGGGAAGGACGAGGAAAACAAGGGTAAGGAATTTGATAGAAGATATTTACAGATCCTGAGCTTCCTTTGCTCATGTGAGGCATGAAGTTTATTTTACTAGTTTCATACAATTTTGCATTTTTGGTATCTATTTCATGATAGATTTTCCAACACCTGTATCTTTTGGTTTTGATATGTTGTATGACACTCTTATACAATATATTTTCATTCTAATGTTTTTTATGATAGTACTACGTTTTTGGGCACATTTATAGTATATGACACATTATTGTTTAGGAGTTAGTGTCTTCTCATTAGGAAAGGGCATCATTTCTTCAGTTCATGTAGTATTATTAACATTTCCTTCTCATAAAAACATTCTTTTAAATACTTTCCCTTGATTGGATGACTTTCAAAAGAAATGGGTCTTCCTTCTTGCTTTAAAACAACACTGATGCCATTTCCTGAGGCATCTTGTTCCACAATAAAGGATTTTGTGAAATATAGTGTAGCTAAAATTGAAACTCAACATATTGTCTCTTTAAGATGTTCAAAGCCCTTAGTTGGTTCTGTAATCCAAAATGCATCTTTATTATGTAATGTTGCTAGAGGTACAAATATCTTCCCATAATTCTTAACAAACTTGTTATAATACCCTGCTAACCCAAGAAATCCTTAAATATTCCTTAAGGTTGTGGGAACTTTTCATTCCTCGATGGCCTTAATTTTGTTAGGGTCTTCCTTAAAACCCTTATGGGATACAATATGATCCAAATATTCCACTTTTTGTACCCAATAGAAAAATTTGGAGGATTTTCCATAAAATTATTTCTCCTCCAATAGTTTGAGCACCCTATCAACATGTTGAACATTATCTTTCTATGACTTGCTATATATTAATATATCATCAAAAAATACTAAGACAAATTTTTTAAGGGTTTGAAAGTGTAATTCATCAGACCTTAAAATGTGGAAGGTGCAGTAGTAAGGCCAAAAGGGATGACCAAAAATTCATAATGACCTTCATGAGTTCTAAATGGTTTTTTCAAAATTTCCTCTATGTTCATTCTAATTTGATGATATCCTGAATGAAGATCCAAATTTATGACGTAAATTTCTCCATGTGGTTCATCCAAAAAATCATCAATGACAAGAATGGGAAGCTTATATTTAATAGTGAGCTTGTGGATATCTCTATAATTTAGACACATATGCCATGATCCATCCTTCTTATGCACCAATAGTAGTGGAGAAGGGAAATAACTTTGGCTAGGTTGAATTATACCTGCCTCCAGAAGTTTTACAACCATATGTTAAATTTCACTCTTCTGGGTATAAGGATATTTGTAAGGTCTAATGTTTAGAGGAACACTTCTTGGAATCAAGTGAATAGCATGATCATGATCACTAATAGGTGGTACACTTTTGAGAGTCTCAAATACCTCAAAATGATTGTCAAGGACTCTTTGGAGATTTGGGCCAATGGAAAATTTAGATGTTTGAACATCTAGTGAACATAATTGTGCAATTACCCCTCATTGTTCCTTATTAAAAAAAAAAAATCATACCAATAGAGCTAATTATCTTCCTAGGTTTCAATATGATACCCCTTAATTCAATATCCTTTCCTTCTAAGAAATATTTCAAGAAATGTTCTTGAAAATTAAAAGATATCATCCCAAAATATTATAATTGTTGGACTCCTAATAAAACATCCAAACCACCCTTTGGAATGGAAAGAATTAGAATTTTTAATACATATTCCCTCATGGTTTGATTGATATTATGGAACTGTTTAGTCAATTTAGTATGTCCTAAATTGCTACATTAATTATCAATCCGGGAGTCGTAAACTGATGAAGTGTGGCGCACTATATGTGCAAGACAACCTCTTTCTTACTTTTTATTGTTTTCAATTTTGTTTTATTTTTGGGGTTTTTATCTTGATTTGTCTCCTAATGCCAATGGAAACCCTATTCCTAAGTTTTAAGAATACTTTAGAAGGCAAGTATGGAGATATATTTTAAGGTAATTATGTCCTTTATGATGACTTCCAGAGCTTAACACTTCAGAGGATCTCAAAACATACTAGTGATGAAATTAGTACTTGAACAAGAATGTAAATGTGCAACTATTCAAATCAAACAAAAGATAAACTACTGATCATGAAATCACTGTCTATACTGCTCATCTAAATACGGAAATAAAAGTTAAGCTATTGCACTCAAACAAATAAAAAAATGCAAAAAAAAATAAAAAATTAAAACCAATTCACTTCACTTATAGTTCGATAGCTCGCCAAGTAGCTTTTCCGGGTTAAGCCATGGCTTTGGAGATAACGTCAATAACATGAGGAATTGATATCTAAATTATCTATTTGCAAATGAAAATAAAATCAAGTCACTTCACTTATAGTCCGATAGCTCGCCAAGTAGCTTTTCGGGGTTAAGCCATGGCTCTGGAGATAACGTCAATTACATGAAGAACTTGATATCTAATTGCAGAAATGAAAGTAAAATCAAATCACCTCACTCATAATCCGATAGCTCACCAAGTAGCTTTTTGGGGTTAAGCCATGGCTCTGGAGATAACGTTAAATGACATGAAGAATTGGATATCTAAACTAACTATCAATAGCAAATGAATAAGACTGAAATCAAAGCATAACCGAAATTGAAAGCTAAGAAAAACAAAGTCAGCAGAGAGGCCAATCTCATGCCACTGTTTATTGCAAAAATTGTATGAAAATGCTCGAGCCTAGCCTATCCTAAAACACACTGATCAGTGTTAGCAAAAATGTACAATGCTTGGAAAATAATGTACAGGAATGAAACATTAACTTCATAACTAAAATATGAGATATACACAAGTGAACAAATGATGAAATATCTACAATGGAAATAAGACGAGAACACATGAAAACTTTACAAACATAAAAAAACGAAACCTTAGCCAGCAGGGGCCCTCTGCACGGCCTTAGTTAACACGTTGTCAGTCTGAAATTACTCTCACACAATCATATAAAATAGAGTCTTGTTATATTGCAAAACAGAGGAAGGATCCTCTCGTTAAAACAACAGGATCAATGTCACAGCACAGTACATGAACTAGCAGCAAGACTACATCAAAAAGTAGCTACATGCGTTTGCAAACGCGTTATTTATAAAGAAAATTACATAACTGTTTTTCCTATGGAACACCTTCAACAGAGGACACGTAAAAAGACAGCATCCGTGAGCTTAGCGTGTTGGTTGCCATGATCATTCAATCTACCAAAAGGTGGCTGTTGGATTTGCATCGTGGAGGCAGTCTACAACTGTCAAAATGAATCCATGGATCTAGGAATATTCTCGGACCCTTCACGTGTTGAAAACAGAGACCTGTTTGTCGTACAACTCCTCGTTTGATCACCATTTGACCAAGGCTTTCCTCTACGAATTTGGATAAACCAATAGCACCTGGTCCATGTCCAGATTATTTATGAACTACCCATGTGCCTTGTTTTTCTTGCTGACACCTGCAACCTAGAGATCAACAAAAACAGCTGCGGAATCTCAAGTCAACTGCGGAAAGTGGCTGCATTCCGCAGCCAATGAGCAAAATCTAAGTTAAATAGCAAACACAAAAACATAGTTAGAAAATCACTTAAATGCACTCTCAGAATCAATATGTAATGATCATGGATAGCTTGTGAGGCACTGGTGAGGGGACAAAGTCTAGAAAAGTGTGTAGAAGAGATGTAGTTTTAGGGCTCAACAACCCCCACTATGAAGGTGTTGCATGTCCTCATGCAACCAAAACTGTGACCATCCTCCCTTCAGTTCATGTGTTCTGAGACCTTTGCTAACACATCTAGCCTTCTTTTCTTCTTTCTTGGCATCACTGTCATCCTAGGCTTCCTCATTAGGCAACTGAATTTGAGGTTGATGAGAGCTCTGCTCAACCTCCTGCTCTTTTTCTTCAATTTCCTATTTTTCTTCTGCCATAGCCCAAGATGCAACATGGTGTTGTCATGAATAATCTTATCCAACCTACTTTGTTCTTTCAATGTTTCATTTTCTCTTTTGATGTGTCTATTTAGGACTTCCAGTTCAAAAACTTCATGTTTTAGTGATTGGATTAGAGCTTCCTGGGTTGTATTAGGCTGGGCAGATGAAGTGCCTTGATCTGTGTCAGTCTTCTCCAACGACTCAATAAAATCATACATTTCTTGTTGGGTTGGATCTATCTCAGGTGTAGCCTTTCTTCGGTTGTCCGCAAAATCTGGCTGAGAAGGACTGATCTCAAAATCTGGCTGAGAAGGACTGATCTCAAAATCTGGTTGAAAAATAGGAGTATAGTGTGGGCTACAACCAGGAGGGATTGCTGGAGGTTGTTTCGGTGTTTCCCCTCCTAAATCAATGAAGTGGGGCCCTTTAGTTTGTACTTTCCTCAGTTTTCCTTTAAGTCTGGAGCTCCTCCTTAGATTCTGTGAGCTAGTGTCTCCTTTCTCCACACTTTGTTTTTCTTTCCCTTTTCTCTTTGTTGTAGCTGATTGTTCCTGAAGGTAAACTAGTCTTTCAGAAGGTATTTGGTCCTCTTCTGAGGAAGGTTCTGAGGTTTGATAGACAAATTCAATATTTATTTTCCCCTTTAGTTTTCTTTGTTTCCTAACCTCAGTTATTTCCTTCCTACTTTTAGACAGCTTCTCTTCCTTATTAGTTTCTTTAGCTATGTTAGTAGGAGTGTCCTGAATGTTCACACTTGTTTTCCTTCTCCTACTTTTCCTTGCTGAGCTACTCTCGGGTGTTTCAGGTGGATCCTGAAAGAATTTTATAATCAAGAACTGTTCCCAAGTGTCCTTCTTTTCCTTCAAATATTTTTCAATCAAAATTTTTACAAGGCTGTGATGGTAAAGGTGGGGTTCTATGTCCTCAAGATTCTTTTGTACAGTTATGGATGTCTTTTTCAGGCTATTCAATAGAAAGTAAGGCAAATTGATGGTTTGGTTTTCTAGAAAATTCATTAGCAACCAGATGTGGTACATGTACATGGACCCAAACCATTCTTCACATGTAATAAACTTCTGGATTATCAATAGTAAACTAGTCCACTTTTCCTCTAGAGCAGAGACAAGGATTCCAAGTTTGAAAATGGTTATATCTATACCTGGATTGCGTAGGATAATCCTCCAGGCCCTCTCATCAAAGTTTTTGTTTTTGAACCATCGTTCCCCCTCCTGTGGAAGTTCCGTTGCCACTGCGATAGATGCTTCTGTGACTGAAAATTTAAGATCTACAACCTCAACTTCCATGCCATTAAAAGACCTTGCAAATGTCTTTGTAACTTCTTTATTGTAACCTCTAAATTTTTGGATGAATTGTAGCCACTGTGCCTTCCTTAATATGCTTTTCAATTGTGGATACCCCTCCATGAATTTAGGCCCTTCCGGTTCTGCTCTTAGCAAAAGACCCATTTCTTCCTCTTGCCTTAAAATACATCTGTGAGTGATGGACTGTGAGTAATGGATTGACAGAGGTGAAACGGTTGTGTTAGCGAGGAATGGAGAAGGTTTGTGGAGAAAAACCAGTAATTGTAAACAAAAGAGCAGAGAACAAGTAATGAGAATGAGTTCACGAAGATGTAAACAGGCCAGAAATAACAAATGCAACTTCAATGGGATAGTATGGAAATAGAGTGAGCCCAAATTTTGAACTAGAAGGCTGTGGAATAGGCGTGAGCATGTTCTCAAAATGACTGCGGATTTGTGCGATGGGAAAGAGCCGTGATCAAATAGATTATGTCCTCATAATTACCTGGTTCAGCAGGTGGAATGCCAACGTACAAATAAACACGAGTTAAATTCAGAGGCGGATCATGAGGCCATTAAAAATTAATGCAAAGTTCGTGGAAGAATCATGTAAAGGCCATGGAGTGGTTATGAAAGCTATCAATTCTAATCATTACACATAATGGAGATGGTGGTTTCATAACTATATAGAATGTGCTTTAAAATGCTATTTGAAATGAATTTTTCTTACCTTAGAATCTTACCACTTCCGCCCATTGACCTTTGATTGGATGCTTCCTATTGGTATTTTAAGTGCTTTATATCTTCAACATATTTTCCTTTTTCATACCTGCATTTGGTTGTCATCATTATTTGGCCAACATCTAACTGTCAGTGCTGAATAACAAAGTGTTAGCTGCGGAATTAGTTTTTAGCTGCGGAAACTGAATTCAGTTGCGGAAACTGACACAATGAACATATGACTGAATGGAGATGGATGGAAATGAATGATGACTGAGTGAATGATATATGAAAACTTGGTCATAAAAGGGATTTTATTGGCGGAATGTGATGATGAAATGAAATGAAATGAAGCGAAATGAAGTGAAATGGCATGAAACTAGGAATAAAATGAGGAATTTTTTTTTTGGAAAATATAGGGCGTCAAAATTTTCTGATTTTCACCCCGTATTTTCTGTATAAGACTGCCAATCAGTGATTGGTTTTCAGGATTATACAATTTATTTATTATTATTTTTTTTTAAATAGAAAAGAACAAAGACTAGGCTGGTGGAGAAGAAGGATTCTTCTTCACCAGCATTATTGCAGAATTATCTTGAAAGATTTTGACAAATTCCTCCTTTGAGAGTGGCTTATGATAGATCTTTAATCTGTGGCCATTCATAATAAGAGGAGTTTGATGTTCATCATTGGTTTTAATTCTTACTGCTCCATTGCTAAAGACTTTTTCAATCTCATATGGCCCAAGCCAATGAGTCTGAAATTTACCTTTGGAATATTTGAACTTGGAATCAAATAGCAATGCCCAATCTCCTTCTTGAAACTTTTTCTCCTTGATGTATTTGTCATGCCACTTAGCTCTTTGATATTGAACTAGATTGGTTCTTAGGATTTCTTCTTGTCTGATCTCATCTAGCTCATTCAACTGCTCCATTCTATGCTTTTGGGCTTTTGATAGATCCATTCCCAATTGAACTGCCATCTTGAAGGTTCTAACTTGGAACTCAATGGGGAGCAGAACTTCTTTCCCATAAACAAGTTCATAGGGAGAATGTCCTATTGTATTCCTCCATGTAGTTCTATAGGCTCATAAGGCTTCAGGAAGCCTTTCTGCCCAATCCCTTCTGTGTAGATGAACAATCTTGGTAATGATGCCTTCAATAACTTTGTTTGTAGAATCCACTTGACCATTTGCTTGTGAATGGTAAGGAGTAGATTTTCTGTGCTTGACCTTGTACTCTTCCATAAGCTTCTCCACCAGTTTGGATGTGAATTGATCTCCCTGATCTGTCACAATTTCTCTTTGAACACCAAAGCGAGTAAAAATATCCTCATAAAGAAAAGTAACAACTGAATGCTTAGTAGCAGAAAATAATGCTTTGGCTTCTATCCATTTAGTGACATAATTAGTACATACCAATATATACTTTCTTTGTTTAGATGGTGGGTTAATATGTCCAATGAAGTCTAAAGCCCATTTTTCAAAGGGTTCGATGAGTACCTGTGGTTGTAATGGCATTTCATTTGAGAGGGTAGGTTTCCCTACTCTTTGGCAGCTATCACATCTTTTGACATATTGTTTTGCATCTTTGAAGAGAGATTGCCAATAATATCCTAAAGAGAGGATTTCATAGGCTATCCTTTTGTCAGCAAAGTGTCCATTGCATGGTTCATCATGACATGCTTTGAGAATACCAGGCATCTCATCTTCCCTAACACATCTTTTGATCACAAGATCTGGCCCTGTTTTAAACAATTCGCTAGAAATCCATGAATATTTTGAACTCTCCTGAATAATCTTTCTTCTTTCACCAGGAAATAAATGTGGAGGTAGTTTCCCTGTAACCAAATAGTTAGCTATATATGCATACCAAGGAGTCTTAGTAGTTACTGCAAATAAATATTCATAAGGAAACTTGTCCTCTACAGGAGAATCTTCTTTAGTATTCTGAATCCTATACAAGAAATCAGCTACTGTGTTTTGTTTCCCTGGTCTATCTAACACAGTAATATTGAATTCCTGTAAAAGTAGGAGCCACCTTGTAACTCTGCCATTAGTAATGGGTTTGTTCATTAGATATCTAATTGCAGAATGATCAGTATGAATAAAAGTTTCATAGCCTGTTATATAATGTATGAATTTATTGATTGCATGAACAACAGCTAAGAACTCTTTTTCAGTCACTGTATAGTTCAACTCAGTAGGAGTTAAATTTTTACTGGTATAGTAAATGGCATAAGGAACTAAATCTTTTTGTCCCAATACAGCCCCTAGTGCTGTATCTGAAGCATCTATAGAAATATGGAAAGGAAGTTTCCAATTTGATCCTCTCAAGATAGGCGCTTCAAATATTCTTGTTTTCAAAGTTTCAAATGCTGATTGGCAATCAGGACCCAATTTGAATTCACAGTCTTTTGTAAGTAGTTTGAAGAGTGGAGATTCTATTTTGGTGAAATTTTCTATAAATATTCTATAGTTTCCAGTAAATCCCAGAAAACTTCTAACATCTTTTTGACAATTTGGAATAGGTAACTTGGAGATGACTTCAACTTTTGATCTATCAACTTTAATCCCATCCCCTGAAATATGATGTCCTAAAACAATACCTTCAGTAAACATCATAAATCCTTTTTCATGGCTTAGTGAAAGGTTTGTTTCTTTGCATCTTATAAGGACTTTTTCCAAATTTTCTAATGCCTCTTCAAATGAATCACCATAAACTATAAAATCATCCATATATACCTCTACACAATCATGGATTAGATCAGAAAAAATTCCTAGTACTGCTCTTTGGAATGTTGCGGGTGCATTACATAATCCAAAAGGAAGCACTCGATAAGCAAAAGTTTCCCATGGACAGGTAAATGTGGTCTTCTCTTGATCTTCAGGTGCTACCTAAATTTGATTATAACCACTGAAACCATCCAGAAATGAAAAATACTTTTTGCCTGCTAATGTGTCTAATACTTGATCGATAATGGGCAAAGGAAAGTGATCTTTAAAAGTTTCTTTATTCAATTCCCTGTAATCAATGCATACCCTCCATTTACCATTCTTTTTGGGTACTATAACCAAAGGAGAAACCCAGCAGCTATCTGAAATTGGGTAAATGAAATTTACATTGAGTAGTTTTTGGAGTTCTTCTTTCACTATCTCCCTAAGGTTTGGATTCATCCTTCTCTGAGGTTGTCTGATTGGTCTACTGTTTTCCTAGATATAGATATGATGGATGCAAGTCTTAGGGTCAATACCTTTCATATCAGTATACTCCCATGCAAATGCAGTAGAATGTTTTTGCAAGATTTTGGTTAGCTCTTCTTGTTGTGACTTTTCCAAATTTTTGTTGATATTTAGTGTTTTTCCTGGAAAAATTTCAATGGTAGAGCTACCAAACTCTTCCATAGAGTAAAGAGACATTTGTCTTGATGATAAATATTCAATATCAGAATCTAACTGAAATTGTGTGTGGTCATATTCTGAAGATGTTTCAAAATTTTCTAATGTATTCAAAATTTGACTATCTTCACTAATTTCAAAGATGGTAAAGACAGGTTGTATAATATCTTCATCGTCAACCCATTCATTGTCTCCTACATCTATAATTGCCTTTGCTGGAGGATACAAATTGAATTTCTTTGTCGAACTACCATCAGAAATATACATATCTCCAAATCTACAACTAATGAAAGCATCAGTTGTGGCTAGCCAAGGTCTTCCTAAGATGAGTGGATGCCCTCCTAAATTACTCTTGGGAGTCAAAATCATGAAATCTACTGGATATTCCCAAGAATCTAAGGAGACTGAAATATCTTCTAGTACACCATCTGGTTTGATTATTGATATATCTGCAAGTTGCAGTAAGGTGGATGTAAAAAGAAGATTAGGAAGTTTAAGCTGTTCCATAGTCTGTCTACTCACAATGTTGATAGTAGCCCCTAAGTCAATCAAAGTGTTTGGAATTTCTATCCCATTTATATGTGTCTTGGCAATTGGACTACCTAGATCCACATACTTCTGCATGGTAATTTTTCCCACCAGGTGGATTCTTCTTGTATCTCTTGGTTTCCTTCCTAGTCTTTTGAGACTCAACTCCTTTATTGTTTTTGCTAGAATAGGAATCTCTCTAATGGCTT
Source organism: Pinus tabuliformis (assembly GCA_031772625.1). Taxonomy (NCBI): domain Eukaryota; kingdom Viridiplantae; phylum Streptophyta; class Pinopsida; order Pinales; family Pinaceae; genus Pinus; species Pinus tabuliformis. The sequence goes on from CM062808.1 coordinate 629,000,131, forward strand.
GTAACAAGGGAATCTTGATACAGAGATTCTTTAATTCATCTAGAAAATCATAGTCAGGCAACAAGATTTTTTTTTCCACCCCTTTGTCAATTTGTAATCTTTCAGGGAAAGGAGGCGTGGATGAAGATGCAGGTTGCTCAACTATAGGAGTTGTGGGGGTTGAATTTTTTTATTTTTCTTTTTCAATGATTTTGTTTTGAAGAGATGCTTCCTCAGAACGTTTATTGACTTTAAGAGAATCCTCCTCAGAGGTACCTTGCTCTTGAACATCTATAGAAGGTTTTTCTAAAACTCTACCAGATCTGAGTTGAACATTATTAAGAGGAACAATCATATAGGTAGGAAATTGTTGTCCTTCTATCATGTAAGCATTCTGAGGATTTTTGTTGTTGGGATTTACCAATGGCTGGGCTGGTAGTTGATTTGTCTTTTGTTGAAATGGAAGCAAGAGTTGAGAATTTGGATTTTGTTGAGAAGGTTGTGGAAATGGCAATGAAAGTTGTGGGTTTTGATTTGGAATTTGTGGATTTTGTTGATTTGGAAAAGATAAAGGATATTGATAAAATTGAGCAAATCTCCGATAAGGATTTTGCATCCCTTGTGCCCATGATTGGTGTGGATTTTGAGGTTGGGGCCAAGGCTGTTGCCAAGAATTCCAATTTGGTGGGAGCGGAAAGTTCATAGGATTGTTAAATCCTTGATTTTGTTGCCCCTGCCACGGTCTTCTTGAAACAAAACAAAGGGACTCTACTGAATTTGGATCTTCCTGAAAGACAGCTTTGAGCCCAGGAATTGAAGGACAATCCTTGGTCTCATGACTTTCTGTGCAAATCATACATGTTTCTACAACTTTTGCATCCAAGGGACATTCCCTTAGAGCATGTTTCTTTCTACATTTTGGACAAAAGATGGCCAAGGCATTAGCTTCTGCTTTCTGCTTGTTTTGTATTTTAAGGGTGTCTAGTTGTTCACTAAGGCTCCCTAAAATATCAGTTTTGAACTCATCAAGCATATTTCCAATCTCTGCCCTACTTACTGATCCAGTTGCAAATTTTTTTTCTCTAATAATAGAAGGATCTCTCGGCCCTTTTCCAATTTTAGATTTTCCCCTTGAGAGATGGACACATAGTTCTGCTCTGTCATGAAGTGGAAGTTGGGAAATGTCTCCCTTCCCCATCATGTTTAAGATATCTATCCATTCATCTCTAATGGCTTTCAATAGAAGGGATTTCAGGGTTTCCTCATCTAAATTACTCATTTTTTCTCTCTTTAAGTTGTATTGAAATCTTTCAAGTAAATCCTCCAAGTTTTCATCTTCTTTTTGCATCATCTTGAATACCTCATCTTTATGATTGGTGGGCATACAATAATCCAGGTATCTATCCAAAAATGTTTGTTTCATATCATTCCAAGTCCTAATAGATTAAGTGACTAATCCCATAAACCATTTCAAAGCAGCTCCTTTCAATGTTGAAGGAAATAGTTTGAGTTTTTGAGAGTCTTCCATATAGTCATAGGTTCGGCACAAGACTTCAAACTCAAATAGGATCCTCACTTCGCAACCCATAAAAGTTTGGGAGGACAGATGGTGAAATGTTTTTCATTGTTGTATGTGCTTCCTCATCAGCTATAGGGAATTGAAATGAGTTATCTCCTTCCCTATTTCCCCCATTGTAACCTCTACCTCCTCCATTATTTCCTCTTCCTCTACCTCTACCCCCTCGTCCAAATCCATCTACTACTTCCTCTATCATGATTATTTCCTCAGAGTCTTCTAGTTCTTCTATTAATGCTGAACGAGGGAGAGTTTCTCCCTTCCCCTCTTCTTCAGGTGATTCTACTTCTTTGATTACAATATGTTCCCCTGTAGAAGTGAAGAAAGGTTCTTCTCCTAGATCAAATTTAGTAGATAGTGTGGGAGAATCTCCTAATTCGGCTGCTACCCCTTGAATTCTAGGAATCCTAAGGCTGGGAGTATGAGACGGAGATGGAGGTGTATCATGTCTATGCCTTGAAGTAGCTGGAGTTGTGAAAATCGAACTTTTGGCCCTAGCTATAAAGCTTCGCCTATAATCTCTTGGTCTATGCATGTCACTTTTTTATATATATTTTTTTAATTTTTAAGTCGGGCTAATAATTCTCTTTCTGATCTTCTAGGTCACACTAGGTGCAAGAAGAGAGCATAATCAAGAAATTATTGAACTAATAACTCTCTTTTCTGATCCTCTAGATCACAGTAGGTGCAAGGGGAGAGCATACTTCAAGAAGTTATAAATTTTTCCCTTCTCTCTTTTTTTTTTTGTAAGAGATCGGCTATCTAGCTACACTTCCCCGGCAACGGCGCCAAAATGTTTAGTCATTTTAGTATGTCCTAAATTGCTACATTAATTATCAATTCGAGAGTTGTAAACTAATGAAGTGTGGTGCACTATATGTGCAAGACAACCTCTTTCTTACTTTTTATTGTTTTCAATTTTGTTTTGTTTTTGGGGTTTTTATCGTGATTTGTCTCCTAATGCGAATGGAAACTCTATTCCTAAGTTTTAAGAGTACTTTAGAAGGCAAGTATGGAGATAGATTTTAAGGAAATTATGTCCTTTATGATGACTTCCAGAGCTTAACACTTCAGAGGATCTCAAAACATACTAGTGATGAAATTAGTACTTGAACAAGAATGTAAATGTGCAGCTATTCAAATCAAACAAATGATAAACTACTGATCATGAAATCACTATCTCTACTACTCATCTAAATATAGAAATAAATGTTAAGCTATTGCACTCAAACAAATCAAAAATTGCCAAAAAAAAAGTAAAACCAATTCACTTCACTTATAGTCTGATAGCTCACCAAGTAGCTTTTCCGGGTTAAGCCATGGCTCTGGAGATAACGTCAATAACATGAGGAATAGGTATCTAAATTATCTATTTGCAAATGAAAATAAAATCAAGTCACTTCACTTATAGTCCGATAGCTCACCAAGTAGCTTTTTGGGGTTAAGCCATGGCTTCGGAGATAACGTCAATAAGATGAAGAACTTGATATCTAATTGCAGAAATGAAAGTAAAATCAAATCACCTCACTCGTAATCTGATAGCTCACCAAGTAGCTTTTCGGGGTTAAGCCATGGCTCTGGAGATAACATTAAATGACATGAAGAATTTGATGTCTAAACTAACTATCAACAGTAAATGAATAAGACTGAAATCAAAGCATAGCCGAAATTGAAAGCTAAAAAAAAAAAGTTAGCAGAGAGGCCAATATCATGTCACTGTTTATTGCAAAAATTGTATGAAAATGCTAGAGCCTAGCCTATCCTGAAACACATTGATCAGAGTTAGCAAAAATGTACAATGCTTGGAAAATCTTGTACAGGAATGAAACGTTAACTTCATAACTAAAATATGAAATATACATAAGTGAACAAATGATGAAATATCTACAATGGAAATAAAACGAGAACATATGAAAACTTTACAAACATAAAGAAATGAAACCTTAGCCAGCAGGGGCCCTCTTCACAGCCTTGGTTAACACGCTGTTAGTCCGAAATTACTCTCACATAGTCATATTAAACAGAGTCTTGTTATATTGCAAAACAGAGGAAGGATCCTCTTGTTACAACAGCAAGATCAATGTCACGGCACAGTACATGAACTAACAACAAAACTACATCAAAAACTAGCTACACGTGTTTGCAAACACGTTATTTATAAAGGAAATTACATAAATGTTTTTCCTATGGAACACCTTCAGCAGAGGACACGTAAAAAGACAACATCTGTGAGCTTAGCATGTTGGTTGCCATGATCATTCAATCTACCAAAAGGTGGCTATTGGATTTGCATCGTGGAGGCAGTCTACAGCTGTCAAAATGAATCCATGGATCTAGGAATGGTCTCGGACCCTTCACGTGTTGAAAACAAAGACCTGTTTGCTGTAGAACTCCTCGTTTGACCACCATTTGACTAAGGCTTTCCTCTACGAATCTGGCTAAACCAATAGGACCCGATCCATGTCCAGATCATTTCTGAACTATCCATGTGCCTTGTTTTGCTTGCTAACACCTGCAATCTAGAGATCAACAAAAATAGCTGCGGAATCTCAGGTCAGCTGCGGAAATTGGCTGCATTCTGCAGCTAATGAGCAAAATCTAAGTCAAATAACAAACACAAAAACATAGTTAGAAAACCACTTAAATGCACTCTCAGAATCAATATGTAATGATCATGGATAGCTTGTGAGGCACTAGTGAGGGGAAAAAGTCTAGAAAAGTGTGTAGAAGAGATGTAGTTTTAGGGCTCAATAGGCACTTCCCTGAGAAATTTAAAGTTCCTCCATTTTCACCGATCACTTGACACTCTAGCGATGGATATAGCCTAGTAATTCACATCCTTGGCTATCTTACATTGGATAAAATTATTAGTACTACCTGAATCAATCAACACTATTACCTTTTTCTTTTCTTGATATATCATTTTATCTTGATAGTTTTAGGAGTGGAAATTACTGCCAATGCATTACAAAATATAGTCAGATTTATTTCTTCTTTTTCAGCGCCTAGGGTTGGTTCCTGGTGTATATATTCTTCTTTTTATGTTTCATGTTCCTTTTCTTCCTCCTCTTCATAGTCTATGTAAAATAATTTCTTCTCAGCACACTTATGACCTTTATTGTATTTTATATCATAAATATAACAAAACCCTTTTTCTCTTTCTTCCTCCAATTGTTGTGGTGTCAAACTTGTAGGTTATGGGAAGCTAGAAGTGACAATTCTGCCATATTTATAGTTGTTAGTGGTAAACCTCCTTGTTTCCATAATTTTTCTTTTAACTTTCCTTGTCACCCTAAATGCATTCTCCATTGATTTAGGTTCCCAAAGGAAAACATCATGTTGGATCTTATCCTTTAAATTCGCTATGAAGACATCGATAAAATTCTTGTTTGTAATATCATCTACCTCGATATTCAATCTTTGGAAGTCCTCAATGTTCTCCCAAACTCAACCATTTTTTTTTAGATTTATCTTTTGGAAAAAGAAGGTATTACTCTTTGTATCCTCATAATGTGCTATCAATTCCTCTGTAAAAATTGTCCGAGTGACTAGTTCTTTACTAGAATAAAGCCATCGATAGCATACAAATTGATTGGGTTCTAAATATAAATATGTAATATGTACCATTTGTATGTGTTATGCATCATGTAGATAAAGAACTACTCTATATGTAGTATCCATGTTACCAGATCCTTTCCATCAAAATTCCTTATATCGATATTTGGAATGTGGTTGGTGATACAGGTGGAGATGCTCAAAATTCAGAAGTGGCTTTGGAAAAGCTTCAAAATGAAAGTCATTAGATTGAAGTGGAGCTAGGTTCAGATCAAATATCTTGACGCAAGATTTCCAGCTGCATGAACAAAACCTCAATCTGAGTTCATATGTGAAATTTATGGTTAGTTAAAGTTTTGGTCAAACTAGGCCGAATGGTAGCAACTGTCGAGGCAACAATTTGGAATTTACCGATGCACAGATTCTAGCTTCCAGAATGTGTGAATTTTTCACCTCAATAATTTGTCAGGTAAACCCAAAATTTGGTTAAAAAAAATTGAATAATATTTTTTACAATTAATAATAATATATAATATATATATATATATATATATATATATATATATATATATATATATATATATATATATATATATGGGTTGGTTGGCCACCACCCCTGCCAACCCCCAAACCAACATATCAATATAAATGGGTGGCAGGTGGCCAAACGAGGCCACTCCCATTACATGTAATAGCACCATATATTAAATGGGTCAGAGGGGTTTGAAATTGCGTCGGCCGGGAGGCCAGCCTGCCCAATGCGGAGACCCAATAAAACAATTTAGCAAAATCCAACAAAACTGCTAATAGAGCTCTATTTTAAAAAAATAGCCCACCAAAAAAAAAAAAAAATTGGATGTGTTATGGCACAGGTGGGTTTCGAATGCACGACCTCTGTCATGGTCAACGTCCCAACCACAGACCCACCAACCAAGTGCACAACAGGCACAACCTTATTTAATTCATTGACAAAATTATATATGAACCTCATTTACCATTCGGGAGAGGAGGTAGATATTCAAACAGTGGATGAGGAGGTGGAACAAAGAGCATACCCTAAGCCAAACTATGCCCAAGTAAGAATTGTTTTTGAGAAAGATTCTTAGGGAACCTTGGGAGAATCATTTTGGAAGGAATCTTGAGGGAATCTAAAGATTCCTTAGAGCTCTAGAAGTCACCTTCTCAGAACAGGGTTAAGTTTATAGTCGTTTGACACAATTTTGCACCATGAATTCAACAGTGATGTTTTTAAGACCATTTTGGAAAATGGAGGTATAAGGGTCATTTATGTAATTTATTGTAATTTATTTCTACTGCCATTTAGTGAAAGAGGTCTCCCCACATTAAGCAGGGCCTAGAGACATAGCCCACACTAGGTAAACTTCATTACCAAATTGTCTTGTTCATTGGATCTCATGGTTTCTTTTTCTTTCTTCTTCTTTCATGTGTTTATGCTATTTGGTTACATGCTCTTTTATATGCATTTATGTTTGCATCCATGAAGTAAAAGATCCAGATCAAGGTCAATATTGGTATCATAGCGACCTTCTTGCTGATATGAATTAAGAGTGTGAATGATTGAACATGAAGCTAGAAAGAAAATGAAGGATGACAAAGATCTCTATGAGGCCTTCTATAGGATGTCAAACATGGTAGATTTAATTTATGCAGATTATGAGGAGGAAATGGCAAGAGAGGAGCAAGAGAAAGAAAGTGTAGAGGACGATGCTCCATCTCCATATTCTAGTGCTTATTCATATTCTTCATCATCTTCTCATCATTCAGATGAGGAGATAAATCAAAGTCTTCAAGTAGATAATGTTGAATTGATGAGACTTCTACGAGAAGAAAAAGAGGAGAAGAAAAGATTACAACTTCAATTACGAGCCACGAAATAGGCCTTGGAAAAGTTGAAGTGCAATGAAGGATTAGCAAAGCCATCATCACCTACTTTAGAATTGATAGTTAAGGTAAGCAATGTTGATCGTGCTTTATTTTCATTTTTACATGACACTATTTCTATTGGAAGCCTTGAGGTACCCATTTCAGGAATTAGTTTGAGACTCTTTAGCAAGGTGGGATACACTAAAGGAGAGTGCTCAAAGGTAGCAAAAGATTCAAAGGAATTTTTGAAACAATTGAAGAAGGGCGATAATGGGAACACATTGAAATCCTCCCATGACCGTGCACATTGTAGAGGAAGAGCTATGGAAAGCTCTCATTGCTAGGATTGCATGTTAGGACCCCATAATATTAGTGATCCCCCCATTACTATTGTCGTTGTATCCCTTATTGTTATTATTGTGCCCCTATTGTCCCCATATTGTTATTATTATGCCCCATAGAATCCCTCTATTGTTATTTTTGTGCCTTTACTTTATTATTGTTAGGTCAGCTTGGTTATATTGTGACCCCGTAGACTCCTATATATAGAAAGGAGGTTTTGGATTCTAGGGTTTCGCTGCTCCAAGTAGGTCATCGTGCCAATTTTTTTATAACTTTTTTTCTGCGACATTTCAGAAGCTAAAAAAAACCCCATTTGTGCCAAAATAGTTTTGAACTTTTGGATCCAAATTTCAGAGATTTTATCGCTATATTTTTGGAGATATGATCTGAGGAAGTTGGTATTTTTGCAAACTCCCGAATTACATTCCAAACAAGCGACCTTGGGAAAATCTTCATAACTTTTGTTTTGAGCATCAGATTGAAATATTGTAAGAAGTTTCAGAAAGAGGATGGCCTCTAGATTTTTTTGTATTAGTTTTAGATACTAAGGTCGAAATAGTGACACGTGGCACGTCGTACAAGTTCGCTCTACTAAACTAGTCTATAACTAGGTCACCGTGGGAGATTTGACATAACTCTTCCTTGGTGAATCCAATTTTGATTAGACTAGTGGCATTGGAAAGAGGATGCAGAGGGCTACTATAAATAATGATTTTAGAACTGGGAGATCAAAAATTACAAAGTTACATCAGATTCAATATCAAGCTCCTACAAGTGAAAAAAGGTGTGTATTTTTTAAATTTTTGCATAAGCTTGGTTTGAAAAATTAGTTTGGAGGAATTCAAAGGGCATAGTGAAGCATTATTCTCAGTAATTGATGCCTCGAAGAAAGAAAATGGAAGCACCTAGTAAGCAACCTGGAAGCTCTAGCATGACTCATGAAGGATAGGAAGAAATGGAACATGATATATCATTATTATGAAACCAAGTACAACAAATTTTAGTCACACAAAAGGTAACAAAAAATAATATGGATGGTTTAAAGAAAGACGTAGAAGCTAATATGGATGGTTTAAAGAAAGGCATAGAAGCTAAGATGAATGACTTGGAAGCTAAGATGGATGGCATGGAAGCTAATATAGATGGCATGGACGCTAAGATGAATGGCATGGACGACAAGATGGAAGAATTGAAGATAAATTTGAATAAGTTGCTACAAGAAATGGTCACTAATGGTGAAAAGGTAGTAAAGGAAACTCATGATGAGAACAAAATAAATGTTAATCATGATTTCATAGACTCTAATGTTGGATTGAAGACCCACCATGTTCCAAAAATTGATATGAGGAAGTTTGATGGCAAGGATCTCAGAACATGGATACTACAGATGGAGCAATTTTTCGATCTCCATAATGTGCAAAACACACAAAAGGTACGTATTGCAACTTTATATTTGGAACCAAATTAGTTTGTATGGTATCGATGGCTTTGCTCTTTAAACAAATTGTCACTTGAGAAATTTTTACGAAAGAAATGATAGCACATTATGAGGATACAAAAAGCAACACCTTTTTTAGCCAATTGATAAATCTCAAACAAAAGGGTTTAATGATGGATCACATTGAGGACTTCCAAAAACTTAACATAAGGGTAAAATATATCCAGAGGAGCATAGGATTGATGTGTTCATAGGGACTTTAAAGGATAATATCCAACATGAGGATTGCCTTTGGGAACCTGATTCATCGGAGAAGGAATTCAGGTTAGCAAGAAAAATAGAAAGCAAAATTATGGCAACCAGGAAGCCTACCACTCACAACTACAAAGATGGAAGTGTTGCTGCCCCTAGCCTTCCACAACCTACAAGGTTTACACCACAAAAATTGGAAGAAAAAAGAGAAAAAGGGCTTTGTTACAGTTGTGATAGAAAATACATTAAAGGTCATAAGTGTGCTGAGAATAAATTATTCTACATAGATTGTGAAGAGGAGGAAGAAAAGGAACAAGAAATGTCAAAAGAAGAGGATATACTCTAGGAACAAACCCTAGATAAAGAAGAAATGAATTCGACCATATCTTTTAATGCATTGGTTGGAATTACCACTCCTTAAACTATCAAGATAGAAGGACATATCAAGAAGAAAACGGTAATAGTGTTGATTGATTCAGGAAGTACCCATAATTTTATTCATTGTAATATAGCAAAGGAATGGAATTGCTTCCTATATCCAGCACTAGAGTGTCAAGTGATGGTTGCAAGTGGAGGAACCATAAAATCCTCTGGAAAGTGCCATAATATCAAGTTATCCATGGGAGAACATGTATTAAATAGCCCAATTCTTTCCATTCCAATGGGTGGTGCTGATGTTGTACTAGGAGTCCAATGGCTACAATCCTTGGGTATAATAGCTTTTAATTTTCAAGAACTTTTCATGAAATTTTTTACAAAAGGAAAGGAAGTTGAATTAAGGGGTATTGTAAGGAAACTGGGAAAGATAATCAACTCTAACGGTATGATAAAGCTTCTAAAGAAGGAACAACGAGGTATAATTGCACAATTATTTTCGCCAGAGGTTCCCACATTGAAATCATCTATTTCTCCAGATCTCCAAAAAGTCTTGGACAATCATTCCAAGGTATTTGAGACTCCCAAAGGTCTCCCACCTATTCCTGATCATGATCATGCTATTCATTTGATTCCAGGAAGTGTTCCTCCAAACATTAGGTTATACAAGTATCCTTATCCCCAAAAGAGTGAAATTGAACGTATGGTTACAGAAATGTTAGAGGTTAGTATAATTTAAACTAGTCAAAGTTCCTTCTCTGCTCCAGTAGTATTATTTCACAAGAAGGATGGCTCATGGTGCATGTGTCCAGATTATAGGGAGATCAACAAGCTCACTATTAAAGATAAATTTCCCATTCCTGTCATTGATGAATTATTGGATGAATTGCATGGATCAATTTACTTCACCAAGTTGGATCTTCATTCAGGATATCATCAAATCAGAATGAATACTAAAGACATTCCAAAAACATTATTTAGAACTCATGAGGGTCATTATGAATTTTTGGTCATGCCTTTTTGCCTTACTAATGCACCTTCTACATTTCAAGGTTTGATGAATTCTATTTTCAAACCCTTCCTTAGAAAATTTGTGTTAGTATTTTTTGATGATATACTAATTTACAACAAGTCTTGGAAGGATCATGTGCAACATGTTGACATGGTTCTCAAACTATTGGAGGAGAAACAATTATATGCAAAAATATCCAAATTTTTCTTTGGAGTACAAGAGGTGGAATATCTGGGTCATATTGTATCTCATGAAGGTGTTAAGGTAGACCCTAGCAAAATTAAAACCATTAAGGAATGGAAAATCCCCACATCCATAAAGCATATACGAGGATTTCTCAGGTTGACAGGGTACTATCACAAGTTTGTTAAGAATTGTGGGAGAATAACAGCACCTCTAACAACATTATTGAAGAAAGATGCATTTTTGTGGACTCTAGAAGCAACGAAGGCCTTTGAACATCTTAAAGAGGCAATGTGCCAAGCACCAGTCTTAGCTACACCAGACTTCACAAAAACCTTTATTGTGGAATGTGATGCCTCAGGAAATGCAACTAGTGCTGTTTTAATGCAAGAAGAAAGACCCATTACTTTCGAAAGTCGTCCAATCGAAGGAAAGTATTTACATAAAGCTATTTATGAGAAGGAAATGTTGGCAATACTACATGCACTTAAGAAATGGTGACCCTACCTAATGGGAAGACACTTCAAGGTAAAAATCGATGATGATATCCTTAAATACATTTTAGAACAAAGATTATCTTTAGAAGAGTAGAAAAAATGGGTCACAAAGATGTTGGGTTATTACCTTGAAATCATCGACAAAAAAGGGAAGCAAAATGTTGTGGTAGATGCACTCTCAAGAAAAGATGAGGATGTGGAAGCATTTCTTTGTGCCATTTATATTATCCAACCAGATTGGATAAACAAAGCAAGGGATGAATGGAAGAATGATGAGGAAGTGTGGGCACTCATTCAAAAGATACAACAAGATCCCAGTACATCTGATACATTTATCTGGAAAAATGATTCGTTATGGTACAAGGATCAGGTATACCAATGTAAGAATTCCAAACTCAAACAAAAGATTCTTAGGGAATTGCACACCTCTCCCTAAGGAGGGCACTCAGGATTTCTAAAAACCTACCAAAGGGTTAAGAAGCATTTTTTTGGGGATGGACTTAAATCAGATATTCAAAAGTTTGTGGCGGAATGTTTGGTTTTCCAACAAAATAAAGTTGAAACAATTAAGACTCCAGGACTATTGCAACCTTTATCCATTCCAAGCAAACCTTGGGAGGAGGCTTCAATGGATTTTATAACAGGTTTACCCAAGTTCGAAGGAAAGAGTGTTATCATGGTGGTAGTGGATAGACTTACCAAGTATGCACACTTTTGTGCATTATCTCATCCATTTAAACTGAGTACAGTTTCTACTGCATTTATGGAAACAATTCAAAAGCTACATGGAAACCCAAAGATTATTGTAAGTGACAGAGATCCCATTTTCACTGGAAATTTTTGGACAAAATTATTTTCTTGTCTTGGTACTCAGTTAGTTGATAGTTCATTTTATCATGCTCAATCTGATGGGAAAACTGAGATAGTAAAGAAATGTTTGGAAGGATATCTTCGTTGCTTTGTATCTGATAAACATACACAATGGGTCAAATGGTTGCCTCTGGCTGAATGGTGGTATAACACTTGCTTCCATACTACAACAAAAATGACCCCATTTATGGCACTTTATGGATATCATCCACCATACATCACATCATATTTAAGAGAAAATTCTAAGGTTCAAGCAGTGGAAGATCACATTGAGCATTAGCAACAAGTTCTCCAACTCTTAAAGGATAACCTCACCTTGGCACAGAATAGAATGGAATAGCAGGCAGATCAACATCACAACGAAAGAAGTTTTGATGTAGGTGATTGGGTATTCCTACGGCTATAGCCATATAAACAAATATCCCTCAAGCAAGCTAAGAAGGATAACAAATTATCACCAAAGTATTATGGCCCATACAAGGTTTTGCAAAAGATAGGTACTATGGCATACAAATTGGAGCTTCCTGCAACTTCTTGAGTGCACCCAGTTTTCCATGTTTCATGCTTAAAGAAGGTTATAGGTGACAAGATTCTAGTTCAGACAATATTGGCAGAACTTGATGAGGAAGGAAATATCATATTGGAACCTGAAGTAGTCAAAGAAACAAGAACTCGACAGCTACGAAATAGATCAATTTCAGAGTATCTCATCAAGTGGAAGAACTTACCCGTTGAAGATTCCACATGGGAGGATGAGAATTTTATATAGAAGCATCCAGAACTACTCAAGCATTAAGGACAACACTTTTTTGAAGGAGAGGGGCATGTTAGGTCCCTATAATATTAGTGATCCCCCCATTACTATTGTCGTTGTATCTCTTATTGTTATTATTGTGCCCCTATTGTCCCCATATTGTTATTATTGCACCCCATGGAATCCCTATATTGTTATTTTTGTGATTTATATTATTATTGTTAGGTCAGCTTGGTTATATTGTGACCTCGTAGACTCCTATATATAGAAAGGAGGTTTTTTCATTTGAATCATCTAAGAATTGTTCATTTTTTGTATTGTAAAGGAGGTTGCCCCCTCGAAGAGGCTTATTTCTAAGGTGTTGATCTATCTTTTCTATCCTTTTGTGAGCTGGTTTCATAACATTGCACTAGAGACAACCAAGAGAGGTATAAAATGTCTTAGTATTCTAAAGTTCATTTTGATTACGAGAATATTGTTAATGATGAGCAAAAACAATGGCGTAGAAAACCATGTATTTTTTGTAGTTTGCATAACCATGTGGTTGTTGAATGTTGGAAGAGAATCAAAACAAGAAAGAGGATGAGGTGTGAAAGGCCTTCTCCACATCAGAGCAGTTTTGGATGATGAAGAATTTTTGAAATCATTGCAACAAAGGTGGAAATCAAAGAGCCACATGTTTGAGGATCGATACAAAGCAGCGTCTTAAGGAAAAAGCACCCATGCAGGAACCAACTGGTGAAAATATTCAACAAGTGAATCTGCTGCACGAAGATGACCCATTCACTTTGATGAGTGAGAGATGGTTTTATTAGATATGGTAGTTTTTCATGGCTTCTTTTTGTAAATCATGTGTTGCGATATAATTGTAAAAGTGATTATGTGTTTTCCATCTCTTATTAAAGCAATGATGATGTTTTGGCCTTTTATTAATAGTCGAGGTATTAGTGTAAACTTGACCAAAGAGTGTGTGTTATAAACTTTTGGTAAGTATGGGGTTGTTTGAAGCCATGTTTGGTTTTGTATGTGATTGTAAATAATGTACCAAATTTGCATGGAAAAAAGATGTTGAAAGTGTGGCTTGAGAAGGAGACAATAACTACATATTACGTTGATGCTATTGGAGGACCAAAAGCTCCTCAATGGGGAGGAATGATCCAGGTGGCTCCAAAAATGCTCAGAATTCAGAAGTGGCTTTGCAAAAGCTCAAAAATCAAAGTCACTCAATTGAAGTCGAACTAGGGTTAGATCAAATATCTTGATGCAAGATTTCCAATGGCGTGGGTGACACCTCAATCTAAGTTTGTATGTGAAAGTTATGGCCAGGCAAGGTTTTGGTCAAATTAGTCCTAGTGGCAGCCACTAACAAAGAAGAAATTTTGAATCTAACGGTGCACGAATTCTAGTCACCAAAATGGGTGAATTTTTCTGGTAAACCCCAAAATTCGATCAAAATTTTTTGGATAATACCTTTTACAATTAATAAAAAATATATATTTATGGGTTGGTGGGCCGTCAACCCACAAACCAACATATCAATATAAATGGGTGGCAGGTGGCCAAACCCTGCCACCCTTGTTGCATGTAATGGAACCATATATTAAATGGGTCAGTGGGGTTTAAACCCATGCTAGCCGAGAGGCCAACCCGCCTAATGCGGTGGCCTAGAAAAACAATACTCCAAAATCAAACAAAACTGCCAACAAAGTTCTATTTTAAAACAATAGCCCGCCAAAAAAAAAAGAACTCAAATGTGTTATGAGAGGGTGGGTTTTGAACCCACAATCTTTGTCGTGATCAAAAACCCAACCACAGACCTCCCAACCAAGTGCCCAATAGACACAACCTTGTTTAATACTCCAGAAAGATTATATATGAACCTCACTTACCATTCAACCGAAGGGAGAGGAGGCAAAAATCCGAACAATGGATGAGGAGGCTGAACTGAGAGTGTGCCCCAAGCTGAACTACACCTAGGAAAGCATGGTTTTCGAGAAATATTCCAAGAGAATATTGGGAGAATCTTTTTGTAGGGAATCTTGAGGGAATCTGAAGATTCCTTAGAGCTTCAGAAGTCACCTGCTTGGAATAGGGTCAAGTTTGTAGTTGTTTGACATGATTTTGTGCCACAAATTCAACAGTGATGTTCATTTCTACAGCTGAGCTTTTCATTTTCAGACCATTCCGGAAAATGGAGGTATAAGGGTTATTTATATAATTGATTGTAATTTATTTTTTCTTTCATTTAATGAAAGAGGCCTTCCTAGATTGAGCAGGGGCTAGAGATGTAGCCAATACTGGGTGAACTCTGTGATCATATTACCTTGTACCTTGGATCTCATGGTTGCTTTTTATTTCCACTTATTTCATGTGTTTATGATATTTTGTTACATGCTATTTTATATGCAATTTTGTATTCATCCAAAAAGTAAAAGATCTGGATCAATGATCCATTTTGTCAGCAAAGCTACACATTTTTAGGCCATCCCTAGAAGTGGAGGTATATGATGAAGTGATGCCATGTATTTTTTTTTATTTGTTGAGATGATGATTTTTTTGTTGAGATCTTTGTTACCATAATGTTGAAGGATACTTGTATGCCACGCCATGTGAGAATTTATTATTTTGTTATGCTAAAGGAGGGCCCATATGAGTGAGAGTTCCTATAGGAGAAAATATCGCGTAGAGACATGCCACTCTAGTTGAGGGAGTTTATCCTTGTAATGACAAAGAATTTACTATGTACTCATCATCATCTTGCAGAAATTAATGAACCTTCCTCCCCACTGTTGACACCAAGCCCGAAGATGTAACCCGCACTAGGTGAACTCCATTATCAACTTGTTTGTTTTCTTTGATTTAATGGATGTCATTATTTTTACTCTTCTAACATAGTTATCGATAAAATGGGAACTATTACTTCAAAACGGGTACTCGAGCCCAAAAACCCACAAAAAACATGAAAAAATAGGTTGAAAATGAAAAGTGTTGATGTTGGAATAACATTTTTTGTTCAGGGTACATTTTCAACATTTCTTAAAAATGGCAGTAAAAACCAAATTTTTGTGTGTAGAAAACACCCTGAAAAAAAGTTTTGATGTTTGAATAACGTCTTTTTTTTCTTCAGGGTTAATTTTCAACATTTTTTAATAATGATGTTAAAAATAAAATAACATGACTCCAGAAATCTTTAAATTTCCAACGATTTTCTACCATGAAATTAAAGATAAAATATCACGTCTTTGAAAAGCCTTAAAATTCAAAGATTTTTAGGCATGACATAAAATTTAAAATATCACGTCTTTGAAAAACCTTAAAATTCCAACAATTTTCAAGCATGGTGCTAAAGAAAAATACTTATAATTGTTTTCAACCATAACATTAAAGATAAAATACCATGGCTTAGAAAAACATTAAAATATTGACAAATTTTCAACCATGGAATCAAAACCAAAGATTATGACCACAAAAAAATCTTAAGTTTTCCAAATATTTCAAACATGACATTATGGAAAAAAATTATGACTAAAAAACTTTTAAAAATGAACACCTAAATGAGAGAGTTATTATATGAAGAGTAATTTATTTTTTAAATGCTAAATGTATAACAATTTTAAAATTTTAGCCTTAGACAACTTGATACATTGCAACAAAAATTTAAAATCAACCATCAAATTAACACGCAATGTAGGTGAACTAGAGACATTGTAATGAAAACTTAGAGATCAACCATGAAATTGACACATTGTGGATAAAAACTCTATTCATTACAACGAAAATTTTAAAATCAACTACCAAATTGCACATAATGGGATCAGGTAGCTAGACGAGCATCGACATGGACCCTGCAGAAAATAAATAAATAAATAAATAAATAGATATATAAATAATTAAAAATGAAAAATACAAAAGAAAAAAAGAAATCAAATATTGAAAAAAATTAAAAACAATAAAAAAACACACACACAAAAAATAATACAAAAGAAAACAAAAATTCAAATATTGAAAAAAAATAAAAACACAAAAAAAATTAAAAGATAATAACGAATAATAAAACATAAAACATAAAAAATAAAAATAAAAAACATGACAAAAAAATCAAATATATAAAATATATAAAAAATGACAAAAAAAAAACTATAAAATGTAAAAAAAATCAAAATTAACTTGTAAAATTTAAAAATTTAAACAAAAAATGGGAAAATATTAAAAAAATACACATAATCTAAGAAAAAAATAAAAGTTAACTAAAAAACAAACAAAATCAATTTTTTTTTAAGTTAAAAAAAAAATAACAAAAGAAATTAGAATGAAAAAATAAATTAAACATTAGAATAAAAAAAAGAAGTGAAAATACTGAAAAAAAGGCCTTTGGGTGGCTGGGGCCAATTCTAGAAATTGGCCCCTTCCACACCGGGGCATGTTGGTCCACGGGGGTGGGAAGAGAGGGAGTTGCACGAGTCGACCCCTGCTGCCCCCTGGCTGGTTTGGCTGTGGGGGTGGGCAGTGAGGGTGCTACATGCAACTCCCTTCCCGCCCATCCCCGCGGCCCAATAGGCCTTGGGTTGGCAGGGGCTGACTCCATGAGTCGACCAGTGCCATCTCCAAGCTGATTGGCTCGTGAGGGTAGAGTGGGAAGGAGCTGCGTGCAACTCCCTCCCTGTACACCCCCGTGCCCTAGCCGACCCGGGTGTGGTAGTGAATTAAAATTAAAAAAATTAAAAAATAAATTAAACATTAGAGTAAAAAAAAAAAAAATTGAAAAAATTGAAAAAAGAAGAGGCCCTTGGGTGGTAGGGCCCGATTATAAAAATTGGCCCTTGGCAACCTAGGGCGTGTTGTTCAGCGGGGATGGGTGGGGAGGAAGCTGCACGAGTCGACCCCAGTCGCCCCCTGGCCGGTTTGGCCATGGGGGTGGGCAGTGAGCGTGCTACACGCAACTCCCTCCCCGCCCATCCTTGTGGCCCAACAGGCCCTTGGGTGGTAGGGGGTGACTCCATGAGTTGACCAGTGCCACCTTTGGGATGACTGGCCCAGGGGGGTAGAGGGGGAGGGAGCTGCGTGCAATTCCCTCCCTGTCCACGCCCACGGCCTAACCAGCCCGGGCCACCCCAGGGCCTGTTAGGCTGCGAGGGGGAGGGATTTGTGAAGCTCCCTCCTCGACCACCCTTGCAGCCCAACAAGCCCTGTGATGGCAAGGGTTGATTCCACGAATTGAACCCTGCCACTCGAGGGCACTCTTTTTTCAATTTTTATTTTTTATTTTTACTTTTTATTTTTAATGATTTTCATTATAATGTTTTATTTTAAGTTTTTATTCTTTTTTCTAAAAACAGTTTTTGTTTTAATATTTCATTTTTTTTCTTTTTAATTTTTTTTTTTTTTGGTTAATTTTTTTCATATTTTTTTCATATTTGGTTTTATTTTATTTTATTTTTTAACTTTAAAAAAAAATGTTTTTGATTCTTTTTTGTTATTTTTTCTTAAATTATGTCGTATTTTTGAAATATTTTCCTTTTTTTTGTTTTTTTTCTACTTTTACTTTTTGTTTAAATTTTTAAAATTTTCAAGTAAATTTTGAATTTTTTTACATTTTAAGGTTTTTTTGGTCTTTTTTATATACTTTTATATTTGAGTTTTTTTTTTGTCATGTTTTTTATTTTTTATTTTATGTTTTATTACTTTTTATTATTATTTTTTTAAATTGTGTCTTTATTTTTTATTTTTTTCAATATTTGAATTTATGTTTTCTTTTGTCTTATTTTTGTGTTTTTTTTTTTTTAATATTTTATATTTATATTTTATATTTATTTATTTATTTATTTTTAGTTTTTTATTTTTACAAGTTAATTTTCTTTTCTTTTCTTTTCTTTTTAATATGTTTTTTTGTATTTGATTTTTTTGTCATTTTATTTATTTATTTTTTTTATGTTTTATTATCAATATGAAAATCACCAACATTTAAAAAATATACTTAACATATTAAAAAATTTAAAGTGTAAGAAAAAAACACTCTAAACAAAATGGGGTTATGTTGCATCAGCACTTTTCAAAATCAAGATGAAAATCACTAACAAAAAAAAATGTTCATACTTGATACATAAAAAGAAATTAAACTGTAAAAAATAAGCCCTCTAAAAAATGTGTTGATGTTGTATCAACACTTTTCAAAATTGACATGAAAATCACTAACACTTAAAAAACAATGTTCATACTTGATACATAAGAAAATTTAAAGTTACAAAAATATGCTCCAAAAAAAAATGTGTATTCTGAATCACCACTTCCCAAAATCGAGTGATTTTTTGCTACCTCCAAAAAGAGGGTACTAGGTAATTTCCTCATTTAATCGGTAACTATGTTTTCTTAAAAGTATGCACATGTGTTTTTTCATACCTTTACACATGCAATTCTACTAACATCATAGAAGTAAAAGATATTGGTTAATTCTGGTAGCTGAGAGAATGTTGATTAGTTGGTCTTCAACCCAAAGTTAAAGTCTCTAAAATCATGATTCATGTTCCTTTTTTTCTCATCATGAGTTTCATGGAATACCTTATCACCATTAGGAAGAATTTATTGTAGCAAATTTGTCAAACCTTCCTTTAGACTTTTAATTTCTACATTTAACCCATCCTTCAAACCTTCCATGTCCCTTTTTATTTTTGCTTCTAAACAATCCATGTCCCCTTTTAAACCATCCATATTAACATTCATCACCACTTCCGATTAATTTTTGGTTACTCTTTATGAGAGAAAAATTTGTTTCCCTTGGTCTCGTAATTTTGATATATCGCGTTGCATTTCTTCCTCTTCTTCATGTGTCATAGTAGAGATTTCTGTTAGCTTACTGGGTTATCAATTTTTTTTGTTTTGAGGAATTTTAGAGCCAAATAATGATATATATGCTTCAATATTCCCTTTGAATCTCTTCCAAATGATTTTTTGAACAAAAGTTATGAAAATTTAAAAAAATACACACATTTTTCTTGCTTTTAGGTGCTAGATATTGAAACTATTATATCTCTGTAATTTCAGCCTTCCAAGGTCTAAAAATTCATATTGAGGTATGTTTCTATGTCTTATTTCCAACCCCACATGTTAGAATGAAATTCTATTTTTCAAGATAAAGTTATACCAAATCTCCCACGTTAACTTGATTATGGGCTTGGTTTAGTATAAAGAATTTGTACATAATGCCACGTGTCACTATTTGAACCTTCAACCGTGAAACTCATCCTCAAGAAACTGCATTCCATGAAATGTAGTTATCTATGATTGGAATGAGGAATGCAACACTACATTACTTGATTCTAAAAGATAATTGACAAGTGCACCAATCTTGCAAGTACCTAACATGGAAAAATACTTTATCATATTCACTAATGCATCGAAGTAAGGATTAGGTGTGCAATATTAGTCCAAGATAAAGGAGTAAGAGTGTATGCATCAAGGAATTTAAAACCTCATGAGGCACTCTATGCCATATATATGCCATATATGATTTAGAGTTGGTTGTTGTAGTGCTAGATTTAAAAATATGGAGACACTACCTTGTAGGAAGAAGGTTCATTCATAACATTGATAACCAAAGTCTAGAATACTTGTTTACTCAAAGGGAAATAAATTCTAGGCAATAATGTTGGAGTGAATTCTTAAGTGAATACGACTTTGGGATTTCATACATCAAAGGGAAAGAGAATGTAGTGGAAGATGCTGTAAGTATTAGACGAAGGATATTTTCCCTTATACCCATTAAAATATATTTGAGGGAGTGTGCACTAGAACATTTTTTGAGAGATAACTGGTATTTAAATTAAGGGTTAGGCTTAAAAGTAAAGGTCTACGAGTACCTAAGTTTGAGGGGTACAAGATACAAAATGATGGGTTGTTATCATTCAGAGGAAGGATGTATATCCTTGATATGCCCACATAGCACTTTATTATGCACAACCAAGTGTAAATAAAATGTATGCTGACACAAGGAAACTCTTCTTCTAGGAAGGCATGAAGTGTGACATTGTCTAGCTTGTTGCAAAATGTCTTGTTCATGTCAGCAGGTAAAAGCCAACCATTGTCACTGAGTAGGTCTTCTACAACCACACAACATTACCATGACCAAGTTGGAGGTGATTTTTATGGATTTTGTCATGGGACTACATCTTACCCCACAATGACACAATGCCATTTTGCTCATGGTTGGTAAACTAACTAAAAGTGCTCACTTTATCCCCATAAAATATACTTATGAAGTCATTGATGTGGCTCAAATATTCATAAATGAAATTATTATATTTCATGTATTACATAAGAAGATCATATCGGATAAGGATTCATGATTCACTTCAAGGTTTTGGACTTGTATGCAACCTGCTTTAGGAACCCAACTAATTTTAAGTACATATTATCACCCTGAGACTGAAGGACAAACAAAAAGAGTGAACCAAGTAATGGAAGATATGTTGAGAATGTATGTTATGGACAAAAAAATACGTTAGGATAAGTACTTTCGTTTATTTCAATTTTCTTACAATAACAATTACCATAGTTCTTTTAGAATGCCACCATATGAAGCATTATATGGAAGACCTTGCAGGATACGATTAGGATTGGACAAGTTAGAGGACCAAGTGATTATGGAGATAAAATTAATTCAATAGATGGAAGAGCAGGTAAAACAAATTATGCAATGGTTAAAAGAATAACAATATAGACATAAAAACTATGTTGATGCTCACATGATAGATAGGAATTATGAAGTAGGATATAATTTTTTATCCATATCAGACCAAACAAAAGCACCAACATATTTGAAAAGGGAACAAAGTTTTCACCATAGTTTATTGTATCATTTAAAACTTTGGAAAAGATTGGACTTGTCACCTATGATCTTGCACTACCACCCCACTTCCATAAAATTCATAATGTTTTTCATGTGTATGTACTAAGACACTACATAGTTGAGTAATCTCATAACCTTCAATGGAAGGAACCACAAGTATCACACTAGGGAACTATTATGGTCAAAAAATTATCTATACTAAATCATAAGGTTCAACAACTCAAGTGTTTCTTGGTGGACCAAGTTAAGGTCCCGTGGGATAAGTATAGTCTTAGATTTGCTACCTGGGAAGACATATAGACCATATATCAGAACTATCCCAACTTGCTTTGATTTTTTGAAACACAAAACTTCATTTTGTATATATTTACTTTTATTAGCCAGATTCATAAGATTATAAATTTTAACTTATCTATAACTATGAAGAGTTACACATCAGCATGTTATTTCAAATGATTATGTTTTGTCATGAATGTTTAATTAAATATGCACATATTGTTAGTACATGTATTCCCATGTGAATTGTGTTACGAATGATGTTTATACATATTATTTTTTTCTTATGAGCATGTGTGATTATGTTAAATATAGTATATTTCTTATTATTGATAACAAGGGTACAATTATAGTAGCTACACTTGACTATTTGATGTGAAAGGTAATTGCAAGTATATTAGCTAGACCTAGCCAAGTATGTTATATGAACTTAAAAATAAATATTGCAAATGAAAATGAAATATGAATGCTGGGGAAATGTTATTTGAATATATTTTAGTTATATATATATCAAGGAATATGCTATGATGTGTTGACAAGTAGTAATGTTGCATATTGTTTCATTATTCAAACTGACTATCTGATAAAATAAAAACTCTAATAATAGTTGAGGCCCAATGAGATTCCATGTTAAGGTGTTAACCTTGGTCCTACTAGGAGGGTTGGAGGTGTTTCCAACCATTTATCCTTGAAAAATTAGAGTCGTGGGAGGAATATGTGATTCATGCTCCCGTAGATGTGTGATGATGATTACTATATTCCTAGTAAGGAAGTTGGGTTGATGTGTTTGACACTCCCACTCTTGGGGTTTTATGGATAGTCAGGTAAGTATAGCTAATGCCATGGAATATCCTAGTAGACTATGGATATGAAGGGGGTGAAGGAGATTAGGATGGATAGGATGATTCTAAAATAACTTGGGAACTCTAATTCGGAAGAGTATGATTATTCATGTTGTAACTATTAAATGTTCATAATACAATTTTTAAGTGTCTTCACATGATAAACAAGAATACAATCAAGGAACAAAATCCTTACATAACTATATTAATCGCTAAGATGATTACTAATATACTATATAAACCCTAACTTTGGGACAAATTTTTCTAAAGGATCGCTGTATGTAAAGACCCATTTTGAATTACTAATGGAACATGATTATTAGCATGCATATGAGGCATGTGTTTGATATATACTTACACATGCATCAAATGCATTGCACTAGTATACTTATTAGTTGATTATACAAGATGTCTAAGTGTAGGATAAATGAAATACTTATTAAAAGCATTAATTGCTTCCCTAGTTGTCCAATAAAATATAATAAAATATATTAATCTAATATTCATTAATAACAAATAATTAAACAATAAACTATTATTATAATTGAAAAATAATAAATTATTATCATAATTAAACAAGATTAATAGTCGTTAGTGAATAATTGTGGACAAGACATAAGGGCTCTTGAAATATCCACCACTCTAACTCATTATATATATATATATATATATATATATATATATATATATATATATATATATATATATATATATATATATATATAAGGACAGGCAACCAAATCACAGAAAATTAAAGAGCTCTTTCAATTAAAGGTGGCTGACTCGAGAGACTGTTTCTTTAACGGGAAGAATCATTTTATTTATAAACAAAACTAATTTCCAAATTAGAGGTTTCCTTCTGGTACAAGAAATTGAGAATCCTAGGGAAGAAACTATGTCACTTAATGAAAAATTAAGGGACTATCCTTAGGGCTTAGGGTTCAACTATAGACCTACGAGACTTGGGATCTATTCTTGGAGTTTTCGACACAAAGGCTAGAAGACTTCAATCTTAAAGTTTTATGTGTTTGGGAGTCGAAGAGGTTGATCCTAGATGGGCTAGTAAGAATTGGTTGGTTTGGTAGAGGGAATGAAAGACTTGGGTGGAACCATGGAGTGATGTCATCCGAGGATTAACATCAACCAAGAAAACTAGGTATGTGCAGGTTTTTAGATTGATAGTTTTATACAAGAATATGTTGTTATAAATGAAAATATAATGATAAGTTATACAAACAAGGATATCTACAACTACTTTAAGCACAAGTAATCCCTCCAAAATATTACATGTGGGGAAATATTTGGAATCCAAACAATCCCCCTAAAATTAATATGTTTTGTTGGGCTTTATTGCATCAAAACATATTAAGTGTTGAAAATCTAAAAAATAAGGGAATAGTTGGTCTTTCTTAGTACCCTATTTTTTCTTCTAAGGAAGAGTCTATCTCTCATTTGTTCTTGGAATGTCCTTTCATTCATTCAATATGGAAAAATGATTTGCATCCTTTGGAGGATTGATTGATTTGGATATCCATCATAAGTGAGAATTTCACCTCTTTGGATATTAATTATTTAGGATTAGTGCAAGGTAAACTTTTCTCCAAGAATCTTTGGGTTGTTTTACCTAAATGGTTTTTCTAGAAATTTTGGGTAGGTAAAAATAAAAGTATCTATCAAGATTATAAATTCTCTACCAAAAGTGTAGATATCAATCCCTTATCCTTTCTTAATGAATTTTAGTCTCATAAGTCTCAATGACACCTTTATTCTAATTCATTGGATCGCAGGAGTCTAGATAGTGTGAAGGAAGTGTTCTTCACATTTCCCTTCCTTCATCTCCCTTCAATATTCCCTCTTAGAAGTTGTGGAAATTTTTGTTATCAAGACATTAATTTTCAAACTGGATTAACACACAATATTCATATATCCTTTGTTTTAAGGGAACTTCTAAAAATAATCCAAGGGTTACAAGAGACTAGGGTGTGATTGTTTCCTCAAGAAACAAAGAATTTGACCATGCTTGGGCTCTACACTTGTTGTCTAATAATATAGTAGAAGCATGTGCTCTCCTACGGGGACTTTCCTTAGCAAAGAGAAAACATATAATGTCCTTATTTGTGTTGGGAGGCTCCCATTTCCTCATTCAAATATTGTTTCTAAGTATCTTCCATGAGATAATAAACTATGCCATCTGATCAAGAGTAGGCTTAGTTATCCTATTCAAAATCATTTCATATTCTTTGGTCTAATAATCAAGAAACATATGCCATCACGATGAAAATAACCATTTTAACACATGAAATAGTTATTAATGGACAAGACACTTTTTCCCTATACTTATCCTTCACTCATGATATTTTTTGTTTAAAACATATTAGATAATAATTTGTTTGTGGCACATGCCAATGTCCCTTGAAAAAAACAACTTGCTTGTTGAAAGGAAATATGGAGTAATTCCTAGGATTATTTGATCCTCTCTTTCAAACTATGAATTCTATGGAACATAAAGGTTTTTGATTTTTTTTATGTACCTGAAAGTGTTCACTTTCCAAAATTTTAGTTTAATGGTCAATTATAGTTGAGAGAAAAAAAAATATCTCTTGTTCAGTAGAAGTTATTATCTTCGTCTTACAATAGTTATCCAACAATTTAAATAATTATATCCAATAAAATTATTATAACTATTTAATTTTTCTAAATATATTTTATAATAAAATTAACAAAATAAAATATCATTGAAATCAATACATTAAAATAACATTTTTCTTTATCTTGATTTATAAAAAAGAGAAATTGTGATTGGGTGGGTTGTTAAGGTACTCCTAGGTGTTAATTCCCCTATTCAATTCCCTGCCCTGTTTGTAACATCTCCTCCCACATTACCCACTTTGAAACTATCTCCATGGTAAACATGAGATGAGTGTCACTATGATATGACCTGAACTCCATGTTCCAATTATGGAAGTGGGGCCTAAAAATTGACAACAAACTAACATCCCACAATGTCTACAGACCACTCAGGAGCCTGCACACAACACCAGGTGATCCATCCCTGAGCTTAAACTCCTTTTCACTAGGCTTATCCTCGAACTACACCCATAAGGCTACATGCATGTGGTTATGAGGCTCCAACCACACCCTTAAGCCTATCTACATATGATTATGACTCAAATTTATTAGTTAAGTGCATGCAGTCATGACTCATGGACAAGATTGAAGGGCACACTCTTGGGTGGACTTCTCATGGCCGAGACCAAGAGATAGTCTTGGTGGTACCTTTGGTGGAGGAGCTATGATGGAAGTGACTCATGATGATTGATGATGATATGGTTGGGTGACCGAGTTCACTAGGCCGAAGATTGTAAACTTGGATGAGGATGGCCGATGGTTGTGATGGGTCTACTTGGTTGGACTACATGGGCAACTTAGTCATGGACATCAAGTTGGAAACATGGAGCATGGCAGTCTTATGCAGGGACATTATGTGAGAGCACTTGTAGAGGTGTCATGGACATCCAAGGAGGAGTGCCAAGACAGCAATGTTGTGCAGAAGGATGTGCTGATGTGACATGGAGACTTATTATGTATGAGTCGATGGAGAGGTTGTACACTCTTGTGCAACAAGACCATGGACTTGGATGGAGTTATGAGCAGACTATGAAGCATTCCTACTACATGGAGAGCTGAGGCATTTTGCAGAGACCTTTGGGCCAAGACTTGTATGCTTGCTGGGATGTTGATTGGGGATGGTTTATGGAGCTCATGATGGCATGAGATTGTTGTGACTTTTAGGGACTTCATACATGGTGGACTTAGAGGATTTGATGCATTGAGGAGCTGAGGTCAGGAGACTTTGATGCAGTATGGGATGCGTACTTCCAAAGTACATGTATGGGCATGGCTTGGAAGAGTGACTTGATGTGGAGGATCGATATGAGACACTTTGGAGTGATGGAGTTACAACGATGATGATGATGATGATACCTTAGTGGCTACACTTGGGGCATGAGTTGAGCCGAGACTCAACTACCTTTTGACATGGGAGCTGATTGATCTATGATCGTGGACAGCACATGGATAGATGAGACAAGTAGATACTTGTTTCTATGGCAGACTTGAGGGATGACACATTGCAGATATGATGGAGGTGGCTTCATGGACTTGGATGTGGCATGCCGAGAGTTGGAGTTGATGAGATAGTCTCTTCATATGGAAGAGGCACACATATGGATGATGTTGGAGTAGATGTGGCTCACTTCGCAGCACATTGACACCAAACATCATGGATGACATGTTGCAGATGAGATGAGAACTACTTCATGGATCTGAGCATGGTTTACTTATATGGATGGATTCTTGATCGAGTTCAGGATGTGACGGGATGCTTTGAGGAACAACTGATGGTGGCATGAGGATGTTCACTCTCATGGTTTGAGCGGATGGTTGGACTAGCTACCCAACTAGTTCAGACATGGGGACGCGTAGTGTATAGAGATATGTTGGCATTGTGTTGGAGTATCATGGCAACAGTTCACATGGGGACGACACATGATGACTGATCATCATGGATTGAGATGACTTCCGATATATGACACATTGTTGAGATGAGTTGTTGACACATGGTTGAGGTGTGTTAGCACTTGTTGACATAACATGGGCAGTTTTGCACATGGAGATGATGACATGGTGGAGTTGACACATTGTTGCGGTAGACATGTAGCTTGAGTTGGAAGGATTGACCTTCCATGGTGGAGAGCAGCATGGGAGATTGTGGCAGGTGGTCGATGATCATGGACATCTATGACATACATTGATATGGTTGTCTTGGTGACAGTTGGTCACTTAGGCGTTACATGATGGAGATGGAGCTTTATATATGTTGCAGAGATGTTTGCCTTATATGGAGGAGTCTACATCATGGTTGATGATAATCTTGGTGGAGAGCTACCGGGATGGTATGTTGTCGAGGATGACAATGATTTCAGGTGGAGGAGGATGTAAGGCCTTCGCGACTCGGGCAGGCGTACACGACGAGCGGACGGGCGCGCGGTGGGCGAGCGCTCCTTTGGTGCGACGGGCGAACGGTTGCACGACGAGCGGGCGCTCCGTGCACGACAAGCGGGCATACGCGGGTGCGACGACGGGCGGGCATACGACGGACCTCCGACACTTGTGCGACATTAAAAGTGCGACAAAAGAGTGCGACAATACTCATGAGTACGCACACACTTAGAGCGAAAATGAAATAGAGCGAAGGAGTTTATACCCACGCTTGGAGACTTGCATATGGAGTAAAGCCGACATGTTGATATGCGTTCATGGGCGTTTGGTGATGGGTTATGGGGTCGGCCTTAAGGCTGGACACCCTCCCATAAACCTACGATGGAGCATGTATAATAAGAGCTTTGAGCTCATTCGAACAAGGAACAAGCTCGCACTTCCTATACGCATTAGGACAGGGGTAAACAAGTGCGCAGAAAGAGAAGTGCGCATATCTCATGCGCTTCTCTTGTGAAAGGCACAGATTTTACCGGAGGTCGATTAGAGGGCGTTCAAGGTGCGGTTTGGTTGCAGATTTGTGCCGGGCTTGAGGTAGTGTTGTGGGTGGTCCGGGTGGACATCTTTCTACCGTGCAAGAGTGCACAAATGTTGTAAAGGCTGTCTATGCCTATATTGTAAAATATTCTAAGTGTTGGCTTGGATTCTGCCAAGCACACTTGTATGATGTATTATTGAAGAATTGTCATAATATATTATTATCGGGCAGACTTGTTCGGGAGTTGCCCCTCCCTTTATACTTGTGTGCAATTGTTATTGTTCTCGGATTAATTGCATATTGGATAATGAATGAGTGTGGGCTTCATTAAGTATAAAGGCTAATGCATTTTACTTGGTTGCGAAACACAAACTAAGTATGTTAATGTGGAAAGGCGTAGTCCATGTGCACAAGTATTGTTAAAAAGAAAGTGTACGGTGGTGCCGCACCTCGCCAGGCACGGTTGGAAGACTACCGTAGGCCTGGGGGCGTGACAGGTTTGGTGACACACCACGACAGAGTATTCTAGTACTTGATATCTTATGATCATTGTTGTATTGTAATGGATACCAAACATTGGAAATATGTAATTGACAGAGTATTCCAGTACTTGATATCTTATGATCATTGTTGTATTGTAATGGATACCAAACGTTGGAAATGTGTACTTGAAAAGCCCCCACAAAGAAATGTGCATGCATACGTGGTGCACCAAATGCCACACCGTATAGATTCTGTGCACAGGTGGTTTCAAAGGCATGTCATTTACATCCTTACCAACAATATGATGAAGAATTCACTAAAGAATGTGATAAAACGTGTGATCAAAACGTGTGTTGATCACACTGTGATATATTATATATCAAGCACACACAAGCAACCTTGCATGTAAGTCATTAGGCAAGCGGTGGGAATGCGTTGAAGACCATTATATTATATAACGCACTCCTTTTTTTTAGGGCCTACGGTTATGAAGTCTTGTTCTTAATTATGGTTCTTGAACCCTCAAATACGCTTTAATTTATTCTCAAAACTACAACAGATATTGTGTTACTAGTATGTCAATTTCTTATCAAGTGAGTTGTCCCCTTCCATATTCATTTTCCACCGTGTTTAGTGTCTCAATCCATGACATACATTGGAGGAAGAATCAACTTAATTTAATTTTGGAAGCACTGAATTATGTCACAAACGTGGTTTTTTTTGTTTCGAAGATACAAGTTTGGACCTAACCACTTATACAAGTTTGGACTTAACCATCTCAACACATGACATAACATTACAGGAAGAATCAACTTAATTTCGGAAGCAATGAATTATGCCACAAATGGTGGTTTTTTGGTTTAGAAGCATACAAGTTTGGACTTAAGCAGAGTTGGTGGAAATAATGAAAGGTGTTGGGAAGGATACTTTGGATTTAGGCAACACTCGTGGAAATAATGGAAGGAAAAGCAAAGTTATTAAAAAATAAAATAGTTTTTATAAAGTTTTTGTCTATATGAAAAAATAATTAAAAAGGAAAAAAATTTACATTGGAAAAATTTGTATTTGCAAATTGGAAATTCTTATAAAGAAAAATATAAAGACTATAATTCTTATATGAATAAAATTTAAAAACAGTCATTTTATATTAGAAAAATTTATAAAAATGGTAAATTGTAATGTAAAAAGATATAAAAAGAGATAGGTCCTACCTTAATAAAAACTAGCACAACCACATTTAACAATGTGATTGATATACACAGATAGGCTTATATCAACCACATTAATAATTATTATGTATATTTTTTTAAACACCAACTATTTATGATTATTAATAACTATATAAATAATAACAACCATATTCTTATATATTTATTATATTAATAATAATTATGATAATAATAATAATATATTATTATTATTATTATTATTATTATATACTATATTTATTATTATATTATTTTAATAATAATACTATATTACAAATAATATATTAATATTAATCATAATAATATTATATTATCATTATAATAATATAATTATAATGTGTATTTTTTTAAAGACAAATTATTTATGATTATTAATAACTATATAAATAACAACAACAATATTATTATATATTTATGATTATTAAATTAATAATATTAGTAATATTAATTAATAATAACAATAATGGATAATAATATTATAATAATGATGCCGATACCCTAGCTTCTGAGCTCTGAGCTCTGCACCCTACTGCCAATGCGCAGTCCTGCGCCCCTGTGCCATCAGACCTTCTCAGAACGTCATCATACTCAGAATAGCTTGCAGTAACGGTTCTGGAATATATAGGACATCGCGTCATGTCCTCTCGGAAGGGAGGGGCGGGATCTCAAGCCCCCCCTCCTTCAAATGAACATCAACGGAATGGTGGCGCACCCGTGTTCTCCTCGCCTCCACCTGGTTCATTTCCAGAACAAGGCCAAAGTTCCGAGCAGCCTGACATTTCAGTACAACACCCAGACACGGAAGGGGAAGAGACAAATACTCCAAGAGCGTCACAGCGAAAGGCAACATCGGCCACTTGCATACCCAAGGCAACAGAACGAATCAAAGTTGAGCTTCCCAGCCATAGAATCAATGGCGAAATCCAATACATGCAAGATCATGCACTCATTGGAAAATTTCTCAGGTTCTGGCCAACAGAAAAAGCTTTATATGGATGGATCGCCTCCAAATGGAAACCCAAAGGGCATGTATCGCTGCTACTAGGCCCTAAAGGCTTCTTCACTGCAATATTCACCTGCCTGGAGGACAAAATAAGAGTATTTGAAGGAGGCCCTTACTTCTTCAACTCCGCAGGTTTCTTCCTGCGAGATTGGAAACCGAGGTTCAATCCAGACACAGAAGATCTAAGTCACGCTCCAGTGTGGATTCACATGTATGGTCTCCCCACGGAGTACTGGAGATAAGAAACACTGAAGGACATCGGCGATCGCATTGGCACCTTTATAAAAGTTGCTGAGGAAACCAAGAACAAAAGATTCACCTCATATGCCAGGCTCTGCGTCCAAATGCATCTCAAGAAGACCCTTGCAGACTTGGTAAGTCTTTTTCACGATGACTATGAATGGACTCAACCTCTTGATTATGAACATATTCCATTCCGCTGTCGTAAATGTCATGAACATGGTCATCTGTTCCGAGACTGCCCTCTGACCTCCCAGCTCAAATCTTCTGTTAATGAACCCAGCAAAGACTCTGAGGGTTTCATTAAAGTGCCTTCTCGACGCAGACATACTAAAAAACAGGCTGCTACTCCCTCAAGCCCCAAAAAGCTAGCCTCCCAAAACAGATTTCAAGCCCTCGCTCCTCAAGATCCCTCAGTCTCTCAGCCAAATGTATCCCCTACCTCGCCTCTGCAGCCATCATCATCCAAGGATCTAAAAAACCCCTCGGATCCTTCCTCCTCTATAATGGCCAATGCTCCTCTTGAATCGAATGCCAAAATGCCAACCATAGAAGCTGATATACACCCCTCATCCATGGATCTTGATGCCGCACTAGCCCTCAGTTTGCATGAGGAGGCTACAGAAGACCCTCAGAACATCCCCATTATTATGGAGGAAGATCAAGAAATGGTAAGTATAGATGGTCTGGATATACTTAAACTTGAAGAGGCCTGCAAGCAAAAAGAATATAATTCAATCCCCCCATGGGAAATAGACAGACTTGCAGGAGTCCTTGCCAAAGCTCAGCACAACAAATGTCTTGGAGTACAAGCAGGCAGTCCATGGGACGGCAAGAAAATCCAAAAAGAAACCAAGAAAAGGGGACGCAAAACCGATTTGCAAAGAACCATCATTCTAGGAGAAATACTTATGGAATCTGGGAGATTTCCGAAGTTGACCACGTTTTACAAGCCCCACCCCCAAAGTTCCCCATGAAGCTTATCTCCTGGAACATGCGTGGGCTCAACAGTCCTTCGAAACACAGAATGTTGAAGAATATGATACAGTTGGAAAAACCAGCAGTGGTATTCCTTCAAGAAACAAAAAGTATTAGTACAGCGCTTGAAAAGATCCTTCGCAAAGCCTGGAGCGGAAGTAGATCAGTTTCCGTGGACGCAGTAGGGGCGTCGGGCGGGCTCTCCATTGCATGGAATCCGCAGATCCTGAAGCTGCAAGACTTTCATGCAACCCACCATTTCATTCAAGCTAATTTTCATCTTATTGGAACGAACATTCATGGACTCCTCACCAATACATACTTCCCGCAAGATATGCACCACAAGCTAGATGTGCTGGAAGCATTAACAGATCTAAACTCAACCAGACAATTCCCATTGTGGATAAGTGGAGGCGACTTCAATCTTATCACTCATCTGGGAGAAAAAAAAGGCGGGCGCATGAAGCTAGAAGATGACAGCGCCGGTTTCAAAGACTTCATTCGAAGTAATCAGCTTATAGACACACAAACTTCCAATGGCACCTTCACATGGACGAACAAGCGCAGGGGAGTACACAATATTGCCTCGCGACTTGACCGCTTTCTCATCTCAGACAACGATATCCACCTGGGCGGAGACTTTAACGCTTCCATCCTACCTCAGCGGGGATCGGACCATTGGCCAATCATGCTGCAATGGACGAGACCTGGTAAACACAGCAATCGACCATTTAAATATGAAGCCTTTTGGGCCAGTCATCCCAAATTCAAAGAGGTGGTCCAAGAGGCATGGAAATCATTCTCTCCTCCAGAAGGCGCAAAGATGTTCATATTTCAATAGAAACTCCGACATCTCAAGCAAGTATTGAAGGTGTGGAATAAAACTCAATTCGGGAACATCACCGAATCCAGGCAAAAACTGGAACAGGAAATGAGCACAATACAGCAAACAATCATCCTAGAAGGCAGAACAGAGGAATTGGCAGACAAGGAGCAAGCCACATGGACAGCGTTAGAAGCTTAGAGATCTCAAGAGGAAATCCTCTGGCGCCAAAAATCCAGAATAAAATGGTTAAAAGAAGGTGAGAAAAATACAAAATTCTTTCATCGATCTACCATTCAACGGCGAATGCACAATAACATTACCTTCATCAACAATAACCAAGGGGAGAAATTAGAAACGCATGAAGATATGGAAAAAGAGCTAAGGGATTACTTTCAGGAAGCACTCAAGGAACAAACCAGAAGCAGAACAGCAGCAATACAAGAGGTCACTAGGCACATCCCCAAGCTCATCACAGAAGAACACAACAAAAATTTGCTGCAACCAGTCACAAAGCAAGAGGTAGAGGAAGCAATGGCGCAGTTAAAAGATGGTAAGGCTCCTGGACCTGATGGCTTTACTGCAATTTTTTTTCATGATTTCTGGGAACTAATACACGCAGAGGTCTGGGAACTAGTGGAAGAATCTCGCTCCATGCATTGGCTCCTCCCCTCTCTCAACTCCACGTTCATTGCTCTGGTTCCCAAGGGGGAAGAAGCCAATACGCCTGACAAATTCAGGCCCATAGCCCTCTGTAATGTTATTTATAAACTCATCTCCAAGGTAGTGGCCAATCGGCTCAAACCCTCCTGTCGCTTCTTGTCCTTCCGGAACAAACGGGTTATGTCGAAGGTCGCCAAATCATGGATGGCATCATCCTTTCTAATGAGGTGCTCCACTCCCTAAAAATCCTAAAGAAACCTGGTATGATTATGAAGCTTGATCTATCTAAAGCCTTTGACAAGCTTAGTTGGGAGTATATTCAGAAGATGCTGCTAGCCTTTGGCTTTAATGCAACATGGACTAGATGGATCATGAGCCTTATCTCATCTCCCTGTTTCTCGGTTCTTCTCAATGGCTCCCCATCTTTGCCTTTCTGCTCCTCACGAGGCATCCGGCAAGGGGACCCCCTCTCGCCTTTCATTTTCGTTCTGATGGCGGAAGGGCTCAGCCGCCTTATACACCATGCTATCTCCTCTCAAGCAATCAGAGGCATAACGCTTCATGGCCTCTCCCCCTTATCTCATCAACAGTTTGTCGACGATACCATGCTCTTTGGCCATCCTTCTTCTTCTGAAGCTAAATCCTTCAAAGCCTTGCTCGAGCTGTTCTCTGAAGCCTCAGGGACCTCCATCAATGCTTCTAAATCTCAGCTCTTCTTTTTCAATACCCCTGTCTCCATTCAAAGGAATATAGCGCGCATCCTTGGCTTCACCATTGTAGTGCTCCCGTCCAAATACTTGGGTGCTCCTCTTATGGTCTCTGCTCTCAAGCATGCATCCTGGCGCACACTCCTGGACAAGCTGGAAGCCAGACTCTCATCCTGGACATACCGATCGCTAAACACAGCCAGTCGACTTGTAATGATCAAGTCCGTGCTCTAGGCTATGCCTCTTTACCTCTTTTCCATATTAGCTGCTCCCAAGTGGGTACTCAAAGCCATTCGAAATCTTCAGCGGAACTTTCTATGGGGATCCACAGGTCTCAACAGGAAATGGGCCCTTGTTAAATGGTCAGAAGTATGCTAACTTAAATCAAAAGGAGGATTAGGCCTGCGGGATCCAATGCAAAGTAATCATACCATGGGCGAAAAAAGTTTGGTGGAACTGGCTGGTCAAACCTCTAATTCCATGGGCAAAACTCTGGCAAGCCAAGTATGCACATGGCAGTCAATGGGAGGATCTCATCAGAATAAGTCCAAGCATCTCTGGCTCCATGATTTGGAATGCGGCTAAGCTACACAGTGCATTCATACAGGAGTACAGTTTCTGGGAAGTTCATTCCGGTAACTCAGCACGTTTCTGGGAAGATTCGTGGCAACAACTTCCAAAGCTTGCCACGATTTTCCACAAACCACTTTGGCAGACTTACATGCAAAGCCACAGTTTGGTTCACATCTCCCAATTCTGGCAACAACAGGCAAACAACGATTACCAACAATGGAAGCCAGCTTGCTCATGGCAACCGGGATGGCAAGAAGAGACCCACGCAGATATTGAGGAAGAATTAAACCATAGGAAAATCAAGCAGTCAAATAAGCAGGATAAGCTGAGATGGGGGAACACAACAAAGGGAACCTTCACCACGAAAGAGGCTTATATACTGCGATATGCTCCAAGTCAAAATAGCAGAGATCCGCTATGGAATAATATATGGCAGCCCAAACTTTGGCCCAAAGTTTCAACCTTCCTATGGTTGTTGAGCAAAAAACGCATCCTTACTTGGGACAACTTGCAGAGAAGAGGATTCATTGGGCCATCAATATTTCCAAATTGCGCTCTCCAGTCGGAAACCATACTGCACCTCATGGAGACATGCCCCCTCGCAGCCCATCTCTGGAATCAAATAGAACGATGCAATCAATGAAGAGTACACCGTCAGGGAGATATCGCAAACCTGCTGAGAACCTGGCACAAATCGCCGTATAAAAGTCCGCTGTTAAACTCTTTGTGGGCTCTCATCCCAGGATTCCTCTATTGGTCCCTATGGAAGGAACAGAATAACAGAGTATTCAACAATAAAAAGCGCCCTCCTGACATCCTTTGGCTACTATTCAAACAAAGTATCCAAGAAACTCTGGCGATAAGAACATGGCAAGAAACAGACTGGCCCTCTTCTCCACAAGAGCTACAGGTCTGGAAATTATGGGATCTCCACATTGCTTGCCCACCTTCTGCCCCCTCTTCATCCCCTCCCAAGATTGGCTCCCCTGTTCATTGGACACCCCCAGTATCATCAGTCTTCAAACTTAATTTCGACGGTGCAGCAAAAGGAAATCCAGGACCAGCTGGATACGGAAGTGTCATTCGAAACGATCAAGGTATCATTCAGCACATTATCTTTGGCTCCATAGGCAATGACACCAACAATGTTGCAGAACTGGAAGGCCTATGGAAAGGCATATGTATAGCCGATCAACAAGGATACTATCCGCTGGTAGCTGAAGGCGACTCATTGATCCTCATCAACGCAGCCATTCGAATTCAGGCAGGATCACCTGCTGCCAAAGTAGCTTCCAGTTGGAGATTGCTCAGCAGACTTGAAGCACTGGAGGACAGGCTCAGGAGCCCCAATAGCATTATCTTCCAACATGTTAAGAGATCCGCCAACAAGGTAGCAGATCGCCTGGCCAACCAAGGAGTTAATCTGAATAGCTCACCCTTCTCAGGTCATCTCAATGAATCAAAGGACACTCAACTTCAACAGGATTGCCTTTCTCTGGCAAATCAGGACCTTCTACCCCCGGCTGCGGAGGCCTCGGGTGCGGCTGCGGGAGCAACGGCTGGAACAAGCGAGCCTGCACGCAATGAACCTCCCCACACGGATTCGAGCGCCTCTGATCCCTACGCCTGCCGAGTGGTGGAGGAACAACCGTCCACCTCCATGGATGAGTAAGTCCTCTGCTTGGCTGCGCTTTCAGTTCCAGAATGGCGGCTTCATGGTTTTTGCACGATACTTATCATCGTATGTAATGTCGGTCAAGTGTCTTGGGACGGGTATGAATGGTAGCTCTGAGTCTGTAATGGGAGCGGGTAACATAGCTCAATGTCTGTTACGTGTCTTGTCTTTGGATCGTTGGGAAGTTCCGTGTCGTTTTGGCAGGGACAGAAAGCAATCTGCGTGTAACTAGTTTGTTATCTGCGTGTAACTAGTTTGTCATGTGTCCGGTTATAGAGTCAGTGGACAGCTCCTTAGTTCCACAGTTTTCAGGTTTATGTTCAGTCATAGCGCGCTCAAATGTTCAGTGGCAGCCATTTTAGCATGGCAGATGTACTCTTTTGTAACAATTTTTGTATAATATAATAGCAGTAGTCAAATTTACACAAAAAAAAATAATATTATAATAATAATATATTATCTTATCGTGACGATGAACCACACTTGTTGGTTTGAAATGTGTCGACAAATGAATTTTGATGTGATTACATGTCTCAAAATTTTTATATGGATCACAGAAGCCTTAATTCAATTAATAATAATAATAATAATAATAATAATAATAATAATTATTATTATTATTATTTTAACCATTATATTGTATTATTATTATAATAATAATATTATATTATTATTACCCAAGGGATTAATACTAAAACCCCAAGGGATTATGAACCCGATGGAATAATATTAAACAAAAAGGACTAATATTATAAACCCAAGGTATACAAACCCTAAGATAAATATTAAAAATACTAAAATAAACATGGTTGAATTAATAAAGCCTAAGAATTAATATTTTAAAATCAACAGAATAATAAACCAAAGGAATTATTAGTATTATAAACCCAAGGAACTAGTAAACCCAACTATTTAATATTATAAGCCCGATGAATTAGTGAACCCATGGGATAAATATTTAAAAGCCAAGGGATTAAGAAGCGTAAGGGATCGATATTATAAATGCAATTAATAAAGCTGACTATGATTGATATTATAAACTCAAGTTAATAATAAACCCAAGGGATTATGAACCCAAGGCAATAATATTAAACCCAAGAGACTAATATTATAAACCTAACATTGGTAAACCCTAATATAAATATTAGAAACACTAAAATAAACATAAGGTTTATTTTCATGCTGAGATAATCCTTGTCACAATGTGACATTCAACTATGGCTCACCATGGTTGGCTATGATTGACAATGGTTGACCATGATTGATATTATAAACTAAGGGAATAATAAACCGAAGGGATTGATATTATAAACCCAAAGGAATAATAAACACAACATATTAATACTAAACCCCGAGGGGATTATGAAACCAAAGGAATAATATTAAACAAGGGAGTAATATTAAACCCAAGGTATATAAACCCTAAGATAAATATTATAAACACTAAAATAAACATGATTGACTATCATTGATTTTCATATTGAGACAATCCTTATCACAATTCCATGTCCAGCATGGTTGACCATGGTTGACCACGGAATAACAAACCCAAGCGATTGATATTATAAACCCAATGGATTAATACTAAAACCCCAAGGGGTTATGAACATAAGGGAATAATATTAAACCCAAGGGGCTAATATTATAAACCCAAGGTATATAAACCCTAAGTGTAGACAATTTGTTTCATAATGTGAGATCAGACCATGATTGACCATAATTGACCATGGTTGGTTATAATTGACCATGATTGATATTATAAACCCAAGTTAATAATAAACCCAAGAGATTATGAACCCAAGGGAATAATATTAAACACAAGGGACTAATATTAAAAACCCATCATTGATAAACACAAATATAAATATTATAAACACTAAAATAAACATTATTTATTTTCATGGTGAGACAATATTTGTCACAATGCGACACTGAACCATGGTTGACCATGGTTGGATATGATTGACAATGGTTGACCACCATTTATATTATAAACCTAAGGGAATAATAAACCCAAGGGATTGATATTATAAACCCAAACGAATAATAAAACCAAGGGATTAATATTAAAACCCCAAGGGATTATGAACCCAAGGGAATAATATTAAACCCAAGGGACTAATATTATAAACACAACATTGGTAAACCCAAATATAAATATTACAAACACTAAAATAAACATGGTTTATTTTCATGGTGAGACAATCCATGTCACAATGCGACATTCAAACATGGTTGACCATGGTTGGCTATGATTGACAATGGTTAACCATGATTGATATTATAAACCTAAGGGAATCAACAGGTTATGAATCTAAGGGAATAATATTAAACCCAAGGGGCTAATATTATAAACCCATGGTATATAAACCCTAAGTGGAGACAATTTGTTTTGTAATGTGATATGAGACCATGATTGACCACAATTGACCATGGATGGTTATGGTTGATAATAATTGATATTATAAACCCAAGTTAATAATAAAATTGAGATATTATGAAACCAAGGGAATAATATTAAACCCAAGGGACTAATATTAAAAACCCAAGATTGGTAAACCCAAATATAAATATTACAAACACTAAAATAAGCATGGTTTATTTTCATGGTGAGACAATCTTTGTCACAATATGACATTGAACCATGGTTGACCACTATTAGATATGATGACAATGGTTGACCATCATTGATATTATAAACCTAAGGGATTGCTATTATAAACCCAAAGGAATAATAAAACAAACATATTAATACTAAAACAGCAAGGGATTTTGAACCCAAGGGAATAATATTCAACCCAAGGGACTAATATTGTAAGCGCAACATTGGTAAACCCAAATATCAATATTACAAACACTAAAATAAACATGGTTTATTTTCATGGCGAGACAATCCTTGTCACAATGTGACATTCAAACATGGTTGACCATGGTTGGCTATGATTGACAATGGTTGACCATGATTTATATTACAAACCTAAGGGAATAATAAACCTAGGTGATTGATATTATAAAACCAAAGGAATAATAAACCCAAGGGATTATGAACCCAAGGGAATAATATTAAACCCCAAGGGACTAATATTATAAATCCAACATTTGTTAACCCAAATATAAATATTAGAAAGACTAAAATAAACATGGTTTATTTTCATTGTGAGATAATCCTTGTCACAATGTGATATTCAACCATGGTTGATGATGGCTGGCTATGATTGACAATGGTTGACCATGATTGATATTATAAACCTAAGCGAATAATAAACTCAAGGGATTGATATCAGAAACCCAAAGGAATAATAAACCCAACAAATTAATACTAAAACCCCAAGGGATTCTGAACCTAAGGGAATAATATTAAACCCAAGGGTCTAATATTATAAACCCAAGGTATATAAACCCTAAGTGGAGACAATTTTTTCCATAATGTGAGATCGGACCATGATTGACCACAATTGACCATGGTTGGTTATGGTTGACCATGATTGATATTATAAACCCAAGTTAATAATAAATCCAAGGGATTGATATTATGAACCCAAGGGAAACATAAACCCAAGGGATTAGTACTAAAACCCAAGGGATTATGAACCCAAGGGACTAATATTAAAAACCCAACATTGGTAAACCAAAATATAAATATTACAAACACTAAAATAAACATGGTTTATTTTCATGGTGAGACAATCCTTGTCACAATGCGACATTCAACCATGGTTGACCATGGTTGGCTATGATTGACAATGGTTGACCATCATTGATATTATAAACCTAAGGGAATAATAAACCCAAGGGATTGATATTATAAACCCAAAGGAATAATAAACCCAAGGGATTAATACTAAAACCCCAAGGGATTATGAACCCAAGGGAATAATATTAAACTCAAGGGCCTAATATTATAAACCCAACATTGGTAAACCCAAATATAAATACTACAACCACTAAAATAAACATGGTTTCTTTTCATTATGAGACAATCCTTGTGATAATGGGACATTCAACCATGGTTGGCTATGATTGACAATGGTTGACCATGATTGATATTATAAACCTTAAGGAATAATAAACCCAAGGGATTGATATCATAAACCTAAAGGAATAATAAACCCAAAGGATTAATATTGAAACCCCAAGGGATTATGAACCCAAGGGAATAATATTAAACCCAAGGGACTAATATTACAAACACAACATTGGTAAACTGAAATATAAATATTACAAACATTAAAATAGACATGGTTTTTCTTCATGGTGAAACAATCCTTGTCACAATGTGACATTCAGCCATGGTTGACCATCATTGGCTATGATTGATAATGGTTGACCATGATTGATATTGTAAACCTAAGGGAATAATAAACCCAAGGGATTGATATGAGAAACCCAAAGGAATCATAAACCTAAGGGATTAATACTAAAACCGCAAGGGATTGTGAACCCAAGGGAATAATATTAAACCAAAGGGACTATATTATAAACCCAATGTATATAAACCCTAAGATAAATATTATAAACACTAAAATAAACATGATTGACCATAATTGATTTTCATATTGAGACAATCCTTATCACAATTCCATGTTGGACATGGTTGACATCATAATAAACCATGGTTGACTAGGGAATAATAAACCCAAGTGATTGAGATTATAAAGAGAAAGGAATAATAAATCCAAGGGATTAATACTAAAACCCCAAGGGATTATGAACCTAAGGGAATAATATTAAACAAAATGAACTAATATTATAAACCCAATGTATAAAAAGCCTAAGATAAATATTAAAAATACAAAAATAAACATGGTTGAATTAATAAACCCTAAGAATTAATCTTTTAAACTCAAGGGATTAATAAACTAAATCGATTATTAATATTATAAACCCAAGGAACTAATAAACCCAACCATTAAATATAAAAAACCGAATGAATTAGTGAACCCAAGGGATAAATATTAAAATCCTAAGGGATCAAGAAGCATAAAGGATCGATATTACAAACACAAGAGATTCATAAAGCTGATCTTGATTTATATTATAAACCCAACCTAATAATAAACCCAAGGGATTAATACTAAAACCATAAGGGATTATGAACCTAAGGGAATAATATTAAACCCAAGAGACTAATATTGTAAACCCAATGTTGGTAAACCCTAATATAGATATTAGAAACACTAAAATAAAATGGTTTATTTTCATGGTGAGACATTCCTTGTCACAATGTGACATTCAACCATGGTTGACCATGGTTGGCTATGATTGACAATGGTTGAGCTTGATTGATATTTAAACATAAGGGAATAATAAACCAGAGGGATTGATATTATAAACCCAAAGGAATAATAAACCCCAAGGGAATAATATTAAACCCAAGGGACAAATATTATAAACTTAATGTATATAAACCTAAGGGAATAATATTAAACTCAAGGGATAAATCTTACAAATCCAAGGTATATAGAACCAAAGGGATTAATAAACCCTAGGGATTGTTAATACTATAAACCCAACCACATTACTAAATTTAGTCTAAAAGCATCGATAAGCGTTAATAAACCTTATGAATAATATTACACCCTAGGAATATGACCCTATAGATTAATAAACCCAAGGGATTGATATTATAAACCCATGATAATAATAAAGCCAAGGGATTAATACAAAAAAACCAAGGGATTATAAACCAAAGGGAATAATATTACACCCAACGGATTAATATTATAAACCCAAGGTATATAAAACCTAAGATAAATATTGCAAACCCTAGAATTATCATGGTTGACCATGGTTGATTTTCATATTGAAACAATCTTTCTCACAATGTGACATTGAACCATGGTTGACCATGGTTAACAATATTTGACTTTCATATTGAGACAAACTCTTTCACAATGTAATATTATAAACCCTATGAATAATATTTCGCATTGAGACAATCTTTGTGAGAATGTGACATTGGACCATGGTTG
Organism: Pinus tabuliformis; assembly: GCA_031772625.1. NCBI lineage: Eukaryota > Viridiplantae > Streptophyta > Pinopsida > Pinales > Pinaceae > Pinus > Pinus tabuliformis. The sequence continues at coordinate 629,042,669 of CM062808.1, forward strand.
ACGATGGTTGATTTGCATATTGAGACAATATTTGTCACGATGTGACGTTTCACCATGGTTGACTATGAATGATTTTCATATGGAGATAATCTTTGCCACAATGTGACATTGGACCATGTTTGATTTTCATATTCAGAAAAGTTTTGTCACAGTGTGACGTTCGACCATGGATGACCATGATTATAAACCAAGGGGATTTATATTAGACCCAAGGATTAATATTATAAATCATATGAATAACATTACACCTTAGGAATAACAACCCTTAGATTAATAAACCCAAGGGATTGATATTATAAACCTAAGGGAATAATAAACCAAAAGGTTTAATACTAAAAACCAAAATGATTATAAACACAAGGGATAAATATTATAAACCCAAGGTATATAAACCCCAAGGGATTAATAAATCCTAGGGATTTTTAATATTATAAACACAACCACATTAGTAAATATGGTTGAAAAACATTGATAAGTGTTAATGATATAAACCCAATGAATAAATTGTTGACAATGATTTTCACATTGTTTGTCACATTGCGATGATGCTTGTCCCACTGTGATGTTGGATAGATTTCTGTACCATTCCAACATCACAATATTAAACCTAAGGGATTATTGATTATTAAATCTGAGGGATTATTGATATTTTAAAACCAATGGGATTAATAAACCCAAGGGACTAATAATATTATGAACAAAATGAATTAATATTCCCAGGGGATTAATATTATAAATCCAAGGGATAATGAAACGATGTGAATAATATTAAACCTTAGGATTTTTGCTATAAATCCAAGGGATTATAAACCTCAGGATCAATATTATAAATCCGAGGAATTAAAAACCCTATGATTATTATTATAAACTTTATGATTGTAAACTTTTAGATTATAAACCCTAAATCCAACATTATAAACTAGAATATTAAACCCTAATGTATTCAACATCACAATGCGACATTGAATAACTTGCAATGTAGTGTGTCATTGTGACAATGATTCCTACCATGTTTGTCACATTGTGATGAAGCTTGTCACATTGTGATGCTCGATAGATTTTTGCACCATTCCAATGTCACAATATTAAACCCAAGGGATTATAAATTCTTAAACCTAAGATATTATTGGTATTATAAACCTAATAGATTAATAAACCCATGAGACTAATAATATTATATTATGAGGGGATTGATAAACACAGAGGATTGATATTATAAACCCAAAGGATAATGAACCCATGGGAATAATATTAAACCAAGGATTTATATTATAAACCCAAGGGATTAAAAACCCTAGGACTAATATTATAAACCTTACGATAATAAACATTAATGTTACAAACTTTAAACCCAATAGATTAATATTATGAACCTAAAGGATAACGAAACCATGGGAATACTATTAAACCATAAGATTTATATTATGAATCTAAGGGATTATAAACCCTAGGATTAATATTATAAACCCAAGGGATTAGAAACCCTAAAAATAATATTATAAACCATACCATTATAAACCTTAATATTAAAGACCCTAAAACTATAATAAACCCTAATCCCTTAATCCAATATAATAAATGAGAATATTAAACCATAATTTATTCAATGTTGCAATGCGACATTGAATAAATTGCTAACAATGATTGTCACATTGTGACAATGCTTATCACACTATGACATTGGATATATTTCCATACCATTCCAACATCACAATATTAAACCTAAAGGATTATTGATTATTAAACCTAAGGGATTATTTATATTGTAAACCTGAGGGATTAATAAACCCAAGAAATTAATATTATAAACCCAAGGGATAATGAAGCCATGAGAATAATATAAAACCCTATGATTTACATTATAAACCCAAGGGATTATAAATCCTAGGATAAATATTATAAATTCAATGGATTAAAAACCCTAAGAATAATATTATAAACCTTAAGATTATAAATCCTAAATGCAATATTATAAATGAGAATAATAAACCCTAATTTGTTCAACATCGCAATGAAAAATTGAATAAATTACAATTTTATATAATTGTGACAATGATTATGAGAATGCTTGTCTTATTGTAATGATGCATGTCACTATGCTTGACTTATTGCGACGATGTTTGTGAGACTATGACATTGGATAAATTTTTGTACCATTCCAACATGAGAATATTAAACCTAACATATTAGTAAACACAAGGGACTAATAATATTATAAATTCAAGAGATTAATAAACCTAAGGGATTAGTATTATAAACTAAAAGGATAATGAACCCATTGTTTCACTATGGCTAACCATAGTTGACTATATGTGTCCATGTTCACCATGTATAAACATCACAAACTATGTTTTAAGTATGGTTGACAATTATATGTCTATGGTTGACAATTGTGTGACTATGGTTGATCTTGATTGACCATGGTTAACCTACATTTTCCATGGCTAAACATGATTACCCATTGTTTCACACCATAATTTTCTATCATAGATTATGATTGTGCATTTTGACAATGGTTTACCACATTCAATCATAAAATACATTAGTTGATTGTATTTGATCATTCTAATCTATAATATTATTATAATTAACCTTGATAACTTTATTATTATTGTTAATTTTAATAATAATTAATATAATTTTTAATTTTTAATAATAATAATATTAACTTTAATAAAAAAATATTATTATATGATTATGAAAGCCTATAATTATTATTAATTATAATATTAATATTAATATATTTTTAATATTTAATATTAATACAATATACTAATATTACTATTTAATATAATAATATATTAAATATTTATTAATATTCACATACTAATATATATTAAATATTAAATGCTAATACAAAGTATTAATATAGAAATATTTATATAATTATATTATGTTTATACAGCTTGAGTGGGCCTAATGGTTAAGAGCATGTGTTTCCCCCTCAAACATCACAGGTTCAAAATGAGAGGGGGTAGAGTATGTATGCCTTCATAGACTTAGCAATGAAATCGTTGTGCGGAGGTGGGTCCCTTGTCCCATAAACAAGAGGGTCTCATACACCAATTTGGTGTTTCACTTGGCTGTGACCTTAAAATCGAATGATAATAATAATAATAGTAGTAGTAATAATAATAATAATAATAACAAGAAAGTATAATAATACTTAACATATCAATAATATGAGTATACTAATATTTAATATAAATATTTATTAATATTAACTTTAATAAATATTATTATTATTATTACTATTATTAAATTTAATAGTAATTATTATTATATATTAATATTAATCATAAAATTTAATTAGTATTAATATTAATAACATTTAATTAATATTAATATTAATATTAATAGTCTGATTATTATTAATAGTTATTAATATTAACTTTAATAACAATATCAAAATTTATTGTTAATCTTAATAAATATTCGATATTATTATTATTATTAACATTAATACGTATTATTGTTATAATTTATTATTAATCTTAATAAATCTTCTTTATTATTATTATTATTATTATTATTAACTTTAATAATTCATTATTGTTATTATTATAATTGTTAACTTTAATAAGTGTTATTATTATATGACTATGAATGATTATGTCTTACAATTGTTTCACCATTATAGTTTAACCTACAATTAAAACACAAATTTTGAGCTTAGGTGTTGTAACACCCGTCCCTAGTGTACTATATTATTGTAAACCTAAGCTAAGTTAAATCTAGGTGTGATATCCTCCCTTGTGTGTTAAATGTTTTAAACCTAAGCTAAGGAAAGCTAGGTGATATGTAATATGAAAAGCAAATGTATTTTTAAATAAATTAATAAAATAAATCACTTGGAGGGTGGAGCACCAAGAGAGAGGAGATGATTGCAAAATCCCATGAGGAATGGGATAGAGATGAATCTTTCATCATAAGCTTCTAGATGCGATTATAGATAAGCTTGGATGGATTGGATATCCATCGGATGGATGGGAGATAAAGATCCATCCAACATAAAAGCTTTACGAGGGATAAAAGCAAGTTTTTATGTGGAAAATGATCCTGAGATAAAGACGAGCTTTTCTAGATAAGACCAAGGCAAATGGAAAAATCCATAATGCGGGACGCCACTAATGGTAACTAAATCATGAAAGAGGGTATTAAATACCCAGTGCATTGGTCAATTGAGGACAGTTGATCCTTGGCAAGATCTTCAGCTCGGGGGGAATCAGAGGTGATTCATGGCTAGGTGGTGGTGCTCCTCCCTCCAAGTGAGGTTTAGTTGGTGTCAGTTGCGTGGAATGTTTAGTATGAAATTTCTTACTCGCTCTCTCTCTCTCTCTCTTGTTTAGTTGCATGTGATTATGTGAAGATTTTATTAAGTTTCTTCGCTATGGGAATGTTGCATGAATTACTTATGCTTATGTGTTAATAGATTTAATGGTACTTTCCTCTATTCCAATGAGATTCATTAGCATGATGTGAGTTTTATTTTAGTCCTTACTTACTATGAGTTAAATCATTTAGCTGAGATAAGTTGATGGTTGATTTCTTATCTCTTATAGTTGGAATGGGTAAATCATTCAGCTCGAGAGCTTAAAAGTTGTGTTGAATAATAATATAGTATTGGTTATGCCCCATGTGAGCTATATCAATAATCTTCTTCATAAGCATGTTAGATGTAATAATCCCAAAGTAATATCTTATGCTCTCACTTTGGTACTGGATGGGGAATTGTGTAGATATTCTCGCATGTGCATGTTAGACAAGACAGAAGTAGCTTTACATGCCCATGTTAGTAGAAGTAGATACAAGAAAAGGTTCTTTCATTGTCGCATGAAGACATTAAAGATATTGTAAGGATTGCATGTCACGAGAGTATGTGATTTCACACCCAGGGTATATGACTCCACCTTGATCTTTCATTGTAGTTATGATTCTTGGTTCACTAAATTCGTGGTGGTTGTGAACTCTTAACTGTAACTAAGACAAAAATTTAAAATTATGGGGTCTAAAGGTTGTTTTTCTTGAGTAGGATCAGGAGGTTTGTTATAAATGCTATCAAAGCCTAGGATCAAACACTAAGGTCTATTGACTCATCCACCTCCAAAAAAAATTTCCTTTGAGAAGTTAAATATTGAAACATAGAACATGGCTTAAGAAAATTAGATTCATTAATAATGAATTCAAATATGAATTGAACCGGTTAAATTAAGAGTCAATAATATATAAAGGTTTGTATAATATATTATTTGATAAGGTTAAATACTAAGAGAAAAAGACACCGAGTCCCTCTTCAAGTTTGAGAATCAAAATCCTCTTGAGGGTAATGAGCATGTGTCATGTGCATAGCTTTCATACAACAATTTCGCGATTTGTTTATCAAATTCCATCCCACTCTATCTCTGAAACTAGATCCCTTTACTAAATTCCATCCTTACCGTATCTCTGAAACCACAACCATATAACTAATGAAGTTTTGCATGGACGTTCATTGCAGTTTTCGGTTGGACACAAGGATGATTTTTACCTCCTTGAAGAGGCTGTGATGCCATCAGGGTAATGGTTTTAGAATCTTACATTCAAATTTGGTTGTGATGCCTTGAACTTCAATGAAAAGCTACCTCTCTTCCGAGCACAAACTCATTCAGATTAACCAATCGCCTACATACAAAACTCTACCAAAAACAATCTTCAAATAAAGTGGTTTTCATTCTAGTGTCGACACCTATTGTTCAATCTTATAGGTTTTTAACAACATCCATTCTATCATTCAGATATATAACAACATCCATGCTCTTAGAGAAGTCCATGCCCAATTAGTTGTAAATGGAAATCAACATCACAGTTTCATAGTTGCCAAAGTGGTGAGACTGTATGCCATGTTGGGAAAAGTGGAGGATGCACGTAAAGCGTTTGACAAAATATGTGAACAAAATGTTTTCTTATGGAATGCGATTATAGGAGAGTGTGCTAGGAATGAAAACCCAGAGGAAGCCATTAAAGTGTAGTGCAAAGGAAATATTCTCTAACATACATAGGTGATGTAAACCCAGTAAATTTATGTAAAAATCTAGAAGGCCAGAGTAACCGTAATGGTTTTTGATATCATATTGGAAAACATCCAAGAAATCTCGGGCACATTTAATGATCTGAAGAGGTACAAATATCCTCAATCCCGAAATGCGGAATTTTTGCCTTACTAATATAGGAACGTTATCTACAGCAACGTGTCCCTATAAGAGTATGGTGTATGGGGTAATATTTCTATTTTTTTTTGCTGCCTTTTAGGCTGTTAAGTCATGGAGTGGGAAATATGTGAATCGATGTTGTTTCCAATAAGGGATTCTGATAACGATCAATAGTCTAATTAACAAATGTTTTAAAAAAGAAGATAAGGTATCCAACGCAAGGAGAAAGCCGAATATAGTGCGTATGCCATTTTGTTACTGCTTTATCTGTCAATAAACGTGGACACCCTATGTTGTTGGATAGATATATATGAAGTTCACAATAAAATTGCATTTATTTGAGGTCAAAGAAGTCCAAAGTATTACCCAATAGGGAAGTGCACAAACACTTGCTGACCCCATGGCGTCAACATGAAAGAGCCCTGTAGCATTGGCGCACCAATCTGACTCTTCCTTTGAGATCCGCATGCCACCTCCCCATTTAGGAAGGTATACGTTCCAACCTTTTACTGAAGGCATGGCTATTTAAATTAAATTTGAAACAAGTGATATATAAATTTGTTTTGTAGTTCCAATGGAATTAACCGATTTCCTCGAGGAGTTTAGGGTTGTTTTAATTTACCTTTCAACATCAATTTTTTTTTTTTTAATACACACAGAATGAAATGGAACCTCATGATTGAGTGAGATGGCCGAAAAACAATTAGGGTACTGTATTTCGTTCTGGTTGCACACGGATAATCAGTGGATTTCATTTTGCATTTGCTTCAAAGGATTTGTCCTCTATGTGACAGAAGGTATCTTCCACGCATCATTAGATGATTCTATTACAATGTGATAATCACTATCTGCCATATCTGGGTTTGTTATGTGGATACAACTTGACCTCGAATATCTACGTTCGAAATCAAAGCCAAGCACAAATTAATTAAAACGATAGAGGTAAAATCGAGACGACATATCCATTGTGCATGCAGTTGATGGCACCTTCAATTCATTCATGCATATGGGTGTCCATATGCGAATTGGTTTTATACGTGTTACCTTCCCGGTATTACAATCAACTTCGGCACCGATGGCATTGATTGCAGATCGACGTGCAGATCTATGAAATATTGTATTTATTAGTCTTTCATTGTTTTAGCTTTCGAAGGAACTTGTCTTTGTAGGTTAGCCTGTTCAATTCCGCTTTGGATATTTATCAATGTGAATGGAAAACTTGGTAAGTATCTTTATTGAACTAATAGTTATAGAGAAAAACTAGAACCATCCATTACATATGGAACTCATTGTTGGAAGTAATAATTAGAGGTGTTTATACAAAGTTTTGTGTTTTTACTATTAGAGAATCTGTCACTTATGATCACATGGTGTTTTCATCCACTATAGTAAACGCCGTAAGCAATGGTTAAGCATGCGTCGTATTATAGAAACTAGAAGAATCTCATTCATATAAGAGAAATTGATCCATAGAACGATTTCGAAAAGATAGTTGGAAAAGTGATGTGAAGTAGGATGCCAATTTGATCAAAGTTAAACCGAGAGTTTACTTTTTATCAGCGGTCTAGAGACTCCAAATAAATGGCATTGTTTTGAAATTTTGTGACTTTTGAAATGTACTAAATTTTGAATTTCATGTGCATTTTATTTTAGTATATGATGTATTAAACTTTGAATTTCATGCATCTTTTATCATAGTTGGATTGAAATTTAATCTACGATATGATTCCACCATGGAATTCAAAATTTTGGGCTGACGCAACATGTACAAAGATTTATCTCCCTTTTGGTGGTTGTCAGTAAGTGGTGGACTGACATGTGAAATCTATGCATTAGCACGATGAATGAATTCATTTGTTTCTTGTATATTGGCATTTCAGTTATGGATGATTTATGTGTAACGAGTTTTGTATTTACCGAGAGAAAGATCATGTACTTAATTTAAACCTCCTTTGGTAAAGTTGAAACGTTGCTAATTATAGCCTTTAAAAAGCCAAATGAAGTTGGTAAAATTACATATAACTATTCACCAGGGAAAGAAAACAAAAAGCGAAATGAAGTTAGTAAAATTACATATAACTATTCACCGAGGAAAGAAAGCAAAAAGTGAAATGAAGTTAGTAAAATTAAATATAACTATTCACCAGGGAAAGAAATAAAAAAGGTGAAATGAAGTGAGTAGAATTAATAAAATTAAATATACAATTAAATGCTTTCACTTTGCGTGGGTTTTTATTTATGTTGTAAAGATGGCGTAAGTAAATTTTTGTGATGCACGTAAATTAAAAAGGCATACTATATTACAAATTAAATTTAATGTAGTATGTACAAATCATATTTTTGTACATTACTGATATTTAGTTCAGTTAAAAAAAAATGTGAATTACAAAACTTGTTTTCATGAAATAACATGGGAATTTAAAACTTCCTTAGGTTCACCGTTTCTCAAAACTATGTTAATGTGAATTTTGGTTCATGCATACAATTGCATTTCGTGCAAATGGTAATTTATATGAGGATGTGTGGATGGGCTAGGAAGGCGATCATGCCAATGACAAAAAAGTTGTGAACATATTATTTTCTTTAAGCACGAGATCAAGTTGAGATAAAGAAACTTGTGAAGCAAGAAACTTATGAAGTATAGCTGCACAAATAATTGTGCAATCTGAAAGAAAAGAAAATATTTGTGCAATCCGAAAGAAAAGAAAAAAATAATAATAGTAAACAAAAATTAACAAAGATATGAAAAACATGTTTTCTAAAAATGTTTTCTTTATGTTTAATTCTCCATAAAGCATGATGAATGAGTTCATTAATTGTCTAATTGTATATTGCAAATTAGAATTGTTGATGTGAATTTTTTTTTACAAGACATGGAAATTCGATATGGGAAAAGTAGTTTACATGGGGTTAAGAAAATAACTGCTCATTTCAGATTACGTAAAAGAGTTAAATCCTTAAAATAGACATGAAGGACCATGTTTTAATTAAATATGCTTATGGTATTAAAGGATTGAATTATTGATTGTTGGTTTAGAATGTGTGAAGATGAGGATTGAGACAATTACAAAGTCTCACATGTAATATTGTTGATGTTTCACCTATTACTGCTATCATATAGACTTTTTAGCAAATAGGTTTTGATTATAAGTAATGATCAAATGATGGTCAAAGGGGAGCCTATCTGGTATATGGTTACAAGAAATTTTTTGGTATGTGTACATGCATAAAACATTGCTAAGTGAAGAAGTAACATGTTATTTAGGGTAATAAGTAACTTTTATTGAGTCCCCTTCTATGATAAGGAGCTTAAAATTTTATCATATATTATGAAAGTTTCAAAACTTAAGCTATAGTTGAACGTTCCTATGAGGAGACAATGACTAGATGTCATGATTGGAAGGTGATGATTGTAGATATGTATACATAATAATTAAACAATTGGTAACCATGATAAAGCATGGCCATTATATTAATGCATACTAAATCTTGATAACAAATAATACATGTACACAAAGAAATGAGTATTTAAGTACACAAATACATGGATGCCTTGCATATAGAACTCATTGTGGGGGTGAAATGAGCTGCATGGATATGCTTGCATATGTGGTGTAATTGAGGTCAAATAGTTAACTATGTTTATCTTCAAAATCATTGAACAAACCTATAAAGAGATGCATATGTATAAAGGCAAAATGGAGACTTAAACATTACACCTATGTTAATGGTATGATTAATTAGTGAACATCGTCAACATTTTACTCACATTTGTTCTGAGATGGAATGGATGCTATGCAAGGGCAAAGGGTAATACAATACATACAATACAAATTCATTGAGGTAATTTAGTAATATCATCACCTCATTCTAATCGTATTCAAAATCAAATGATGAGTTGTATGGTTTCTAGCTAAAAGCATAATTTAAGGAAATTAAGTTATGCTTAAAATATCCCAACAAGGGATAGAGGATGTGAAAGACAAGTCTTTTATAAGACTAAATACCTTAAAGTTGTTTTTCAAATTTAATGTGGCTGTGTTGATCAGCTCACATGCAAAGTAATGATGTAAATTACTTTGGATATGGTTTGTCAATAGATGAATTATTTTAGTAAGAAAATGATCCAATTACACATTGTTTGACGAAACAAAACCTTATCAGGACATTATGCATAAGTAAATAAGCATGCATAGGTTGGAACCTGAGGGATTCTAGTTAAGTAAATTAATATCTTAACCTAGATATGAAAGAAGCATAAAGAACATATCAATTCATGTGATGAGATTATGAAGTAGGTGCAGAGATGTAATACAATATATTGTATATGTATTAAAAAAGGCATCCTACATTAATAATGATCAACATATTTTTAACCAAGAAAGGTATACTTGGAAATTAAACATGACGGGTTTGATGCATTAGAACAATTCATGGTGGCCTAATGATTGTTGCATAAACCATGAATTCTTAATTGATCTCTTGATTTAAGGGTGATTTAAGGGTGATTTAAGGAACTAACATGTAAATACCTTGGGTCACACCTCGCATAAAGATTTAAAGGGTGTGAAGTGATGAATAGTATAGATTTCACTTATAACCTTTATATGGGATATGTATGTAGATACATATTGTTTATTGGGGGAGATCATACCTGCATTGAAGTATGCATGACCAACAAGATGTAGAGGTGTAAAAAGGGAAAATGGCCAATCCTATGACATAATTTGTTTAAGTGTGGAATAATTGTTAAGAACTAACCAAATTTGTTCTAATGATCACGAGACTTCAAATATCTATGATAGACTGAGTATCATAGTCAATAGTCTGCCTTATGGTACATTTCATTATTGTTAGAACTTGGTATAGGTGACAGATTTAATCCTAAAACTGAAAGTTATAGTTATGATTGAGTTATAGTGTGCATGATGACTGTTATGATACTATTAATACATGACATATGGAATTGATTTATACGTGACATGAAACTTTCTTAATTACATAGATGAACTGTGATAAATGAATGTTGGTATGATACTAACATGGAGGAAAAATATGCGGATAAAGTTTATGTCATGCAGGTGATACCATGAGGATGGTATTACAAGTTGTACCACAGCTGGACTATGTACAATAGTACATATGGGACCATATGACTACATATGCTACAAGGTTGGAAAATAAAATGTGTATTGGTGTGTATAACATACTTTGCGTGCAGGTATGTAGTAGTCATTAGATGGATGTCTGGCTAGGTAAAGAAACCTGAAGATTACCCTAAAGAAGGAAAGTAAGTTTGGTAAAAGTAACTATGGTTAATCACAGTTTGGAATACTGATGAATATATGTATATGAATATATATTGTGATGTGAAATAATATGTTATGACTTTGCAGGCATATTAATGTGGAAAATATGCTAGATGATGTATTGTAAGTAGAGAGACTGCAAGAAGTAAGTGTTCAACAAGAACACAAAGGCTTGAAATAATGCAAGCAGGGGACATGCATTCTTCAGATAAAATAAATAATAAGAAATAGTTGATTTAATAGTAACAAATTATGATATTTTTCATAGTTAAACTTTACCTCGATAAATTTTCACAAATGGCTTGAAAAAAATGTGTGACGGATAGCTATGGAAGGAGATATGCTAGGAGCACTCCTTGAGACCGATGTAGCCATGGAAGGAGAGATGTTGGGAACACTCCTTGTGGTAGATGTACATTGGAAATATTGCATTAGATGTCAAAGCCATGAGAGGTGTTGATTTGAAATCAGCTACCTGTGAATGAGGACATGATGCAGTGATATACCGAAGACGGTGTAAAATTTAAGGGGGGAGTATGTAACACCCCTCCCTAGTGTGCTATATTATTGTAATCCTAAGCTAATTTAAATCTAGGTGTGATATCCTCCCTTGCGTTTTAAATGTTGTAAACCTAAGCTGAGGAAAGTTAGGTGATATGTAATATGAAAAGAAAATGTATTATTAAATAAATTAATAAAATAAATCACTTACAGGGTGGAGCACCAAGAGAGAGGAGATGATTGCAAAATCCCATGAGGAATGGGATAGAGATGAATCTTTCATGATAAGCTTCTAGATGTGATTCTAGACAAGCTTGGATGGATTGGATATCCATCGGATGGATGGGAGATAAGGATCCATCCAACATAAAAGCTTTGCGGGAGATAAAGACAAGCTTTTATGTGGAAAAGCATCGTGGAGATAAAGACGAGCTTTTGTGGATAAGACCTAGGCAAATGGAAAGATCCATAACGCGGGACGCTGCTAATGGTAACTAAATCATGAAAGAGGGTATTAAATACCCAGTGCATTGTTCAATTGAGGACAGTGAATCCTTGGAAAGATCTTCAGCTTGGGGGGAATCAGAGGTGATTCATGGTTGGGTGGTGGTGCTCCTCCCCCAAAGTGACGTTTAATTGGTGTCAATTGTGTGGAATGTTTAGTATGAAATTTCTTACTCTCTCTCTCTCTCTCTCTCTCTTGTTTAGTTTCATGTGATTATGTGAAGATTTTATTAAGTTTCTTCGCTATGGGAATGTTGCATGAATTAATTATGCTTATGTGTTAATAGTTTAAATGGTACTTTCCTCTATAAGATGAGATTCATTAGCATGATATAAGCTTTATTTTAGTCCTTACTTACTATGAGTTAAATCATTTAGCTAAGATAAGATGATGGTTGATTTCTTATCTCTTATAGTTGGAATGGGTAAATCATTCAGCTCGAGAGCTTAAAAGTTGTGTTGAATAATAATATAGTATTGGTTATGCCCCATGTGAGCTATATCAATAATCTTCTTCATAAGCATATTAGATGTAATAACCCAAAGTAATATCTTACACTCTCACTTTGGTACTAGATGGGGAATTGTGCAAATATTTTCGCATGTGCATGTTGGGCACGACAGAGGTAGCTTTACATGCCTATGTTAGTAGAAGTAGATACAAGAAAAGGTTCTTTCATTGTCGCATGAAGACATTGAAGATATTGTAGGGATTGCATGTCATGAGTGTATGTGATTTCACACACAAGGTATATGAATCCACCTTGATGTTTCATTGTAGCTATGGTTCTTGGTTCACTATATTTGTGACAGTGGTGAACTCTTCACTGTAATGAAGAAATTTTTTTAAAATTATGGGGTCTAAAGGCTGTTTTTCCTGGGTAGGCTCAGGAGTTTTGTTATAGGTGTGTCAAACATAAAAAGTATTTAAATTACTTTGGTAAAACTAAATTAGAAATTAAGTATCATATGAATGTAATAAAAGTATGTGTTTCTCAAACATTAAATTTTGAATAGTTATGTTAACTTAAATATAGAGTGTTGTGGGTACTACCTTATACACACAAACACAACAACGAAAACATAACATTTGACACTGATATTAAGAGGATACAACACAAAACACTACAAAACATCACAGCAAACACATATAGATTTAAGCTTATGTTTATAATGTTCTACTTTATTAGATATTTCATATTTTTAACATGAGGTCATCTAAAGTTATCAAATGTAATTTTATAAATGTCATTGGAGTATATAACTCTTTATATAAGCATCAAATTTTAAGTAGTGGAATTGAAAATTAAATAGTAAAATTGTCCACTAAATGTGGTTGGCTTGGAAAAGTGTGTTTGTATAAATTTTAGAACTTTGAAAATTAATTTCTATTAAAAATGCAATTGTAGATTTATCAAACATGGAAATTTTTAAATGTAATTTTACAATTATTATTATTTAAATGCATCTTCAGATTGTGCTAAGATTTAAATTTTGAGATGGGAAATTTAAAATAAAGAGAAGTTCTACACATCCAAGTTTTAAAATGAAAAAATTAAATTTTGAAATATGAGGTTAGAAATTAAATATATCAAGAGTGCAGTACATGTAAAATTAAATTTTTACATGAAGAGTGCAGTAAATTTTTAAGGTAATATTTTGTTGGCAAATTTGTTATAAAATTATTATGAAAAAAATCACTTCATTAAAAAATAAAAAATATATTATTAATATTTTAAGTTCAAAATAAATAATTTAAAAGAGTTGTTATTATAAAATGAATGATGGCAGAAATAAATTTAAAATTAAAATTTTAAAAACAAAGCCATAGAAAAATAATAAAAAATTTAAAAACTAAACCACAAAAGCATGAGAAACAAAATAAAAACACACACTCCTCCATGATAGATTTGGTGAAGGCTAACCATGAATGTACACACACTCCTCCATGATAGATTTGGCGAAGGCTAACCATGAATGTTGTGAGAAGGGGCAACACCCTCTCAAAAAGAAAATGCTTGATTATATATCTATTATAGTTATTTTTTTCCTTTTTGAGGTTTACATTAACAATATTAATATAATTATCTTCACCAATTACACTTCTTTGTCTTAACCAATTACACTTCATCTACTTGCTACTTATATATGATTTGGACCTTCCAACAACCTTCTGGCTACATGTACCTTGTCTAGCACAATATCTTACTCTTGTAATTTTTTTTCCATATAATCGGTTTCATATCATAAGAGAATTAAATATTTAATATAAATTTCATTATCAATTAATAAAAAAGAAAATAATTACTTAAATATTCTTTCAAATCTAATTGTTATCCTGTTGATCGATATCATGAATTGAATTACATTCTTGTGCACAACTTCTTTCTTAAATTTGAACTCTTCTCTTCTCTCCTCCTTCATCTATCTATTTCATATCATAAGAAATTTAAATGTTTATTAGAAATTTTATCTTTATATAATAAATACAAAATATAATTAATTAAATATTTTTTCAAATCCAAGTCAAAACAAAAAAAATGTGATACACAATAGAAATCTAGGCTTTATAAATTTCCCTAAGCATTTGACATGAAATCAAGGACGTTGTCCCTTTGGAAAAATCGTGAGCAGCATTGGGTAGAGGCAGAGGAGGTTATTGCAAAGCTTATTCCCTTACGGGGTAGCAGAGGTAAGAATAAAGATGAAATTGGAATAGGGCCGCAGTTCAACACGAAGATGTCATGCCAAATTAGGTAACGGCCCTTTTATGTGGATACCCTGTAACTTTTAACCACCTCACCTACAATATTTCTAGAGCCACGTGAGCAATGAGTTCTGAAAACTATAGGTGTGACCAGGTAAGTATAGTTAGGCATATAACAAATAACAAATGAATGGACCTTATTACGAGTAACTATTATAACAAAATTGACTGATGACTGGTTCGCAATCTGATTATGAGGTATTCCCTGCAGTAGGCGTCTATACTTAACTACGTGTGCTGGGCGCATTGCCTTGGAGTAACCAAGGGCGCTGACCCTCACGCAAGTATTTGTTTCCATAGCTATGCCAACTGGGGTTGTGTGAGACCATATCTTTGAAATATATAGAAGCCTAATTACAATGTGGGAGAACGAACGAATCTAGATAGACGCAATTTTTTTTAAAGGTTTTCATAGATTTAAATTTTATCTAGTTACTTTGAGAGAAAAAACAAAACAACGCATAGCAAAAAATATAACTCTACTCTATTAAAATCAAACATTATAAAAGAGAATAAACATATAACTATCCAGGAACATTGAATGAAAAGAAGCCTTAACGATTATCCCTAGCTCTTAAATACATACAGTCTTAGAAATCCAAGGCATCAGAGATCATTAATGTTTTTGGGTCTATCTTTACATGGAGTTCGAATACAAGGGAAAATTATAATAGTAGCATATGTGTATTTAAACCTTAGCCAGTTTTATTTATGAATAAATTTCTAATTAGGGAAGCCATAATCTACATTCTCACCTATAATAGCAGCAAAAATCCATAGACTGCATTCTACAATATTTGATTGAATCTGTAATTATTCTACCTCTATATTGCAAACACAAAGCCAAAACATGAATTATTAGGGAAAACAAATGTGCATAATAAAATGTTCCAACCACACACTCAATTAATTTAGACATTCCACTACAAAACCACCCTAAAATAAAAAGAAAAAATAAAACTGTGCATACCTTGTCCTAGTAGGATCCCATCCCGTGTTCTCTTCTCTTCTCTTTGGCATCATCCTCCCTCCTAACCCCAACCAACTAGATCCAACTGCCTCTCCCTCCTAATCGCAACCAACTACAGCCAATCTCCTCTCCCTCTAGATCGAGACTGAAAAAAAGAAAACAAAAACCAAGACAAAACAAAAATTCAAAAAAAAAAAAGCAAAAGCAAAAACCCAAAATGTGACAGAAACATGAAACAATTGTTCAATTAAGCATGGCCATGCTTGAAAAACCACAAAAACAGAAAACAAGTGAAAACATATAACAAATTCAGCTTTGATTTCTTCTTCTGCCAACCTAAAGAGCCCCGCCATGTCCAATCTCCTGCTCACCCAACTCACAAATTTCAAGTAGTGGGATGGGTCCGTGGATTGTGAAGCTCGACGGTTAGCATAAGATGGAACAATACCAAAGGTAAGGAAATAATCACGGAAGACTAGGTAAAAAATTGTGTTTGATTAATTTTATGTTAAACTATGAATGATTATGTGTTAGAATTGTTTCTGGATGACATAAATTACATTTGACATGAATCTTGCACATATGTCTAGATGACACTCTTGCTGACATGCAATTTGTCTCCTTTTCATCTTATGAATTGAAACCGACTTCTGATCATGCGACACGAAGAGAATATGAATAGGGGTCCATTACACAACCACATTTACGAAAAAGGCACACAAGCATAATATTTACACATAGTAGCATAATTGGTATGATAGGGCACGAAAATGTGTCCTCCAAGTCTCAACATTCATACGTTTCATAAGGCAAAAAGACATTAGTTTTAATGCTTGTTTGGCACTATTTTTTTAATTTAATTTTTTTTAATCCCACATACATGGAGATAAATAAGAGCCACAATAATTTTGTAATGATCATTTGGTAAAAAATCAATTTAAGTAGGGTTTAAACACTTGATTTAGATATGCAAGGAGGTTATCGCTTTCAATTTCATTCATTGATCAAGTGGCTATGACGAGAATATACTGGCATCTTTCAATTTACACCCTTAGATCAAAAAGATTAATTAAGAAAAGGATTAAAGTGCCGAACTCCAATATGAGGGACACCTATCGGTGTAATACAAATTATAAAATATGTCCGCCTGGGGTAGCTCAAGTGGCGACGGCTGTGGAATGAAATCTCATCGAACCGGAGATCTTGGTTTCGAATCTTGTACTACCCTCCCCCCATCGCTGGTTGAATAATGGACATGTAAAATCGAAAATGAGAGAATCCTACCAAGCTTAACAAAAACAATGGACATGTAAAATCGAAAACGAGAGTGTCATGCAAAGCTTAACAAAAGAAAAAAATTATAAAATAGTAACTTGGTTGCAAATTAGTAATTCCTATATAAAAACAAAAATTAAAAAAAGGTAATTTATATATTGGAAAAATTTATAAAAATGATATATTTAAGTTTGAAATGTATAACTCCTATTAAAAAAAATTAATATGTTTAAATATGTAACATGTATACTATCGAATTTTTTTCGTATTGGATTTTATAGGATTGAATTTTTTCCATATCGAATCGAATTCGAATTCGAATTCAAATTTGGTAACTATGGTTTAAACAAGAATTATATTCGCATTTGTGAAGTGAGTATTTTCAACCAAATTTAAATTATGGATATTCATTTAACACATTTATGAATATTCTTAATTGAATAGCTTTTATTATAATGTTATGAGTTAATATTGTTGTTTATCAATCTCACATATCCAAAGACTCAAAAATTTATAAGTCATTTCATATGACACTTCTTAGTATGATATTTTTTTAATCAATCAATTTAAGGAATAAAAGGCATAGTTACTTTTGATATAAATCTTAATCTTTAATTTATGCCTAATACTAAGAATATTCTATCATATTTTATGGAGCTTAATTCTTACTATCCACCTGAAAATTATTAATAATTAAATTTAGAGATGGTCATTATAACTCAAAAATATATCTACGAGTAAATTTAAGTGTTACTAAAAATTACTTACATTTTTTTAAAATATATTAACCATGATGGGATGAGATATTGGATTTTTTTTGCAAATATTATTTAGGTTGAAATTACCTTTCATTCCAAAAAAGAATATTTAACACTGATTCTAATTGATTAAAAATTTCTGTATCTTGTACACAAGAAGATCAAAATTTTAAAACCCAAAAATTGTTAGGAAAAGTAAAAATCCACTTCTTTAAAAACAAGCCAAAAAACGATTTCAATCAATTTAATTTTTTTGTAAGCTTGGTAGGAGTCCACTTTACATGTCCATTATTCACCCCGCTATGGGGGAGGGTAGCACAAGATTAGAACCCAAGACTTCATTTCCACATCCACTATCACTTGAACTACCCCAAGGCCGCTCAAGTAATTTAATTTAATTAGAATAATTATAAGAAACAAACACACACTTATATATAAAAATAGATAATGATTATCTTTAAAAATTGTTTTAAATAATTTAATTTTCTATAAATAATTATGATAAATAAATACATATTATTCATAGTAATAAAGAATATTTATCTTCACTGTAAATTAATGATTAAATTAAAATAAAATTTGCTTCAAAATATCTTGATAACTATTTAAAATATCCACTGTAATTTTAACTACTTATTAATTAAAAATTAATACTATGTTATGTAATTAATAAATTAAATAGTTTCTTTCTATATTTTTTTTTCTTTGGTCAATTTTCCCAAAAAAAAAATTATTAAGGATTATAAATTTAAATGGTTTAATATACAAAGTTTGGCATTTCAATATTTTTTAAGATATTAAAATTTCATTTATTAATTGAACTAACCCAAAATCTTATGAAATTTGAGCTCAAATTACAATTCTTTCATTATTTTATGAGTTAAACCAGCTATACCAATTATGAGTTCCTACTAAATATTACAAGTCTTTTTAACAGGTTCACATTAAACCAGTATTAATTTAATTTATTAATTCAACTAACCCAAAATCTTATAAAATTTGAAACTCAAATTACATTATCAATTAAACCACCTTTACCAATTATGAGTTCCTACTAAATATTACAAGTCTTATCGTTACACATGGTGAGGCTTATTATCATTATTTCAAAGTAAAAACACTCGTTACTTAAAATTAGTTATTGTTAAAGCTGATTAAACTCATTATTAATATGTCACTAGTTATTTTAAAGCTGATTAAACTCATTATTAATATGTCAGTATCTGCTATGACATCTCATTTGAATTTGGAAGTATTATTCAAAATTATACCAAAAAATTAGAAGAGATTTTTGTCCTATGATCAATGTTAATAGCTTTTGGCTTTTTAATGTGCTGAGATCATCTTGCTGTCACATGCGTGGGCCATTTTGCGAGGGCGATTGTGATTAATTAAACATGAATGCTAGTTACTTAATGGGGATCTGGTTGCGTGTCTCTCTCCTTCGTCGAATGTACCTCCAACATTGGTAATCGGCCACACAATGGCCTGTCACGATTATTTTAGCGGCGACAACAATAGAAAAGGGTTCGGCCATCTGTTTCGTGTAATCCTTTCCAGTCAGACTTTCTGCTTTGATTTCTTAAACCCGGATAGTAACGAAGGATACGTTCACCACTTCTAAGCCTGTCTAGCGAAAGGCCCGTGAGATAATCACTGTCGGCCATGAACAAATCCCCTGAGAATGTACAGAAACGCCTAATTAATTTGATATGATTACAGTTTTTTATAATTACAACCTAAAAGTTTATATAAGAGGAGATTTTCCTTAAAAGATAAGCGTGCGTTTTCATCTTTTGCGATCACTGGTAATTTGATGTGATTGGATGCTTTCATTCATATAAGAATGCCAGCTTTTGCTGCGGTGGGATCGCTTATTTATTTAGAGTCGGTTAACAATAATAATTTCGATTACCTAAGTATCACAGATAATTTAAAAATCGTTATAAGTGTGTTTTAATCGGCCATTGGTGGTCCATTAGAGTAGCACAGTTACGACAGTCTCTACGCGATTGAGCTCAAAATAACTTAAATCTATTATTAAGAAGATTGGTATTTTTTTAATATAATTTTTTAACATATTTATATTTTTTAATTTTTTAAAATAATTTTCTATTTTTTAATATAGTGAAGATTAGAACGAATTTTCATGAGCTTCATAGTGAAACAGGTCGTTGGGCAGTTCCTAAAACACCATGGATGGAAAGAATCTGCAATCTCTATGATAATAGGAACATTGAGGATGAAAACCACTTTCTCTTACAGTGCCCTGCTTACAACCACATTCGATCTAGGTTTCATAATCTTTGTCACAATACTGACCTTCCTAGCCTTTTATGATGTCAAAATTATAGTGAGCTTAGGAGACTTCTCTCGAAGCTTTTTGAGCATAAAAATAAAATCTTAAATCAAACTAAATAATTTATTTCTTTAGGTCTGATAGACGAAAGCTTGGTCTCAGTGGATGTTAACCATCATCATCATCATGAAAAATATGAAATTGGAAAATGGAAGAAAAAATAAAGCTCATCAAAATTGAATTATAAAATGCAAAAAATTGAAAAAAAAAAAGCAGAATAAATTTTGATTTGAATCTATTTATATACTTTCTCTAATTAAAAATATTATATTTTTTAATTAAAAATATTAAATATTTATTAAATATAAATAATTATCTAATATTAATTCAAAAAACCTATAGTTTTAAACAATTTCAAAAAAAAGTAAACTATTATAAATTTTCATATTAATTATCATGCTATCTTATAATTTATTTAATATATATTATATCTATCATTATTTCAAAATTTACATCTATTAAAAATTTGACTATAATTATAGTATTGAGAAGATGATTCATGGAAGACTTATAATTATGATATTAAAATAAGCATTTGTAAGATTTGGATGTGAAAATTAGGAACTAGCCAAATTATACAAGTTTAATTAGTAAATTATTTAAATTCATTTTCAAATAACAATATTTCTAACTCAATTATAGTTAAAAACTTCTTTGAATTTATTAATTAATTTTAATATAAAAATATAATTTAAATTTTCAATAACCATATAATTGAAATTTTAAATATATGCATTTTAGATGAAGTTTTTTTATTTCAAATTTTTCATCTTCACACATCATTTCACCCAAATAAGCTAAAAATTATATACACACAGTTCATGTATACAAATAAGCACTGACAAGACACCAAGTCACTCTTGTTAGCAATGACTTCAAAGTACATTATTACGACTCATGTATCTCATCACTGTTACACATAATTTCAAAATATTTGGAGGAGTAAAACATCAACTAATATGTCAACTTTCAACTTCAATTTGTTTCAAACATGAGTTAATATCCACTCTAGAACAATTTTCATATTATTATAAACTAGAACTGAATTAATCTCAAATGGTTTATTAGAGTAACTTAGATGTCATAATCAATAGTCACTTTATTAAGTTGAAAGGTTCATTTTATGGCTCAGTATGGAGGCAATGTGTAATTTCATCCATGCTCAACTTAGAGTTGACATGTGTCCATTTAATATATATATTTATATATATTAAATTAAAAAATAATGTGAGGTATAGTCAAAATAAAAAATAAATATACATATTTAATTTGTTCTATTTAAAAGTATTACAAAATGTAGTCTCGGGCTAATTGTGTTGGAAATAATACTGAGAGGGGGGGTGAATCAGTGTTAGCAAGTCAATTATATTTCTTTTCACAATCAGATTTGCATACGCTACTTTAGTTAATGAAACCTACATATATACGCAACTGTAGTAAAGGAAACTAGTGTATATCCTGCAGACTTATAATGTAGTTATTTCATCAGATGTTGATATTTAATTTGTGCATCAGAACCATATAACACTAACCAGGTATAGTAAAGACATAGCAGAAAATCACACACAAGAACACAAGATATAAGGTGGAAACCAAATGTGGGTGAAAACCACCTGCTGCAATTCCTCTCTATCTACTTTTAATAAGAAACTTATTTTCACAATATTTCTGTACTGGTGCAGTCTTAAATCAGTACGCAGGTTTCTACCTGTAGAAGGCTACAACCTTATTTCATTCTCCAGCTTCTTCTTGAAGGAAGCTACAACCCCCTTAGCTCTTATACTAGCTGATGTACTAGTATGTAGGCGCTGACCTATAGAAGGTTACAACCTTCTCTTTTCTTCTAGGGACCATGTTTAATAAATTTTCAGATTGGATCCATCAATAACATCAATCAAACATCAAATATATCTACATCAACCAATCTCCTTTGTACCAACCAAAACTGAATCAAACAATCACATTTCTGAAAGCTGTAACCAGAACACAGTAACAGTAACCAAAACCCAAGACAGAATCCAGAACACTGTAACAACAAACAAAAGTAGCTAAAACATATTTTATGAGGTGTACACTAGTTCAATGTGTCGAACCTACATGCATACACACTTTTCTTAAGACAAACCTGCATATACTCTGTTTTGAAATGATGAAGTAGCGTGTATATGCGCCCTTGTTGTAAAGAACCTGTGTACAGATCTGTAAAAGATGATAAAACCTTTACAACTATTCAGACATCTGTTATACACAGATCATCAGATTTACGGATTACAACATGCGCCAACTATTTAGATAAAGGAGCAAAACCACATAAAGTTACTTCTCTTCAAGCCTTAAGATCTTGATCCATCAATAGAACTTATCCTTCTTCAAGCGCTCAGGTTCCTCCTTGATTCAGATCCAGCTATGAACTATAACCCAATGACCAGTATTCTAGATCTTGTTCTTCACTAGATATTCAATGCTTGAGTGCATTTTCCTAATGATCTCCTCCTCCTTTTATAGTCTTAGGCCTTACTCAAAACCATGGTCCAAAACCACTTAGACTCAATACCCTGGACCAAATACTTGGGGTCAATACTTCGGACAAGATACCTTGGACCAATACCATGGGTCAAAATACCATGGTCCAAATACCACAGACCAACATGTACACGCCTTTCCTTGCGTGAAAGTGGATGTATACGCATATGCACCTTTTGTTCGGCGAACCTGCGTGTATACGCGACTTGGTTAAGTGGAACCTGCGTATATCTCTTTTTCCTTCATTTCGAGAGCCTGAATTGTGATCTGTCATCTAAGTGAGTTTCCATCAAGGACAACACCTATGTCATAGTGCCAAACCTGTGTCATAATGCCAACAATATCCCCCTTTGGACTTGATGGCAACCCCAAGTCACTCTCCCCCTTTGTCATCAAGGGTAAAGGGTTATGCTCCCCCTGAGTACATGCTGAATGCTCTGATCTGCTGAAAAGTGTTGTCCATGCTCCCCCTGATTGTAAGCAAAGTCTACAAAAACATGACTCTATATATCATAAATGACATTCCTATCACCAAGGATTCATACATACATCCATCTCCCAACGAAGTGGGGATATACCAAGATTGACTCATCCATCCAACCATGTGGGGATATACCAAATGTTTATACATGATAAAACAAGAACATTACATCATCCATCCCAAGCATAGCGGGGAAACAAAATAGATCATTACGTGACCTCTATAATAAAAGATATACATGACATAGAGACAAAATATCTAAAAACAAGACTATGATAGTCATAAGCAACTATCATCAATAGCATCTGTCAATCACCATCCAGACCAGCAACCATGATCTTCCTCTGCACCTGTTCCACCTGAAACAAAAATAGCTGAAATTGTACCAAGATCTTCTAAGATAATGCCAACAATGCATTATTAAAAGTATGTTCTCCCCCTGAACCTGTGCCAGATGCTCTCTGTCAGACCCATATCAGACTCTTTTCATCTTGAATCTGGCCCACTATTTTTCTTCAAACCAACATATACGCGACTGTATCCATAGAAACTGGCATATGTATGCAGATATGCTTCATGAAACTCGCGTATAACAACTTTTCTCTGAAACAGACAAGTGTCAACAGCAAGATGATGCATCAACTACTCTCAAATTCTATCTGAGGTATTCAAATGTCTCCCTAGGTAAAGGTTTGGTGAATATATCAGCAACCTGTTCCTTGGAGGGAACATACTCCAATTTGATCTTTTGTTCAAGCACTTGTTCTGGGAGAAAATGATATTTGATAGGTATGTGCTTGGTCTTTGAATGCATGACTGGATTCTTTGAAATACTGATTACACTTGTATTATAACATAAAATGGAGATAGGTGGAGTGCATGTGATCTGAATCTCTTGCATTGTTTGCATCATCCAAAGGAGTTGTGTGCAGCAAGATGCAGCAGCCACATATTCTGCTTCAGCTGTAGATAATTAAATTGAACTTTGTTTCTTGTTGAACCAAGATACTAATCTGGAACCCAGATAAAATGCACCACCATTAGTGCTTTTTCTGTCATCCACGCTTCCTGCTCAATCTGCATCTGTATATGCATGAAGTGTAAGATCTGTATCCCTTGGATACCATAAACCAAAATTTTGAGTTCCTTGAAGATATTTGAAGATCCTTTTGACTGCTTGAAGGTGTGCTTCCTTTGGATTTGCTTGGAATCTTCCAACTATTCCTATTACATGCATGATGTCTGGTTGGGTACCTGTCAGATAGAGCAGACTACCAATCATGGATCTGTAGGTTGGTTGATGTACATCTACTGATTCATCATTTGCACTGAGGCTGCATCCTATTACCATAGGGGTACATACTGGTTTAGATTCTTACATGCCATATTTCTTCAAGATCTGCTTGAGGTACTTGGTTTGTGATAGAAAAATACCATCTTTATTTTGTTGAACTTGTAAACCAAGAAAATATGTGAGTTCACCAAGCAGGGACATTTCAAATTCTTTTTGCATTACCAAAGCAAAGTTTTGACTCATGGCTTCTTCATTGATACGAAAAATGATATCATCTACATACGCAACATGTATTAGTAATTTATCATTGTCAATTTTTATATATAGATTGCTATCAGTTGAGCCTTTTGAAAAACCTTGTTGATGAAGGTATTTGTCAAGATGATAATACCAGGCCCTTGGAGCTTGTTTTAGACCATAGAGAGCCTTTCTAAGTCTGCATACAAGTTTTGGATCATTTCCAAGGATGAATCCAATTGGTTGCTCAATATATACTTCTTCTTCTAGGTCTCCATTAAGAAAAGCAGATTTCACATCCATTTGATATACTTTGAACTTATGAAAGCTAGAAGGAGCAAGGAACATTTTTATGGCTGCAAGTCTAGCAATAGGTGCACAAGTTTTTTCAAAGTCTATACCTTCTTGTTGAGCATACCCTTTACAAACAGGTATGACCTTGTTTCTAATAACTTCTCCATTTTCATTTAGCTTGCTTTTGAAAATCCATTTGGTTCCTATGACATTTTTATCATTAGGTCTGGGAACCAATTCCCAAGTATTATTATTTTGAATCTGCTCAAGTTCTTCATTCATGGCCTTGACCCAACATTCATCTTTGCATGCTTCATTGACATTTTGTAGTTCAACGATAGAAAGCAAAGCTAGATAGCTTGAAGCTTTTGTAATAGTTCTTCTTGTCTACAAACCAGCCTCTTTTTTCCCCAAAATTTGAGTCTCTGGATGATTATTCTGAACATACCTGGATGGAGTCTTTTCTTCTACCCTTATCTATTCTTCTGGTGCCTCATTGGTTTCTTCTTCAGAATTAGTCTGATTTGATGTGGAAGGATAGTGCTCATCTTCTTTATAATCTTCTATTTTTACTTGCTTTGGATTTTTTCCTGCTTCATCAACCACAACATCAATACTTTCAACAAATTTTCCAAGTCTTTTATTATAACACTTATATCCTTTACTTCGGGAAGAGTAACCAAGGAGAATGCCTTCATATGCTCTAGGTTCAAACTTGCCAAGTTTTTCATCAGTCCTTTTGATGTAACATTTGCTTCCAAAAACTTTGAAGTATTTTACAGTAGGAGTCTTACCATACCAAAGTTCATGTGGAGTTTGAGTGTTGTTTACCCAGACATTTTTTTTGTTGAGAATATTGACAGCAGCAAATGCAGCTTCACCCCAAAAGGTTGGAGGAGTTCCAAACTCATCTAGCATAACACAAGCCATTTGCTGAAAAGTTTTGTTAATTCTTTCTACCACTCCATTTTGCTGAGGAGTTCTTGTGGTAGAGAACTTCCTTCTTATTCCATGTTCTTGATAGAAGTCAAAAAATTCATCCAAGGTAAATTCCCCTCCTCGATCAGACCTAAGGCATTTGATTTTGCGATCTGATTCATTTTCAACCAAGTCTTTGAAGGATTTGAACTTTTCGAAAGCTTTGTCTTTATGCTTTAGAAGTCCTATCCAACACATTCTGGAAAGTCATCAATGAACAATATAAAGTATTCTTCTCAACGAGGTGACTTTTTCCTAGATGGACCACATAAATTAGTGTGAACAAGTTCAAGAGGCTTACTAGCTGATCCTTCCTTCTGAGGGAAATGTGCTCTGGTTTGCTTACCAAATTGACATGATTTTCATATTGTATTTTCTGGAATGCTGATATCTGGAAGATCACGAACAACCTTGTATCTGCATGCTTTTCTTATTTGAGGGAAGCTTAGATGCCCCAATCTTCTGTGCCATAGCCAATGTTCATCGTTTTTGCTTAGGTAGCATTGTTGTTGTCCCCCCTTGACTATGTACAGGTTATTTGGAGTTCTTACACCTTTGATCACTGTTTCTCCTATATCAAGCTCACGAACAATACATCCATTTGATTGAAATACTACCTCATTTCCTTTATCACACATTTCACTGACACTCAATAGATTATGCTTTAGACCATCTACATACATAACATTTCCAGCTTTAACTTTTTCTTTTAAGAGAACAGAGCCTTTACCTTTTATGACTGTAGGATTGTCATTACCAAATGAGACCTTCTTTTCCTTTTCTAAGGCATTATATAACTAAAGTTTTTCTTTATCACCTGTCATGTGTTTCGAGCATCCACTGTCAATGTACCACTGATTTTCTTGTCCTTCTGCATATAAAGCTATACCACATATTTCTGTTTGCGATTCTTTCTTTATTCATGTTTTGGGACCCCATGAAGCTTGCTCCTTCTGAGACGTTTTCCAAAAATTACTCCTGCATTAAGAATCTTCATGACCAAAGTTGTTACAAATAGAGCATTCTATTTCATTTTCAGGAGCAGAAAAGTTATTGTAGGTCCTTTTCATGATCCCAGTCACATTCCTTTGATTTCATGCTTCTCTACTCATGATGGTCTTGTGAGAAACACATTGAGCAACTTTGTGTCCAAAGTTATGACATGAAAAACATTGGCGATTAAAGAAATTCCTTTGATTATCGAATCTACTAACCTGATGATATCCATTAATATTCATTCTTGAAGCAAATTGAGAATGATTTACCTAAGGAATGTTGTATCTTCTGTTCATCCTTGAAGTAGTTTGAACCCGATTTACCTGGTGATCTGCTTTATGCCTTTGCCGATGATTGTCAACTATTCACTTCTCCTTGCTGCATCAATATAGCTTTTGGAGGTTGATGGCTTCTGTGCTTGAGATGCTTCTTCTGTATATCCAAGACCTGTCTTTATCAGAGGAGAACACTGAACTTTGATAATTTCATCTAAGGTTTCTGATCCTTTAGCAAATCTAAGATTGAGAGATTTTTTTCTCAATATCTTTTCTTAGACCCACAATTTCACATTCTAACTTTTCATTGTGTTTTTCCATTTTAGCAAGTTGGAATGTCAGAGTATCTATAATCATAGTCTTTTCTTCTAAACAGATTTTAAGTTTAGAAATTTCTTCATAGAGACCATCTTCATCTAAAGCATCCAAGAAATCATCATCTTCAAAAGCCATCAAAAGTCTATAATCATTACCATGTTCATCTTCATCACTATTTGATAAACCATCGTTATCTTCATGCGTATAGTAGCTCTTCTTACTTACATTCTGTTTTCTATTCCATTTTGCTAGTTCCTTACCTTTTTCTAGCTTATCGTTATGAGGATATTTGGCTACATAATGACTGACTCTTCCACAAGAAAAGCATTTGAAAGGTAGTTTACCTCTGAATCTTCCAAAACCCCGTTGAAGGTTCTTGACAAAGTTTTCTTCTTCCTCTCCATATGAAGTGTGTCCCGATTCATTGAGTTCTTCTCTTCCCGAAGCCTTGAATGCGACCTCTCTCATATCTGATGGACCCCCTTTCCTCATTTTGAAAGCAGTTAGGATTTCGTGTAGCTGTGTCATAGTAATACTCTGAAGATTCTGATTTTCTTCTATGGCAAAAACTTTTGATTCAAACTTAGAAGACAAAGATCTCAAAACCTTTTCAACTACAGTAACTTCTTTTATCTCTTCACCCAAGTTTTTCATGCGATTAACAATCTCATCTATATGTAAGAAGTAATTAGTTATACTTTCATCATTGTGCATTTTGAGAGTTTCACATTGAATTCTAAGAGATTGTAGTTTTGCACGTTTACCTAATCATCTCCTTCATAGCTTAGAACAATCTTGTCCCATATTTCTTTGGTGGTTTTGAGCTGCATAACCTTGACAAATTCTGATTGTGACAGACTCCCCAATAATGTATTGACACCCTTGGCATTTGTTTCATATTTCTTTTTACCTGCAGTATCCGTAGGAATTGCTGATGGAAATGTGTATCCTCCTTCCATGATTTCCCAAACATCTATTCCAAGAGATTGAAGATAGGTTGTGGTTCTTACCTTCCAATAGACAAAGTTGCTCCCATCGAAGATTGGTGGTCTAATGGATCCTTCTCTTTCATAGGTACTCATGATGATAGACCTTCCTTCAAGCGATCAAGCTTCTTCTGAAGGACTTTCTCTGATACCAATTGTTGGAAATAATACTAAGAGGGGGGGGGTTGAATCAGTATTTTCAAGTCAATTATATTTCTTTTCACAATCAGATTTGCATACGCTACTTCAGCTAATGAAACTTGCGTATATATGCAACTGTAGTAAAGGAAACTAGCATATATCCTGTAGACTTATAATTTAGTTATTTCATTAGATGTTGATCATTAATCTCTGCATCAGAACCATATAATAGTAACTAGGTACAGTAAAGACAGAGCAAACAATCACACACAAGAACACAAGATATAAGGCAGAAACCCAATGTGGATGAAAACCACCTATTGCAATTCGTCTCTATCTTCTTTTAATAAGAAACTTCTTTTTACAATATTTCTATACTGGTGCAGTCTTATACCAGTACACAGGCTTCTACCTACAGAAGGCTACAACCTTATCTCGTTCTCCAGCTTCTTTTGGAAGGGAGCTACAACCCCCTTAGCTCTTGTACTAGCTTATGTACTAGTACATAGCTACTGGCCTACAGAAGACTACAACCTTCTCTTTTCTTCCAGGGACCACGTTTCATAAATTCTTAGACTGGATCCATCAATAACATCAATCAAACATCAAATATATCTGCATCAACCAATCTCCTTTGTACCAACCAAAACTGAATCAAACAATCACTTTTCTGAAAGTTGTAACTAGAACATAGTAATAGTAACCAGAACCCAAGCCAGAATCAAGAACACTGCAACAGTAAAGAGAAGTAGCTAAAGCATATTTTATGAGGTGTATGCTACTTCAATGTGTCGAACCTACATGCATACACACTTTTCTTAAGACAAACCTATGTATACTCTATTTTGAAATGTTGAACCAGTGTGTATACATGCCCTTGCTATAATGAACCTGCATACAGATCTCTAAAAGATGATTTAACCTTTACAACTATTCAGACATCAGTTATACTGAGATCATCAGATTTACAGATTACGACATGTGCCAACTATTTAGATAAAACATCAAAACCACATAGAGTTACTTCTCTTCAAGCCTTAAGATCTTAACCCATAAATAGAACTTATCCTTCTTCAAGCGCTTAGGTTCCTCCTTGATTCAGATCTAGCTATGCAATATAACCCAATGAATAGTATTCTAGATCTTGTTCTTCACTAGATATTCAATGTTTGAGTGCATTTGCCTAATGATCTCCTCCTCCTTTTATAGTCTTAGGCCTTACTCAATACCATGGTCCAAAACCACTTAGACTCAATACCTTGGACCAAATACTTGGGGTCAATACTTTGGACAAGATACCTTGGACCATACCATGGGTTAAAATACCATGGTCCAAATACCACAGACCAACATGTAAGTGCCTTTCCTTGCGTGAAAGTGCATGTATACGCATATACGCCTTTTGGTCGGCGAACCTGCATGTATATGCGGCTTGGTTAAGTGGAATCTGCGTATATCTCTTTTTCCTTCATTCTGAGAGCCTGAACTATGATCTGTCATTTGAGTGAGTTTCCATCAAGGACAACACCTATTTCATAGTGCCAAACCTGTGTCATAATGCCAACAAATTTTCCTTGTCCTTGCTTTATTGATTGTTGTTACAACCCAATACAAAGGATATATGGTAAAAATATTTCATTCTCACTCTTAGTTATTGAGCCCTGAGGCTCATTCTACAACTTAGTATGAGGGTAATGGGTAGTTTTTTCCATTCTCAACATGGAGTTGACACATGTACCAAGGACTCAGTTCATCCCCTCTCATGTCTCTAGAGAAGTTGACTTAGTTAGGATATTTCGGTGGGAAAGGAGACACTTGTTAGGATCAATCCATGCAAGAATTATTGGAAACAATATTAAGCTTGAGTCAATTAGATAAGGGAGAAATGTCATTTGATTTATGATATAAAGAAGAAAATGTGCATCAAAAGGATTAATACCTTGTAACAGTTCAAGAATCATGTGAGGAGAACATGGAACAAGTTGCTCAAAATATTGAAGATGCATAGGTACTAGAAAAAATGGATTCAGATTAAGAAATAGCGAGTGCAAAAGTGGAGCAAACATTAGAGAGGGTTGAAGGTTTGTTTGAAACTTTGATTATGGAGGAAGAAATGCTTATTGTTACTCAAGAACATTTCATTGATTCTTCAATTGATATAGCTCAGGATTTTCCCACCGATCCTTGAACAACCATAGCTCCAACTTCACCCATTGATTCTCCTATAGTTTCAATTGATGAACCTTCCACTGATTCTACAACTACTACAATATAGAAACATTCTACTAACTGTTGTGGGGAAAAATGCCTATGCAGGACGATCCTATCCACCTAAGGTGTGACAGTGCCTTAGCAACAAACAGAGACAGCTATTCTAGTATTCTTCCTTTATGAATTAGAATGAAGAGAGATGGATGGACTAACCGGTGTCTTCCGTTTGTCCCTCGATCCAGTTTCCCTTCTCTTTGAGAGTTCTCAGCTACTTGCCTTCTCGCTCGCCCAGCTTCAACAGGTCTCTGCAAGATCACAAGAAGAGAACGCTACACAAGACATGGATTCATATTCATAACTAGTTCAGGATTAGAAATAAACTAAACATACTAATGCAATCATACATCAAAGATACATCAGTATATAGGAGAAACCAAGATAGCTTTATTGATGAATAACAAGGTTCAGGAAGAGATACAACCAAGAAGGCTCCAATCCAGCATCTCCTTCCCAACAAATGGAATTCCTATCTTCACCTCCCTTCAAAGCATTAAGCACCCAATGATTCTGATCTCAAACTAACAACAATTCTTTGCAATAACAAAATTCCAGCCTCTAGATCTCATGGAGGAGAGATCCATATATAGATGTTTGGAGAGAGGATGAGTCAGCTTGAGATCTGACTAGTGTCCTCTCCCTCTGTCAGTTCTTGTATCCACTTGGAGGTTCTTGTTTCCACTTGGAGATTGAGAACCTCTTACTCATCACTAGTCGAATTCACTGAGGCAAGTGTCATTGAGGAAGATTCTGGAAGCTTCCTGGGTCTTGACACCTTGTTGAATGAACTTGCCACTTGTCAACTCTCGTTCAACGCACCTGGGTAGTGCTTCTACCTGCATTGCAGTGCAAGTAGCCAGTTCAGGCTTTGCATTTCAGCGCAGATAGCTAGTGGAGCTCTTGAATTGATCCTGAATTGACTTGTTTTTGAGCAGTTTCTGGTGGAGAACTTCTGTGAATTGCTGTGGTTTGTTAGCCTAGTTCCTCTAGGGGTAGGAACAACATGATTAGGGACTTTGGATCCCTTATATTATGGACATTTCATGCTTATAGCTGTAAGGCACAAAAATGTCTATAACAGTTGCCCCCTAAAGTATGAGGCCGTTTATCGGGTGAAATGCTTTATCAGGAGGATCCGAAGTTCATCCAATGCTGGGAGGAGACCTGTAATAAGATACAATACAATACATTATTTTTCATACTGCTTTCATGATCTAGCTGAGGCGGGCATTCCCATGCTCAGCTTTATAAATTCATTTTTCTGTACATAGAACAGACAATCGTCTGATGGTAGACTGATGATTTTGATGAAATCATCATCCTTTTTGGTAGGATGATTATCTGCTGCAATGATGTACATGTCAATGTCTTTATCTTTCCTGAATATATATCGCAGCCCGGATGGATGAAACTAGATCCGGGGTCTTCAAACTCGTTCGATCTTCACTCTAAGTACAAGTCGATCCATGTGAGAAATGTTCTGAAGTCGAACATGGAAAGACATCGCTTGATTACTGGTCAATGAGGTAAACCGTTAACAAGCGCGACAGGAGTCACCAATAATGATAATGACCCTCAAGGTACTACAGTACAATTCACATGGTGTGAATAAAGGACTTGGCGTCGAACACCATGCAAAATCTTTCGGTTGAAGGTCATTGATGTATACCTATCGCCGGAAGTGAGAAACCTGCCATTGAGGCATGCAAGCTTCAAAGTACTGAGGGGGGTGTTCCTAGATCAACTTCTTGGATAATGAGCTGATGTCGACAAGAAGCGATCCGTCAAAGGAGGGCCTTAATGAATCCCACATCAACGACACGGAACGGAGCTAACGATTTTGATGGAGGTGAAAACGATCTGTGACATATGATTCAGGGTGGCGGTCATGAAAGGATGAAGGATAATGTACGGCAGTGGATGGGACACGGTTGACTTCTCTGAATGACTTCTCTTGAACATATGGCGACACTGATGCGATGGATTGGTAGCATTACCCCAAATATGGATGGTATGGCGAGACCATGGTGATGTGACCGGTGAATGAAACAACCCAACCCGATTGTGGTACGGAGGAAAAGTGTCATGTTCAAGAGCGACTTGCTACCATCAAAGTTTTCTTGAGTTTCTCCCAATTTTTCCCCAGTCATTGCTGACCAGTACCTCTTTATTTTTGTCAAGCTTGAGGAGGATAACATATGCTTGTTCTATAACCTGCCCTTCGGGCAAGCCCATCGCTATGTTTTAACGAGCCTAGCGATAGTGAAACTCGTTCTCGTCTAAAGACAAGTTTGTCGCTATTTAATGATTTTAACGAGTCTAACGACAAAGACAACTCGGTCCCTTTTCATTTTTAGAGAGTCTAAAAAGGTACGTAAAGATAACTCCAAAGTTCCTTTTTCGTCATCTAATCCCTTAAGTCCGAAAAAGTATAAAACAATACAGAAGGGATGAGTTTTCGATAGTTTTAACGAGCCGAACAAAACAAGCGCTCGATCTTTTTGTGCAATAATCCCTCAGGTCCAAAAAGATTAAAATCTAGAGGAGGGATAGCACTTCCTGTCCCTTTAACGAGCTGGAAGGCCAAGGACTCGACAATCTTTTCATTTTTTATGAGTCAGATGAAAAGAGCTTAAAGAAGACTTGTCTTTTGAGGACCGAGTGATGAAATGGGTTAGCAGCTGATTCCAGGTACAGGTTGGAATTTTCCAATCACGGCAGTGTCACAAGGATGGCTAGGTGAAATCACTCTTCGCAGCTGTTCCTCAAAATGGGTAAACAATCATATGGAGGTGAACGATCGGCCAATGGAAAATTGGAGGTGACGGTGCAAACACGAACAAGGCTTTAATGGCTGATAATGTTACATTCACAGTGGTTATTTACCGGGTAGTTCATTTTTTAACGAGCTTAAACGCGGATTGAAACACTTGCTCGATCTTATGTTTATTTTTTAACGAGCATGAACTATGTGCTAAAATTGCTCGGATCTTGCGTTTATTTTTTAACGAGCATGAACTGTGTGCTAAAACTGCTCGATTAATCCAGTCATATGATAAGAGTGTCTCATCAAGATTCTATTTTTTATGGAGCTGCATCTCACTAAGCTTTGCTCCGGATCCTTTCTTTATGCAAGTTAGGAAATGGATAACCCAAAAAACAGATAAATAATCGCTCTTTGCTTGCACTCCAAAAGGTTTGCATGCCCCTAGGTATAAAGTACGATTTCAAGGTTACCCCTACTTTAGTCCAATAAAACATTTGTTTTACCGAGAGAGGCCTACCTCTTTCAGGTTACCCAAAGATTGCTCCATTCGCAGCCATGAATAAAACACTTCTTCGGCGATGTCTACCGAAATAGACAAAGGTGAGAGACGATGCCCGCCAACTTACATAACTTTGACAAAAGAATCTTATTCTAGAATAACCCCTCTTCCTAGACGGACGGGGTACAGACTAGTCATATTCTCCCACGGAAACCTACTCTATACCCAAAGTTTTCCTGCCGAAGCAGACCAGGACGCATGCCCCCTGGGTTCCAGTCATATCCTCCCGGATTACTCGCGCTCATCAGGAGGACGGACCGTGGGTTGAGACACTTCTTGCGTGAAGAGACCATTTAGGGATGGTGTATGACTATTTGAGATGCGTGATCCGGGAAATGAAAGTTGGTCCACGAGCTTGACCACTCTTCCTTCCTACGGAAAACACATTACTCTAAAGAGTGATGAGACGATGGCTCCCATGCAATATATATAGTCTCGTCCAAGGAGTAGGTTATAATCCAAGGGTACTTAAACGACCATCACGTTCATTTGAACGGTCTTCCCTTTCAATGTTATGGGCACATTGGGGAGGATCCCTAAAGGTCGACTGGTTCCTTTATCAAAGCCTGATAGATTTCTCATTTCAGGCAAAAGCGCTGGCGAACCAAGCGCTTTCCAAGCAATAGAGGAAAGGATACTCACAGATGCCCCCTCATCAATGATGGTGCCAGCCATTACCATTCTGTAT
Source organism: Pinus tabuliformis (assembly GCA_031772625.1). Lineage (NCBI taxonomy): Eukaryota > Viridiplantae > Streptophyta > Pinopsida > Pinales > Pinaceae > Pinus > Pinus tabuliformis. The sequence goes on from CM062808.1 coordinate 629,078,105, forward strand.
ATTTGAATGATAACTCTGAATGGTATGCTGGCTGGCAAGCGGGGTCTGCCTAGTTGGTTCCAGTCGAAGGACACAACCAGGTTGCTTGGTGGTGGGACCGAATAGACGGCCAGATATCGCTCTGACGAACTTCCTTCCTGCGATAAAGGAATGGGTGCATTGCCCCTGTGTTCGTCGGAGTCTGTGTTGATGAAGAGAATTTGGACGGTGACGTCTTTATTCTCCTCTGTGATGGTATCATTCGAAGATAGAGCCTCTGAAGACAAAACCGGGTCAACTGCCGCCTCAACCTTTTGACTTTCGTCAGGTATGTATTCAGACGGTTCATCTTCAATGATAGGTGCTTCGGCTGACCACCTGAGCGAGCCAGCCGGGTTCTCAACTAGTGAAGGACTCGGCAGGAGTTTTTGATATCCAGGAGGAAGTTGCGCTCGTAAAATCGGGCGATCTTCCAAAACTCTTTTAACCTCGTCTAAGAAGGGACAATGGTGGATGGCATGGTCGCCTTCACACAGTTTGCAGGGAAATCTAGCTTTCCCTCTCTGTCCTGTGGCTTCACTTTCACTAGTTGATGGTGTGCTGTCAACATGGCTATCAAAGGTTGACGCCACCGAATTGTGCAAACGGGGAGACCAGTCCCTTAGTATCCGAGGGATGCAGGGACAATCTTTGTGGAGGTGGTCTCTCTTGCATATGACACATGGCGATTTAGGCCTAGTCAGTGCTGTGTGTGGATTTTTGTCAGACGACACTTGTTTGCCCCCAGTCGCTTTTGGCTCCTTCTTCTTCTTCTCTTTCTTCTTCTTTTCCTTCTTCTCCTTAGGAACTTGGTTTTTTGTTTTACCAGTTCTGTCAAGCGAAGAGGAAGGAGGAGAGGAAGAATTAGATGAAGTAGAAGGCTGGTGGGTAACTCTGGTCTGGTCTAACTGTTGACTCGACTGTTCAGGAATAGTGGTGTTCTGAAAGACATTGGTTGAAAAGAGCCAGACCGGCAGGCCAATTGTCAGTCCTGGAAGCGACAATGTGGCCATATGGGGCGCACCAACATCTCCCCAAGAGGAGAAGGGACTAGGATTTCCACCAAGGGGAATTCCTTGGTTGGTGGGCTCCATTTTTTCAACCTAAAGATCAACGCAGGAATAAAGGGTGATTGTTCCGTTTAAAATAAATTTTTAACGACGCTTAGACACAGCTTGCTTTTTCACTTTTAAAGAGTCAAGAAAAAGCTAAAGATGACTCTAGTCTCCTTCGATGTTTTAACGAGCCCAAAGTGACAAATGCTCGGATGGACTTTTTCCGTTATAGAGTCCGAAAAAGGCCAAAAGGAACTGCTCTGGAGTTCTAGGCAGAGGGTGTGCCAAACTTTTCGCAAAACCGCAGAATACTTTTTAGGGTACGGGCGGTCGATCTTCCTGAATGCTGTGTTCAGTGCGTTGCGATCAGTAGGGCGGCCGACACGGCTTCCTATGGATAAAGGTTTTATTCCTATAGGGGTCTCCCAATATATACGCGACGGTACGTGGGAGCACAATCTGTACTGGCGCTATCGTCCCTCAGGAGGAATCACCCACCTTCAACGAGATCGACAGTCACCAGGCTTTACGACGCCGAAACACGTCTCTAGCCTAGACCTCTATGTTGTGCGTTATGTTGCAAAGCGTTGTTAAGTTCATTCAGTTTATTTTAGGTTGATCTTTTTAGAAGTTTGCCTTTCTGGATCACCACGAGATGTATGGTACAATTCCTAAATGCAGTCTAAAGATGATAAGCAAGCTTTATATCTTTTCAACTATGAAAATCCTAGCTACAAAGGGAAAAGAAAGACACCATCTTTTCTCAAAGAGCAATCAGCACACTCTAATGCACTTTTCCTAAATCAAGCATGCAAACTATCAAAATGCAAATGCACAATGAAGGTGTTTGTTTTCCGCTTTCTTAGTATTGATGCCTACAAAGAAAGCTTTTTGTACAACTTTGAATTTGCTTTCAAATGACAAATACAAACAAGTTTACTTTTTCGAAATCAGAAAGGGTAGAAGAGAATACAACACTTTACGACTTTCGAAATGAACACTTGTTTCGACACTCAAAAGAGACAAACTCAAACCAAAAGCAAAAGTAAATGTATAATCAACTGTAAACAGCCAATGAACTCTCTCCTAAGATCACAATCGACAGATCTGAATCAAGGGCTACAGGATGATTATTTCACTCTTGCAAAGGAAAACTGTAAATGACGCCACAAACACATAAAAACACTCACAGTCTTTTTGTACAAAAGGAGGCGGAATTTAAGCAGAGAAAAGGAGTAATCAGACTGGTACCTATGCTGGTTACAGGCTGCAAAAATCAGAGATCAAAACAAGGCAAAACAGAGCATATAACCCCAGCTGCACAAGGCCTAGCTGGATCAACGCAACCTCAACACAGGGGTTTTGACATTCAGCGCAGGTAGCCTTCACGGGACCTGCGTTGAAATGCAGAACCTCTTCACAGGGTCTGCGCTGAAGGAGAAATGAGAGTTTCTCACTGGGTTCTGGGTCACAGTTTGCTGATTAATCTACGGTTTCAGGCCAAATAAAAGCAACAAGCAAGGTACAATCAAAGGGATGCTTTGAGGGAGTACTAAGATCTATCACAAAGGATCATCAAATCATTTGTGAGTCCATTGTTCAGATCATAGACAAATCCAGTGATTGGATCAAAGCAACAACTGTCTACTTTGCTTCTGAGAATAGCAGATGTAGTTCGATTGTTGCTGTTGAGTCTATGAAACAAACAATGATAGAGACACAAATAAAATGACTAAACAGATCTCCCCAGTGGATTCGCCAATTTGTTGTGGGGAAAAATGCCTATGCAGGACGATCCTATCCACCTAAGGTGTGACAGTGCCTTAGCAACAAACAAAGACAGCTATTCTACTATTCTTCCTTTATGAATTAGAATGAAGAGAGATGGATGGACTAACCAGTGTCTTCCATTTGTCCCTCGATCCAGTTTCCCTTCTCTTTGAGAGTTCTCAGCTACTTGCCTTCTCGCTTGCCCAGCTTCAATAGGTCTCTGCAAGATCACAAGAAGAGAACACTACATAAGACATGGATTCATATTCATAACTAGTTCAGGATTAGAAATAAACTAAACATACTAATGTAATCATACATCAAAGATACATCAGTATATAGGAGAAACCAAGATAGCTTTATTGATGAATAACAAGGTTCAGGAAGAGATACAACCAAGAAGGCTCCAATCCAGCATCTCCTTCCCAGCAAATGGAATTCCTATCTTCACCTCCCTTCAAAGCATTAAGCACCCAATGATTCTGATCTCAAACTAATAGCAATTCTTTGCAATAACAAAATTCCAGCCTCTAGATCTCATGGAGGAGAGATCCATATATAGATGTTTGGAGAGAGGATGAGTCAGCTTGAGATCTGACTAGTGACCTCTCCCTCTGTCAGTTCTTATATCCACTTGGAGGTTCTTGCTTCCACTTGGAGATTGAGAACCTCTTACTCATCACTAGTCGAATTCACTGAGGCAAGTGTCATTGAGGAAGATTCTGGAAGCTTCCTGGGTCTTGACACCTTGTTGAATGAACTTGCCACTTGTCAACTCTCGTTCAGCACACCTGGGTAGTGCTTCTACCTGCGTTGCAGTGCAGGTAGCCAGTTCAGGCTTTGCATTTCAGCGCAGACAGCTAGTGGAGCTCTTGAATTGATCCTGAATTGACTTGTTTTTGAGCAGTTTCTGGTGGAGAACTTCTGTGAATTGCTGTGGTTTGTTAGCCTGGTTCCTCTAGGGGTAGGAACAACATGATTAGGGACTTTGGATCCCTTAGATTATGGACATTTCATGCTTATAGCTGTAAGGCACAAAAATGTCTATAACACTAAGTATACAACTACAACAATCAAAGAACCCTTTGTTTATTCTCTTGTTGATAAAGTTAAATAACTTTCTATTAATTCCCCATTTAATGTAGTCATGGAGTCTCTTATTGATTCTTTGGTTGATGAAGTTAAAAAATCCCCGGTTGATTCCTCAATTACTATGGTTCAAGAGCATTCTTTTGAGTCCTCGATGGTCATGACACATAAACCCTTAATTGAACCCTATGTTGTCTCCCTAGTTGATATGGTTTGTGATCCTTCTATTCATTCCTTGGTTATTATAACTCAAAGGATTTCGACTAATTTTCTAGCCACTGAAATCCTTGAATCCCCTATTAATTGCTCGGAAGCTAAAGCCTATTCTCTACTTGTTCTTTATATGATTATTACCTCTAGAAGTAAATTTGGAAGGATGAAATCATAAATTCAAAAGTGGGAAGGGACCGAGTGAGAAATAAGCTTTTTGGAAAGTTGTTACCTTGAAAGGGAAAATGTTTCTTTGATGACGATATAGGAATTACAGATTCAGTTATTTGAACAAAAATAGTCTTATATTGGTTAGAAGAGAAGGGCTATGAAGAAAAGGAAAGTCTCTGAGAGTCAAACTATAGAGACGCAGACCAAAGAAATGACTCGGACATAGATAGGAGTACAAACAGATGTCGTGCCTCCTTATTCTTCCATAAGCCTGGATGCTGAAATACAAACATTAAAGAAGATTGTAACTAAGTATCAATGGGAGGTGGTTCCTCAAGAAGAATACAAGAATTTTTCAAAGCGATTTTATGCATTAACAAATGTGAAGTTAGAAAGATTTAAGAATTTCGCTGATGCCTAGAAGAATATTCGTGAGTTACAAGAACAAATTCACAAATTGACTTGACAAAGGGATGGAATTTATTCCACGATCCCAAATGTTTTGGCATGTAGAGCACCATCTTGTAGTTATTCTTTGTTTTTGGTGGAATAGCACCTAATCCTCAAGATTTAGGAAGTTCAACATGGATTTCCCTATGAGTTTTCTGATGTTTTGCATTTTATAAATGTCTTCCACAAGAAAAATGAGAATGCGAAATATCTCTTATGTGAACTTTATATGCATAATTTTCTGCTAATGGGACAAATGAATGAAAATATTGAACCTTTTGTCAGAGATGTGAGACTTCAAGTCCTCATATCTTTCGCACAAAATGAGATAAAATGGTGAAAAACCTATACCACTTATGTGCATAATGAAGCAAAATATGACTTATGGGTTCATGTGGAACCTAAAAACACATTTATTACATTCTACAACCATAACATATTTTTTAAATGACCAAATGTTTTCTCGTCACTCAAAAATATTCATTTGGGTGTATTAACTTTAGGCCTCGATTATTTATCTAAATCAAGGAGGATGCACTAAGATGGGCTCGAATGAGATGGATAAGTTCTTCACAAGAGGTGAAAAATAGGGAACTCTTTGGCCTCCTTAACTTCCAGTAAGCTCTCTCCAGAGTTCATGCCTATACCAGATATGTGATGGAGGAAGGACTTAATTAGATGGGATGCGGGTATCGATGCCCCACAATTTGTTGCCCTTTATCTTATTACCAATCTGACTATGAACTATCCAAACAAGTTAAGTATTCCACTCTTCAAGAAATTAAATGCCGGGGTGGATTCAGGTATATAGGAGAAGAAAATTACAAAGCTTACTCTGTGACTTCTTTGCATGTTAACTATCAATTTTCTCAATTTAGAAATTAATTGCATGAGGAAATGCAATCAGGTCAGCTGGGGGGTAATGATGGACTTGTAATTGCTATATTTTCTTCTAATATACGCTCTTCAATTCTTACGATATATCCTAGTTCTTGATGCCTTTTGTTTACATTAATTGTTCAATATGGTATAAACTTTGGTATAATTTATTTTCTTGGATGATTATGTTTTAATAAGATAAACCAAGGATTTTTCTTTATAATTAAGCTAATAAATCGTTGGATGAGTCTAGTTGAAAAACAAGATTGTGAATATATTTGGAGGATGATAATGTTAGAGAGCTCTTTGTTAATTTAGGTAAATCTGTTCCTAATTAAAGATTCATTTATGAGGCAAATCTCTTGGTTTATTTGTTGAAGATGGGAGAGACAATTTGTTTGCAAAAGAATGTTTTGAGAATATTTGATTCTCAGGAAGATTCATTATTTAGTATTTTTTTTTTTAGCTCTCTTTATTCTTGTAACATAAAAACAGGGGAATTTACCTTTGTAGGGATTGTTGTACCTTTTGTAAAAGAGACATAACTAAATACAAAATTATTGACTGTAATTATTCTTTTTGAATGATTATAATACAAGAATTCCCTATTTCACTTTTGAATTATCAATTATTCTTTGATCTGAGTTTTTCTTGAGACAATTTGATTCTAGGTAGTTTGGACTCGCTTCCTAGATGAAGCATTTTCCTCTCTATCTAAAGTAAATTAGATTAATATATGTTGTTTCCTTTTCTTAAAGCTAATTGTTAAACAATTTTTTTGTTGTTGTTTAGTGGCAATGTTCATAGTGTTATTTGTATTTTTGTTTCCGGGATAAATTACAATTTTCTTTTTGATATTTCACTTTTGTTTCTCTAGTGCTATTTCCTGAGGAACTTCTATTAAACTAGGTCATTTATATATTCATTCGTGAGTTGTTAAATTTGGAATTAAGATTGCTTATGGTGTTCCTTAGTTAGAATGTTTATTTAATAGATAGTTGTGTATTTAAATTTCCTTATTTTTAATGGGATTTGGTTTTGTTATTTAGAATCAACCTATTTGTGTGAAGGGGATTTAGACTCTAGATTAGCTCATATAGTATCATCATTAGTTTTGAAAGCCCCTGGCATAAAATTCTCCAACTTCCTTGACATAGAAAGATCAATCCCTAGGTTAATGTTCAATACTTAATTATTTTTTAAGCAATAAATAGTCTCAACACTCGTATCTATAATAGGATCTTCTTCCTTGGGTTGGCCTTTTATGTTTGGTTGGTTTTAACATGTTAACTTTGTGGAGTAGGTAACGGAACAGAGGAAACCTAAGCGAACTAACTTACTTCAATCTTATATACTTAAGAGTCTCTGTAAAATAAGGAACAACCTCTCTTGATTTTTAAATAAGTCGGGATCCCTCTTCCACCCATGGAAATATAAAGCTCGATACAATTCCAATGAGAATAAAGTTATAAAATAAATAATGGGTGAAAGAAGACAAATGCTTCCTGCATAGAGAGGTGAAGAAAACACTTCGTCGGGGTTTTAGATAGACTCACTAACAGCGAAGCAATGCTTGTGATTCATTGAAATGACTCCAATGGGTACTGAAAAAGCCTAATGAAAGTGGAGCAACACCATAAATGATATTAAAACTTTGAGATCTTATACTTGTGCTTTTACATACTTCTAACCTCGAATCAAAACAACCGAAGTTTGACTAGAATCATATATTCAAATGACTAGAATTCAAATTATGCTCGAACACTTGAACACTGGTTTCATTTAAACATGACATAGCCCTTTCTTCTTAGAATGAAAATCCTAATCCGCTAGCTGATGTTGCACTAAGTCTTAGTATTCGTTCCTTCTCTAAGGCTCTTATATGTACTCTATTAGTGTGATAAAACCTGAATTAACAGTAGAAAGGCACGTTTCAGGCACACTAAAACAAGTAAAGGTGGGTCAGTCAAACTGGTAGAGACTTTATAAACTGACCTTGCAATGGATTTATTTGTTGGAGGTACTAAGTATTAATTTGGTGGCAATGTTAACTTATTTTATGAACACTTCGTGATTTTTTTTAATATATATATACATATATATTAGTTTTTATAAATATACTTTTTTTGAAAATTATATCTAAAACGCCATAAAATTAGTCATTCCTTATGCATTAGCAAATTGAAAAAAAGAAATTTAAATTTTAAAATTTTAAAAATTGAATTTTAATTTTCAAAAAAATTGATTTAATATTATAATTTTCAAAAGATTTAATAAACTTTATAGATTGTTTGAACATTTTGAGAAGTAAAATTTTACTAGCCATAGATTGATTACAATATAATCTAGCGAAAGGAAAGTATAAAAAATTATCACCCCACTTATCCACATTAATAATTATAACATGATATTAAAATGAATTAAAATTAACCAAATTTTGAGTAGGTGATGAAATCCTAATTCTTAACAAATGAAATCATATTTCAATTCAAATGAAATTTTCTCTTTACATAATAATATAACCAAATTTTCATATAAAAGGTACCTGATCCTTCGAAGGTTAAATTATAATTATGACATGTTATTTTTCACTAAACCCATGTATCAATCATTAATAATATTATTCTAATATCTATTACATATGAATCTATGTTAGTATGTTCATGCAAGTTATGTATATGTGACCAAATTTCCATATAAAAGGCACCTGATCCATCGAAGGTCAAATTATAATTATGACATGTTATTTTTCACTAAACCCATGCATAAATAATTAATAATATTATTCTAATATCTATTACATATGAATCTATGTTAGTATGTTCATGCAAGTTATGTATACGTGACTAACAGATACATAGTTTGTGCATGTGATAGAGATAGCAATCATCACCTCTAATGCATAATTCCTATATGTTGTCATCCAGGTATGCAAAACAATTATCCTTCATATGCAACATTCGATATTGATCATAATAACTAAGTCACAATACTTACATATGAACTAAACATTGCACCAAAATCATCATACATGAATTAATATAACATTTAAAACCCATAAAGAAAGTAAGTAGGAAATCATGTTTACATTTGTAATTCCCAATAAAATTTTTAAACTTCTTTAGATCACCCTTCTACCATACCCTAGTTCCATGTTCTGTAGCATATTCTGCCCTCTACTAAACTATTTTGAATCATAAGCACATTGACCTCGTCCCAAATAGAACTTGCAAGTGAATTATTGACTATATCAACCACACGTCTGTACCAAGAAATTGATCTTTGCCATCACACATCAAAGGGAGTGTGGATTAACACAATTGTCCCTCAACGCTAGCTTTTGGAGATAAATGGTGGGAAATACCTACACCCGTCCTAATAAAACTAGTGTCTAACAACTTATTAATAAAATATTGAGTACTTATCATGGTCATTAAACTTACACAATCATATAAATAGTCAGGGAAATGGTGCTTCGTATAAAACTACACTTTTCCACATATAAAAGTAATCACTTGAACCAATTCTGTTCAACATCTATTAGATATGTGCCAATTTAGTATAACAACTATCTAGCTATCTTCTAGTTCTCTATGGCCATGTTTTTCCATTACTCTATCCTACACCTTTACTTCCACTGCCATTATTCCTCTTTTCTCAATCCTCCTCCTATAGGTCACAATGTCAAGGTTTGGCTCATCCTCACGTCATTGGGTATGGTATGGAAGGAGACGCTTGACTCACTCCTAAGAATAAATCAAGCATGGAAATGTATGCAGTCTCCTTTTAGTATAATACTCCTCAAGCCATCGAGCATGAAGCTCAAGTTGACTATCACTTCATCAAGGACACATATGTGGAATAGGATGCTATACATCAAATTTTGGAGTTTGGTAACAATCACACTAGGCACACACGCTACCTCTAGCACATTGATATATTTTGGAAAATCACATAGATAATAAGAAATGAACTAATAGAATTAATGGAGAGGTATGAAATGTGATAGGAGTTTCTCCTATGCATAAATGAATAGTCTCACTTATTTGGACTTCTTCGATTGTAAGGAAGAGATAACCCACCCTCATCCTATCCGAATAAGCTCACCACCATCTGAAAATTCATCTTTTTATGTTCTACTTTTTATTTCTGGATGAACGATGAACAAAATATCCATTATAATAGTATTCGTAGTTACCTTAATCTTTCTTCAAAAAATTTCATGATCTATAATTCGTGTAATTATGTTATCAGTTTTGCACTTACGGTCTAAATCAAGATTGCATTCCTAAGCTACTAGTCCATTTACTCTAATGGTGGACCTCTGGATATAAGCCAAGTATATTATATTTTGTTGAAGGCAATTTAAATTAAGATCAGCAGAAAAAAAGAACATGTGAATTATTATAATTGACAATGGACAAACAACTTACGTCAGCATACTTTGAAGCTATATCAAAAGCTGATATTGAACTTTTAAAATATTGTATAGTAAGAATGATCTCATGAAGACAAAATCATAAGAAACCGTTTATAGATGTTCATTTTCTTTTTACACATCTATCATTTTCTTTTAACAAGTCTATTATTTAAAATGGAAAGTATAATTAAATTAAATATAAATATTTTTCTTTATCTTCAAAAATATTAAGAAAATTAGTTTCAAAGTAAAAAAATAAATACAAATTAAAATAAATAAAATAAGAAAAAAAAATGTCTTAATTTATTATTTATATATATAGAAATGAAATAAAAGTTTATTATTATGTAAATAAAATAAATTTTTATTATATTAAGAACAGCTTTATAATTTAAAATAGGAGAGATGTTATAATGTAATGTTAAATCTAAAAATAATATTAATAAAACCATTAAATTAAAAAATAATAAAAATAACAAATTATATAGGAGAAAACCTTGTCCTGAACCAACTAGTGTGGTGGTTTATCTTCAAGACAAGATGAGGAACCTTATTTAGGCATCGAAATAAATAGATAAAAGGTTTTTCGTGAAACACGTTCTTTCAAACAAACTAGTGATAAAAGGATTTTTGTCAAACAAGTTCTTTCAAAGCAACTAGTTTGGTGGTTCATCTCCAGGACAAGATGAGGAACCCGATCTAGGCATCGAAATAAATAGATGAAAGATTTTTTATCAAAAAAATTATAGATCACAGATGCTTGAATTCAAAAATAACAAATTAATTTAATTCAATATATTAAATTATAATTTTGCTCTTATTAATAAAATTATAGATAATTTTTATCATAAAATAAATTATCATATGCATATCACATCAAAGAAAATTTAAAATAATTTATATTCCTAATTATAATATTTTAAAATATATAATAAAAAACATAAAAAAATAATAATAAATTAAATTAATAAATACACCATTAGAAATAAAAATATTTATATATAGAAAAAACTAAAAAATATATATGTAAAATATAAATAGTAATTATACATTAAAATTCATTTTATCATATAACACAAAATAATAATTTATATTGATACATTGCATATTCAAATTTAATTAGTGTACATATAAATATTTAATATTAAAGCTATTCTTGAGGCCACCCTTTATATTGATACATTTCATATTTAAATTTAATTAGTGTGCATATAAATATTTAATATTAAAGCTATTCTTGAGGCCACCCTTTATATTGATACATTTCATATTTAAATTTAATTAGTATACTAGATGTCACTAGGTTGGATCCCAAGGGGCATCCTTTCAAGAATAAAAAAATATATGCTGCAGATTCCTCTGGGAAGGAAAGCAAACAGGGAGGATATTTGCATGGGTAAAATGGGATCTGTTGTCCATTCCTAAGAAATGGGGAGGCTGAGGCATTAAAAAACTGGAAGATTTCTCCACAGCACTAGCAACCAAGCTAGGATGACAATTAATTACCTCTAGCAGTCTCTGGACAAAAGTAGCCTCCTCAAAATACATTGATCCATTAAGGTCGATGGATTGGCTGAGACAGACAAGCTGGAACAAATCAAGGATCTCAAACATTTGGAAAGCGGTACTGAAATCATTGTCACTAATCCGTGATGGACTTACATGGAGAATTTATGATGGGACATTTGTTTGTATCGGCCTTGACCCTTGGATAGGATGTGAGAATGCACACTTATTAACAAAAGGACTAATCCAGCACGTCAAAGAGATTGGCATCACCCACATCTGTCACATTGTTGACTGAGAGAGATCTACCTTCCTACACCAAGCTTGGAAATCTACGCACAATGTGAACCTACCTCATCATTGGCACCATCTTTGGAGGACATACACAACGACTCTTACTGAGTCTCACATCCAAATACTGGAAGGGGAGGATGAGATTACATGGGCAATAGCAAAAAATAGTCAGTACTCTCCCAAAGAGGCATATCTACACCTTGCCAGTAGACATAGACCACAACATAATGATATATGGTGGAAAGGAATGTGGAAGCTGAAAGCCCCCCCTAGAACAAGACTACTCACGTGGTCAATCTTGAAAAACAAAGCCTTGACCGGAGACAATCTGATCAAAAGGGGTCAACATGGGCCATTTTGGTGCTGCCCATGTAAAGCCAGCTTAGAAACAGTGGATCACCTATTTCTCTCTTGCCCCATCACCACTGACCTCTGGAATTCTACACTCTCACACACCCCTATAGCCAACTCATGGAGTGGTCAAGCTATCAGGGAGGTTTGGGCCAATTGGTGGACAACAACATCCCCGTAGAAAGCAAGGAACCTCCCCCTCCTCATTAGCTGGGAAATTTGGATTGCCAGGAACTGCATCATCTTTCTGGACACTACCCCCCATTGGCCCTCCATCACCACCCGAATCCTTGCCGACTATAGTAATATACTTGATGATGATGATAACACTCCACCCAGACATATCATCCCTGAAACCATTGATCACTCCCAAACTTGGGCTTATTTTGACGGATCAACGTAAGAGGCATGATGTGGGGGGGGGGGGGGGGGGGGTGTCGTACTATACTTAACTAACTCCTACTACTATCACATACAAATGGGACTTGAAGGAGGCACAAACAACTATGCAGAACTCATCACATCCAAACATCTCATTCAACTTTCTATTGAAAAGAACTGGAAGAATCTACAAGTGTTTGGTGACTCAAAAATTGTTTACAATTGGATAAACAAAACTACAAGATGTCATGCTTACAATCTGTGACACATTTTGGATGAGGTTCATCAATATATATCATATTTTGACAGTTTTGCATGTCATCATATCTACAGGGAATGAAACTCACTCGCTGACCAACTTTCCAAAGAGGCAGCGATCCGGCCACGTGACATCTGGATGATACAAGAACAAAGAGAAGGGGAGCACTACCAATGTTACCACCGCCCCTATATGGACCATGCTGCACAGGCTCACCAGGAGCCTGATATCATTTGATATGTGACCTGTTTTTCTGTTTATATTTATTCTGCTTATACATATTCAGCTTCATGTTACAGGAAATACTCTCTGCATAGAGTAATTTAAATTTTGAGAACTAAACAGTACATATCTAAGGAAATGTCTCCCTGCATGGAGAACATATTTATATCTGCTTTTATTTTTTGATAGGCTTACAGCCTATAAAAACTGCATATGCACACATCATCTACAACATGTAATTTTCCTTAATATTAATGAAATTTACGATTTTTCCAAGGGGAAAACATATTTAATATTAAATTCATGTTATTCTAAATATCAATAAGAATTTCAAAAATATTTGATCTAAAATAATATAACATTTAAGAATTAATAAAGATAATTTTAAATACTTGTTATTAAGAACATTAACATTAAATAATGAATTTAAAAATTATCCACATAAAATAATATAAAATTTTAAAAGAAATAATTAAATTTGATTGACATGCTAATATATTTAATATTTTTATTATATAATATGTAATACATATAATATTTTTAATAGAATTTCCTCCAACATTATAATACAATTTTACCATTTAAATATAAAAATAATTTTATTTCATATTTTAAAATCAATTTAGTATTTCTTTGGATGGAGTGATTCTCGAGGTAGAAGAGTGGCGATGGGCTACTGTCATTCCGCTTGGTCAATAAACTAGGATATGTGGTAGCACACCCCCGAAAAATATTAAATGGAACAATGGTCATGTAGAACCATATCATTTAGGTGGCATGTTAATTGTGTAGAATTCAAGCTAGAGACTCATGTGACTAAAGGTGATATCAAGTCTCCCCCCATGGCAATCAAATGGAAAATTTTCCTAGCATCTATTTTGAACAGAAATCTCCTCTAGAGTGAGTTGTGGGAAATAGAGGTGGTGTACTTGGACAACTTGTGTAGTCACCATTTTCATCGTGATTCCACCTTACAAATTGGGACTTCAACGATGTGTGGCTATTGTTTCCCTTCATAGTCTGCAATAGCATTTGGAAGTTGGTAACACTCATTTGAATCTCATAATTGTTTTGGTCAATTATGTTTCTTAACTTAAAGGGCCATCAATGATTTTGTCATCCGGGGGCTTGAGGTCATGTTGTTTCCTAGCTCAACCATATGTCTTTGGGTTCTCTGGTGGTTTATTCTCCACTCCATGCTTGGTAGTATAATATTATGTCCTTGGCACCGACCTTATAAACATGGATACAGATGTTAATTGTCCTCCATGTTGCTTAACCTTGAGTCCCCACCATCATCTCAATGGCACAACCTTTTTTTTCTCTATGGAATTCTAACAAACCTTTTCTATGGCATCAGATAATGTTTTGGTGGGAGTACAACCTTGCATTCTTCTTCCCCCTCTCTTTGTGATTCATTTTCTAAGTTCCCTCCTGCATAGAACCACTATTGGTGATGGTTCTCTAGGTGATACTTATATTATGTGGCACCCCTTCTATACTACAGAACTTGCTATATTTTTTTGACCTTTACTCTAGCCTAACATTCCTCCTCTTGCCACCATGCCTCATCCACAAGCATGGGTTCAAAGTGGGTCTACATATTACCAAGAGCAGGTGAATAGTGGGAATACAGACATGCACAACTAATTGAAGGATTTTTCTATGCGTCATTGAGTCCTTTTACCAAAACCTATCAAGGAAGCAATCACCTGGGCAAATGGAGAAGCTTCCATGCAAAAAATTCCCTTCTCAAATATGCAGGTACTTATAGAATTGGTAGATTAGATTCTAAGGGATAATTTAAATAAGTATATGAGAATTATGGACCTTTACTAGCAGATGAAATTTTTTCTAGAGCATATGCGTATAGAGTAGTATGAGCACCATGAAGATGTTCTACATTCCTTGTAGCACTTACACTGACACTTGAGGGAATTGGACCATAGAAAGGAAAGAATATAACAACATATCGACATACCTCCTATGGAAGGGAGAACATCTGAGGGCCCAAAAGAACCCATCTAGGTTGCAGTCCTAGATTTAGATCCTTTAGCTTAGGTGTGTCATGTCCATGCTTTCTGCCTCCTTTACTACAAAAACTATCATGCAAAACCTCTCAGACTAGTACTCCAGTCATATTTTGAGTAATGTCATCTCTTTTATTTTTCAGCTATCATTGTCCACACTATGGAGAGTTATATTTTTTGATCTGGTCTGGTCTCCTTAATGAGAAGCTGACAATATTGTTCACACTCACAATATAAATCCTAGTATATATATTGTTAGATAACACCTAATCTTTGACTTGAGTAACTACACCCCAGGGACATCTAAGCCATCAAAACCATCCGAGGATTGCACCTAACCTAGGCCTCACCAACCCTTAGCATGGCTATATTTTACCCATGAAATTATGAACACACGATCTTTTCATGATATAATTCCTTAAAAAACCACTCTGTCACAATCCATTCTAGGCCTTGTGAGCAATTAATATATTATATTATTATTGTATCTTATATCTTAATAAAATTATTGTAAATACTTAATTTATATTATATTTTGTAACGAAATTAATAAAATACATTATTATTGAAAATGATACATTAAAAAACTTTATCTTTATCTTCATTAAAAAAATACGATTCCTTAAAATTTGACTAGCACGTGGTAATTTATATCCTCCTTCGAATAAAAGTACTAATACTAAAACTAATTTTTATTTTAACAATTTCTAATTAAAATAATGTAAATTCTAAATAATATGTTTATAAAAATAATAGATTATTTTGTATTTTAAAATGTGTTTCACAAATATCATTAACTTGGTCTACTGGTTTTGGATAGATGGTGATTGTAATGTTTCCCAATAATTTATTTATTTTTTATTTATCTATATAAATAACTTTTACAATGTAAATATTACTATTTGAATTGAGATGACAAATCGTATATGCATTCATTCATGAGATTTGGAAGCAATATTTTGAATGCAATGTTTAATTTTTTTTATGCGATCATATAAACTTCGTTGAAGGCAATTAAAATGGGTCAGCGTTAATTATAACCTAACCCTCTTGAAACTTCTAGACAAGTGCACTTTCCTACCACCTGGAGCATTAACCATCAATAGATGGGCAACAGATCGATGACGAATGTACTTCTCAGCATCAACACTCAATTGATAGTGGAACAAAATTGGGAATCCGTCAATGGCTGAGATGAAAACTCGACGGGTAAAGGGCAACTACCTTTTTCCCTTCCGCTACTTGAGTGTTCATTTGATACTTTCACCGAGAGATATGTTTCCTTTTGCAACTCAATTAGGTTTTTATGTTTTCTTCCTGCAACCCAGGTTACTGGTAACTATTTTCCTTCCTGCAGCTTGGTCAGTTAATGGGTTTCCTACAAAGTTCCATCCCTTTAACTAGTTCGCCATGGTAATTCTGGAACAGAAAGGGTTTATGGAAACTCTACTTACCTAGTTGTTTTTATCTGTTCCTAGCATGTTAAAAAGGTCTTACTCTCAAATTATTGTGTAGGGCAAACATTTTTCTTCTCCTAGTGTGAAGGAAGTATGCTTATATAGTGCGTGTTCGAACCCTCAACACTCCCTACAGGTAACCTGTGATTTTCACTACGAAATCAAAGAATTTGTTTTATTATTCCCATTATCTGCATATCTAATTCCATCCCCTCACCTTTATTTTCGGTTTCAAGATGATAGATATATATTTGAGGGTTTTCACGTGGTGGGGTTTCTTCGGTCATGCCTCTGAACTCTAGGTGTGGTCTTAGCTCTACATATGTACGCTAGACTCGGCACAGTCGTTTTACAAATTGATTAGCAGTTTAGTTGCCTGAATTCATTGTGAGTTTTTAAGGGCTTGCTGCTACTGTCATTAATTATTGTTAGACGTCGTGGCTTATTTTTCTTAAACAGATTTTTTCTAAATGTAATCGCTATGATTAAGAGATGAAACCCTTTATTTTGATTTTAACTTCAACTGTGTTATACTGGAAATGGTTACATTTTGTAAATAGATAACATCTAGACTCTGGGTCATTTACTATCTCTCTTCATATTAGTTATTTGTTTTATTTTTACCAAACTATGACATGTTTATATATATATGTATGTGAAAGTTTCTTTGGTTCAGTCTCCTTGCTTCTTCTTTGCAAGGCTTAGAATGCGTAACAAACCTCACTTAACTTTCATGAGTTCCTTCTTATCAATTCAGGTTTATCAGATTATTTCATATTGCATTGAGTTTCCCATATTCGATTTGTTTTACAACATATTTTAGTCATGCTACTCTTATACGTTTGTGCTTTTCTTTTGAAATTATTTACAGTATTTACTCACCTTCGTAAGGCTTCCTGTTACTCCCTTTAAAAGGACTCCTTCCTTTGATACCTCCCTCATCTTATACAGTGGATGAAACGGTAGGCTTATAAGTGACCATACTCAGCTCTTGACTTACTCTAGTTACACATGACTAGAAAGATTGTTTCTCTGTAGGGTTTCTTCCCTGATATCGAGAGACCAACCTATGACCTTTAACAAGTTTTCACAGAGTTCAATTGTACAATGATTCTTGTTTTTCTTATGGCTCGACTTCTAGTTTTCCTAAAGGAAATTCCAGTAATAATGTTAATGTTCTTATTTCCCTTCATTTCCCATATTATACTACCAGTTACCTGTATGAGATTCTACGCCTAATTGGAATTGTTTTCTTAAGGACTTTTGGTGTTCATGTAGAGTCCCAAGACTAAAATTCCTAGTGTGATTCATAGCCCTACCATGCTTGTCTCCTTTATTAATTTTCTACCTATGTTAGGTATAGTTACAAATATTTTATTTTCATACATACAGATATAACTCACAACAAATAATTTTTGTCAATTCTTTTATAAACATGAGTAATGGATTAATAACAATATTCTTTTTTTTTTTATTTCTTTTCCTTGCCAAGTTCACAGTCACTGTGAGTACTTTTGAACAAATGATTCCTCTATCAGTTTTACAATTATTATCTTAAGTTCAATTTTTTTCTCTCTCAAGTCTACCAACATTGATATGGTTTCAAACCCAAATTTACTTATTAAAAGCATAGATAATCATAGTTAAGATATATCCTATAATTTTTCATGACTAAATCATTCATTAACTTTCTCAATAACTAGCAGAATGATCAATAAATTATACTTATATGTGCATGTTCGATTCACCAACCACAAACATTAGGGGAATTTTGAGGTCTAAAATGGGCCTCCTAAGGAAATTATAAAATAAGAGTGGAAATAATAAAATAATATTAGATTACATCATCAAATTTTATAGGGAGAAAAGAAAAAACTATTTTTTCGACTCCTATTTTCAACCTATCTCCCTATGGGTTTACTCAAATTTCAAGTGGAAACAGTTATTGGATGCATAATTTGATTCTTCATCCAAGGAGTACCCATGTTTCATAATTTCAATGGACTTTGCTACACAAAAAATGAGAAATACATGGGAAATGTGATTGCAGTCAAATGTTTTCATGTATTTCTCATTTTTTGTGTATAAGGGTCCATCAAAAGTATGCAACATGGGTACTCTTTAGATGAGGAATTAAGTTTTTCATCCAACAAGTACTCCCACTCAAAATTTGATTAAAAAATTAGGGAGATAAGTTGAAAATATGAGTTGAAAAAGTTATTTTATTATTTTTTTTTTTGGTATCTTTTTACCTTTTTACTCCAAAAATGGTGAATCATCTGCCATGGTTGAGATCATCATTTTAAATCATATTGGTTCTTATAAAGTTTATTTTGTTTGTACAATTTTTCTTACGAGGCCCATTTTAGACCTCAAAATTCCCCTAATGATGATGGGGAATCAAATGTTCCTCCCAACTTGTGAGAACCAAAAACTCTACTAGTACCCCACCAAGCTGATTGCATATTAGGAAATAGATTTATGATACCCTAGACCACCTGGTCCCAATCGCCTTCAGTCACAAGTCTTTTAAGAAGTCCCACTAGCCAACCAACTCAAGGACTTAGATTTTGATGCCATGTCTACAAGCTAGTAGCATTCTGCTTCAATTCCCTTCAGTTCTTCTCTATATCCCCTCATGTACCAAATACCCTATTGGTTTTTCCTTTTCCTCCTTTCTAGAGTTTCTTTGAGAGAGAGAAGTTGGGCAGGTAACCACTAGCCCATAATTTTTTTTCTTTAACTATTTCCAAATATGAAAGCTTTTCTTTTCATTCTATCCCTGTGACTCTTGGCTGCTTTCTTTTCATAAAAGTATTTAATATAACTTGCTAAAACTTTACATTAATTACATCAAATCTTTATATTGGTTTAACTACAGTAAAGTAAATAAATTAAAGTAAGATAAAGTAATTCTGGAAAATTATCCTAACCCATAGGGGTGTTACATATTCCCCCTAGCGAGGGAAACATGTCCCCAGTGATTTCTTCCCTTCGGATTAGACCTAGGTATGCTTCTCACATAAACTATTCATCCTCCCAGGTAGCCTCTTATGGGATAAAGTTTTGCCATTGCACCTTAACCTGGGAGATAAATCACTTCCATAACACTATTTATCTCCCATCGAGGATACACAAGGGCTCGATGAGGAACTCCATGTCCGCTTCGACCTGCACGTTATTCCAATGAATAATGTGTCTAGGGTCATGTATGTACTTTTTAGGTAAAGAGACATGAAACACATTCTGAACCTATATATGACTGGGTAACGCAAGCTAATAACCCACCAGGCCAATTCTAGCAACGATTTGGAATGGGCCACAAAATCAAGGGGAAATGTTGGAGCATCCTCCCCACATTAAAGTACTCAACTTGGGCTTTACCCTCACATATACATGTTCTCCAACTTGATATTCTTGGTAGGTTCTCTATTGGTCAACATGATGTTTTTGTCGATCCTGGGTTGCCTTTACGTTGTGCTGAACCTTTTTCACCATTTCTTCCATTTCTTTAAGCATCTCTGGTCCTAAAATCAACTTATCCTCTAGGTTGTTCAAATTGCCACGTATTCTACATCTCCTTCCATATAAGACCTCAAATGGGCTCATTTTTAATGATGCATGATAACTATTATTATATGAAAATTCCAGTAGGTGTAAATATTCCTCCCATTTTGCAGGCTACTCCATCACATACATCCTAAGCATATCTTCTAACACATGATTTACTCTTCCTATTTGCCCATCCATTTGTTGGTGATAAGCGGTACTAAATTGTATTTGGGTGCCCAGACCAGTAAACAAGGATTTCCAAAAGGCATAAGTAAACTTTACATCTCTCTCTGAGATTACCATTTTAGGTATCCCATGTAACTTAAAGATTTATCTCATAAATATGTCAACAATTTGTACAACCTTATAGGTTGACTGTACAGGTATAAAGTGTGCAACCTTGTTTATTTTATCTACTACCGCCATTATGGAGTCATTATGTCTTCTTGACCTTAGTATTCTAGTGATAAAATCTAATGTCACAACCTCCCACTTCCACTCGGGAATAGGCAGAGGCTAAAGTAAGCCTATAGGGTGTTGATTCTTTGTCTTCACTTGCTGGCATTCTAAGCACTATGATAAGTACTCGACTTTTTATGACTTCATGCCTGGCCAAAATTAGTTTTTCCTTAGAGAAGTAATTAATTTTTAGTACCCTAGGTGTGTTGTATATGGATTGCTATGGTATTTTTCTAGAATAAATCTTTTACCATCTTGTTGGTTTAGCACACATATATGATTCCTATACATCAAAATGCCTTTATTATTAACTTCACCACCCAATTTACTTTCAGAGATGTCCTCATGTCATTCTTGTTGCCATAAGAAGTGATATTCTAGATATTTTTGAGCAGCTTCCTTTATTTGATTTGTAAAGTGAAATTTCATTTTACTCACAGAAATTTCATAAATAAAATTTAACTTCAGAATTAAGGCGTCAGACACTTGGTTGTCCTTTCCTTTCACAAGCTTAATATCAAAATTAAATTCACTTAAAAATGTGGTCCATCATGCCTAATAGGGGTTTAAGTTCGGTTGATGAAAGAAATTGGTTAGACTACTGTGGTCTATCATAAGGATGAATTTCTTCCCTAGAAGATAGTGTCACAAAATTTTTAAAGCATGAATTATTGCTGTAAGCTCTAAGTCATAGGCCAAGTAGCATTTTTCATGCTCCTTTAACTTTTTTTATTCATATGCCACCACTTGACCTTCCTACATCAATACATCCCCAATTCCAGTTTGCCATGCATCTGTACAAACTAAGAACTCTTTATTCTGATCATCTATTCTTAAAAATGATGCAGTAGTTAGAAAATTCCTCAACCAATCAAAACTTTGTTAACATTCCGCACACCACTTGAACATTTTCCCCTTTTTCTGCAAGGAAGTCAAAGGATGGGCCACTTTGGAAAATCCTTCAATAAAGTGACTGTAGTACCTGGACAACCCTAGAAAGGAATGAATAACTACCACATTCTTAGGGACATGCCCTTCCAGATTGATTTGACTTTCTTGGGATCTACGACTACACCTTCCTGCATGATAATATGCCCCGAATACTATATTTGTTCATTGTAGAATTCACATTTGTTGTATTTTTCATATATCTAGTGTTTCGAAGATTGGAAACACAATTTGAAAATGCTTATGATGCTCATCCAGAGTTTTATAATAAATAAAAATATCATTGATAAATATTAGTACAAATTTGTCAAGGTACGGGTGGAAAATCCCATTCATAAGACTCATAAACGTAGTTGGGCCATTCATTAATCCAAAGGGTAGGACTAAAAACTCATAATTTCCATGGCAAGTTTTGAACATAGTCTTACATATATCTTCCTCTTTTATTATAATTTGATGGAACCCTGATCGTAAGTCAATTTTCGAGAATACCTTGGGGCCCTTGACTTGATCAAATAGATTGTCAATTCTACATAGTGGATATTTATTTTTGATAGTCAATTTGTTTAACTGTCGATACTCAATGCATAGTCTTAAGGTGTCATCCTTCCTTTTAACAAACATCACCAGAGCTCCCCAGAGAGATACATTGGGGCATATATAGTTCTTATTGAGCAACTCCTGTAACTGAATTCTTAATTTTGTGAGTTCTGGTATGCTCATCCTATAGGGTGCTCATGATACTGGGCGACCCCTGAAATTAGCTCAATAGTGAAATCAATATCTCTTTTTGGTGGTAACTATATGTTTTAACCCCATATAGAAATTACTTGCGTACGAATTCTAAAAAATAGAAAATAAAGAATAGTGAGAGCATAAAACATAAAATAGATAGAGACAGTGATTTTCCACTGGATCCCAAAACCAAGACTATCATATTGTTATTTTATTATATTCCTTTCAACGTTATAATACATATATATACATGTTGAAGCATCCAAAAACCCCAATCCATTAACCCTGGATTAGAACATAGCCATAGTTCCCTTGATGGGATCTACAAAATACCATGGAAAGAGAACCATCATGCCCAAAACCATGTGTGAAATATATGCACAAAACCATAGGTAAGTCCACCCACCTAATATAGGGTAAAAAAAAAATTCCCAATGTGTTGCCCCAAACGTCTTGTAGGGGGGCTACGTCCCCCATACATACCCCCCTGTTGTGCCCGAAATAACGTACAGGGGGGCTACCCATGCGTGGGGTAGTCGTGTAAAGAATATAACACACACCCAACATTCTCCCACTTGTTTTTTTCTTTCCACAATGGGCCACAAGAGAGCTTAGTCATTGATCCAGCCCTGTAACGCCCATTGCTTCTCTACACCAAGAGAACTTCTCAGTGCTCATAAATGTTTTCAATGTATCTGTAGTATTCTTCAAGGTATCCACCTTTATCACCAACACCTTTTTGTCCACAACTATATCCCTCAGAAAGTGATACTGAACATCAATGTTCTTTGTCTTTGAATGATAAGCAGGTTCTTTGCCAAGAAAATTACACTTTGGTTGTCACAATCTATCCTTATAGCTCATTGTACTAACCCCATACTTGAACACAATCTCTGCAACCAGAATGCTTCCTTTCTTGCATGAGTGGCTGCCATGTATTCTGCCTCTGTAGTTGAAAGTGCCACCATAGACTATCTCTTGCTCATCCAACTGACTACACCTCCAAACAAGTTAAACACATACCGACTTGTAGATCTTCTTTGATCCAGATCTCCAGCACAGTTTGCATCAACAAAGCCATGGATCTCTGAAAACTTGTCCAATACTCGTCTTCCTCAGTAGCACAAACCATAATCACTAGTGCCATGCAAATACTTGAAAACCCACTTCATTATTGTCCAATGATCCTTCCTTAGTTTTGACATAAACCTGATCAATAATCCCACTGCATGTGCAATGTCCGATTTGGTACAGACCATTGCATACATTAGGCTACCAAATGCACTTTCATATGGAACATGGGACATGTCCTGTTCCTCTTCTTGTGTCTTGGGACATTGTTTAGCAGATAACTTTACACCTAGAGGAATATGAAACTTCACCGATTTACTATCCTGCATATTAAACCTCTGTAGTATTGTCTCAACATACTTACTTCGATTTAACTAGAGCTTCCTCTTTTCTCGATCTCATTTAATTTCCATGCCCAAAATATAGTTTGCAACACCAAGATCTTTCATGTCGAATTCAGAGGACAATTGGGTCTTCAAATCCTGCATAATTTCTTTGTCATTTCCAGCTAGCAACATATCATCCACATACAAGACCAGATAAATAACATGATCACCAATTAATTTAAAATACACAGTGATCTGCTTTGCTTCTGGTGAAGCCAAGTCTCCATATAAACGTATCAAATTTCAGATACCACATCCTTGGTGACTGGTTTAACCCATATAGAAATTTTTTTAACTTGCATACCAATTATTTCTTACCCTTCACTGCAAAGCCTTTAGGTTTCTTCATGTAGATCTCTTCTTCAAGATCCTCGTGAAGAAATGTTGTCTTCACATCCATTTTTTCTACATCAAAATAAAAGAAGAAACAACAGATAAAAGTAAACTAATAGAAGCTTCCTTGGAAATAGGAGAAATAATATCACCAAAATCAATTCCTGACACCTAGGAATAACCTTTTGCTACCAATCGAGCTTTGTATTTCTCCACCTTGCCTTCTGCATTCATCTTCTTCTTAAACACCCATTTGCTACCAATGGGTTTCCTTCCAACTAACAACTCCACCAAATCCAAAGCCTTATTTTTTGTGCAAAGATGCCATTTCATCAATCATGGCATCTTTCTGGAGTTTGCCATCCTCTGAATCTATTGCTTCCCTCACAGTTCTGGGATCATAATTAGTAATAGATAAAGAAAAATTAGAAGAGAAAGAAGATGGACTATACCTTTTTTATTGCCTTCTTTCTTGAACTGATCTTCTCACATTTGGAGTTTGTGGTCTTCATCTTCTGCTTCCTCTTCTTTTGTAGAGTCCAATTCTTTCTCCTTTTGTCTCAAAGTATATCTTCTCAGGTTCCTTTGGTAGGACTTCATGTTTAATAACATCTTTCACCTCTCTAAACACAACATCTCAGCTTTACACAACCATCCTTATTTATGGGTCCCAAAGCTTATAACCTTTTAAACCATCCTTATATCCAATAAAGATGCACCTTTCAGATTTACTATCCAACTTGGTTCTTTTCTCCTTTGGAACATGCACATATGAATCATGTCCAAATACCCTCAGATGTGAAAGAGAGGGTTTCTCACTAGTCCATACCTCTTGTGGTGTTTTATATTCCAACGCTGATGAAGGTGATCTGTTGACCAGGTAACATGCAGTCTCCACCGCCTCTTCCCAGAATTCATATCCTAACCTGACACCGCTAAGCATGGTTCTTTCCTTTTCCATCAACATCCTATTCATTCTTTCTACAACTCCATTTTGCTGAGGTGTGTATGGAGTAGTCTTCTGTCGTGCTATACCACAATTCTGATAGAACTCTTAAAATTCCTTCTTGCAAAATTCTCCACCATTATCTGTCATCAACACCTTTATCTTCTTCTCTGTCTGTATTTCTTCCTGAGGATATATATCCATTTATTCCTTGAGAAGTCATCTATAAATGAGACATAGTACACATACTTACCTAGTGATGGAACCGACACAAGTCCAAACACATCACTATGCAAAAGCTCTAATATTTGTTTCACCCTCTTAGCACGAGAGGGGAAAATCACCAGATTCTTCTTCCCATATACACAATTTTCACATAAAACAAAATCCAGAGAGAAATTAGACATACCTTCTATCATGCCATTACCATGAAGTATTCGAAGGCCCTTATCTCTAATGTGTCCAAGCCTTTGATGCCATAGCATGGTCTTTTCTCTAGATACCACTAGATTTTCTGCTCCACTTTCAAGAAGCACAGAACTATTGCACCCATCAATAAGAGTGCTACCCTGAAGCTTGTACAAAGTTCCAATCTGAACTCCTCATATTAATAACAATGCTCCCCGAACCATCTCACAGGTATCTTTCTCTAACACTATTTTTACACCTGCATCATCGAGCTTGCTTACAGAAATCAAATTTCTGGCCAATGCGGGACTATGAAAAAGAACCAAAAGCGTTCTAATCCTTCCACCTTGCAACTTCAACCTGAATTTTCCACGACCATCAGAATTTTCCTATCATCTCCTAAGAATACATCACCACCATCATATTTCTCATACTCGCGGAACCACTATCTATGGGGAGTGAAGTGAAAGGATGAACCTGAGTCAATCAACCATGCCTCATGATCTACATGTCTACTTGAAGAAGAAGCCAAGTACACATCCCCACCTTCATTTTAGGTGGTTTTCACCTCTCCAGAAGGAGCATCATCGGATCCCTTTCCTTTCTCAAGAGATCTAGATTTATAGTGCCTTTTGAAGTGGCCTTATTTTATGGATTTCCAACACACCTTTATAGGTTTCCTAGATATTTGGATCTCCCTCTATATTTAGATCTCCCACTTGAGGACATTTTTTCGTTTCTGTTCTAGGACCATCCTCATACAGACAAGGCATCACCATTCTCACCCTCCATATTTTTCCATCTCATATCCTTCGATAGCAAGGATGAGACTATTTCATCAAACTGCAAGGCAATTGCATTGCTACCTATTGCAACAACTAGACTATCCCACGAATCTGGTAGAGAACACAACAAACTGATGCACTTATCTTCATTTGAAGTTTTAATATCAACATATAATAGCTGGCTTACAATAGTATTAAAATCATCCAGATGCTTTGTCACCGAGTCTCCATATTTCATCCTTAGGTTATACAAATTTTTCCGTAGGAACAATTTATTCACCAAGCCTTCACCAAATCTTCTCCTGATACATTTAGCAATACTGAATCTGAGACTGATTCAAATTTAAATAGGAACACAAAAAATTATAGATATAACCATAAATACAAAGATGTGGTAGAAATAACACTTCATTTCATTAATATCAAATACATAAATATGCTTACGAACAAAACGGAAATAAGACTAGCTCAGGTGATGGTAGCTTATACTTGAGAAGAGATGTGGTGGCTACATGCCTCTGAACTGTGTTACAATGAGGCTCAAGGGCTTTCTTATTATTGAACAGTAAGAGAAAACAAAAAAAAACCAAAACCCTAACCCTAGGAGATGTAACGTGAAGAGTTTATGGGCCCCATTGGGGTTAGTTGGACAGCCAACTTCCCGGGGTCACGACTTGGTCATATTATCTCCGTTTGACATTCATGATACCCCATTGGAAATATCTCTCTGAGGATTACGACCCAAAAGATGATTTTATGAAAGGAATTTCGGTGGTAGATTTCCAAAAAAACATCATTTAGGGCCTCAAAATGGATCTAGAAGTTTAGGACCCAAAAAACTACTAAAAATGGTAAACTATGCTACAATTAAGGAAACTGAAAAACTGAAAGAAACAATGATGGGGGTCTAAGTGGAATTGGCAGGTGGAAACTAATATCCACCTGGATCATTCCTCCCCCATTAGGAATAAATGGTCCACATTGCATTGAGTTCCTCCATGAGATGAGGAAACTTTTGCTGAACTTGGTCCCTAATGAGCCACTTGCCCTAGTGAAGAAGTTGGCCTACTTTGAGAACTTGATACAGTTGGATCTTCTGATGACGAGTGTGCTTTAGCTACGTGTCCATGGTCCGATCAGTTGTGGCTTGTTCCATGCAATTTGAATTTAACTCTGTAGGTGAGCTATTCTGCAATGTTTGATGTGTCTAGCAATGTTGGGAAGTATGGCCGAAGGCAGTCCACATTAAACACTGGGTGTAGGCCAAGGAATGGGGGAATGTTGAGCTTAAATACATTGTCTCCCATAGTCTTGGTAATGGTGTAAGGACCATATTGGAGTGGTCTAAGTTTCTGATAGGCTCCGGTAAGGTGCTCCTTTTGCGAATCTAGCCAGACATTGTCACCCACCTGAAACATGTGCGGCACCCGATGTTGATCATGTCGCTACTTGTACATGGCATTTGATTTCTCCATAATGTTGTGGACCTGTTGGTGATATGGTGGATGTGATCAATGAAGTTGTTTGCCTTATTAGTTTTGGACTGGACATGAGCTGAATCTGCTTGAGTAGTTGCAAAAGGCATGGCTACATCAATGGGACATGATGGTTGGAATCCCAAGCCTACCTGAAAAGGGATGTGGCCACTCGAGTTGTGGAGAGCTCAGTTATAGTTATGCTAGACATAGGGGAGGTTCTCATCCCATGTGTGTGGATGCTTTGAGTTGTACATGCATAGAATGTGTACGATCATCCTATTGACGACCTCTATCTGGCCATCAGTTTGGGGATGGAAAGTTGTGGACTTAGTGAGCTTGGTGTCCAGCATCGACCAGAGACTGGACCAAAATATACTGAGGAACCTGCTATCTCGGTCTGAGATGATAGACTGTGGGATACCAAAGTGTACCCACACTTGTTCAAAGAAGAGTTTAGCAGTGGCTTCCATTGTGATATTCTTCTTGCAGAAAACCATAATGGCCATCTTCAAGAATCTGTCGATGACCATAGAAACATAGTCATTGCCATGTTTAGTAGAAGGAAGGCCTGACATGTAATCCATGGCAATGGATTCCCAAGGTCAACTAGGGGTAGGTAGCAGAGTATAGAGGCCTTGCTTCTTGATGATCGGTTTGGCAATGGCGCAAGTAGTGTAGGATTTGATGTACTTCCTGACATCCTGTAGAAGATTCGGCCAATAGAAATACTTCTACAGTACTACCACCATTTTCCCAACCCCAAAATGCCTAGCGACCCAACTGTAGTGTGCTTCCCAAATCATCTTGGCATGCTCACTTGAAGGAACACAAAGGTGTCCCAGGTGGCATAATAGGGCATCCTGGAGGTGAAAATATAGAACTTGCTGACCCTCCAAGAGCGTGTGGTATGTGTGGCCGAATTCTGGGTCACTTTTGTAGAGAGCGGTGGTTAGCGCCATCATCGATGGTCGGCTAAGGCAATCTGCAACATTATTGGTGTTGCCATTCTTATAATTGATATTCAAATGGAACTCTTGCAGGTATGTGGAAAACTTCTGATGGCAATCATTCTGTAACTTCCCTTGCGTCTGTATGAACTGAAGGGGCCGGTGTTGTGTGTGGATGACCATTTCCTTCCCCAAAATGTAATGCTTTCATTGTTGGCAGGCCTGCACAATGGAATACATATCTTTGTCATAAGTGGGATACTTCTAGACTGTGTCTGAAAGTGTCTCACTGTGATATGCCACTGGATGCCCCTATTGAGTAAGAACGGCCACAATATCATAGTCAGAGGCATCTGCCTCAATCTCAAATGTTTGTTGCAAGTATGGTAATGTGAGCACTGGTGCAAAGTAGAGGAGATGTTTCAACTCTCTGAATGCCTTCTGTTGAGATTCAGACCAAAAGAATTTTGCTTTCGCTCCTCCCTTGGAGACTTGACTCAAGGGCCAAGGGATATGAGAAAATACTGACACGAACTTACGGTAGAAATTGGCAAGACCCAGAAATTTGCGGAGCTCTGTCAAAGTGGTTGGAGCTAGCCAATCCCTAATGACTTGGATCTTGCTTGGATCCACATGCACCCCCCGTTCATTAATAATGTTTCCCAAATACTGAACCTGTGTCATGCAAAAAGTTCATTTCTCCAAATTGGCACATAGCTTGTGTTGCGCAGTGTTTGGAGAACCTGTTGGATGTGGTGGAGGTAATCTTCCCAACTCCGGATAAAGATCAGGATGTCATCCAAGTATACCACTACAAATGAGTTGGCGAATGGCTGCAAGATGTCATCCATTAGCCTCATGAAGGTTGCAAGAGCATTCGTCAACCCGAAAGGCATAACCAACCATTCAAAAAGGCCTTCCTTGGCTTTGAAGGCAGTCTTCCAAACATTGGAGGGTTAGATTGGTAGCTGGTGAAATCCTGATTTCAAGTCGATCTTGCTGAAATATTTTACCCACTTTAGTTGGTCCAGAAGGTCATCAATCCGTGGGACTGGGCACCTATTCTGAACAGTGATCTTGTTTAGTGACCAATAGTCAATACAGAGTCTCCAAGTCCCATCCTTCTTCTGTACCAACATGATCGGGCTCCGACAGGGTGATGAACTCGAACATATGTGACCTTTCTGCAACAGCTCTTGAATTTATCATTCTCCAGAATGGAGCACCCATAGATTGGTCCATTGGGCAGTGGCGTACCTAGGGCCAGATCAATGGAGTGCTTCACTTGATAATGTAGAGGCACCCTTGTGGGGGAGGTGAAGATGTCCTCGTACTCCTCCATCACCTTTTCTTTCCCTAAGGGCGTATCATCACGAAAACAAATTTCCCAATTTTTGAAATGAGCTTACTGCATTGTTTTGCAATAACCAAAGAGATGGCAGTAGGCGGTGCTACCTATGGTATCCCGTACAACTTATTTTCCAAAGTAACAATAATAGCACGAGGCCTTGACTCATACACAACATGTCACTTCCATAAGCATGGTTGGCCTAATAATACATCACAAACATCAAGGGGAGCAACGTCACATAATACGTCATCTGTGAAGGGCTTGATGTTGTATGGAAGGTGACATTGTTGGCTCACGTGAAGATCCTGTCCTTGGTGAAGCCACCCAATGGTGTATAGTTGTGCATGTGCTATGGTCAGTAAACCCAACCACTTCACAACCTCTATAGAAATGATTTTCTTTTGGCTCCCGCTGTCGACAATGAACTGTAGCTGGGAACCCTTTACCCACATCTGGCAGTGGAAGAGGTGCTCCTCCTCCTTTGGATCTTCGGGTTCCTCCTTCTGGATCTTTGTGGTGGCAATGGTGGCGTTGGGATCCAAATCGATAATCCACTTCCCTTTTTCATTCCCCTTGTTGAGTTCTGACTCAAAGTCGAAACATACATTTGATTCTGAAGCCTTTAGCTCAACCACCAATGACTTTTTGGCCCGACACTCACTTGTGTTGTGAGTTGAGCTCTTATGGAACTCACTCCACTTTCCCATGTCCTTCTTTTGCTTCACGGTGTTGTTCTTTGCTTGTGGCTTTGGAAGATTGTCCTAGGCTGCCCCGCCTTGGATTTATCCTTTGTTTTGTGGTTTGGGGGCACCTTTCCCTTGCTTCATATTTGCAAATCCAAATTCTCGCTTCTTTTGTTTAAACTTTTTCTCGATCTTGACAGCATATTGGTATGTCGTGCTGAGCAAGGAGATGTCCAGGAATTCCATCTCGTCCTAGATGTACCTGTGTAGGCAGTTGCAGTACTTGAGAACCAAATGCTTCTTAGAATCCTTGATACCCAACTCTGTGTGAATGGTATGAAAAACATTGGTAAACTCTGACACATCTTGGTCCCTTGCCTGTCGCCGCATTGTCCACTTTGTATTTATCCTCATAGCTCCTGACATGGTAGTACTACTCCTTGATGGCATCCCAAAACGAGTTCCAAGTGGGTGCAGCTGAAAACAGTGAGTTCATACTCTCATCCTTCTGCTCACAGTAGGTTTCCCACCAGTCCTTGATGTGGGGGGTTGCTTTGAGAAGTGAAAAAGTGATATTTTCCTAGCTGGAAAAATCATTAATGAAAAAATATCCTTCTAGCATGTTTAACCATTTATCTACAGTGTCTGCATCTATCTGACCCTCAAATATGGGAATGTCAAAGTTAACTTGTACCTTAAAGGGTGTGGCACTTTCAGAGTAGCTGCCTGAAGTAGATGCATCGCCCTTGGGTAGCCGCTAAAGGATCTAGGTAAAGTTGTCCATCGTCGCATTCCATTGTTACTCGAGGGCTTCTTTGAGCAATATTTTGATAAGATCTCCTATCCCCTTGTCTTTCTTTTGATCCGCCATGGGAGGTCATCAAGATTTGCGAGGCTGGTCTTGCAAAGGTTCGACTAGTTCGAGCCCTAACTCCTTATATCCTGACCTCATTGGGGACATGCAAAGAAAAACAAAGAAAGAGTAGACTGCTCTGATAGCACTTATCTGGATTTAAATAGGAACACAAAAAAAAACAAATATAACCATAAATACAAAGATGAAGTAGAAATAACACTTCATTTCATTAAAATCAAATACTGAAATATGTTTACAAACAAAATGGAAATAAGACTAGCTCGAGCGATGGTAGCTAATCTCTAAGAAGAGATGTGGTCACTACATGCCTCTGAACTATATTACAATGAGGCTCAGGGGACTTTTTATTATTGAACAATAAGAGAAAACCCTAAACAACCAAAACTCTAACCTGAGAGATGTAACGCCAAGAGTTTATGGTCCCCATTAGGGTTAGTTGGACAGCTAGCTTCTCGGGGTCATGACTTGGTCATATTATCTCTATTTGACATGCATGATACCCTATTGGAAAGATCTATTCAAGGACTACTACGAAAAATCCAATTTTATTAAAAAAACGTTAAAGTTAGATTGCCAAAAAGATGTCACTTCAGGCCTCAAAATGGGTCCAGAAGTTTATGACCTGAAAAAACTACTAAAAATAGTAAACTGTGCTACAATTAAGGAAACTTCAAAACTGAAAGAAAAAATGGTGGGGGTCTAAGTGGAATTTGCATGTGGCCACCAATATGCACCTGGATAAGAGACACACAATTGTATTATGCTCTTTGCCTTCCGATCCAACTTTTCCTAGTCTTCACCTGAAATTTTTGATGGTTTAGTACCTGGATCTACTACAATGCACTGATATTTATCCACCAGCAGATCCTCCATATTGAGTTTCCAAAACTCAAAACTCTGACCATTAAATTTGTTGGCATTATGATACAAGTGTTGTTCTTGATGGAAACTCACTCACAAGTCAATTCAAGTTTTGGTAAAAGGAAACTCATAGTACAATAGTTATATTCAGAGGTAATAGCGCAACGATATAGAAGAACAGGAAGATGGAACTAAGGTCTACTGATCTGAATAAAGAAGGTAAAGGAAAATGTTGTTGTAAATAAGTTTAAGAAGTAACGCAGGTCCACTTAGTAAAAATAACGTATACACGCTCGTCCACAGAACAAAAAAAGCGTATACGTATACATGCACTCCCATAGGAGGAAAAGTGCATACATGTTGGAAAACCAAGGTTTTGGTCTGAGGTATTTGGTCCAAGGTATTGACTCTAGGTATTTGGTCCAAGGTATTGGTCCTAAGTGGTTTTGGTCTGAGGTATTGATAAAAGATCTAAGTATATAAGGAGGAGAAGATCAAAAGGCTAAGTACACAAGGAATGAATATCTTATGAAGTATTATGTGAAAGTGTATGGGTTTCTAAGGAATACTTCTATTTGAAGTATATTTTATGTTGTAGAGGTTATGTTTGTGATTTGATCTAAAACAATTTGTGCACCTTGAATTCAATATTGGACCAGGATCATGAGACATGAAATGACTTGTTATTAAATGATTTGATATTGGCTGGGCTAGATCTGATCATGTACACCTATTTTATTCTTTAAATATCATGATCTAGGTTTGTCTGAAGTCCGGAAGTGCAGCAAAATTATTAAGTAAGTATTTGTAGATCTATACGCTGGTTCGTTTTGGTGAAGGTGAGTATACACACTGGATGAGCTCTTCCAAGTAGCATATGCAAAATAAAAGCTTGATGTTCAAGGATGAATGATCTATCAAATCAGTGTTGCTATTTTATTGTTGTTTGTCAATGAAATCTTCTTAGATCTGAATGTAAAACTGAATGAATAAGGAGTTTGATATCTGATTGACTAATTGTATAAGTGAGAAGGGTGATCTCTGCTATTGCCTGTGTAAATATCTGTAAATAGAAAGTAGATGGTCAGTATATTGCTGGTTGGTACAAACTTGATTCAGAAGTTTAATGTTTTAGTAGTTTTGAAGGTATACAGAGGTTTGATTACAGGAAGTAGCGTATACATGCATGTTGGGTTCAGTAAAGTCTCGTGTACATTCTGATGCATGGTTTTTGAGGTTACAGTTGGTTCTGACTGATGATGGAGGTTTCTGGGTTTAGCAAAGTGTTCTGGTGTTAGTGATCTAATTGTTTAGATTAACTGAATGTTAGTTGATGCATTTTGAGTTTCAAAGTTTTTGATGGGTTCAATATGAAAATTTGATGAAACAAGGCCTTCATGTGTATTAGTGTGTACTAGGAGCATCTAGTCTGAAAATTTATGAAACGTGGTCCCTGGAGGAAGAGAGAAGGTCGTAGCCTTCTATAGGTTGGCACCTACATACTAGTAATCACATTGGCTAGTACAAGAGCTAGGGGGTTGTAGCTCCCTTCCAGTAGAAGCTGGAAAATGAGAGAAGGTTGTAGCCTTCTGCATGTGGGTGCTTGCATACTAGTATGAGTCTGCACCAATACAAGATTGTAAATAGATTTTCTTATTATTAAAAGAAGACATAGACGACAATAACAGGTGGTTTTAACCCACATTGGGTTTCCACCTTAAATCTTGGTGTTCATGTTTGTTGCTTATGTGTGATGCTTTATTATGTTTTACTGCACTGTTTAATAAATTACTGATGCACTGGTTAAATATCAACACATGATAAATTGTTTAAATCACAAGTTCTCTGGGTATATGTTGTTTTCTCTAATCACAATTGCATGTACACACTAGTTCACTTCACAGAAGTAGCATATATAAATTAGTTTAGTAAATAAAATTATTGATCTGATAATACTGATTCATCACACCCCCCCCCCCCCGTCCCTCTCAGTATTATTTCCAACAATTGGTATCAGAGGAGCTCTCAGAAGAAGCTTGATTGCTTGAAGGTAGATATTTCAAGATGAATAATAAAAAAGGCATGGGATCCATCAGACCACCAATCTTCAATGGGAGTGATTTAGTATATTTAAAAATAAGAAATAGATCCTATCTACAATCGCTTAGAGCAAATGTTTTGGAAATTTTGGAATGAGGATATTAATTCCCAACAACAATTCCTACAAACTCTGTAGGTAAGAAGTTGTACGAAACCAATGCCAAAGCAGTCAACACATTATTGGGAAGTCTGTCAGAATGAGAATTTGTCAAAGTCATGCAGCTCAAGATAGCCAAAGAGATATGGGACAAAATAATTCAAAGCTACGAAGGAGACACTAAGGTAAAACGTGCTAAGCTTGAAACTCTCAGAATTCTATATGAGACTCTTAAGATGCATAGTGATGAGAGTATTTCTAGTTACCTTTTACGCATAGATGAGATATTTAATTGTATGAAGAATATTGATGAAGAGATAAAGGAAGTTACCTTAGTTGAGAAAATTTTCAAATCCCTGTCTTCTAAATTTGAGTCAAAAGTGTCCACCATAGAAGAAAAATAGGATCTTCAGACTCAACTTCATGGGATCCTAACTGCCTTTGAAATGAGAAAAGGAGGTCCATCAAATATGAGAGAATCTGCATTTAAACCATCATCAAAGGGAAAATAAAAGGAAGAGAACCATGAATAAGGACACATTTCAGAAGAAGAAGTTGAGGTAAATTTTGTTAAGAACCTTCAACGGGGTTCCGAAAGATTTAGAGGTAAGCTACGTTTCAAATGCTTTGCTTGTGGTAGAGTTGGTCACTATGATGCCAAATGTCCTCATAAAGGTAAATCTGAAAAAGGGAAGGAATATGCAAAAGGCAATAGAAAACAGGTTGTGAATAGAAGGAGTTACTATACGCATGAAGATGGTGATGGTTTATTTAATAGTGATGAAGATGAAATTGAACAAGATTATATACTTCTCATGGCCTATGGCGATGATGGCATTTTGGATGCATTAGAAGAGGAAGATTTTCTTGAAGAAATCACTAAACTCAAAATCTGTTTAGAAGAAATGAATATGATCATAGATACTTTGACACACCAACTTGCTGAAAGGGAAAAACATAATGAAAATCTAGAATGTGAAATTGTGGGTCTCCAAAAAGATCTTGAGAAGACAAAATCTCTCAATCTTAGATTTGCTAAAGGATCAGAAACTTTAAATGAAATTATCAAAGTTCAACATTCTCCTTTGATAAAGACAGGTCTTGGATATACTAAAGAATCATCTTAGTCACAGAAGCTGTCATCCTCCACCAGAAGCTATCTTGATGGAGCAAATATGAGTGAACAGTATGTAAATCGTCAGCAAATGCCTAAAACTACCCATCAGGTAAATCATACTCAATTTACTCCAAGGATGAATATTAGTAGACGCCGTAACCAATAGGTAAACAATGTTGATCACAGAAACTTCTTTAATGGGCAATGTTTTTCATGTCATAACTATGGACACAAGGCTGCTCAATGTGTTGCTTACAAAACCATCATGACTAGAGAAGCACGAAATCAAAGAAGAACAACAGGAATCAAGAAAAGTTCCTATAATAACTTTTCTCCTCTCGAAAATGAAATAGAATTCTCGATTTGTAACAACTTTGGTCATGATGAATCTGAATGCATGAGCAAATTTCGGCCAACATTTCAAAAGGAGCAAATGCCATTATATCCAAAGATATGGAGAAGAAAGGAATCTCAATTAGAAAGATGTGGTATATCTTTGTATACAAAAGGACAAGGAAATCAATGGTACATCAATAGTGGATGCTCCAAACACATGACAGGTGATAAAGAGAAACTTCATTCATATAATGCTTTAGAAAAGGAAAAGAATGTCTCATTTGGAAATGACACTCCAACTATCATTAAAGGTAAAGGTTCTATTTTCTTGAAAGGAAAGGTTAAAGCTGGAAATGTCATGTATGTAGATGGTTTAAAACATAACCTGTTGAGTGATAGTCAAATGTGTGATTGAGGAAATGAAGTGGTGTTTTGATCAAACGGATGTGTCGTTCATGAACTTGATACAGGAAAGACTGTGATCAAAGGTACAAGAACTTCAAACAAATTATACATACTCAAACGAGGACAACAACAATGTCATCTAAGAAAAATAGATGAAAACTAGTTGTGGCATAGAAGATTGGGACATCTAAGCTTCTCTCAAATAAGAAAATCATGTAGGCTCAAGGCAGTTTGTGATCTTCGAGATATCAGCATCCCAGAAAATACCATATGCAAACCATGTCAAATCAGTAAGAAAACTAGAGTTCACTTCATTGAAAAGGAAGCATCAGTAAGTAAGCCTCTTGAACTCATCCATATTGATTTATGTGGAACAACAAGGAAAAAGTCACCTCGTGGGGAAGAATAATTTATTTTGTTTATTGATGATTTTTCCAGGATGTGTTGGACAGGTCTTCTATAGAATAAAGATGAAGCTCTTGAAAAGTTTAAAGCCTTCAAAGCTTTAGTTGAAAATGAATCAGATTGAAAAATCAAATGTCTCAAATCTGATTGAGGGGGAGAATTCATGTCAGATGAATTCTTTGACTTTTGTGAACAACATCGAATAAAAATGCAATTCTCGACCGCAAAATCTCCTTAGCAAAATAGTGTTGTAGAAAGGATGAATAGAACAGTTCAACAAATGGCTCGAGCTATGCTAGATGAATCTGGAACTCCTACAACCTTTTGGGGTGAAGCTGCATTTGTTACCATGACTATTCTCAACAAAGAAAATGTTCGGGTAAATAGCAGTCAAACTCCACTTGAACTTCGGTATGGTAAGCCTCCTACTATAAAACATTTTAGATATTTTGGAAGTAAATGTTTTATCAAAAGGATTGATGAAAAACTTGGAAAGTTTGAACCTAGAGCAGACGAAGGTATTCTTCTTGGTTATTCTTCCAGAATTAAAGGATACAAATGTTATAATAAAAGTCTTCGAAAAATTGTTGAAAGCATTGATATTGTAGTTGATGAAGCATGCTGAAATCTGGAATAGATGAAATCAACAGAGGAACATGACCATGGAAAATTTTAGGGGCGAATGTTTGCCCTTTGGAAAAATTAAGGGGTTTTAAATTTTTAGTGGGCGAATATTTTGTATCATAGTACATTTTTACAAATGGCCTCAAATAGCCCACCTTATTTTAAGGGGGAGGGTAAAAAGGTAAATTTAGCCCTTGAAATTAGGAGCTACAACCTTCCATTCGCCCTAATTTTCAATAAGAGGTTTTATTTAAGTGAATCCTATGGGCCAAATACCATATTTATAAAAGACGTATGGTAAATTAATAAAAATATAAATAAATGAGAGGTATGGTAAATAAACAAAACATTTTTAATATTTACTCCATAAGTCACCTTATATACATGCAAGGGTGTGAATAAAAAAAATATAAATAAACTAGACGTATGGTAAATAAATAAAACCTTTTTTTATATTTAGTCCATGACCCTCTTTCTATTTATGAAGGCTCAAAAAAGAGGTTTTATTTAAGTGAATCATATGGGCCAAATACCATATTTGTAAAAGAGGTATGGTAAATTAATAAAAATATAAATAAATGAGAGGCATGGTAAACAAATAAAACATTTTTTTATATCTACTCCATAAGTCACCTTATATTTACAAACAATCAAAAAATGCGTTATATTTAGGTGAAACCTATTGGCAAAATACTATGGGCCAAATACCATGGGCTAGATTATTATTAATACCATGAAAAAAAACATTATTAACCCTAATATTAGTATTAATAAAAATAAAAATGGCACATGGTATTGAACCATGGTATTCAAGTGGAATGTAGCCTATTTAAATGGGGGAATTAAACTAGCATAGATCCATCTTTAATCTGGATCTACTAAGCCCCAAGAGGTATCAAATATCGTGATATGCAAACTAGCATAGAGTGAAAAAATATTTGATCCCAGATCAAGAGTAAAAATGGATGTTGTAATTTAATGTATGTTAAACATTTTAACTTGGTTAAAATAAAAAATAAAATAAAAATCAATTATTAATTTTTATAAATTACTAATAGTAATTTTTAAGCTCCATGTTTATGATAACCCATGGTATTGACCCATGGTAATACCATGGTATTCATGTGAGCATAGACTATTTAAAGAGGAAATTCTATCATCTTAAATCCATCCTAATTCTGGGTCTACCAAGTGCTCAGAGGGATAAATATATTTTATCCCCCTAAGAGTGGTAGATGTGGAGTTAAGATGGATGTAGGTTGGCTTTTATGGTAATGAAGATATTAAATAGACTTAGGAAATTATATTGTAAAAACATCTTAAGGTGAATGGTTAAAGCTACATTTAGTCACTTCACAATATTTAGTAAAAAATACTAATATCTCCATTAATATTGGTTTTTAACTTTTTTTTATTTAACAAAAGAAATTCAAAACAATGAAACCTTATCACTCTTTCCACATCACCCTTGCAAAAGATTCTCACCATTTTTCAAACATTCTCAATATGATATCTTCATGAAAAAGTTTAGGTAATGATGTTGGATTAGTTGTTTGAAAAATAAGTTGGATTTTACAACCTTCCATCTTCTGTGCTATTCTTAGTTTGTCCTAATGATCTGTAGGGGTTGGAGCCGCTACACCATATTTTCCTAAAAGGTGGAGATTGTTCACCAAAAAGGAAATTAATCTACATGTTACAACGTTGTTAAAAAATGTGAGACCTTTGAGGGTAGTGAATTATGCTAATAAGAAATTTAGATTGGGAGAGACGTAATTAATTTTTATTATTTAATTGAAGATTTCGAATTAAAATAATAATAAATCTACATTTATATATTCATATATTGATTGGAAGGATTCTCAAAATGGTCACTTCTTTCAATTAGATCCCCTTCAAGCCCTTGGGATACATAATACTTTCTTATATAATATAGTTGGGGCTTGCTACTTGTTGGCATGTTGGGGTAAACAAACTTGATGTGTTTTTCTTTATCTCGCATTTGGAGTCTATGGAATAAGAAAGATATTTGATAACTTGAAAAAAGTGGTAGCATGACAAAAGTTGTAGAGAAAAGATTAATCTCTCATACCTTGATAGAACTCGTTGTCAATATCAACACCTACAAGAAATTTGTTGTGGAATATTATCAAAACTAATAGAAGGATATGAAAGAATTTATTGTAAGAACATTGACAAACATGGCCTCTGAAACTTGGAACATTGTTTGTGGGAAGAGAAAATTATGTTTCTTTTTCCAAACATGTATGTTAGTATATTAAAGTTTAATGAATATGTTTTCTTATTATCATATATGGTATCATACTTTAACAAAACATTTCGCCAAGATTGAACACAATGTTTTATTATTCACTAAAAGATTTGCCAAGATCTTACAAGATTTTATAATTCAACGAAAGATTCTCCATCACTGTACAAGTTAATATAATCTAGTAAGAGATTCGCCAAAAAAATTATATATACATATTATATTATTCATAAAATCACCTCCCATTTTTCCTATGTATCATGGGGATTAGCCCATTTATTATACATATAAATTTAGGGTGGTCCTTAAGATTTTCCCTGAACATGATAATGAGGAATATGGGGAATGCTTTCTTGCATCAAATCAAAATGATATTGAAGAAGAAACCAATGAAGAATCAAAAGAAGATAAAACAGATAGGGAAAATACTCCATCCAGGTATGTTTAGAAGAATCATCCAGAATCACAAATTCTAGGAGAAAAAGGGTCTGGAGTACATCCAAGAAAACTCTTACAGGGACCTCAAGTTATCTCGCATTACTATCCTCCACCGAACCTCAAAATGTAAACGAAGCCTGCAAAGATGAATGTTGGGTCAAGGCGATGGATGAAGAACTTTAGCAAATTGAAAAGAATGATACTTGGGAATTAGTTCCTAGACCTCATGATAAAAATATTATAGGAACAAAATGGATATTTAAGAACAAGCTTAATGAAAATGGAGAAGTTATTAGAAACAAGGCCAGAGTTGTTTGTAAAGGGTATGCTCAACAAGAAGGTATAGACTTTGAAGAAACTTTTGCACCTATTGCCAGACTTGAAGCCATGAGATCTTTCTTAATCTTTCTAGTTTTCGGAAATTCAAAGTATATCAAATGGATGTAAAATTGGCCTTCATCAATGGAGATTTAGAAGAAGAATTTCATATTGAATATCGATAAGGATTCATTCTTGGAAATGATGCAAAATTTGTATGCAAGCTCAAAAACGCTCTCTGTGGTCTAAAAATAGGCTCCAAGGGCTTGGTATTACGACCTTGACAAATATCTACAACCACAAGACTTTACAAAAGGTTCTGCAGATAGCAATTTATACTCAAATATTGGAAATGATAAATTTGTTTTTATTGTTGCTTATGTTGATGATATCATTTTTGGTAGCAATGAAGAATCCATGAGCCAGAATTTTGCTTTAGTAACGTAACAAGAATTTGAAATGTTCTTACTTTGTGAACTTACCTATTTTCTTGGTCTACAAGTTAAGCAAACAAAAGATGGTATCTTTCTTTCACAAACCAAATATCTCAAGCAGATCTTGAAGAAGTACAGAATGGAAGATTCTAAACGAGTATGTACTCCAATGGTAACAGAATGCAATCTCATCTCTAATGATGAATCACCAGCAGTAAACCAACCAACTTACAGATCTATGATTGGAAGTCTACTTTATCTAACAGGTACCAGACTTGACATCATGCATGCAGTAGGAATTGTTGGAAGGTTCCAAGCAAATCCAAAGGAATCACATCTCCAGGCAGTCAAAATAATTTTCAAATATCTTCAAGGAACTTAGGACTATGGACTATGGTATCCTAAAGATACAAACCTTACTCTTCATGCATATATAGATGCAAATTGGGCAGGAAGTGTTGATGATCAAAAGAGCACTAGTGGAGGTGCATTCTATATGGGTTCTCGGTTAGTGTCTTGGTTCAGAAAGAAACAAAGTTCAATTGCTTTATCTATAGCTGAAGGAGAATATGTGGTTGTTGCATCTTGCTGCACAAAACTACTTTGGATGATGCAAACTTCACAAGACATTTAGATCACATGTACTCCACCCATCTCCATTCTATGTGATAATACAAGTGCCATCAGTATTTCAAAAAATCCAGTCATGCACTCCAAGACCAAGCACATACCCATCAAGAACCATTTTCTACGAGAACAAGTGCTAGAACAAAAGGTCAAATTGGAGTATGTTCCCTCCAAAGAACAGGTTGCTGATATATTCACTAAACCACTGCCCAGAGAAACATTTGAATATCTAAGACAAAAGCTGGGAATAATTGCTGCATCATCCTGCTATTAAATCTAGTTTTTTAGAGGAAGGTTATTATACGCGGGTTTCATGAAGTATAGTCGCATATACACACAAGTTTGTATGGCTGAAGGACCATATATGTTTTCCTGACAAAAAAACAGTGGGTCAAACTCTGATATGGGTGCTCTATCTGATGTTGATGATTGCAACCTGACGATATTCTTTTTTCATTGATTTTTATCTGACTAAAAAAGATGCCTTGATGAATGACTTGTTAACAATGCATAGGTAGCACAAGTTCAAGGGGAGCATTAGCCTTCACAAGCATTCTACATTGTTGGCATTATGGTTGCTGAGTCCAGATATGGCTTCAGATATTTATACCATTTATCGCTTAAGTCATGTAAAGGTCTAGGGTGTGATATAACTTCTCATATATTTGAATGAGTCCTATTGGACAAATGATGTAATTTGTATCCCCACATTGCATGTGATGGATGATGTAATATTTATTGTATTCATGTCATCTATAAACAGCTGGTATATCCACGCTTGGTCAGGTGGATGATTCAAATGTGGTGTATCCCTGCTTGGTTGGGTGATTGATGTATGTATGAGTTATTGGTCATAAGGAGGTCATACTCACTTAATTGAGTTATAGAGTCATACTATTCTTTTAAATCATATCTCTACAGACTCGGCATGTACTCAGGGGGAGCATGGACAACATAATGTATATCAAAGGAGGAAAGTTGTTTGGTGCACCCTTTGCCCTTGATGTCAAAGGGGGAGAGAATTTGGGTGTTGCATGTTATCTCTAATAGTTTCTACAGCTTGTAGTAATCAATACCTTCATGGTTGCCATCAAGTCCAAAGGGGGAGATTGTTGGCATTATGATACAAGTGTTGTTCTGGATGGCAACTCACTCACAAGTTAATTCAAGTTTTGGCAAAAGGAAACTCACAGTACAACAGGTATATTTAGAGGTAACAAGGAAGTGGTATAGAAGAACAGGAAGATGGAACTAAGGTCTATTGATCAGAATAAGGAAGGTAAAGGAAAAGGTTGATGTAAAGCATTTTAAGAAGTATACGCAGGTCCACTTAGTTAAAACAATGTATACATGCTGGTCCATAGAACAAAAAGAGTGTATACATATACATGCACTCCCACGGGAGGAGAAGCCCGTACATGTTGGAAAACCAAGGTTTTGGTCTGAGGTATTTGGTCTGAGGTATTGACCCTAGGCATTTGTTCCAAGGTATTTGTCCTATGTGATTTTGGTCAAAGGTATTGATAAAGGACCTAAGTATATAAGGAGGAGGAGATCAAAGGGCTAAGTACACAAGGAATGAATATCTTATGAAGTTTTATGTGCAAGTGTATGGGTTTCTAAGGAATATTTCTATCTGAAGTATATTTTATGATGCAGGGGCTATGTTTGTGATTTGATCTGAAATACTTTGTGCACCTTGAATTCAATATTGGACCAGGATCATGAGACTTAAAATGACTTATTATTGAATGATCTAATATTGGTTGGGCTAGATTTGATTATGTACACCTGTTTTATTCTTTAAATATCGTGATTTGGGCTTGTCTGAAGTTTGGAAGGGCAGTGAAGTTATGAAGTAAGTATTTGCAGATCTGTACACTGGTTCATTTTGGTGAAGGTGCCTATACACACTGGTTCAGCTCTTCCAAGTAGCATATGAAAAAGAAAAGCTTGATGTTCAATGATGATTGAGCTATCAGATCAGTGCTACTATTTTACTGATGTTTATCAATGAAGTCTTCTTAGATATGAATGTAAAACTGAATGAATAAGGAGTTTGATATTTGATTGATTGATTGTATAAGTGAGAATGGTGATATCTACTGCTGCCTATGTAAAGCTTTGTAAATAGACAATAGATGGTCTGTATATTGTTGGTTGGTACAGACTTGATTCAGAAGTTTAATGTTTCAGTGTTTTTGAAGGTATATGCAGGTTTGATTATAGGAAATAGCGTATACAAGAAGGTTGGGTTCAGTAAAGTAGCATGTACATTCTGTGGCATGGTTTTTGAGGTTACAGCGGGTTCTGACTGATGATGCATGTTT
The DNA here is from genome assembly GCA_031772625.1 of Pinus tabuliformis. NCBI lineage: Eukaryota > Viridiplantae > Streptophyta > Pinopsida > Pinales > Pinaceae > Pinus > Pinus tabuliformis. Next base: position 629,121,987 of record CM062808.1, read on the forward strand.
CTGGGTTCAGCAAAGTGTTATGGTGTCAGTGATTTGATTTTTTTAGGTTGATGCAGTTCGAGTTTCAAAGTTTCTGATGGGTCCAATATGAAAATTTGTTGTAACAAGGTCTTCATGTGTATTAGTGTGTACCAGGAGCATCCAGTCTAAAAATTTATGAAACGTGGTCCCTGGAGAAAGAGAGAAGGTCATAGCCTTTTGTAGGCTAGTGCCAACGTACTAGTAATTACATTGGCCAGTACGAGAGCTAGGGGGTTGCAGCTCCCTTCCAGTAGAAGCTGGAAAATAGGAGAAGGTTATATCCTTCTATAGGTGGGTGCCTCTGTACTAGTATGAGTTTGCACCAATACAAGATTGTAAATAGATTTTCTTATTAATAAAAGAAGACAAAGACGACAACAGTAGGTGGTTTTAACCCACATTGGGTTTCCACCTTAAATCTTGGTGTTCATGTTTGTTACTTATGTGTGATGCTTTATTCTATTTTATTGCACTGTTTAATAAGTTATTGATGCACTGGTTAAAGATCAACACATGATAAATTGTCTAAATCACAAGTTCTTTGGGTATACACTAGTTTCTCTAATCACAGTTGTGTGTACATGCTAGTTCACTTCACAAAGATAGCATATATAAATCTATTTTGGAAATAGAATTATTGATCTGATAATACTGATTCACCCCAGATGGACATGAGAATCTAATTGAGGGTTTCTCTTGGGATGGAAGGAATAGGGCTCGACCTGGAAACCCTAGGCCCTAGGCCTAGGTGATGCAGGTGTCGCAGACATGGCAGTAGCAGTACAGGTTTTGGGTTGTAGCTGGCAGAGTCAACAAAGCAGCGGGAGAAGGACAGACGTGCAAGCCGCCAGCTGGAACCTGCAAACGGTGTTGGGGTTTCTAGCGGAACGGGGTTTTGGAACCACTCCGTAAAAGGTGATTTCAATATGGTGAAACCTCTTCGGCATTGTCACCATTACCTGTGCTTTCGGAGGTTTCAAAGATCAGGCTCTTTACGCTGTGCATATCCGGTGACGGTTGAGAAGAACATTAAGGTAAACGGCACCGTTTATTACTATGGTAAACCCTAGAGAGTCGGTTGATCTGGACCCTACCCCGGCCGACATTCTTTCCGTCTGGGGAAAGGAGGCTTCATCGGAAAACATAGAACATTTTTTGGTCACTCGGCCAGTCCGGCGAACGCCCTGCTCACGGGAGGAGGCATTTGGCATACAAACGCGGCAACAGGATTGTTGGATGAAAGCTTGGAGCTCCTAGGTGGGATTGGAAGCAGAGGCACGATTGAAGCAAACAGGGCCGGAGGAAGGGGTTGGGAGACGACAAACCTTCATGCATGGCCAGGTCTGCCCAAATTCAAGAATGACGAAGTGCATAGCTATAAGTCGATATCCCCGTCAAAAAATTTCTCGTCGTCGGGAGGCTTGGAGGACATTATAAACTTTCCAACTTTAAAAGGGGTATGGAGGACTGTTGGAGGAGTCCAGAGCGCAGGGAAAGAGTTGGGGGAAGGAAGCAATCAGCCGGCGGTTCAAAAAACCTTGTTTCGAAGCGAACTGCTGCAGTCAAAGGAAGTAGAGGGTTTGGCTGGTATCGGGGTTACTAACTCTCCAAGGGTTTCGGACTCCCATCCCGATTTAGGGAAGGTAACTGAAGGAATTCATCCGTATTCGAATGAAGCTGGGAGCCCAGTGGAGGGTTTGGTCGAAACCCTTATTGAGCAGGACCAGCGAGCTGAGAAATATGGATGCGGAAATTTCGGGGATGCAAGAATTCCAAACCATTCCTCAGAGGAACGAGTTTCACCTAGAGAGGCAGTGAAGGTAGGGGAAAAACGGAAGAAAACAAAATCATGGAAATCCAAAAAGGTCACAAACTTGGTCTTAGGCATGGACGTTCAGGCCGAGGAGGCGCTGGATGTGGCGGAGAGCACTCTAGTGGGCAGAGTGAGGGGTAGATATATTTCTGGCAATTTCCTAAAGCAGTGGGCCGCGAGCCAGTGGTCTCATTCTCCAGCGAGCAATTTCTCGACTGCTATGCTGATGAACGGCTGGTTCATGGTGAAATTCGACTGCAAAAAGGCTATGGAATGGGTCGAGGAACGTCTATGGGCTTTCGGAGACCGACCTGTCTTCTTCAAACGATGGTCGCCCATGTTTGACGCATCAAAGGAGAAGGTAACCGATCAACCCGTCTGGGTAAGAGCTCCTAATTTACCTCCTTATCTCTGGGTCGACTCAGTCTTTAAGTCCATTGGAGACCACTTGGGAACTTACCTGGACGCAGATAGATCTTTTTTGCAAACATATGAAAGAGCGGTGGCGAGGATCCTCGTCAGGTTAAATCCATTGGAAGGACTTGCAAAAACAGTCTCATTACAATATAAGGAATTTGTGTATGAACAGAAGTTGGATTACGAACTCTTTCCCTTCAGGTGCTTTCGGTGCCAAGAATACGGTCACCTGGCAAGGGACTGCCCCATGGGGAAGAGGAGAAGAAAGCTTAAAAGCAGAGAAGAGGACAAGGAGGGCATACGGAGGAAAAATGTGGAGCCGATGGAGGATATAGTATTGGAAGCAGAACCTCAGAGAGCAAATCAGGAGGCCCCGGCAGAAGAGGACATAGATCGGGAGGAAGAGATCCCTCTGCGCAACAATAAAGTCCAGTCTACAAAGGAACCTCTTCCGGATGGTCCAGCCAACCCCTCTACAGACGATCCATCTGGTATGCAGGCTTCTCCTCAAAAACTCTCTTCTCTTTCTGAATCTGTAAAAGATGTAATGTCTCCAGATTGTAATATGCTTAAAAATCATGAAGACCCCATTCAAAATATTGAATCTCTCTCTGAAGCCCTTCCCTCCCTAAATCTGAACTGTGAGGACCCTTCCAATCCGGTTCAGATCCCTATTACTACATCCCCTGTTCGTCATTACAATCTCAGGTCTCATGGCAAAAGACCGGCAAGTCATCAACCTGTTTTATACTCAGTAGGAGGCCTTTGTCCTGAGTCGTTGAAAAGTCTCAAAAAAAAAAACAGAGGAAGAAAATCCCTTTTTTCTAAAGCTCAAGTTAAGGCAAAATTTGATGTTGAGGATGGTAAACAAATGTCAATCCCTGGGGCGCTTAGAGCAGCAAAACCCCCTGAGATGGTTATCAAATGATCTGCCTTTCCTGGAATTGTAGGGGGTTGGCTAGTAAACCCAAAAAACTAGCGTTGAAGGATTTAGTTTCATGCCACAACCCAGATTTGGTCTTTCTACAGGAAACTTTGGGAAACAGCACTGATGTTGAAGACACCCTTTGCTCACTATTTCCGGGCTGGGTTTTCACTGCTCTGGATGCCTCCGGACATTCAGGTGGTCTTGCAATCGGATTCAAGAAGGGAAGGTTAAAAGTGCTAAATTCTTGGGGCTTATCCCATGCACTTGGATTGGAGATTCAGTCCCCGGATTTTGAGCAGTCTTTTCTGGTCATCAATGTGTATGGCCCTTGTCAGGGTCGAGTATCCTATTGGAATGATCTCCTCTCGAAAGACCTGCTCCAAAACAAAAAACTTTTAATTGGAGGGGACCTAAATTTCTCCTTGGGGATTGCTGAAGCTTGGGGTCCAAATGCAAGGGAAGACCCTCTGGCTGATTTCTTCTTATCAACTCTTCAGAACCACGATCTGCTTGATGTCAATATAATTAAAGAAAAACCGACTTGGAGAAATAGAAGAACAGGGGAGGAGAGAGTTGCAAAAAGACTGGATCGTTTCCTCATAAACGACTCGCTGGCCTCCCACATTCCCCTCTTCAGGCAATGGGTGGGGGAAGGAGGAAACTCAGATCATTTTCCTATATTCCTAGAATTCTCCAAGACCCCTCCCAAACCGGCTTCTCCTTTTAAGTTCAACTCTTCCTGGCTTCAGGAGGAGTGTTATATTCAGCTGTTCAGAAATACTTAGAGGCACCCGGGCACTTCCATCCCAGAAAACAAAGGAGCCCATTTCATGGAGAATCTAAAAAGGTTAAAGAAGGAAACCATTGAATGGGCCGCGGAGAGAAGGAGGAAGTCATATGAGGAAATGGCCAGTATCGACGAAGCCCTAAGCGCTTTTGAAGACCCTGAAGCTAATGCATACATAACTCAGGAGTCGAAGGAAAGAATTTTGGAGTTAGAAAAAAGAAGAGCAAAGATCCTTCTTGACAGAGAAGAGGAATGGAGGTTAAAAAGTCGGGCAATTTGGTTGAAAGCCGGGGATGAGAACACAAAATTTTTTCACAATTATGCAAAGGGAAGGAAAAATGCTAATACAATATGGAAACTGAAGGATGCAGAAGGCAGGGAGAACTCCTCATTTGAGGCAGTCTCAAACCTGGGGAAGAGCCATTTTCAATCTCTCTTTGCCGATCCAGGAGGGATATCAATAGCTGAAATCATTCGTACTGCTCAAGCTTTCCCACGTTTTGTGGAGGAGGAGGAGGCAGAAAATCTATTCAGAGAAGTGACTAAGGAGGAGGTGGAACATGTCATAAAATCAATGCCAAAAGATAAAAGCCCAGGCCCGGACGGCTGGACCATAGAATTTTTTCTCCATTTTTTTGAGCAGATTGGCGATGAATTGACAGATGTGGTGGAGGAGTCAAGGAAGAAAGGAGAAATCTATGGGCCCTTCAATGCAACCTTCATAGCGCTCATACCGAAAAAGGAGGATCCAGAAACCTTTGAGGACTTCAGACCTATATCTTTATGCAATACTATTTACAAGATCATAGCAAAAGTCATAGCGGTGCGTTTGAAGCCCATTCTTTCTGTTTGTATTTCAAATGAGCAATTTGGGTTCCTGGATGGCCGTCAAATTCATGAGGCCATTGGGGTGGCCCAGGAAACCATCCACAGTATTAGACAAGCAAAAAAGAAAGGGGCAGTGCTGAAATTAGATCTATCCAAAGCTTACGACCAAATTAATTGGTCATACCTCAGGCTTCTTTTGACACACCTCGGCTTTAAGGTGGAATTCATAAATTGGATAATGGGGTGTATTTCAAATGTATGTTTTGTTGTATTGATAAATGGGGCTGCCTCTCAATTTTTCAAAAGCCAGCAAGGACTGAGACAAGGATGCCCTCTCTCTCCTCTCTTATTTCTTCTGGCTGCTGAAGGCCTCAGCCGACTAATTTCAAAAGCAAAGAGAGCAGGTTTGATAACAGGTTTGGAAGTAGCTGTAAATCTTTACATTACTCATCTCCTATTTGTTGATGATATCCTGTTATTTACAAATGGAAATAGAAATGAACTAAAAGTGCTCAAAGACATTCTTGACATATTTCTGAAAGCTACAGGGTTGCAAATAAATCCCAGGAAGTCGCAGCTTATAATGGAAGCTTTCTCCAGACAGGAGGAGATCCTGATCACTTCTTATTTTCCTTTTGAAACATGCAGTTTGGATCAGCCCTTCAAGTACCCGGGGTTCTGGCTAAAACCCACTTCATATAGGAAGCAGGATTGGAACTGGCTGGTGGCAAAAATTGAACAAAGGATATCTCATTGGAGTTTCAAATGGTTATCAAGGGCTGGCAGATTAACTCTGATAAACTCCGTCCTTCAGGCCATCCTGGTATTTTGGGCTGCTCCGACCTGGATCCCAAAAGGTGTTCTTCATAAAATTAAGCAAATTTGTAGCAGATTCCTGTGGTCGGGTGCAAAAGAAGACACAGTCCTTTCGTGGGTAGCTTGGGAAAAGATAGCCAGACCAAAGGACTGGGGGGGATGGGGCATCAAACAACTCGTCGATTTTAGTCAGTCCCTGGCAGCAAAATCAGGATGGAGAATTATTGAAGCAGAAAACCTGTGGACCAGAGTGGTAAAAAGGAAGTATATTGACCCAGTTCCTCTTGATGATTGGATCCGGAGCCCAAATAAAAAAGGAAGAAACTGCTCAGTAGTCTGGAAGGCGACTACAGAGGCTTTCTTCATTATAGAACAAGGTCTTGCTTGGCAAGTGGGGAATGGAGAAAGCATTCGGATAGGAAGGGATCCGTGGGTAGGATGCAATGACCTTTTTGCTCTTCCCCCGGGTCTCCTTGCACATTTAGATTCAAGGGGGATTCACAGTTTAAGCCAGATAGCAAACATGGAGCTGCAGTCCATTTGGGGTCAGGAATGGAAATCTGTAGAGGAGCTCGGTATTGACAACTTATGGAGAAATGAATGGCAGAGTTTCATCCACGAGCTCAAGCGATCTAGTGTCAGAATAAAGGACCGTCCAGATACACTTGTTTGGGCACATGCGGAGACAGGCTTATATTCCCCAAAGGCTGGCTACAACTTCCTGATGAACAGAAAGGGCTGGGATTCCCCTATCTGGTGGGCCAAACCCCTTTTCAAGCTGAAATGCCCCAAAAAAGCCAGACTTTTCCTATGGTGTGTACTCAAAAGGAAGATACCTACTTGGGATGTCCTGATAGCTCGCTATAAGGAGGGACCGAGCCGATGTGCTTTATGTAAAGTAGCCTCAGAAACCATTAATCATCTATTCGTGGAATGCTCATTCACAATTCAAGTATGGGACGCAACGAAAAGGCTACTACAGATCAATGCCAGATGGGAAGGGGCTGACCTCAATGCGGCATGGGAGGGTTGGTGGTCCAATCACCCAGAGAAGAATCTGAGGAACCTTCCTCCTATCCTTTGTTGGGGCATTTGGTTAGCCAGAAACCGCAGCATATTCCATGAAAAATCAATCCCAGCGAAAGCAATAGCAATACAGAGCTCAGCTATCTTATCCAGCATTCTCGAACCCGAGCCCCCTTCAGTCTCACTCCAGAGGGCAGAAATTCAGATCAAAGATGGCATCCCCTGGGCTTTTTTCGACGGGGCAGCACAAAATAATATTACTGGGGCAGGAATTATTATCCATCTTAGCGCTTCTCACTCTCTAAAAGCCTCAGTGGGGTTAGGGACGGGCACAAACAATTTTGCCGAATTATCAGCTTTAAAACTGCTCCTCTGTTGGCTTATCCATAGACAAGTCCTCACAGTTCAGATTTTTGGAGATTCATCAAATGTTGTGAATTGGGTCAATGGAAAATTTAGATGCAGGAATTATTTATTGATGCCTCTGCTAGAAGAAATACAAAATCTTAAATCTTCTTTCTCTGCTTTCTCTCTTGCTCACATATACAGGGACAGGAATGTTGAAGTAGACGAATATTCTAAGTCAGGTTTACAACAGGCTATGGGTACGTGGAGGATAAAGGAACAGATTCAGGACCAGATCCGTGAGACGGATTTGGCCCCATATACTTAATGTTTTTGCAGCAAGCTGGGAAGGCGTCAGAAACAATTGTGTCTTAAATTGTTTTTGGCGGTTCTGATATATGATCTTTAAAAACTTTTTTCATTAATAGCTCCTGTATTGGAGAAACTCGGGTAAAACTCTATGATTTTCATACTGCTTTTGTCGTGGGTCGTTTTCCTTTATGGAGGCCCGGTGGGATTTTGACAGCCTCTGATTTTTTTGGGGCGGCTGCGTTCAGGCCAAGTTTATTTTGAACTTGGTGTTTTTTTGTATCTTTTGGTTATTTCAGTCATCTTAGATGACAGCATGGGAGAGGACGGTTTCTCTACCTCCCCGGTTTCAGGCAGTTTTCCAAACTGCTGGATGTTAACTCATCGGTTTGTAGCTCTTTTATTTTTATAATAGAAAAGCTCGGTTTTTTTCCTTGGAAAAAAATACTGATTCACCCCCCCAGTATTATTTCCAACAAAATTTATCGATCTATATCTTTCCACTGCTCGCTATCTTCTTTTGCCATAAGAATTGATCCCACATATCTCCCACTGAATAGGGTCTACCACAAGCCTGAGAAAAACCCCTCAACAATAAAGGTGTCCCCTTGAAGCCAAAACAACTCAAATACCAAATGAGGGTTTTAACCCCGTACATAAATTACATGCATACGAATTCTTAAAAATAGAAAATAAACAATAGTGAGAGTATAAAACATAAAATAGATATACAAAGATATTTTCCCTTCGATCCCAAAACCGTGACTACCAGATTTATATTTCATTATATTCCCTTCAATGTTACAATACATATATATACAAGGATAATTTTAGGGGCGAATGTTCGCCCTTTGGCGAAATTAAGGGGTTTTAAATTTTTAGTGGGCGAATATTTTGTATCATAGTACATTTTTACAAATCACCTCAAATAGCCCACCTTATTTTAAGGGAGAGGGTAAAAAAGGTAAATTTAGCCCTTGAAATTAGGACTTACAACCTTCCATTCGCCCATTTTCAAGAATAGGTTTTATTTAAGTGAATCCATTCGCCCATTTTCAAGAATAGGTTTTATTTAAGTGAATCCTATGGGCCAAATACCATATTTATAAAAGAGGTATGGTAAATTAATAAAAATATAAATAAATGAGAGGTATGGTAAATAAATAAAACATTTTTTATATTTACTCCATAAGTCACCTTATATACATGTAAGGGTGTAAACAAATAAAAATATAAGTAAAGTGGAGGTATGGTAAATAAATAAAACGTCTTTTTATACTTACTTAAAAGGTATGGTAAATAAATAAAAATATAAATAAATTAGACGTATCATAAATAAATAAAACCTCTTTTTATATTTAGTCCAGAACCCTCGTTCTATTTATGAAGGCTCAAGAAAGAGGTTTTATTTAAGTGAATCCTATGGGCCAAATACCATATTTGTAAAAGAGGTATGGTAAATTAATAAAAATATAAATAAACGAGAGGTATGGTAAACAAATAAAACATTTTTTTATATTTACTCCATAAGTCACCTTATATTTACGAACACTCAAAAAATGGGTTATATTTAGGTGAAACATATGGCCAAAATACTGTGGGACAAATACCATGGACTAGATTGTTATTAATACCATGCAAAAAATCATTATTAACCCTAATATTAGAATTAATAAAAATAAAAATGGCACATGGTATTGACCCATGGTATTCACCAAAATGGCACATGGTATTGACCCATGGTATTCACCTGGAATGTAGCCTATTTAAATGGGGGAATTAAACCAGCATGTAGCCTATGCTAAGATTCACTAGGACTTTACAAAGCTTTATTATTTAGTGAAAGACTCGCCAAGATCTTACAAGATTTTATAATTGAGTAAAATATTCTAATAAAAATAAAAATGGCACATGGTATTGACCCATGGTATTCACCAAAATAGCACATGGTATTGACCCATGGTATTCACCTGGAATGTAGCCTATTTAAATGGGGGAATTAAACCAGCATGTACCCTATGCTAAGATTCACTAGGACTTTACAAAGTTTTATTATTTAGTGAAAGAATCGCCAAGACCTTACAAGATTTTATAATTGAGTAAAATATTCGCCATGCTTGGTGAGAGATTCGCCAAAAAATTATATATACATATTATATTATTGATAAAATCGCCTTCCATTTTTCCTATATACCATGGAGATTCGCTCATTTATTATATTTATAAATTTAGGAGGGGTTCTTAAAATTTTCCCTGTATATATACATGTTGAAGCATCAATAAACCCCAATCCATTAACCCTGGATTAGAACATAATCATAGTTCCCTTGATCGAATCCACAAAATACCATGGACAGAGAACCGTCATGCCCAAAACCATGTGAAAAATCCATGCATAGAACCATAGGCAGGTCTGCCCACCTAATATAGGGTCCAAAACAAAATTTCTCGACGTAAGGTATAGGGGGATTCCTGACCGCCCTGTAACCCCTCCACACATAGGGTAGTTGTGGAAATAATATAACACACAACCGATAGTAACCCTGATATTCCTTCCAGAAACACATCTACAAACTCTTGAATTATTAACAGATATGCCTATTCTGTTGTTGTTGCATTATTTTGAGCATAACCCACTTGTATCACATAAATACGACTACCTTTCAATAAACATTTCCGCAGCTGAGATGTAGTGATTAGCCTTAATTATACAAGACTTTTAATCCCTTTCACTTCACACCTAATACCTGCTTCATTCAAATAACTCACAGTTTTCTCTTTACAATTTACCAAAGACCAGTGAGCCTCCAACCAATCCATTCCTATTAAAACGTCATAAGATCCCAAAGGAAAAACATTCAAGTTCACTTTAATATTTTGTTCTAATAAGTCGATGGAACAGTATTCTAATTTAGACCCCACTCGTCTCTTGGCTCATGTGGCTAGTTGAACTAGCCAAGTGGTTTTAAATTTTCGAGTTTGTAACTAACACAATTCTACTATTCTAGGACTTATATAACTTAAAATCACACCTGGATCTATCAAAATTGAAACATTATGCTTAAACATCTTCCCTTCTATTTTGATCATGCTCGGCTAATAATCTAGCTGATGGTCTTCCAAGGCCGCATTAATTTTCGGCATGCTTCTCATCACCTCACGCACCATTGAAGCCTCCTTTATATTAGTTATTGATTCCAATCTTCTGGAGTGAGGTCAGTTCTTAATGTAATGCAGTCCTCCACAACCCCAACATTACAGGGGTGGTTTCTATCCTTGATTGCCCTAAGATTTAGTAGATGGATCCATTGATCTAGTTTCATTATGAGATCAAAAATTTTGTTGAATTTTCTCCATATTTTTGCCTTTTTGTCCTTTAAAACTGTTCCTAGAATTCACTAGTTTGTGATTCCTACTATTGTGTACAGTATCTTATCCCTTCTTACCAGTGCATTTTTTACCATTACATTTTTTCTGCATCTGCTAATAGTAGATTCAAACTTTCTTACAACATCATCCATATTTTTCAGATAATCAATCTCAAGGCATTTTTTCATATATATCAGCAAATTGCTAACAAAACATTGCTCTTTAGCTTTCTCTTCTTGTAAATATGGTACATATCATAGTATAGAGGTAAATTTGGCTACATATTCATCCATAATCAGCTGCCCCAACCTTAACTCATGAAATTCTTGAGCTTTATCATCATAAAACTCTTCTGTTAAATATTTATCCCTGAAATATTTCTAGAGTGCTTCCCAAGTAATCGATTTCTTATCAACAACATGCACCGCTTTTGTTTTCTCCCACCACAAGGTAGCTTTTCCTTGTAAGTGGTAAACACCTAACTAAGATTTTAAATTTTCATCATAATCATAGATTTTAAAGTACTTGGTTATATTTATTAACCAAGATTCTGCTGATTCCTCAACTTCTCCATCATAACTTGGAAGCTTAATATTTTTAACCTCACCTTGTAATTCAACCTTCTGTTTCTTTTCGTTTTTATATCTGTCACTGTCAGCTATCTCTCCTGACTCTTTTTATTGTGTTTTCTGATTTCCCTCGAACTCTTTAGTTTGACTATCTTCTAGTACAATGACCTCTCTCCTTTTAAGAGATTATACTCGATTAATATTGTCATAGCTCGGTTTTGAATTCTGATGGTTTTGTCTATCTATCAAACTTTTCATAATGCGTTCTTGCTCAAATACCATCGATTCATTTTTAGTCCGAAGGGTTTCCATTTATGACTGAAGTTGCTGGATGGTTTCCATCATTGCAACAGTCCTGTTATAAGATTCATTCTCCAATTGAATCCATAGTTCAGAATTAGTTCCTTCTACTAGTATTGATTCATGCACAGTGTTGGGTCATGCTAATGGTGTGAAAATGGGTTCACCTCTTCTCCTTATAATGATTTATTTCTCTCTATAAACACACAACAAAGTTTTTCTTACATCCAATTAGGTGCTCGGTGTAAAACCTTGAGCTCTGATACCAATTGTAACATTTCCCAATATATATATATATATATATATATATATATATATATATATATATATACATATATATATATATATATATATATATATATATATATATTGTTATCTATATACATAACTATTAAAATGTAAATATTACTATTCGAATTGAGCTGATAAATTGTATCTACATTCATTCATGAGTTATGGAATCAATATTTCACATGGCTCAACTAAAAAGAGTGGATTCCCCTAGCAAGGCTCTGAATTTAGGGAGAGGATGCATTAAGCAGACTCAACTACTATTTACCCACACACCCCAATCCCCTGGGGATTGATTTCTCATCCGTCATATGGGTGATGGAAACTACGGAACAATCTTAATCTTAACATTATATGTTGAAGGTATGAAAGGATTGCTTGCCCGTTACACTAGTATGGAAAGGGTGCATAAGCATGCTCTATTTAGTTGCAATGTTTAATTGTTTTTATGCAATCATATAAACTTTGTTGGAGGCAATTTAAATGGGTATGGGTTAATTGTAACCCATTCGTCACGAAACTTCTAGACAAACACATTTTCCTGCCACCTGTAGAATTCACCACCAACGGATGGGCAACATATTTAGGACGAGTGTAGTTCTCAGGATCAATACTCAATTGACTATGGAATAGATTTGGGAATCAATCAACAATTGAGATGAAATCTCGATGGGTAGAGGGAAACTACCTTGGTCTCCTACATTACCTGAGTGTTCATTTGATCCCCTCGCGAAGAGCTTTGCTTCCTTATGCAACTTAGTTAAGGTTTTATGTTCTCTCCCTGCAGCTTAGGTTACTGGTAACTATTTTCCTTCCTAGAGCTTGGTCAGCTGACAAGCTACCTAAAGAGGTCCATCCCTTCAACCAGTTCTCCATGGTAAGTCTGGAATAGAAACAGTTAATGGCATCTCTACTTACCTGGTTATTGTTATCTATTCCTAGCATGATAAAAAGGTCTTACTCTCAAATTGATGTGCAGGGTGAAAACTTACCTTCTCCCGCCATGAAAGAAGTATGCTTACATAGTGTAGGTTTGAACCCTTAGCACTCCCTATAGGTAACATTTGATTTTGGCTACAAAATCAAATAATTTTTTTTATTAATCCCGTCATTTGTGCATCTAATTTAATCCCCTCGCCTGTCTTTACGATTTTAGAATGACAGAGATATATTTGAGGGTTGTCATGCGCTGGGGTTTCTTCGGTCATGCCTTTGAACTCCAGGTGTGATCTTAGCTCTACATATATACGTTGGACATGGCACAGTCGTTTTACAAATTTATTATTGGCTTAGTTGCTTAACAGCCATTGCATCTTTTAAGGGCTTGATGAGACTTTCGTTAATTATTGTCAGATGTCATGGCTATTTTTTCTTAAACATATTTGTTCTAAATGTAATTGCTATGATTAAGAGATAAAACCCTTTATTTTGAGTTGAACTTCAACTCTGTGTTATATTGGAAATGGTTACATTTTGTAAATAGACAACATCTAGACTCTGGGTCATTTACTATCTCTCTACATCTTAGTTATTTCTTTGAATTTTCTCGAAATATCACATGTTTAATATATATAGAAATATATATATATATATATATATATTTCTGGATATGCATACAAAATTTTCTTTGGTTCAGTCTCCTTGCTTCTACTTCGCAAGGCTTAGAATGTGAAATAGACCTCACTTAACTTTCATGGATTCTTTCTTATAAATTCAAGTTTATCAGATTATTTCATATTGCATTTAGTTTCCCATATTCGATTTGTTTTACAACAGAGTTTAGTCTAGTTACACTTATATGTTTGTGTTTTTCTTTTGAAATTATTTACATTATTTACTTACCATCGTAAGGCTTCTTGTTACTCCCTTTAAACGGACTCCTGCTCCTCTAATACCTCCCTCATCTTATACAGTGGATGAAACGGTAGGCTAATAAGAGACCCTACTCGACTCTTGACTTACTCTGGTTACACAGGACTATCAAGATTGTTTCTTTGTAGGGTTTCTTCCCTGATACCGAGAGACCAACCCGTGACCTTTAACCCATTTTCATAGACTGCACTTGTATTCACTTATAAAATGATTCTTGTTTTTCTAATGGCCCAACTTCCAGTTTTCCCAAAGCAAATTCCAGCAATAACACTAATGTCTCTATTTCCCTTCATTTCCCATACTATACTACCAATTACTTGTATGAGATTATGTGCCTAATTGGAAGTGTTTTCTTAAGGACTTTTGGGGTTCATGCAGAGTCCTGACACTAAAATTCCTAGTGTGATTCGGAGTCCTACCATGCCTGACTCATTCGTTAATTTTCTACCTAGGTTAGGTATAGCTACAGATATTTTATTTTCATAAATACAGATATAAATCACAACAAACAATTTATGTCAGTTCTTTTATAAGAATGAGTACAATTTATGTCAGTTCTTTTATAAGAATGAGTAATGGATTAATAACAATATTCTTTTGTTTCTTTCTTTTCATTGCCAAATTCACAATCACTATGAGTACTTATGAACAAATAATTCCTCTATCATTTCTACAATTATTATCTTAATAGAAGTTTTTTTCTCTCTCAAGTCTACTAACACAGATATGGTTTCAAACCAAAATTTACTTGTTAAAAACATAGACAATCATATATCCTGCAATTGTTCATGACTGAATCATTCATTCACGTTCTCAATAACCAACAAAATAATCAGTAAATTATACTTCTATGTGCTTGTTTGATTCACCAACCATAGAATCACAGGAATCAAATGTTTCACCCAACCTGTGAGAACCAGAAACTCTACTGGAACTCTCCCCGAGTTGATTTCATTTTAGGAAACATATTTTTGATACCCTAGACCACCTCTTCCCAACCAACTTCAATCATGGGTATTTTAAGAAGTCCCACTAGCCAACCAACTCAAGGACTTACAGTTTTATGCCATGTCTGCAAGCTAGCAGCATTCTACCTCAATTCCCTTTAGTTCTTCTCTCTCTCCACCCGGGTATTGAATAGCCTATTGGTTTTCCCTTTTCCTCTTTTCCACCGTTTTTCGGAGAGAGAGAAGTTGCGAAGGTAACCGCCAGCCCATAACAGGTTTTCTTTAACTATTTATGAAATCCTTTTTTTCATAAAAGTATTTAATATAACTTCCTATAACTTTGTATTAATTACATCAAATATTTATATTGGTTTAATTGCAACAAAGTAATAAAGTAAAATAAGATAAAGTAATTTTAGAAAATTATCCTAACCAAGCAATAATCCGCTTCCGGATGATATATTAGACATGATGAAAATATAGACACCCAAAATTTATATTAAAAACAAAATTAATAATTTATATCTTATTTTAAAATCTATTTAATTATAATATTCCTAACTTCTCAACAAAATAATTTTCAATATTAAATATCACAGTTCAGAATTTTAATCAAAATAATCCTAATTCACAAAGAAATGAGAATAACAAATTATAGAGTTTCAAATGTGTAGATTTATAATTTTTAATACAAGGTTAAATGATTAAATTATAATTTTAATAGGTTAAATTAACATAATGATTTATATTATAATAAATTTGACAATTTTATTTTCATTATACTTTCCTTTTAATACTATTAGTTAGCCCCACGGGGGTAGGTGAGTTGGTAATCACACTGTGGTGAAGTTTGTTGGAAAAGCGGGCTTCGTACTGAAGGTCACAAGTTCAATTTCCCCGGACTAACACGGCGCTGTGGAGAGGGGCGGGCGCAACTCCTATTGGTTATAGAGGTAGCAGTCAGAATCAACCTTGTGTAACGCAAGTCATGAGGCTACCCCTATTGCTGATTCCACTGTATAGAAAAATGAAAATACTACTAGTCATTAATTAATTTATTATAAAAATGTTTGTATCTTTGATTTACCTTTGTATTCAATTTATTACAAAATACTTTTATATTTAATTTATTTTAAGGATTACAAATTATATTCATGTTTGAATGGAAGTTTGAATAAATGTAAATGATATTTTTATTAAAACAGTTAAAATATTTTTAAAAATATATATAAAAGAAATTATTATGTACTTAAAATTATATTTTTCTTAAATTATTAAAAAATATTATTTTTTTACAATAAATTACAAAAATTATAAATAATATAAAATAAAAATAAATTCAATGTAAATATCACCTCAATTATAATTTAAATAAGCTTTTCAAGTTTTAAAAATGATTTATAGGTATTGTCTTTCTTCACATATATAATATTGAAAGTGCTTATTAAAATGAATATAAATTTATTTATTTTAACAAAAGTTTGTAGTATAAAGGTAATTAGGTTTAGTTTTAATGGTTGGAAGAATTATTTTTATTAGATTTTCCTTTTCCAATATTTTTTTGGATGAGTTAGCTATAGTGAGTTGTAAGTTCACATAGGGATTTGTATCTGCTTAGTTTTCATAGCTATGTTTAACCAACAATGTCTTGTCTATTTTTTTTATTTAATGTCGGTCTTCTAAGTATTTTTATACTTGTGGTTAATAATATGAGTAATTGATACTTTAACATGGTATGAAACCACTACCACTAAGAAAATCAAGAAGGTTGACAATCTGGAGTCAACTATGGTTAAGTATTTCCATAATCTTGTAGATTGAGTTTCAGGAAAAGATTGACCTCCTTGATGATTTGAAGGAGGAAGTTGAGTCCTTATTGGACTCAGAAAATCCAATTTTGAAGGAGCAAATTTTAAAGTTAGAGGACCAAAATAATCAATGACTTACAAACTTTTTCTATTTAAAAGGATCAATGAAACTACTTTGTGAAGAAGCATGTCCTCTTAAAGTATAGAATAATATATTTTTGGATCAATATCAAACTTCAAGAAAATATTATAATGCCTTGTCACAACAGTTGATCGAAAAGGATGGGGTTATTTAGGACTTGCAAGAGTGCAACCGATACCTTAAATTGGAAGTCAATCTCGTTAAGAATGCTTAGAAGCAAAATGTTATTGTTGAGGATTCAAACTCACCTAATGATTTTGATAATGGTGTTATTGTTTCACCTAGCTTTGAAAAGTAAACCACTGGTATTGGGTCCATATTTTTGAGAAAAATGGGATATATCGAAAGAGGACTTAGGAAGAATGGACAGGGCATCATTGTTCCTATTAAACCCACAATAAAAACATCAAGAGAAGCTCCTATATATGATCTCTATGTAGTTCCACACATCTAACTTGGTTGATACTAGAGAGGTGTTGTTTGTTATCAAAACAATTCAAACTGAGGTGTTAGTAGAACATGCTCTTGCTAATTGTGATAAACTGATCAATGACATGGTTTTTAATTTCATTCCAAATGATAGTGTATCAACATCCACCTAAGAATTAGAGGAAATCACTTAGGCATCAACATTCTTGGTCACATAGTAGCCCTATATTCAGATCATTGTAGAAGAGACGTGAGAGGGTGAACTGTGGACTAGTGCTAACCATCATGATCAATTGTTGTTGCAATGATGGATTGTCATGAAATAATTTGAACAAGTGTTTGCAAACTTCATAATATTGTGACTCATCAGTTGTGTAATCATGTGTAGTTTTCATTGTTAGTTGTGGATTGTTGTTGCTCACTCAGTTTTGTTTCAAGAGAGGAGTTTGTTGATGATAGAGATTGTTGATTCTCATTCCTATTGCAATTATGTTTCAAAGGGGAGCTTGATTATAGAAGATATTTTTGTTGTTGCTATGTTAACTATATTGCTAGTATTTTCTTCTTTATGATGGTGATGCCATTCATACATCTTCATGATTGTTGTTGTACTATGCTTGAGGTGAGTTTTCCATACTCACAGACCACATTATTTGTTTATTTGTTCATGTTGTTTCTTTTGTTTAAAGCTTTTGTCCTAGTTCTTTACGAGTTCCTATCTTTTCTGAAGCATTTCTAGGGAAGTTGACAATGTTTGCTACTCTAATGCCTTTGCAACATTTTCTACTTCATAAATCAGCCAATGTCATTGAGGTTTCATAGCTCATATCTTCACATTTTTGGTACTTCATCTTTTCCTACTTCTTGATTGGAGGATACCTCTTTTCCTTCCATTCGGTGGATCATTATCAAATCTCCAACTTTAGTTCTGTCCTTATCTATGAAATAACATCTTTCTCTCTTTTACAAGTATTTATTTTTTTTTTGTTTTCTTATAGGTTTTTCTCCTTTTCTTTGCTTATGAGTGTTCCACTTAGGTACATTAACAAAGTTTATCATTGAGACTTAATTTTTTTATATGTTACTTCATACATTTCACTTAAGCACTGGTGTGTTAGAATTAATCTTTTCCAATACTTACTTCCCCATTAAACTAACTATAATGAGTTATAAGCTAATGTAAGAATGTATATTAAAAGTTTTATATACTTTTGCAAAATTAATGTAAATATTTTATAAAAATTAAAACCCTCAAAATTTCAGTTAGATATAGTAAAATTCAACTTAAAATAAGTTTCAATCTTTAACGAATTATTATTATATATATATATATATATATATATATATATATATAATTTTAAATTTTTGAATATATAGATTTTTAAATTTTATTATTTAAAAAAAATAATATAAATTCAATTTAAAATAAATTTAATGCAAATAATTAAAAATACAATTTAACAGCATGATTAAACTACAGCCTTTTAATTATAATTGAAAAGAAAAAAAAGCCTACAACAAATTGGTTGTTTGATACGTAACATTGCATTGAAATGGTTGAACATAAAAATATGTAGATAATTGTCTCAACCTTCGGATTACATTCAAATATCTGGCAGATAATACGTTCACATATCCGGATGATGTAATACCCTATCGTTCTCATACATTCGAAAAGAGAATGATCGCAGAAGCTTCCACAAAAATGGCTTAACAACTATCTTAACGCGGAATACATCAAATAATCGCTTCAGATAAAGGTACGTATTGCGTTATAACTATCGGAATTTACATTTTCCAAGGGAGAACAGATTTTGTCGTCATATAGCAAACCAGATTTTTATCATCGGCTCATAAGTGGCTAAAAATCTCCGTTAGTACTGGACAGTGGGCGTTGCTAGGAATGCAATGCTGAGCTCGCTCTCAGAATTCGATTGAAATAAGTGAGTTCAATTGAATATTCTTGAATCCTCAATTGAGACAGGCATGGATGCCTGTTACTACTATGACATTTAGCAAGATTAAATTTCAACAGCACCTGTTTGATTCACTCCGAGTTTGAAACGTACCATTACGTGCTTGTAGCATTATATTGGTCTTTGATGCTGTAAGAATGTGTCCTTGTAACAGAGCGTACCTATAGCGTTATATTGTCCCTGCTGTCAGCTTTTCTCATAAATTTTCTCCCTGAAGTCCAAACGGTGCAGTATAAAAATATCAGGTTTGAAGGTTGCTCTGCTATTTGATATACTCGGTAGCCAACAGAATCTATCTGGAATGAAGGGTTTTGCTAACCAAATTGTGTTTGCACATTCATAATTTGCAGCGAGGTTTGTTTGGATGGTCGTATGCATGACCTTGTTGACTGCTATACCCTCGGCCAAGCTACACACTCAGATATTCCGATTCTCAGTGTATAGCTTGGTCGAGGCTATATCAGTCAAAAAGATCGGGCATACTACCATCCGAACAAACCTCGCTGCATACACTTCTTGATTAAGCGCCTCCATTCCACATAGATTCTGTTACAGACCGACTTATTCAATGCCAAAACAACCATTAATTCTGTTAGCTTTATACTGCACTGTTTCGACTTCAGATTCAAACCCCACAAAGCATGTACCAGTGCCAACTGATTAAGTGAAGAGGAAGGAAATAAAATAGACGTGGATTACAGGAGTGCACAGATCAAATATTTATTTAGGTAAATTACCAGTTCACAGAATTTTAATGATTAGTCTACGTTGAAGTTGTTGAAGTGGTTATAAAATGCTGAAGTTGTTGAAGTGTTTAAAATTGCTAAAGTTGTTGAAGTTTGGTGCCGAGTTACATAAAGATCAAAATACAGGTGCAGCGGAAGTGAAGCTATGTGGAAAAGGCGAGAGAAGAGCAGTTGAACGGTAACCAAATAGATAAAAGTAGCGTAACAACTTTTCTAAAAGTCTGATGATGTCCCTACCATCAATAAAATTATTCCTCACTCTTCGTTTCTCTTGGGTCAACACGACATGGATTCTTCCTTTTTCATGAGAACCATTTAATGGCGAGTCATTTGTACCGATCAATTCTATGTTTTGCAAAAGAGGCAACGAGACATAAAGAAGACAAGCAACAGTGAGACCTCGTACAAATGTTTGCATGCGTTGAAATCAATGCTAATTTTTTGACGAATATGACAAAAACGTTGGCAATTAAGCAACAGTGAGACCTCGTACAAATGTTTGCATGCGTTGAAATCAATGCTAAATTTTTGACGAATATGACAAAAACGTTGGCAATACATCACAATTATTTGCCTGTACGCTAAAATGTAGACGTGGGTGAGTCGACTGTTGTTTCTCTCGATACTAATTTGCGTCATGTTTCTAGGTTTTCAATTTTTTGGGTAGAGAGTACCTCGCTTGCATTAACGCTTTTGACTTCCATATCGGTGGGAATGCTAGGTAGATACGTTTTGTGATCTCATGTTTGAACGAGAATTATATTCGCATTTGTGAAGTGAGTATTTTTAACAAAATGTAAACTGGGTAAATTTATTTTATAAAATTATTAATACTATTTCAGAAGGTTTTTTATTTCAATTTAAGGAGATGAGGATACATGAAGATTTATTGACTTTTTTTAATTGGTTAGCTAAATTGATTCTGAAGGGAATACGGTTAGTGTGAATGTTTATCAAGGATTGTAGTGTGTTATAGAGTTTGTTAGGTTGCATTGACTTTTAATAAATTTCATTAATTAAAAAAATCTGATATGAACAAGTATCATATCAAATGAGTTATGTTTGTTTTGGCATGTGGTATTGATAATCCATAGTATTGGTCCATGGTATTGCAATAAAACTTTTTAAAAATTAAGAATTTCCATGATAAAGTAGGGCTGAATCTCCATGGATAAGAATCTTGTTTTCCTATAGGTATGTCTATTTTAGATTATAGCTTCCAAAATTTTAATTTTATTATTAATAACGATTATGTGTATACAAGGAATTTAACCTCTCTCGAATATTCCATAATATTCTTAGTAGGGTTGATATTTACTTACAATGTATTTATGCTTTTTTTGTCTTTTTATTTAAATTCTTTAACTAAAAAAGATTGTTATCAACGAGTGTTATATGAAATGAGTTATTTGTTTTTGGGGTTTGGTATTGATAAGGCATGATATTGGCCCCTCATATTACAGCAAAGTCTATTTACATATTAAGAATCTCCATGGTTAAGAATTTTGTTACATGTTTCATGTTCAACTTATATGTTCACTCTTTGTATTTATAATAATAAAAAATAAAGTTATAATTTAGCTAATTTTTATCATTTTTTAAATTTTAGCAGCTTGATATGCATCATGAATTAAGTGTTTTGATTTATATGGTCGTGCTAGTTATGTATTTTTTTTAATTTATATATGTTTAACTTATATATTAATTCTTTTTATCAATAATAATTATAATAATAATAATTTTAAATAAAATTATAATTTAGTTATTTTTATCATCTTATTAATTTTAATAACTTGAGATATACGATTAAGTAAGCACTTTGTTTCTTATTAGGGATAAATGTCTATCCACATTTATGATTCATTTAATTTATATGACTCTCTTAGTTAATTTGTTCATAAAAACTAGTTTCCTACTTTATTAGTCCCTGCTAAGACAGAACCCTAGTAATTCATTTTTTGTTGACCACTATTTGTTTAGCATTAACCAATGCAAGTTGTAATGTTTAAACTTGAAAAATAAATATTTATTTATCAATATTATTAAAAAAAAATCAACTATTTTATTGGATCACAACTTGAAGATTTTATTACAACCTTTACAAAATATAATGGAGAACATAATACAATGTGGATAAGTTCTTCACATATTTTATACCATACTTTATGGATATGATTGTAATATTCAAGCACTATTTTAGATATTGTGTATTTATTTTTTATCCGTAATCTCTCCACCAAAACAATCCAAAAATTAAATCCTTGAAAATAACTCATAGTGAGCTAAACAACATATTTATCATCAATTAATTCCCACAGTGGATTTAAGTAAGTCTTTACATAAAAAATAGATAGGAATAAGAAGTAAATAAATATACTTACTAGGAGCTACTTTCAAAGAAAGACTATTCCTATTGACCACTATTAATTGACCAATATAAATTATAATTTTTTTATCAAATTTTCCCTAAAACATAATTATTATTGTTTTCCTAAGCACTTATTAGGAGTAAACCTATAAATATGCAAACTTACTAATGGTTAATACTCACCAAAATTTATAGCCCGAGTGCTTGAGGAAGAAATTAATCTATCTACTTCACATTTTGATTTAATAATTCCTACTAAAACAAAACTATAAAACTCCATTTACCTATTAACCACTATTAACTTAACATGGGTAAATATAACTTATAACTTTTTATACCAATTTTCCGAAAACATAATTTCTAAGTGAAGGGACTTGCAACCGCCAATTTAAAATTACCATGCACGACGATGAAGACCATAACCATATAATTACTACAAACTACCGCCATTTCATAGTTGGATACGAAAACACTATTAGAAGACACAAAATTTATGTGGTTTGTCATTCAATAATAATATAAACAATGACATATGCCGATAACTTCTTTCCATTTGATTAAACAACTAGTGATCAATACTGATATTAAATGAAATAAGGAAAGCTACATGGCAGCAAGTCCCTGCCATGAGTTGGCTTGAAGAAAAGAAACACAACCAGAAAGATAGAGTAAGTAGGGTAAGATTGTTTCTTATTTTCCATGAGAGATCTCAGACCATTCCCAGACCATTCCCAAGCCCCTGCCCTGCTATGATATTCTACTTTTATCATATTGTTCAATATGACCTTCGCATCAGAGAGCTTGAGGGAAACTACAATCACATCTACAGGCCTCCTTCCATTAGCATCCAAACAATTACCATCTACGTCTAATTGAAGCAATAACCTCACGGCTTCAACGACAAAACTAGACCCTCATGCAGCAGCACAATGTGGACTAGTGCTCCTGTCGGACCCACATTTAAGTTATATCACCACTTCCATCACACCCTTGACTCGTACTCTATGATTCATTCATAATATGCTCTGTGACTCAGTCATTGTTCACTCTGGCTTATCAAGTCAAGTAAGAAAATATATGTTCTTTCAGTCCCCACCTGAATATACCTCGGTCTCCAACCTAGCCTTCCTTACCCAAGTCTACCCCACCGAGTCTACCTGAGCCTGCCTCACCAGATAACTTAGCTGAACCTGCCTTACCTTACCAGAGTCTGTCTTAGGGTCCTTCCTGAAAGCCCCAGCATTTTCACCTGAGTCTGTTTGTATTCATCTCCCTTAATTAAGAGCACTGCCTTCATTTTACTTATTGGGTGGCCCCTCTCAAATAAGTAACTGAAGGTTGGTTGAGAAACTCAAGTTCCTCTCCCTAACAGTCGAGCCAATGGTGGCCTTTTAGTTCTTCAAGTTCCTCTCCCGGTGGTCGAGCGATGGCGGCCTTAATAGTCGAGCGTTCGTACCTCTCCCATAGGTCAAGAGTTCGACAGGCTCACCCTCACCCTGCTGGGGGCATCCTCTCCTTATCAGTCGAGCGATGGTCACCTTAGTAGTCGAGCGTTCGTTCCTCACCCTATCGGACCTCTCCCGTTGGTCGAGTCATGCTTAAGCATCCTCTCCTTATGAGTCGAGCCCCTGTCGGTGGTGGCAACACATTGGTCGAGCGATGGTGGCCTTATTAGTCGAGCATTTGTACCTCTCCCATAGGTCAAGAGATCGATAGGATCACCCTCACCCTACCGGACCTCTCCTTATTAGTCGAGCCCCTGCCGGTGATGGCGGCCAGGTGGTCGAGCAATGGCGGCCTTTTAGTTCTTCACGTTCTTCTCCCATTGGTCGAGCAATGGTCAGCTTCTCATTATGCTTCTTAAATAGAACTGACTCCATAGCGACTGTGCCTGAGCACAGCAATGACAACAATGATAGTGTGCTGGCTAGGTAACTGCTGTTGCTGCTTGTGTTGTTTTTACATTTGAGACCCTCATATCTAGATTTGAAGGAAGTATTTGAAGGTAGCAGAAGTCGAACTGCACTATGGGGTTTATAGAAATAGCTGTCTAGAGGCAGAGGTTTTTTTGAAACGTAGAGCAGCCCACCATCACACTGTAACCTGCCTAGGCCATGGCACAAACATGCAAAATAGATATGGGGTGAAATCGCCATGTGGTGTAGCCAGGTGCATCCAGTAACCTGCATGCATAGGTTGCCAACACTCCCGAATGAGTAGATAGATATAAGCAAGATGGGCATGCAAAATAGATATGGGGTGAAATCGCCATGTGGTGTAGCTAGGTGCATCCAAAGACCTACATCCACAAGTTGCCAACACTCCTAGATGAGCAGATAGATACAGGCAAGATGGGTTGAGCTGAATGAACTAGGTTGTGCAGAGGGCTGAGGGAAAGGTTCAAAATCCTAGGGACGTAGAAACATAAATAGCTATCAAGAGGCAAAATCTGTGGTAACCTCTGTACTTTAGAAAGCCATTCAAAGAAACCCCAGAAATGTTGCTTCAGTCATGCGCCTCCAATTTCATGATTGCTTTGTTAATGTATGTATAAACAAACTTATACCTGATGGACTTCTGGTATTTCCCCTATATCATCTCTATATCCATTATACATTTAATGGAAAGTTTGGTATTCTAGGAATGAATCAACTGATGATGTTGTTATACTGTATAAGCTTCTCATTGTGCTCGTTCAACAAAACAGCCTTCTCATTATGCTCCTTCAATAGAACCGACTCCATAGCAACTCTGTGTGAGCACAGCAATGACAGCAATAACAGTGCTCTAGCCAGGTAACTGTTGTTGCTGCCTGTGCTATTTGTATTCTTGAGATACTCGTATGTGGATTTGAAGGCAGTAGAAGTCGAATTGCACTGTGGGGTTTACAAAAAGAGCAGCTCACCGTCGCAATGTAACTTGCCTGGGCCACGACACAAACATGAAAAATAGGTGTGGGGTGAAATCGCCATGTGGTGTAGCCAGGTGCATCCAACAACCTGCAGATGGTTATATGTTTATATGTTTCGCTGACTTAACATATAATGTCCTCTAATAATGCTAACATTAGTTTAGGTTGTACAATTTACAAGTTTGAAAATGTCAGGACTAATAAAAATATAATCTATTGTTTTAGGTTCGGTTCAGCTTTGGTCCTCGGGAAGAGGCCAATAAAGCGATGAATTAATATGTGTCTAAAAATTTTGGTTATAGCTAATGAGCTCGAACTAAAAATAGCTCAAATAATGCTATCTTCCTTCGTTTCGATTAATATAGTTCATGCTGGGATGACAAGGACTAATAAGTAGAGAAACACTATAAGAATGTCCTCTAACATTAGGGTAGATCTATATTAATGGCAGTTGTGTCTATCTGTATCGATGGCAGTGGTCCTCAGCACTGTGGAAGATCTAATGGGGGCGACTCAAACTCAAAAGAATGTCAGGTCTATTGTTAACAACAAAACTTGTACAAATGTGGACTGATATAGAGAACAAAATAGACATGGATTACAAATGTAAGGAGATCAATTATTTATATATGTACAAGTTCAGTAATTAGTCTACGTTGAAGTTGCTGGAAAAAGATAATTTGTGAAGTTAGGCATTCCGTTGCCGAAACATCAAGATACACGTTTAGACGTCATGTGAGATTCGCTGTAGTTTCAAACAAAAATGATTTGCATGCAGGCTCAAACATGGCTTGTTACAGATACTTCTCTTATAAGAACTTTATGATGCAAAACCATTAGTAAGTTTACCGAATCTAACTAGCATTACAAGCTGATAAAACTCATTATTGTTACTTCTGTTTTCAAGTGTTATTATTGTTACCTAAACTTCTCAGTTTAGGTCAGCAATTTTATTACAATGCACCGAAACCCATTATTATCAAAGTTCATTCAAATGCTATTATTGCAGTTGTTTCTACTTTTTATTGTTGTAGTTTAATTAGATTGTTTTTTTCCCTGAAAATCATGGAAATTCTAGTCATATTTTTATAAAATCTGGCAGTAATTTTTCTAAATCTTTATTATAACTGTAATTTTCAATATTTAAGGTACCTTCAAATTGGTGTTGAATTTATTTTCACCATAATTCAAACAATATTAGACATAATTTTTTAATATTTTCCCCCCAAATTTCAATCACTTTTAACCTTCCGCACAATTCCTCCACCTCCCTAAATAGACGACTCCCCTCTTATTATGACAGTGAACATCAAAATTTGTCCCTAACCGACAAAACTGTTGGCCTTTTAACTTCAAATTGTCACGTGGCCTACTGCCGACAACATACCTTTTAATATTCTAAACTATTTAGACTTTTAACTAGCATTTGCACCTAATGTTGCAAAGGAAACGCCGTAAGGCATAGAGTGGGGAAGAATAGCAACATGTAAATGGAAATTATTGAAAGCAAGGGTGGATGATCAGAAACCAAGTGACCAGTGCGTGTTTAATCAGAAGATTGGGCAAGTGTTCTTTGGATTGGTGATCATTAGTAAAATTGCAAGGAGGAATATATATATCAGTAAAAGCTCATTGTCGGGAGAACAATGAGTGCAGTTTGACTGCAATATCTTTTCCTTCTGGCACTTTTATTGCTATATATTTTCCTTCTGCCATGCTCCTGCTCTCTAGAAAGTCCCAGAGAGCAGTTTCCCTTGACTATCTATCATGCTCAATTGTGTAGATTTTGATTTCAATTGGAGCTAGAGAAAGCAATGTAAGAATGTCATTCTTGATCACAATAAAACAAGTCGTTGGAGGATATCAAAAACGAAGTGACCAATACATGTTTAGTCAAAAGACCAGGCAAGTTCTCTATGAATTGGCGATCATTGGTAAAATTGCAAGGAGGAGAAGATATAGTAGTGTAAGTTCACTGTTTGGAGAACATTGAGCACACTTTGACTGCTATATCTTTTCCTTCTGGAACTTCTACCGATATAGCTTTTCTTTATGTCATGCTCCTACTCCGATATACTATATTCTCATTCCATTTTCATTAGCAAACATAGTACAACTATAGTCCTGAGCACACCTCTCTCTCCATGAAGTCTAACTAGTCTTATTCCTTCTGTGATGACAAGTTATGGATTTCATTCCAAAAAGGTGCATATGTTTGACAAGTTTGATATGAAAATCAAGTTTATATCTAGAAAGTTTGTAGATACTAGGCACAGTCATTGCCTACCATGTAATCACATCCTTTGCATTCGTTCCTTCACTCAATAAAATGAAATTTAGTTTTCACACTAACATCTATCGATCTATCTACATATATGACTAGCAGTCTCCATAAAAGACAGGGCTCATAGGTAGCTAAGTCATTAAAATTAACACTTGGATTGATTTTCCTTTCGTAGGTCAGTTCACCCTGATAGGTGCTGCAATTTTAGATGGCCAAAGAAGATGCTTCAGCCCTATCACTTATGATTACAACTATCAAACCATGTAATGGCACCCACCCTGATAAGTGCTGCAATTTTAAATGGCCAAAGAGGATGCTTCAACCCTATCACTTATGATTACAACTATGAAGTTGAAGAACAAGACAACCATATGTCTAAAAATAACTTAAGTCAAAAGCCAGACACTTAATATATTTATTTTTTTGAAACAGGTCTATTCATTACAAAGATGTAATATAACTCTTCACAACCAGAAGCTTCTCCATGCATGTATTTAGGTGCCAAAAAACCACTTATTATGGTATTTTGGCAACACCAACAAGGTGGAACTAACAAAGGTTTCACTTTCCACTATTCCCTACATGATCCATCCTTCTCATTAAAGTTCGAGCCACTAGTCTATCCTTCACTTTTTCTCTGAGAAGAAACCCACTAATTTATTATTCAAAATGCTTGATTGATTTTACCTGGTAAATTATCTTAATTCAAAAGAGATTGTAATTGGTTTTCACCTGTGTTCATCTGGAAAGAAACATACAAGAATAAAAGCTAAAGAATGATGTCTCATTCAAAATTAGTGGGCCTCCTAATAACATTTCCAAATCTGCTTTCACTCACTCCCCACGAATTTAGATAAAAAAACATTCCAAAGAAGAAATAAATATTTTTTCTATAATCTAGATCCATCTCCATAAGCACTAGACCCTAGCAGAGCAGTTTCCCTTGAATATCTGTCATGCTCAATTGTGTAGATTTTGATTTCAATTGGAGCCAGAGAAAGAAATGTAAGAATGTCATTCTTGATCACAATAAAACAAGTGGTTGGAGGATATCAAAAACCAAGTGACCAATACATGTTTAGCCAGAAGACTAGGCAAATGCTCTATGAATTGGCGATCGTTGGTAAAATTGCAAGGAGGAGAAGATATAGCAGTGTAAGTTCATTGTTTGGAGAACATTGAGCACACTTTGACTGCTATATCTTTTCCTTCTAGCACTTCTACTGCTATATCTTTTCCTTCTGTCATGCTCTTACTCCAATATACTATATTCTCATTCCATTTTCATTAGCAAACACAATACAGTTATAGTCTTGGACACACCTCTCTCTCCATGAAGTCCAGCTAATCTTATTCCTTCCATGATGACAAGTTCTGTATTTCATTCCAAAAAGGTGCATCTGTCTGACAAATTTGATATGCAAATCAAGTTTATATCTAGAAAGTCTATAGATACTCGGCAAAGTCACTTCCTACCATGGAATCGGTCACCTCCAGACTGCGATAGACCCGCATTTCTGATGGTGAAGACAAAAATAATAAGCAAACCTCCCCGCTGCTACAACAGAAAAATCATGACAGGGTTACTGCTTGAAAGATGGAGGAAAGGAAAGAAGTTAAGTCTCAGAATCATGAGCTGAGGTATTACCGGGCTTGGTGAACGTAGAAAACCATCAGTAGAAAACCATCGATGATGTATACAAGAAGTTATAATAGAGATTGGATGGCCACCAGGAAATGTAAACCTCGTACTATTGAAGGGGCAATGCAAAATACCAAATTAGTCTATTGCTAGTGTCAGTGCAATTCAAAATGTTTCTTCCTGTATTTTCATTGTTGAACCGGTAGCAGAGTTGATGTTCTCAGAGGAAACACTGGATATATTGAAGATTATCAAATGCACTACACTAGTTTCCTATCAAAGTTACAGATTGTACACCAAAATTTCTGAATAATTGGGAGTTGATGTCTGTATCAGTTTCCTCATCTAATGGTGATGAGGTCTCAAATTTGTAATGTTATGATGCAAATTTTAACTATGAAACGAGCTCAAATGTTGTTAGCTTTTTCCTTTGTTAACTTCGAGTTCCATTGGGTGTTCATTTTGAAGACAAAATCCATGTGCTACGTTGGTATAAGAGAATGTTATATCTGCAAAGCTTGAAATAACTTCTTACAAAGTGCTTTTTGACTAGGGTTTACAGATCATGCAATTAATGGGCTTCGCCTGACTTTAGAGATGCTATCAGAATTGGGATATGATCTCACGATGCCTTGTGCAAATTACCTTTGGCAACCATTAATTGTAAACACTGAGGACAGTCAATTTAATTTCTCTTCTAATCAAACAGAGTCAATTTAATTCGTCTTCTAAGTGAGAAGAAATGTAGTTGTTAATTTTTCAGATTTTATTATGCAGCCTGCTAAATTACAGATTATTAGCATATTGTTGTGGATATTTTTGTGACATTTGTACTATATCCTGTATCAGCATTTTGTTCTTCATGATACAGAAAATCCTGTCAATGCTAAACGTACTCATCTTCAACTTCTTTGTATGGCTAGAACATTTACATTTACAATAACTTGCATTGATTCGTGCATCCTCTCTCGGCAGACATGTATAATGCTGGTATCAAATTTGATTAGTCTTATTTTTCTTGTAAGGGCTCATGTATCAGAAAATATTTGGTTTTCATCTCCTATAATATAATACATATCAAATTTTCTTAGTCCCCTGTGATAGGTTGAGGCAATGTATATAATGTGCATAATGTCACATTGCCCCAGTACCTTTTCAACAGGATAAACTTCAGAGAAAATTGCCGTATTTGGATTTGGTATATTACTGTTGGAACTCATTACAGATCAAAGGGCTTTAGATTTTGGTCAGGCTGTAAAGTAGAAAGTTGTAATGCTTGATTGGGTGAGTATATGCTCAGTTGGAAGAAGCTTGAATGGTTACATTCAGTGGAAACCTTGAAGTTCAATTAAAGAGCTCTTTTTGTAAGTGGAAAAACTCACCTCTTGACTTGTTTTCTTGCATCTTTGTTGGGCAGGTAAATAATCTTAATCAAAAGAAGTTGCACCTCATTACTGATAAATATCTCAAGGGAAATTTTGGATAGATTTCAGTTAGAAGAGATGGTTCAGTTTTCTTTGCTATGCACTCAATTTTAGCCTGGATATTGTCCCAAAATGTGTGATGTTTCTGGTGCAATTGCTAGTTTAACTATCTTAATATTTGTTTATTTTTCACAGTAGGTTATCAGGTTTATATCGTGGGATGAAGACGAAGAGACATCATGAAACAAGGTGTCCACATTTAACTGGTCCTCAAACCACTGTAGACCTCTCAATTGACTAAAATGATATAAAAAAAAGTTGTAAAAGAGGAAGCCCATTTTATCTTCAGATGCATAGCCAATTACTTTAGAGGCTCAACGTATATCTGTGGTTGTAAACATGGCTAGGTGAGTGGCTGACCTTAGAGAAGACAAGCATGCATTTGTAATCTTTTCTTAGGCAAAGGATTGATTACAACAATGAAGATCAAATCACAATTTTGAGTAGTCGGAGGAAAATTGCACATGTATCTCAAGTTGGTGAAAATACTCATTATAACTTCAGCACAAGGAATAAAAAAAAAAACATACTCATTTTCTCAGATTATATTGGTCAAATCTATACACTCCCCTCTTCTATTAGTGAACGTATTATCTCAAGTTGGTGAAAATGCTCATTATAACTTCAGCACAAGGAATAAAAAAAATAGACTCATTTTCTCAGATTATATTGGTCAAATCTATACACTCCCCTCTTCTATTAGTGAATGTATATCTCTTGTATATACCCATTTTTTACAAAGGAATATGAAATTTAAGGTTTATAGTTATTGAAAAAAATAGACCTCAAGTTTAGATAATTTAAGATAAAGAGGTTGTCTCATGTCAGGAATTTGTAATCCATGGATCTACACAACTACCCTCTATTTTTCCAATTTAACTTCACATCCGATCAGTACTATAACAAGGTGATCATGAACACTTATTGAACGATTAATTTTTTGGTGTTGTTTATTGGGGAGGTTGACTAATAATCTGTCCACCAAGGTTCCATTCTTGGAATAACTACACCTCAGGCTAAGCACAACCAAAGGTAGTTCACTATTTGCAGTGCAACCCCTCTGGACATGATATGTCGTTAAAAGAAAAAAATCATGTTCTATTCAGAATAGCTGCACATTTCATTTTAAAAACATTCTAAGAGACAAAAAATAATAATTTGACATCTTCATTAGAGTAGTTAACTTTCCAAAGAGTTCACTTAATTTACTTCTTAAATTAACATTGCTTAATATTTAGACCACTTTAATATGATCACTAGTTTGTTCCTGACAAATGAACAATTTGTCAATGTTAATAATCATCTATAGTTCCTATTGTTTTCGATGTTGGAGGACTGCCTTTATGATTAGCTGCGAGAGTTCTGTGCTGTAATATCCACACAGAGAAGACTATCAGTGAAATAACAAAAAGTGTCATCTACAACTGAGAATTAAGTATAACAGACACGCCATTGATAACCATCCTAAAATGTTTATGTGCAACTCTGGACATGCATATGAAATTTACCTTCCATAAGTTCCTGACTTTGGCAGAAATAGAAGAGTGCAGTCCAATGTCTTTCCGATGTGCTATGATCATTGCTCTTGATGAACTTCTATTCCATAAAACTATAACAATACAGTTGTCCGAAAGTGGACTAGCCCAAACCTGCATTGTCCTCCCAAGATACAATGAGAATGTGGGTGCTTAATAAACAAAGTTATATTTGATCCCAAACTTCGTCAGATCAAAATGAAAATCATTGAGCTTAAAGATTTAGGCACAAGTAAGATTTATATTGAGGAAAAATGAGTATTTGAGTGGAACAGATGTGATTACCTCAAGATCACCATTTTGCCTCACTTCCTTCCCTTGTACTCCTAGTGGGTATGCACAGAGCAAGATAGTTCATGCTCAAATTTGAAGAAACTTATTGCAACAGACTGACAGAAAAGAATCTTCAATTATTTTGGATCTTTTCTTTAGAGTGTTCTGCAAATGGAAATGAAGCTACTTCTGCTTTCGTATAGATGCATTTTATTCCCTCAGAGATTTGGGAAAGGACACACCTTGATTGACTACAATGACTGCTTTATTGCCAAGGATCTTCAACATTTTATCACTCAACAATCTCACATCACAACCGATCAACAGAGGTTCCTAAATCCCAAAACAGAAACGTAAAGAGATTAAATCAATCCACTCAGAAACCCATTTGATGAGAAGTCAGATTGGAACAATACATTGAAATTCCATGAAATGTACTGAAATCAGTTAGGTCCTTAAAAAATTCTTCTACTAGTAATGAGCAGAAATCTGTAACTTTAGTCTGGATGATTTATAGAAGTTAGGAGCCTACGAGCAAAGAATCATCCCTAAGACATTGGCATGTTGAATACCTTCATAAGAGCCCAAATGCTAAAATGTGAGCGGTACTCATCTATAGTCATGTTGCCATTCCCAACCTCTAACATGTCCGGATTTGAAGATATGGGAAAACGTACAAGGTGTCCAAAGAAATTAACAGAGGACAACATTTATAAATCGTTTAATTTCCTTTAGTCAGATACAATGTTTCAAATAACGCTTGTAATGATCTGGAATCGGTTGATGGTATTTATAGCGGTTGTTGAAGTAAGAAGTGTATGATAAAAAGATAAAGCTACTAATAATTCTCTGATCTAGATGTTGTTGAGTCTATATGGCAAAAGAATAACATGCTAGGTCTCTGTAGGGAGAGGGAATTTGTGTGACTGTGTCGTCTTGGTATGCATTTATCTTTATTCATGATGAAATAACAACAAATAAAGTCATGACCAAACGATGGTAAACATTTGATAAAAGTAACCAATGTTGCAAAGAACATACTAATCAATTTCGCTAGCTACAAAACTGCATTCAGCCCTCCTTCTTTGATGATTAATCTCTGAATTTCAGCACCTATCTACCTGAATCCCTTCGCATGACTGAAGCTGCCAGTGGAGAATTTTGGCTTCCATATCTAAGGTGTTATCTAAGTATTTTTCATTCTGGTCTAGGGAGATCAAAGTTTGTAATTGAAGGATCTATAAGGATTGACAAAATGTGGAGCAGTTTCGGCCCTATAATAGAGAAAATCTCTAAATAAGATCAAGGTAAAATGACATTGATCTAAGTATATTATGTTGCCTAACCTCAGGTAGTTGTCCCTCAACAATATAGTCAAAAGACTTGATCAGATATGTGTGATTTAGGACGATTCCTGAGTAGTATTGCTAAAGATCTATCGTTGTGATCCGACCTTATGTTTAACCTTTCACAGTGGATCTGAAAGGCATGTCTACAACCCTTCTATAGGGAACCTTTTCTGCCTTAGTGGTGACCTAACCAGTGACCTTGTGAAGTCCTGAGGTTTATGTTTGTGGCATCATGGCATGATCCTGAATAAAGTTAAGAAGGTTTCCAGGTATGAGTAGAAGATGTATTGATATTCAAAATACCTATGGGAGGATATATGGCCAATATATTTAATATATATGCAAAGAAACATTTGAAAAAAGGAAGCATGATCTCATCACAATTATAGTAACTACATCAGGGTGTTGTCTAATAAACAAGGGTATTATATTAAGATTGTCGCTTAAGTGCAGATTTGTAATTACACCAAAATTCAACAATCATAGAGACGTTGATGTGAAAGGAAAACATTTATGTAGCATATGCAGCCAAGTAATCTTCTTGGAACGAGATTCGGGAATAGTTTGGGCTCATGATTATCTTCTTGGGTTATGCTTCTGGTAGGGTTTCATTGGGTTTTCTCAAGCCCCTTTTCATAGACAACTCTAAAGAAGTTCACACTCAGATTCTTGACTATTTCCTGAAGCAGATCAAATTCAA
The DNA here is from genome assembly GCA_031772625.1 of Pinus tabuliformis. Lineage (NCBI taxonomy): Eukaryota > Viridiplantae > Streptophyta > Pinopsida > Pinales > Pinaceae > Pinus > Pinus tabuliformis. The sequence goes on from CM062808.1 coordinate 629,156,272, forward strand.
CCCGGACTGTATTTTGGGCATACCTCTGCAATGCAAGTTCAGAAAAATTCATTGATCTGAAGGGTTACTCTGTTTGACTTTTAGCTGGTTCTCAAATTCCTTAACAAATTTCTAATGCTCTGTAATAATCACAGCCTCTTCTAAACACCCTAGATATATTTTTAAAGTTGCTCGTGGTACAGATTCTTGACTATTTCCTGAAGTAGATCAAATTCAACCAGGACTGTATTTTGGGCATACCTCTGCAATGAAAGTTCAGAAAAATTCGTTGATCTGAAGGGTTACTTTGTTTGGCTTTGAACTGGTCCTCAAATTCCCTAACAAATTTCTAAGGCTCTGTAATAATCACAACCTCTTTTGAACACCTTAAATATATTTTTAAAGTTGCTCGTGGTACAACAACCCCTATTCTGGTGAAGGTTCTTAGAATGTACTACAAGGCAAATCTGAAGTCTTCTCTGGAAATTTTCGGCACCCTCAAAGGACATGTCTGAAGTTCTGAAGTTAAATGATTAAATGGGCTATACGCTCTATTTTGCCTTCTTATACGCAGTCTAATTTTAGTTGAGGATAAGACCTAGTTTGTGGACCAACAACATTCCTAGATTGTTTATGGTGTCAATAGAAGGACAACTTAGAACTTTGCATAAGTTATTGTAAGGGACAAGGGCGATAAAAGTAACCAATGTTGCAAAGAACATACTAATCAATTTCGCTAGCTACAAAACTGCATTCGGCCCTCCTTCTTTGATGATTAATCTCTGAATTTTAGCACCTATCTACCTGAAGCCTTTTGCATGACTGAAGCGGCCAGTGGAGAATTTCGGCCTGCATATCTAAGGTGTCATCCAAGTATTTTTCATTCTGGTCTAGGGAGATCAAAGTTTGTAATTGAAGGATCTGTAAGGATTGATAAAATGTGGAGCAGTTTCGGCCCTATAATAGAGAAAATCTCTAAATAAGATCAAGGTAACATGACATTGATCTAAGTGTATTATGTTGCCTAACCTCAGGTAGTTGTCCCTCAACAGTATAGTCAAAAGACTTGATCAGATATGTGTGATTTAGGACGATTCCTAAGTAGCATTGCTAAAGATCTATCGTTGTGATCCGACCTTATGTTTAACCTTTCACAGTGGATCTGAAAGGCATGTCTACAACCCTTCTATAGGGAACCTTTTCTGCCTTAGTGGTGACCTAACCAGTGACCTTGTGAAGTCCTGAGGTTTATGTTTGTGGCATCATGGCATGGTCCTGAATAAAGTTATGAAGGTTTCCAGGTATGAGTAGAAGATGTACTGATATTCAAAATACCTATGGGAGGATATATGGCCAATATATTTAATCTGTATGCAAAGAAACATTTGAAAAAAGGAAGCATGATCTCATCACAATTATAGTAACTACCTCAGGGGTTTGTCTAATAAACAAGGGTATTATATTAAGATTGTCGCTAAAGCGCAGATTTATAATTACACCAAAATTCAGTAATCATAGAGACGTTGATTTGGAAGGAAAACATTTATGTAGCATATGTAGCCAAGTAATCTTCTTGGAATGAGATTCGGGAATAGTTTGGGCTCATGATTATCTTCTTGGGTTATGCTTATGTTGGGGTTTCGTTGGGTTTTCTCAAGCCCCTTTTCACAGACAGCCCTAAAGAAGTTCACACTCAAGTTCTTGACTATTTCCTGAAGTAGATCAAATTCAACCCAGCCTGTATTTTGGGCATACCTCTACAATGCAAGTTCAGGAAAATTCATTGATCTGAAGGGTTACTCTGTTTGACTTTTAGCTGGTTCTCAAATTCCTTAACAAATTTCTGAGGCTCTGTAATAATCACAACCTCCTCTGAACACCTTAAATATATTTTTAAAGTTGCTCATGGTACAGATTCTTAACTATTTCCTGAAGCAGATCAAATTCAACCAGGACTGTATTTTGGGCATACCTCTGCAATGCAAGTTCAGAAAAATTCGTTGATCTCAAGGGTTACTCTGTTTGGCTTTTAGATGGTCCTCAAATTCCTTAACAAATTTCTGAGGCTCTGTAATAATCACAGCCTCTTTTTAACACCTTAAATATATTTTTAAAGTTGCTCGTGGTACAACAACCCCTATTCTGGTGAAGGTTCTTGGAATGTACTACAAGGTAAATCTGAAGTCTTCTCTGGAAATTTCTGGCACCCTCAAAGGACATGTCTGAAGTTCTGAAGTTAAATGATTAAATGGGCTATACGCTCTATTTTGCCTTCTTATACAGAGTCTGATTTTAGTTGAGTATAAGACCTAGTTTGTGGACCAGCAACATTCCTAGATTGTTTATGGTGTCAATAGAAGGACAACTTAGAACTTTGCATAAGGTATTGTAAGGGACAAGGGCGATAAAAGTAACCAATGTTGCAAAGAACATACTATTGAATTTTGCTAGCTACAAAATCGCATTCGGCCCTCCTTTGATGATTGATCTCTGAATTTCAGCACCTATCTACCTGAAGCCCTTCGCATGACTGAAGTTGCCTGTGGAGAATTTTGGTCTGCATACCTAAGGTGTCATCCAAGTATTTTTTCGATCTGGTCTACGGAGAACAAACTTTGTCATTGAAGGATCTGTAAGGATCGATAAAATGTGGAGCAGTTTTGGCCCTATAATAGAGAAAATCTTTGAATAAGATCAAGGCAACATGACGTTGATCTAAGTCTATTATGTTGCCTAACCTCATGTATTTGTCCCTAAACAGTAGCACTGCTAAGGATATATCATTGTGATCCAACCTTATGTTTAACCTTTGATAGTGGATCTGAAAGGCATGTCTACAACCGTTCTATAGGGCACCGTTTCTACCTTAGCGGTGACCTAACTAGTGACCTTGTGAAGTCCAGAGGTTTATGTTTGTGGCATCATGGCATGATCTTGAATAATGTTTTGAAGGTTTCCAGGTATGAGTAGAAGGTGTACTAATATTCAAATTACCTATGGGAGGATATATGGCTAGTATATTTAATCTGTATATAAAGAAACAATTGACAAAACGAAGCATGATCTCATCACATTTATAGTAACTACCTCAGGGGTGAGGTGTGGAGAAGTGACCAATCCCAAACTCACCATGATATAAAAAAACTAATATCAAATAATTGCAGTTAATCATCCGGGAAGAAGAACCTTGTTCAAAACAAAGGAATCATTGGTTTAATGGTGAGGTCAACGGAGTTTTAACTTATAACCCAATGAATGAGATGAGATTCCACATGAATAGGTCAGCTCAAATTCCATGCAAATTTGGCAGAATGACTACCTCTCGAACCTTGCAGAGAAATTAAGGGAAGTTTGCTCTACGAGGTGCAACCCCTTGGGCCATATTTCTCGAAGCACAAAAGGAAAAAGGAGAACAAAAAAAGGGACAACAGTTCAGTGATCAGCTTTCACAGGGTGGATCACGACTAAACTTACGACATAGATTTATCCTTAGATCAGGAGAATACTTTTAATACACAAAACCAAAAATCCAATACTATCCTCCTGCACGAACCTCACATAATCTGTCAACAGAAGTGGGTTAACAGGATCTGCCTGCATCATTTTCTTATAGTAAGAATCTGTGTTATTGGAATCTGATCCAAATCCTCCTCCTCTCTCTCCATACCTTCCTCCACCAGATGACTCACCTCTATTTTCATCGCCAAATCCTCCATTACCAGAACCAGTCTCAGTCTTAGATCCAACAACAGCCCTATCTCACACCGAAGCCAATCCAGTACCTCTATATACCCTATCACCGGTCCAATTCTAAATCCTCCTTCTAGATACAAAAAGCCCCTCACCTCCATGTATTCCACTGACTGCCATGATTTTTTCCAGAGATTCTCAAGGGCTCTGAAACCCAATTGAAATTGGGCTATTAAAATCCTCTTCCAAAGACTCGTCCAATAAGCCATTGATCAGAAAAAATTCTGTAGAGGGACTTTCACTGAGGTCCAAAGAACCAGAACCCCTCCTTACCCTCTCCCTGCTTGAACAGGCATTAGGCATTAGGCAATGGGTCATGCAAATCAGCTTCATACAGTGTACTTACAAATCTGGGTTGTGCATCATGATGAACCCACTTCAAATCGGCAACATCTAATTGGGTCAAATGAACATATATGCGCGCACTCAATTCTAATTCAGGTTGAATCCCAATAAGGGAATTCAATGCACATGTATATGACCTGTTTGAAGCAAACCGTTTCTGCAACGAATGTGTAACCACTTTAATCAAACGACTGAAATTTTTGCAATCATCTAACATATGATCATGTGGCGCACAAAGATGACAAGTGGGCAGAGAGGGGAGTTGATTTCAGAGGGAAACGCCTTACGACATAATTATATTGTTCGGTTAGTACAAGAACATTTGTTTTGATAAATGTGTTTGGTATGACTTAATCATATCTACAACGACATTGCTAAAAGTCATTGAAAATAACCAATAAATATCATTACATAATAATAATATTATTATTAATTTAAAATTTAGATTTATTTTTTTAATAAATGTAGTTAGTATGAATTAATCATATCTACAACGACATTGCTAAATGCCGTTGAAAATAACCCATAAATATCATTACATAATAATATTATTATTATTAATTTAAAATTTAGATTTATTATTAAAAATAAAAAATTAAGATATATTATTAAAAATTAAATATAGAAATTAAAAAAATAAAATTAGTTCAATAATAATAATAATAATAATAATAATATATAAATTATAATTATATAAATAAATATATTTATATTATAATTTACATTTCATTATAATTATTATATAAATGTATTTATTATAATGAACTAGTTTCTAAATTCTTAATTACTAAAAATATAGAAATTTTCAAAAAAATAAATAAATGTTCTGAACTGCCAAAAAATTATAAAATAATTCCTAAATAAAAAGTAAACCCTTTGAACTTGAAAAACAAACTGCAACATAAACACTGGAAAAAAAAATCGCAACATATAAAACAATAATTTAAAAGATAAACTAAAATATTAATTTTATTTTATTCTTATTAAATTCAAATTAAAAAAAAAATTATGTATATTTACATCTAAGTTGGAGGTCATATTTTTCTATTTCATATAACATTGACATTCTGATCCTTCCGACTCCTGTCTTAACCAGTGTCAGGCCACATATCACAATATAAAAAAACTAGAATCGTAGGCCCTGACCTCCTGACTCTCGACTTCCCTCTCATCCCGACCTCCCGACTTGCCTCCTTTCTTGACTTTCCGACCTCCCTCTTAACCTGACCATGCTCCATGTGGGGCTCTCGCTATTTGCTACTATATAGAATATATGAAAAACATCCTGACTTTCGAGAAGCCAACTTGCCACCCCTTTCAGAGGTTGGAGGTCGAACGTCGGACCTTTTCGGAGGAAAGACCTTCGAAGGTCGAAGGTCCGAGGTGAGTCGCATGGTTGAAGGTCAAAATCCACAACACAATGGAAGAACATTCTCCCACCTTGATGTACCAACTTCCGACTTCCCTTTTAGCCTGACTACACATTGCGTCAACCTCAAGTTATCCATTGTTTTGTAGATTACATCAAGACCATCCCAACCTCTAACCATGCGACTTGCCACCCCTTTTCAAGGTCAGTCATCAGGCCTTTCTATTTCACAAAAAAATAATTTCCATCTGCCCAACCTTCAGACTCCCAACTAAAACGCTACAGGAAAGAAAACCCAAAAAATATTAATTTTGTTATTTTCCACACCCAACCTCCTGATTGTCGACATCCCTCATAACCCCACCACACTGAAGGTCAGCATCGCAAATTTTGAATACCCAAATTCCTTGTGCTTCGTATAGTAATAGATTATATATCGGCATGTGTGCCAACCATAATTATCTTTCACATTTTCCCTACTTATTTGTTTAAAACAAATGCCGAAATAGGAAATCGCCATTTAAAAAAACATTCCCTCAATTCCCACCATGGACCTCTCCTTGATTTTTGAATGCAAGTGGTTGAAGCAACTCATCACTTGAGTGATTAATTAACACATCTCATGCGAATTTATTTTTCGACATCACAAGGACCTCAAGAAAATATAACAACTTTCCTTCTTTTCACTCCCTATTTTTCACTCTCTTCTTCACACCTTGTTTACAATGGTTCTCTGAAACTTTTCCTTCACTACAAACTATTAAGTTCAAATTCACTGCAACTATCCTTATTTTTAGTAAACATACACTACCATACACAATTCCATTAGTTAATTTCATATATCTCATACAAAGCTGATTTTATTTTTACTCATATGTAGGGCACAAGATGGGAAAGAAAGGTAAATCCATGACATCAAAGCACGCCATACAAAAAATGAAAGAATGCCTAAAGGGAGCACTAAATCCTTAGCTAAAGCTCTACAATGTCAACACAACTCTCATCTCCGACACCACCTTGAAAACAAAAATGGAAGGTATGATCAAGTGGATGAAATATATAACTTCTTTGAGAATAGAACCTCGTTATATTATGAAACTTCAACTAAGGAAAGAAACAATCGGTTTGAAAGCATTAGAGGTATAGAATTGCACAAAGTTTTCACTATAGCCAAAACATTTCCTTATTACTAGATGGTTTCATGGGCATTTGACATTTGGATTTTCCCACCCGTAATATACTAGACTATAACAACAATGTTATAGCCTCTTGGAATCCACAAGCACTCTCAATAATTTATAATTTTAGTCCTCCTGAAATCTCCTTGAACACCCAATTTCTTGATAACTTCAACAACACATTGTTTAGGAAGTGTGAAGGAAATTATGACAAAATTTTCAAACATTGGTTATGAGAAGATAGATAAGGCTTCAAACTTAAGAAATCAAAAGAATATATGATCGTCATTTTCAAAAGACCTGCTAGTTTCCTCATTGAAATGTTGTCCCTTCTATATGCAGAGAAATACCCTAAGCATTACAAATTGAAATGGATAGACTTAGTGCACAACCTACTCAATGATTCAAATTGTTTCAATTGGGCCAAAGTCCTTTCTCATAATATAATAAATTACCTTATGTTTTCCATTATGTCTCTTCCAGATATGATAACCTCTTTTGCATGTCATCCTACATTGTCGATATAATAATTACTTTTGTTCAGTTTCCTCTAATGAAATGGAATTACCTAGCCAAACAAAAACTCCCTATTAAGAATTAAGCCCCAATTTTGTGGGAAAGCAACTTAAAATTTCACTTTTACGACATCTATAATTATGTGATGATTCCTTTCCATCAGATTCTATTTGGAGAAAACCCTCCTAGGGTTGGTGAAGGCCTTAAAGAGACCTTAAAAGAAATAGGAGATTGGTTTGTTGAAGAATTATTCACATATACCAGAGTTTGTGGAAGTGAAGCTGGCCCTCATCTCCTTCCTAGATATATTCCAGAGAGGATAGCTCTAAAAGAGGGAGCTAATCAAAGTGCCTTGGATGGACAAAATTGAAATTTGAGCAAGCTTTAGAAGAAAATATGGCCCAACTTCCCAATTCACTTTGGAAATGTTTGCCTCAAGGACCGAGGACATACATTTAAGGAGGGTGGAGAACTCAACCATGTTTGGTTTATTCATTGCCCCTTCATCAGTATGAACTTCGCGGAACAATAAATTACCATTATAGTGATGGCAGCAACATCAAAACCTACACACACGAGCAACCACCTTTGATGAAATTTTCATTAATATTGATAATTTTGACCAAGCTTTTCAAAGAGGGCAGTTGTTGAGTAACAACAAAAGAAGTAAACTCCAAAAATTTAGACAAACTCTTTATGAGGAATTTCTTAAGAAGAAGAGTCTTCATACAAATACTGCAATTAAAGAGATGAAATCTCTCAAGATTATAAAATATAATTTCAATGACATTATTTTATAACTTGTTTCCTCCTTTGCAAAAATAGAAGAGCCCCAACTTGAAAATTTTCATGATGTTTCTTTTACAGCTCCAGAGACAAACACAACAAAAGTACGCATTGCTAAAGAAAAATATTCGAGAACCTACATAGACCAACAGGCTGAAAGGAATACATAACTCACAAGTCAGAAACATGAGAGACCAGACAAAGAACAAGTAATAGGAAAATAGATTTCTTCTGGTGAAAATGTCATTATTATTTACAACCGAGATCACACCACCAAGGTAGATATACAGTAAAAGAGAATTAATCAGGAACTTGATTATATGGACATCGACACAAAGAAAGAAGAGAAAATTCTAAGCACCCCTCTGTCAACATTGGCCACTTTCTCCAACAGAGAAAAAAAGTTTCCTCAGCAACAAGAATAGAGTACCCAGATTTCCATTCCACAGACCTCTCATGACACATCCATGACCCCAATTTCTACGAAAATCCTTCTTGAGTCTTTTTTATTTAAACTTGTTACTAAAGTACAGACTGTTCTTGAAAGCATTCCATCCCTAATCGATTATTAATTTAATGCTCAAACCAAGTTAGTTGTCAGAAAAATGAAGAAAAGAAAGCTTGACAATTTCGAAACCATTTCAGAATTCACTGGCAAACAATAGGGAATGTTGATGAAAAAACTAAAGAATCCTCCCCAGATCTACGAGCCTTTGTCAATTACAACTAACACCATTTTGGAAAACTTTCTACTGCCTACAATAATAACTTATAGAAGATAAAACATCTTTCAGAAAGCCAAGCTTTCAGTGAAGAAAGTTGGCAAAAGAATTCCATAGTGCTTGTAGGTGGGTTTTCCATTAAAGGAGAGAATTTTTGTAATGAAAACCAACATTAGTTGAATGAATTGAAAGATAAACACTCCACATACATGCAGGCAATAGAACAAACACATGCACAACAAATCCAAATTTTGAAGGAAGAATATGACAACATTGTCACCACGATGACAAAATTGAAAGAAGAAATTGAAACTCTTAAGTTTTAATCAATTCAAATTCATGAAATGAAGAATAACATGCAGGGTTTTAAGGTGCAAGAAATACAGGCAAGCAAAATATTGAGAGAAGAGAAGACCAAGTTTTATAATGAAATGGACAAAATTTGCACATTCTTTCCACAAAATATTGATGTTGAGGACATAATAGAATATTTAGTGTAAGAAGACAAGTACACCAAACCAAATTTCACATCAATTCTTTAATGAGAAACAAATTTCCAGCATAACCACATCTCAAAAGTCTCTAAAATATATAAAAGAGTAATGTTTGCCTCTTTGAGTCAACAACAATTTGAAGCAAAATAAATCAAAGAATGCATCAAAAGGGACCGTGAACAATGGCTGTTAGCATGGGAGATTGGGAAAACTTTTATAGAGGAATTTGGTCTCCCAGGATCCAAACCATTAGATGATGTGAAACCCAACTCAATGCAACACAATCTTAAACACAACACTACCTATGACCAAAGAGTCATAGGTACCCTAAAAAATTGGAATAAAAAAAACTTTCCGAGATTTATGTAGTCTCCCTTTGAGAAGATCAAAGTCATTTTCAAATTTAGAATCAAGTATAAAATAAAGAAAATACTTGTGAATAATTTGATATCTCTGTGCGAAGTGAATATTACCCATTTTCATCTTGTCCACTTCTCAGGAGTTTCCTAGCTATTTTCATAATGGGCTAATTACATCAAGGAAAATGCACCACATTTGGTCAACGTCGAAAAAGAAGAGTCAGATGAGGAGGAGAAATCTTGAAAGACCTACCATATTTTCCTGGACATAATCCTCTGAGAAAGGGTTCAAATTGCAAAGCTAGACTTTTTCTTCCTTGCATACAAATCTTACATATTTTCTTATTCTAGGCTATTCAACAAACTTTCCTTTTGTTCAATGTTATTTAGATGACCTATTACGTTGGAGTAGAGATTCGTACATTCATGATGCCCAAGAATTTTGTTTTGGAAAGTTTTTTTTGAACTGAAACCTTTTTTGAAGATGAATACAATGAGTTTAATGCATCTTGTTCCCGTGATCATTTTTAGTTTTTAATGGATGTTCATGTTGTTATGATCTTGCCTGCGAGAAATTCCAGAATACCAAATATGCAAAGAAATACAACCCATAACACATAATAAAATGAGAAAAACAACAAGTATTTTATTATTCAGAGATAAAAGTGATGTTCACTTGCCTCTTCGAGGGGGCAACATCCAGCAGAGTGGAGCTCAATTACAAAATAAGACTTGATGATATTTCCCTTCTAACTAGAACTATTTATATCTAAATGACCTTCAACAACCTAATGTCTAGTGGTGCTTTCCATAACATGGGTTAACCACTTTATTTATTAATTATGGCCCATTCGCAACTAACTGTGGTCCCCTTTCTTAAATGTGGGTCAACCACTTACAATTATTAATACGATATTTATTGACTCTTTAACTAACTATGACTATGACTCGACCCTATTGGGATTATTACATAAATAAAGGGGTTAGGGTTGGACCCTAACATGCCATCCCCCATCAAAAGCATCCTTGTCCTCAAGGATGAAGCTACGAAAACTATTGAAGAATAATGGCTGGTTCCTAGGTCGCATTTTCTGGAGAGGTGTCCCTTGATGAGGACTTCCTTGATCATGTGGTTGCGTAGATGTATTTCACGAGTATTGAGGACCTATTCAAGTTGGAGCTAGAGTGAACCTTACTCATCCAATTTGGGTAGACTAGTTTGAATTCTGAAATTGTTCCCCACCACTTTCTTGAAGCATGATACATGGAAGACTGGATGGATTTTTTACGTTGGTGGCAAGGCTAGCTTGTAGGCTACTGCTCAATGCGTTGAATTATTTGATAAGGTCCATAGAATTTGGGAGCTGATTTATGGTAGCCCTTTTCTTTGAGAGATGTTTTCTTATATGGTTGCAGCCACAAGAATACATGATCCCCTTATTTGAAATGTGCACTCTGAACGATGTTGGTCAGCCTGTTGCTTCATTCGATTTTGAGCATGATGGAGATTATCTTTGAGACAAGCTATCATAGCAGCAGGGTTCTGTAGGAGTTGATCAATTACTTACACCTTAGGGCATCCAAGGATATGAAAATAGGTGAAGGTGGGAGTTGTCCATACACTGCTTCATATGGAGTCATCTTGTTGGCTTCATGATAGTTAGTATTATACCACCATTCATCTAATGGTATCCATTGTACCCATTGATGCTGCTTTTCTAAAGTGAAGCAGCTTAGGTATGTCTCCAAGCATTTGTTGACTGCTTTAGTTTGACCATTAGTTTGGGGATGATATGCAGTGCTTATTTGGAGCTGGGTGCCTTGTAGCTTGAAAATTTCTTGCCAAAATTTGCTGGTGAAAGTTGGGTCACGATCAGACACAATGGAAGTTGGCATGCCATGCAGTTTGAAGATCTGGTCCATGAAAGCTTGAGCCACCAAAGTGGGGGTAAATGGGTGGGGTAGAGCTAAAAAATGAGTATATTTAAAAAGTCTATCGAAAACTACCATGATGACTAATTTCTTGCATGGATTTGGTAGACCAAAAAAGAAATTCATATAAACATCCATCTAGATGGAGGTAGGGATTGAAAATAGTTGTAAGGTTCCTATTAACTTGACTGTTTCTCCTTTGTGGCATTGACACACATCACATTCATCTACAAAGGTAAGAATGTCATTTCTCATGCCCGTCCAAAAGAAGGAACGATGATTACAAGCATAAGTTTTTTGAAAGCCTGCATGCTGACAATGGGAGATGAGTGAAGCTCTGGCAAAATGTGAGTTTTGAGGGAGGATGTTGGTGATATCGCTACTCGATCCTTGTAGCAAAGAATCTCATCCTTCCAAGTGTATCCAATTGAGGAATTAGGATCTGCTCTCAAGTTATTAATGAGTTGGGAGAGAGGGGATGTGAAAACCATTCCTTGCAGGATTCGTCAATCCAATCTGGTATGGGAAGAGAGATTGATAGCAGGGTGATTTCATCCTTAAATTGGTGCGATAAACCATTCGCTACTACATTGCCACACCCTTTCTTCTAAATTATCTCATAATCATATCCCAACATTTTGGCCAGCCATTCTTTTTGTTGTGGAGGTGATAGATGTTGCTCCAAGAAATATTTGAGGGTTTGATCGTCTGTGGAGATTTGGAAACGTCATCCCAATAAGTATGGTTTCCAGGTATCTATTGCATGTAAGATGGCCGTCATCACTTTCTCATAGGTAGATTGTCCCATATGTTTCTCACTCAGTTGTTGGCTAGTGAAAGCCAAGGGTCGACCTTCCTGCATTAAGACAACACCAATACTGGTACCTAAAGCATCAAATTCGATCACAAAATATTTGGTGAAGTCGGGTAGTGCCAATGCTCGAGTGGAACACATGGCCTATTGGAGAGCCATAACCACCTATTGTGATATATCAATCCAGAGGAATTCTTTTTTCTTGAGAAGGTTAGTGAGAGGTCTAGCAATGCGATCATAATTGTGCACGAATTTGCAATAGTAGCTAGTGAGACCCAAGAATACCCTCAAATCCTTCGAGGTTTCTAGTTGGGGCCAATCTTGCATTGCCTCTACCTTTTGGGGATCAAACATGACACCTTCATTACCCATAATGTGTCCCAAATACTGAACCTCTTCCATTCCAAAAGAGCACTTGGACAATTTGACAAATCATTTGTCATTCTAGAGAAGTTACAAGATTAGGTCTACATGATGAAGATATTTTTCCTAGGTTAGGATGTAGATGAGAACGTCATCAAAGAACACGAGGACAAATTTTCTGAGATATGGTTTCAACAGGTGATTCATGAGGCTTTGAAAGGTGGATGGAGCATTACAGAGACCATATGGCATGACCAAGAATTCATAATGGCCTTCATGAGTGAAAAAATCAGTCTTGGGAATGTCTACTTCTTTCATGCATATTTGGTGATAGCCACGGTGAAGATCTAGCTTGGTAAAGAATTGAGCACCATGTAGTTCATCAAGTAGATAATCAACAACTGTGAAAAGGAATTTTTATTTGAAAGTGAGCTTGTTGAGGGCCCAAAAGTCTAGAAACATGTGTCTTTCCCCATATTTCTTGAGCACCATGAGCACTGGTGATGAATAAGGACTAATGCTAGGATGAATAACACCGGCTTCAAGGAATTCCTTGATGGATTTTTAAATTTCATTCTTTTGGGAGAAAGGATATCAATATGGGTGCACATTAGGCGGTTGGGCCCCAGCGACCAAAGTGATGCTATGATCATGATCCCCTCTAGAGGGTAGAAGCTGTTTAGGTTTGTAAAATACCAGCTGGTGGCAGTTTAAGACCTATTGCATCTCAAGATGAATATGAGGAGGAATGGATTCTATGGCCTGGATGGAATTAAACTAGGTGATGACTCCATGATGGCCCTTTCTTGAAAACTTTTCCATTCAATGTGAGCTGATGATAGAAGGCGCACTTGCCTATAGTCCACAGAGTGTATGAATGTGGTCATTATTCTTAAAGCTCATATATAACTCCTGGAAATCCATTGTGATTAGGCCTAGTGTGCAAAGCCATTCAACACCCAAGACAATTTCACAACCACCCATGTTAATCACAAACATGTGGGTCTTTAGGTGGTAGTCTCCCATTTGAAGTTTAATTTTTTTGCATCGACCTTCACATTTCATTGTACCCCCATTAGCAATAAGGACCTAGAAATTAGAAATTTCCCTTGCAAAACAATGAACATCTTCGGTGACTCGCTTATGGATAAAGTTATGAGTGATTCCACTATCAATCAATACTACTATAGGGTGTGTTTAATAAAGCCTCTAATTTTGACAGGTTGGGGCGCAAAAATGCCTGCCAAAGCATGTAGTGAGATAACTGGTTCATCTGGCATAGCTGTGAGATCATTTTCCTATTGAGTCCCCTCAAATTCATCCTCTGTCCCCTAAGGGGTGGGGCTTCCTTAGATGAGCTGTGATCAATAACATCAATTTGAAATAATTTTGGCTCCCTGCATTTGTGCCCTAGGGACGATTTGTCATCATAGTAATAGCACAATCCTTGTTTTCTTCTTTCCGCCATTTTTGCTGGATACACCTTTTGAACCTTAAGTGTTTGCGTAGGGCCCTAAGCCTGGGTGGAACTCCCCTTGGCTATGAAATTTAGATGAGTAGACTGGGCAGCTAAGGCAATTTCTACCTCGACAACCTTTTTGCAATTGTCTAACCATGTAGGAGGGTGGTGCATTCAGACATGTGCTTGGATGGCTTCTTTGAGACCATTGATGAAACATTCCAAGTAGAATTAATCTCCTAGACCTTCCATTCTGGAGGCCAATGTCTCAAAGGCTACAATGTAGTCTTTTAATGTGGCTATTTGTCAGATCTTATTGATACGACCCAAAAAATTAGATTCTCTGTCAAAGCGGTCACAAAGGGCTTTTGAGAACACGTGCCATGTTATGTTCCCGGGATAACATTTCCGATGCCACTGCCACCATTGCCATCTTTCTTGGTCCAAGTAAAGGGCTCCCACACGTAGTTTAGTTTGATCATCATAGATATCATTCAGGGTGAAATATTGTTCCATTTGTGCTACCCATACTCCCGAATTAGAGCCATCAAATTTATACATGTCCAGCTTAGGTGGCTGAGGGTGGAAATGTTGGTGATTTCCATGGAAGTGAATATGATGGCTAGATTCTCCTTCAAGGTGTTCATCAATACTAGGCACCTCCTGATGATACACCGTCTTGCTCTTGGTTAATTGTTCAAGTGTGTTTGTAATGTTGTTCAGTTGTTCCTTGAACGAATCCAACGTTGTTTCAAGGTACTTGATCTTCTCATTGGTCATGATTTGAGCTCTAGTTTCTACTGTGCACAAATCCCAGTTATTTGAAGTCACTCCGAAAAAATTTAGGACCACCCGAAAGTTGAGGCTCACTAGTGAATGGTACCACTGCGATCAGCTCGTCATCCTAAATATTATGGGCTAAGTCTCTTGTAAGCATCCCGGGGAGCATTCAAACCTTTTTTTTACTCTTAATGGAGTTTTACTGCTCCCGGATCAATACTGCAATGGCCAAATAATAGAAAACTTGATCCTACCCAATGTCCTGTGAAAATCGGCCCAAACTATAGCAGCAACAAGCCTCACTATGCAAAGAGTCAGATCTACCTGCGAAACCCCAACTGTTGAATGTGTGTTGTACTGCGGCGGTAGAACCCCAACTGGTGGATTTGATTGGTGCGGCGACAACAAAACCCCAACTACTAGATCTAAATTGAAATGTGGCGGTAAAACCCTGACTGGTGAATCTGATATGGAAGATAAGATAATAGTCGATCTTGAGAGAGCCGAGATAACTATGGTAACAAAGGAGTGTCAGGTGCTACATATCAAAATATACATAAGGGTCCAATAATAGCAGTCGGCCCAATCTTTTAGGGCACTAACTAAGGAGGATCAATTGTACCCTTACCTGTACTACTCGCTTACCCTATCGTATGCATGAGTAATTTGCCCGAGTGCTGTTCTCAGTGTACTATAGCAGAAAAACGGTCGGCGTCTTATCTACAACAAGGTTTCAAGTGAGCCTAGGGGGCTTTCGATATACCAAGAGGGTACGTGGAAGTGTAGTCCATGCACGATTCTATCTAATGTGCTACTACTCGAAGGGGTACCCACAGGGGTTACAAGGGAGTGCAACAAGAATGACCACCTCTTGTATTTCCTACATGCATGCCTCCCCAAATCCCCAGATTTTTGCGCTCAACAACAGATTTCGTGGTTTAAAGACGTCTTAACATGTCTCTAGCCTAAAAAAAAAATCTATAAAAATGGAGGTACCACTGGCCCTAGAAAGTACTCTGATACCACTTGTTATGTTCTTGACCTGCGAGAAATTCCAAAATACCAAATATGTGAAGAAATACAACCCAGAACATAGAATAAAATGAGAAAAACAACAAGTATTTTATTATTCAGATATAAAAGCAATGCTCACTTGCCTCTTTGAGGGAGAAACCTCCAATAGAGCAGAGCTCGATTACAAATTAAGACTCGATGATATTTCCCTTCTGACTATGACTATTTATAGCTAAATGACATTCATCAACCTAATGACTACTGGTCCTTTGCATAACATGGGTTAACCACTTTAATTATTAATTATGGCCCGTTTGCAACAAACTGTGGTCTCCTTTCTTAAATGCAGGTCATCCACTTACAATTATTAATACGGGCTTTATTGAATCTTTAAATAACTATGACTATGACTAGACCCTACTAGGTTTATTACATATAAAGGGGTTAGGGTTGGATGCTAATAAATGCTCTTCACTTGTCAAATTTATTGATGTTTATCTCTCACTCAATATTGGCATAATGTGCTCAACAATTTTTTTTTCACATATCATACACCTTGTTTTCTTCCTGAAAGAAACTTGCAACCAATTTCTAAAGTGTGAGTTTTTTTCAAAATGGAAAATTGTTAGTTGTATGTATATTCACCTTTGGGATTCATTCCCTGCAATCTGTTTCATTTTTAAATGGATGTATGTCATGCTCAATGCTTTACTATTTTCATATCTATGTATGACACAATATTTTTTCATTCATGTCTATGTATGGCACAATATTTTTACATGTCTATGTATGCCACAATATTTCAGAAGAAGGTTAGTATTTCAACATGGATTTTTAGAATGAACACATTTTATTATACAACAAAACTCTTACTTGAAAGCAAACTAAACCCACCAGAGTCCTTTGGTCTCATCACTTTTATTTCTTTAGAAGAAAATTTTCTATCCAACCTTTAACTTTATCAATGTATATATGTGCTTGAATAAAACAATATTTTGTTTTCCACTTGTCAACATACTTTGTTGTGTGTATCTTTCTGTCAAAGCAATTTGGTTTTTTTGTTTGTTTGTTTGTTTGTTTGTTTTTTATTTCATATGTATTTCATAGTCAACCCTCTTTTTCAAACTACAATGCATTTAATCATTTATTTTTAATAACAACGCATTTTCAAGTAACTTTTTCCCTCTTATCATGTGGAAATATATATTTTGAACAACATTTTCAATTTCATTTTCCAACAAATTGTTGTTGTCGGAGGTTTTTGAAAAACAAAACAGAGCCTTGAATGCCTATTTAGCTATCACACAAATTTCATTGAATCTATTTTCTTAGTGCATGTCTTTATTACTAGTTTCTTAACCTTATTCATGTATATAATGATAATCTGTATATTTTCTTGTGATGCATGCAATTTTTTTTGTTTTTTAATGAAAATTCAACTTAAAAAAACAAATATGTATTGTCTGAATACACATATTTTTGAATGTCAACCCTCACATTGAAATGAAAATGTGCCCACTTCATCTACTTCTCAACAAAACTTCCTTACAAGTAATTCTTTTCTTGGTAGCACATGCACTAATTTTTCTTTCACGATTTTATTATTTAACAAAACAAATTTCTTACAATGATATTCTCTTTAACCACTCCTCTTTCTTCCTAAGTGTGACATATGCATTGTTTTGAATTTAGCAAAATGTTGGAAAGAAATAGGCAGTGAAATCTAGAGACCATCTAACAACTTCATTCTTGATATAGCTATAAATGTCAAACCCTACCTCTCTCCCTCCCCCCTATATTGGTAGTGGCTCATTGTGAAGTCATTCCCTACGATTTGTTTATACTAAATGCCCATTCTATTCTTAAATGCATATGTTTAAGGTTGCCTCTAATAGTAGGTGTTATAGGCACAATGCTTGGATAATTTATATCAAATGGTATGCTTGTGTACTTCTAAACAATAACCATATCAAACACTGGAAGTTCAAGTGGCTTCAAACTAGACACATAGTAGATATCCTAAACATATCCAAGTGCACCATTTACCATCCCAACTTCAACCCACAAATAAAATGTCAACATCACATGCTCTCCATGGCATAACAACACCTCATGCTCCAAAACATCATCATCGTTGTTAGAAATTTTCGTTCTTCTCATCTAATCTGTGACACACCTTGCAATTGGGCTATTCAATGATTTTAGCATCTTTTGATTATGCAAGCTCACAAAATTATTCATTGCAAACAAGTGAACTGAACAATCAAACAAATTATTTTCCCATGGATGTAGGCAACTTCCAACACATGACATTAGAAGATCCCAATCATGTAGAGTAAGCTCTACATTTATGATATCCGCTAAAATATTTCGAAAAGATGTTTGTTAAGGCTCATCTCCCTCTTGCCTGAAGATTTTATCCAAAGTGACAACAATATTGAAGTTTTCCAACAACACCTTCCCTGTTATTCTCCCTGCATATGAATGTTTATCCTTGACAGGTGGCAGTTTCCTAAGGTCACAAAAAAGAATCATCAACTTGCAACCAAAAGGAGAGTCATCCTTCTTCGTAAAGGCTTCCCTCAAACGTGCATCTATTTGTATAAAAAGCCTCAGACCTATACAACTCATCTCATAAATCAAAATATAATGATGGTTCCTAATTTCTTCTTGAAACGTTGCTAGGGATTTCCGACTAAGTG
The DNA here is from genome assembly GCA_031772625.1 of Pinus tabuliformis. NCBI lineage: Eukaryota > Viridiplantae > Streptophyta > Pinopsida > Pinales > Pinaceae > Pinus > Pinus tabuliformis. The sequence continues at coordinate 629,174,834 of CM062808.1, forward strand.
GTCTCATATCATTTATGGGAATTTTTAAGGTTGAGTGTGTTGCCTTTCCATGTATATTGAATTTTTTGATGCCAATGGGTGCAAGTAACAACAACGGACTCCTACCACTCATTGCAGTAGCAAAAAGAGCATGAAAAATACAATGAATAAGAGAATACTTCCTAGTTCCATTCATACCTTGAATAATCATTCTTAACACATCATCCATTCCAGCATCAACAAAGTGGCGCATAATGATCTCAAAAGCAACTCGTTGTTTCTCAAACAAAGAAGAATGTGAAACTATTGTCTTCACAATTGAGCTTTCATAAAGAAACACTCACCGACTAACCAAGTTTTATAAAATTGATCGCACATTCCAAAATTTCATTTGGTAGAATTATTTCTTGGCAATTATAGTCAACATCATAGTCCCTTCTCCCAAGATTGTCAAGGTTGGAAATCACTACACTGTTCGGAGGAACAATCTGGGAAAGATATTTCCACTCTTCAGAATATCTGTCAACATTATCTTCATGAACAAGGGGATCAACATCCTCTTCATTAATCTCATCTAGAAAAGGCACTCGATCAACATGCCACACATGAAATATAACACTCCTCCAATTCTCAATGATAATTTCTCTTGAATTTCCTATATCTGGACAAATTTCATGAAATGACATGTACAAAAAAAAATCACTTCAACAAAATGTTTCAAATTCTTCTTACTCCTCAGTTGGAATATCATAGAAATGTGGCCAGACATGAATAATAACATGCACATGATGTCGCTTCCATGCCTCGTGCCTCAACTTTGCATCATAGCTCCATGATCTCACTATTTCTATCAAACACAAATGCTTCAGGAAATGGGGGCAATTTTGATATAGCTAGAAAAAATTATTCTGATATGAAATTTTGTTGGTCTACAACGACATACTATGCAACACTTTCTTTCCAACATTCAACATAACAATTTTGTGACTGCAAATAATAAGAGGCAACCTGAGAAACATACGACATGTTTCCTATGCACCAATGTCTCTCTCAACAAGTTCCTCTGCAAGAAACCTCCTATATGTAGACAATGTAGGAGCGTCAAATCCACCCACACTTGCAACCCTTGTCAACATCTCATGATAACTTTCAGACCTCTTTTTTTCTTCAAAGCATATTTTGCAATATATTTCAATATTGCGTGCTGAGAAACAACTGCTTGACAATCAACATTTGCTCAACACATAGTGAGAAGGTTTGCATTGTGGAAATTTAAACGGTCATTGTTCCATGCCACTTCATATTTATTCCTCTTTTTTTCATCTACATACATTGCAGACTGAACAATAAACTCCCATGGAGCATCATAATGGCATGAAAGGATAAAGCCATTCTTCTATAAACAGAAATCAACACTCAATTTTGTGTGTCTTTGCACTATGTTGACCAAATTCTCATAATCTTCATTAGGATCACACAAAAAAAACTACGAGCTTTTTAAAAGGCATAGGTAATCATTAATGCTTTGAGGAACCATCACATTATGATGGTGTATGTCACGTGGATTCCACGTTGTTACGTATTTTTCAAAGTAGGACTCAATTTCATCAACTTCCAAACAGTGTGTCCAATATAATGTTTCCATATTCGGAGCTCCTCGCACCTACAACAAATCGTGGATGTGCACTGAGCCCCCGTAATTCCACTCATACCTACTATTTTTTTTCCCATAGTTAGCATAAAAAAACCAACCCAAAACAATAGAGCCACCATTCTAAGTACATAGACAATAGGTCAAAAGAAAGAACCACTAAATGATACTAGAAGTCTTCAGCCCCTAGATACTTCTGAAGAACCACTTCACGAAGTATATTGAATATTTGGTGCATGTAGAGAGAAACTATATGCGGGTACTGAATAACACTATCAATATTATTTTCATGTTCATTTAATGGATGAGAATGTGTCATTGAAGGCATAAGACAATGCAAGTCAGGCCACTTAGTGTCAGCTACATGTTGGCCCTTGAAGTTGTCATTCACTTCCATTACATTTTCACTTATATTTCCATATTGTCACCTTCACTCCACCTCTATTCCATTACATTCACCTCCATTTCATTACATTTACCTTGCCATTATCATTATTGGGTGACATTTATGTTTTTTCAAACTTTATTAATTCTTAGCATTCTTAAATGAATTTATGGTTAAAAAATAGAAAATAATGTGCATATGCTTATACCTAACAAGTGGGATGAGAATGTTGACATGTGTAGGTCAAAAGGAAGCTTCTAAAAGACCTTTATGTGGCCTCCCAAAACCAAATTCGAATTTGAGTGGAGAAGATCATGGGATCATAAGGATATGTCTCATTTCCTATTTGTATTGAAACTCTAAGAAGACATGTATCTTATCATTTCCTATTTTGATTGTAACTCTAGAGATATAGGGAGAGATTCATGGACTCTCATTAATGAGATAGCTTCTCATCTTTTTGTATAAATACGGGAAGTTTTCTCCTATCAAGGGGGTAAAAAGGAGGAAAAGAAGAGAAAGAATTATAGAATGTTTTGTAACAAGGCTTGAGATGGAATGGGATGTAAATTGAAGAGCTATTGATGTAATGAGATTAGGAGTGTAGATTTCCATTGTGTAAAGTTGTGAGTTTATCAATAAAGAAGGTTCTTTTCTATTATTGAATTTTAGAATGTGAGTTTTGTGAGTTGGAATGCTATTGGACAATGGAAGGGCCCCCATCAACCATGTGCATCCCTTCGTAAATTTGTAATAATAATTAGTTTTTTTTACTTTGATTCATGCAAATAGTTTAGCTTTCCATTGCTAATGTCATTTTATTTTTCAAATTTAGATTTACCTCATTGTGTAATTTTAGTTTTCCTAAGAGCATCTCAGGAAAGTAGTGTTTTATCTATTTTCTAAAATTGGATTACTTGAAGCATTAGAGCATACATTGACTTAGATTTCTTTCACATGTCTTTACAATGCTCTCTTAGATTTAGCTTTACATCCATTGTTTAACCCTATGTTTTCCAATGATCTTCTCAAGAAGGTAGGATTAGCTATTTTTGAATATTGGTTGCTTGAGGCATTAAGAATAAACAATGATCTAGTTTCTTTCCTTATGCTTTTGTGATGATTTTTAGATTAAGCTTTCATCTATTGTGTAATCTTATGATTAGCAAGTCCAAGAAGGTAGTTCTTCCAATTTCGGTTGCCTAAGAGGCATTAGATCATATAGTAGCTGCAAGTTTTCCTTTCCATGCTTTTATGATGCTTTCTTATATCACATCTAATGTATACTCAATTGCTTAATTCATTTCAAGAAGATGATTTCGACATCTTCCTATATTGAATGTTCACAATAGTATTTGAGCATGCAGTAGATCATAGTTGTTTTTATATTTCTTGTTTTAATTTCATAGGATAGGATTAGTTTTATTTTTGATCAAGAGTTTTCAAGGATAGGATAGGAAGCGATCTCTTTTTCATCTTATCAATGAATACAATTGTATCTAGAATATTGCTCTACTTTTCACAGACACAGTGCCGACCTAGATTAGACTAACCATTCAAGTTTTTGATTTGATTTTATGCAAATTAAGTTAGTTGAAGTACATTTCCTTTTCTTCCTTCCTAGAAATTAGTTTTTATAGTAAACATCCATTAGACTTAGTTGATCATTGACACTGAACATCCATTAAAATCATTAGGCATAAAAGACAAAATCCTGAAAACAATACAAAAACATACTCAACGAAGAAAGAAACAAGGTTAACTAAGCGCATATTGTGCACCACACTTCATCAATTTACTAACCTTTGTTGATAATTTATGTTATCAATTTAAGACATTAAATTGATTGAACATTTTGACGTCGTTGCCGGGGAAGTGTAATTAGGAGACCTTATTTCTTACATCTAAAAAAAAAGATGAATAATAATTTCTCGAGTATGCTCTCCTCCTGCGCTTTGTGTGATTTGGAGGATCAGAAAAAGAATTTTTATGTCAATAAAGAGAAAAACAAAAAACAAACAAAAACAAAACAAAAATTAAACATAATAAGACGAAAGAGAAAAAACCTTCAAATATACAAACCTTCAAGCACCATGTAGCTACAGCAAATTGCTGAGACTGCCCACTCACGGAAAAGACAAATCCAATTGGAGTTCAGTGAGCAAGGTTGAGTTTTAATTTGATTAAAAGAGCAGTTAACTCTCCAATATATATTTTAATCATGACTGTTAATCATTAAAAACCAAATGCCACTAAATAAACCTAATTAGACAAATAAACCCCTCCAAGCCTTTAGAAGCATAGTATCAGAGGTTATCAGAGGTTTTCAAAATTAATATAATTAATTAATTTAATTTTAATTAGATTTATTAAATTAAATTAATTAAATTAATTATAATTATAATTAATTATAATTAGTCAATTAATTAACTAAATATTAATTAAAAATAATAATAATTATAAATTAATTAATTAATTGATTTACTAATCAATTAGACAATTAGGGTTAAATAAAATTAAGCATTGAAAATTTTAGAAAATAATAATAATAATAAAAAAGAATTATGAATAAAATTAACTAAAACTAAATTAATTGACTAATCAATTAAATTTAAATTAATTTATATACTTAGGATTAATTAACTAAAATAAAAATAAAAACAATAAGAATTTTAAATTAATTAATTAATTAAGCTAATTTATGAATTACGTATATCAATTAAAATATTTTTAAAATTTTAGGTTAAAAAAAAAAAAAAAACTAACCTAATCTCTATTGTACATGTAATTAATTAAGTAATAAATAAAAATAAAATTAACTTTAAAATAAAATAAAATAAAACTAAAAATAATAAAATTTCATCACATTATATAAATAAACTTACAATTAATCAGTTAAGGAAATCAATTGGAATAATTAAAGCAAAAATAATCTAAATTAAAATAATTAACCAGAATTATTATAATAATAAAAATAAATAAAAATTAAAATTAAAAAGAATTCATATAAGGGTCGCTTCTTTATAAATCAAGATCTAGGTTTGTTTATTTATACTATGGTCAAAGATTCTTCTCTCAAGGAACTATCATTCATATTCTATCTTAGTCCTGATGATGGACCCTCTTTGCGGTTTGAAACATCGACAGAATGAACACAATACTATGGATAATCAGGATCATGCTAAAAAGAACTACCACAACAACTTGAAATCTAACATAAATGAAACTTGTCCTTACATTACCCACCATTGAAGCGTGTAGATGTGATGTGGATAGTTGATCCTTTAAGCACACATATAGTCATTCTCTCAAACCTTGAAGTTCCTCATTCCAGTTATTGAGGAAGAGGCATCAATAGGTATTTCTTTTTTGAAAAGCTGGGCGAGGTGGTGTTGGTGAGAGATGAAGCGGTCTAGAAGCAGAATCAATGTTTGAAGTTCAAGCAATCCAAAGGCAATTATCTTTAAGTTGATGCATTGGAGGGACATCCGGGCATGGATTATTACATGAGAATTAATAGTTGAGGGAAAAGTAGTGGTTTCGAAAGCAACCATTCGAGATGGAGATGAGATCAAGCGAACCCAACCACTAAACCATGGCACCTTCTCACTGAATCGAAGCAGCCTTCCAAAACATACAAATCAAACCAAACCAATTGAGTTCATAGTGATTCCGAGAAAACGTAGTAGCATAAACACACGATTTTAAGATGTAAATTATGAGAAAATGTAGGACAATTGGAAAAATCCAAGACTTGGGTTGTTTCGAGAACAGGGTGAGTTAGGTAACCCATAAATGGTTTTTGGAATTTCACAACCATTTGAGATAATTTTATGGTTCTTCGGAGCTTTAGTTTCTAAACTATGTGAGGAAATGAATTCTTTTTATGCACGAGGTTTTGTTGGCAATAACACATTTAATTCACTAATATTTCTAGTCAAACAATGACTCTTGCTCCTCCACAAAATTTCAACAGATTTACCCTCCTAATATGGAAAACCTTAGCATGTATTCATGTAGGTGTTATTCACATGGGAGTACCAGCTACAATTACTCAAAAAGATTTCATCAAATTGAAACAGGAAGATCATGCAGCACTCAGTTCTGAAGGATGAGAGAATCTCTAGGATCGATCCGCCAATGGCAAATAAGAAGACGGGAGAAACACTAGATGAATTCTAAAATTGTTATTTCAATATCTTGATCTACGTTAGTTCCAGTTACAAATCTATAGAGATTTTTTTTTTTATCAACTAATGAAGGCATTCCAGTTTTGAAGAGGCAGTGCAAGATGGAATCACGAACCTTGGCAAAAGTTGGTCTAACAGAATGAAACGTGCAATCAATTTTTGAAGCAATTTATAAAAAAAAAATACTTGTAAAATTTGATTGAAATAATTTTTTTTTACAAGTACTTTCTCATAGTCTTTCCGCTTCAAATATTTTTGACAACATGTTATTTTTGCAGCACAAATGATGATGCAATAATGACTTGTAGAAGAATTGAAAAATTATTTAGATGATTTCTGAACATTTGGCATTAATATTATTGTTGTGTATTTTTCTATGAAGTTTTAACTTGCAAGACACAACAAATCTTTGTGATGCCAATCATTTTACTGAGCATAGTGCATGAAGTCATCCAACAATAGGGAGTTGATTTATTTTTCATTGTTATTTCTTAAAAATGGATTGTTATCGATATCGTGAATTATACCAAATATAAAACTTTTGATTTTCCTTAATCTATTTTATTTGACATTCAATTTTTGTGTAAGAATCAGAAAGAAATTAACTATTTTTTTTTAACACACTTATGGTCTTTGTGTCAAGTTTTTTTTGTAGGTTTAGAATGATTGAATGATCAACAAGGAGATTAAATTGTGATGAAAATTGGTCTTAAAAAAACCAATCTCATGAGAAACATAAGAACATGTCCATATCCATATTCATCAAAACCATTACTCTTCCTCCCTTTTGAATTATAAATCCAACCAAGCAATTCAAAGCAAGCCATAGTTATTTTTCCTAGTAAGAGTCAGTTGTTCATTTTCCTTAATTCACATACACTTTCTGTCGACTCCACAAGTAAAAGCAAGAAGCTTACTTTCATGCTTATTTCCCATTGTCATTATTATTTTCCATTGTCATCTCCCATTTTCATTTTCCTTTTCCTATCCTTTTCATTTCGCAATTAAACCCTGCTTCAATGCAAATTATTGAGTCCATAGTCCTTTGAGTCTAACATCTTTGCAAAAACACCTTGAGGCTTGCATGCCTTAATGGTAAGTCTTCATGCCGATGAACAATGGGAATACATTAATGTCCCTTGTTCATCGGATTTTCTAAGTACTCAACAACAACAAAATTATTCATACCTAGCAAGATGTGTTTGGGCATCCTAACTCTCATTGTCATCAATGGTGAGAGTTCTCGTGTTAACTAGTGACATCCATTAATGGTCACTAAGTCAACAATTTCTTGCTATGTTCGACATCATAACATCTATTCACATAGCAAGAATTCTGCCAATGCATTTTAAAGACATGAAGACTATCATTTTCAACATTTTGGAGCAAATGTAGAAGACATGCAGCTGTGGAATCATATGTCAGCTGCAAAATCAAATAAAAGTTGCGAAATCAACTGGCAGCAGTAGAATCAGCATTATTCCGCAACAAATTCAGCATGTTTTAATAAAAGAAATAAACTGTCATCTTGACTCTTTTCTCCATGACTTGTCCAGCCAGTTGAAGAAGATTATGATTAGAATTTTGCAGCCACCACACATGCAACTCATCCATTTCCAAACGGTAAGTTAAGGTATGCCATTTTCTAAATTTTTAACATAAAATTTTTTAGAAAGCTAAAATGATAATTTTTGGAAAAAAAAAAAAATCTCTTCCTCATCTCATAAAATTGTCAATATCATTAGTTTGGGGGGGTGGGGGTGTACATTCATATTCATATTTTTCCGTATTCATATTAGATTCAGAAGCCCACATACTTTCAAAAGATATTAACTATAACATTATTGTTATGAGCATACAAAGGCTTTTCAAAAGTACTGAAAAGATAATTGGATACAAACACAATCATGGTTGTCATACAAGAACCAACTATGATGCAATCCAATAAAGATACACTTTGCAACAATAATAAAATTATCATTATGAAAAGTTCAAATATAAAAAATGAATGCAACAACAAAATATGGTTGTAACACAAGAACCAACCATGTTTCAATTCAACTAAAAGACTTTGCAGAAGTATGAAGTTATCAAATATAAGCCAAATCTCAAGGATCAAAAAGAATTAACGTAATAGATTGCATGAGAACATGCAATAGCTTCAGTTGAGGGGTATGTTGGGCCTTGAAATTGTCATTCACTTCCATTACATTTTCACTTATATTTTCATATTGTCACTTTCACTCCACCTCTAGTTCATCACATTTACCTCCATTTCATCACATTTACCTTACCATTATCATTATTCGATCATAATTATGTTTTTCCAAAATTTATTAATTCTTAGCATTTTAAATGAATTTATAATTAAAAATTAGAAAATAATGTGCATATGCTTATACCTAACAAGTGGTATGAGATTGTTGAGATGTGTAGGTCAAAAGGAAACTTCTAAAGGACCATTATGTGGCCTCCCAAAACCAAATTCGAATTTGAGTGGAGAAGATCATGGGATCATAAGGATGTGTGTCTCATTTCCTATTTGTATTGGAACTCTAAGAAGGCATGTGTCTTATCATTTCCTCTTTTTATTGTAACCTTAGAGATATAGGGAGAGATTCATGGACTCTCATTAATGAGATAACTTATCATATTTTTTTATAAATAGGGGAAGTTTTCTCCTATCAAGGCGGTAAAAAAGAGCAAAAGAAGAGAAAGAATTATAGAATGTTTTGTAACAATGCTTGAGATGGAATGAGATGTAAAGTGAAGAGATATTGATGTAATGAGATTAGGAGTGTAGATTTCCATTGTATACAGTTGTGAGTTTATCAATAAAGAATGTTCTTTTCTATTACTGAATTTTAGAATTTGAGTTTTGCAAGTTGGAATGCTATTGGACAATGGAAGCGCCCCCATCAACCATGTGCATCCCTTTGTAAATTTGTAAGATTATTTAGTTTGTTTTACTTTGATTCATGCAAATAGTTTAGCTTTCCATTGCAAATGTTATTCTATTTTTCAAATTTAGATTTACCTCACTGTGTAATTTTATGTTTCCTAAAAGCATCTCAAGAAGGTAGTGTTTTATCTATTTTCTAAAATTGGATTTCTTGAAGCATTAGAGCATACAGTGACTTAGTTTTCTTTCACATGTCCTTACAATGCTTTCTTCAATTCAGCTTTACATTCACTGTTTAACCCTATTTCTTCCAAAGAGCTTCTCACGAAGGTAGCATTAGCTATTTTCCAGTATTGATTACTTGAGACATTAAGAATAAACAATGATTTAGTTTCTTTCCTTATGCTTTTTTCATGCTTTTTAGATTAAGCTTTCATGTATTGTGTTATCTCATGATCAACAAGTCCAAGAAGGTAGCTCTTCCAATTTGGGTTGCCTAAGAGGAATTAGATCACATAGTAGCTGCAAGTTTTCCTTTCCATGGTTTTATGATGCTTTCTTAGATCACATCTAATGTATACTCAATTTCTTAAGTCATTTCAAGAAGATAATTTCGACATCTTCCTATATTGAATGTACACAATAGTATTTGAGCATGTAGTAGATCCTAATTGTTTTTATATTCCTTGCTTTCATTTCATAGAATAAGATTAGTTTTATTTTTGATCAAGAGTTTTCAAGGATAATATAGGAAGTGATTTCATTTTCATCTTATCAATGAATAAAATTGTATCTATAATAATGCCCTACTTTTCATAAACACAGTGCCAGCCGAGATTAGACTAACCATTCAAATTTTTGATTTTATTTTATGCAAATTAAGTTAGTTGAAGTACATTTCCTTTTCTTCCTTCTTAGAAATTAGTTTTTATATTAAACATCCATTAGACTTAGTTAATCATTGACACTTAACATCCATTAAAATCATTAGGCATAAAAGACAAAACCCTCAAAACAATACAAAACATACTCAACGAAGTAAGAAACAAGGTTAACTAAGCACATATTGTGCACCACACTTCATAAGTTTACTAACCCTGGTTGATAATTTATGTTAGCAATTTAAGACATTAAACTGACTAAACACTATACTCAACGTAAAAAACAATGTTGAGTAACCCAATTGCATGATCATGTAAGTTAGCTTAGAATGAGACTTTGTCAAATATTCACTTGTACCCCTAAGACAACAACCAAAAAACATTAATTTCTCAGCTAGTTTATTGTCATGTAGACCCCAAGCTGTTGACTCAACTCTTGAATAGTTGCAGGCACACTCTCATTGATATTCATTTTTAAGAATAAACAATTTGTTCTCTAGCTACAAAGATGCATAATCATATTCAACAAGAAATATTAAAACAAGGATGACTTCCAAATCTCTAACCATAATACCTAAGTAGATGCCAACCATATTCATGTATTTAAACATTGAAAATACATGGATGCAACCAATCACCATCACTAGTGGGAAAAAAAGTTGGGAAGGACATATCCAACAACCCCTTTATGTCATATTCATTGACAGGGGATGGGCCAATATCTAGCCATTTGACTGCGTCATCTCTTCTAGAATATACACATTCAAGGAATCTCGTCATCTGTTCCACTTCCCTGCACTCATTAGGCATGAGAGAAAAACGATGATGGATGGCAATGCAAACCACTAGCCCCCAACATTTCAATGTCCTCATAAGCTCTCCATGTTTCACCCAGATCAATATCAACATACTACAACCTACTAGACACATCAGTGAGTCGTTCTGCAAGAGTAACCACATAATCCATATCAATTTCAACATCCCTATAATATTTATCCATCTGAATTTAGTATACCAATGAGTCCAACACACAATGCCTCTTCACATAACATTCATAATACTTGGAATCAGCACCACGTCTCCTTGCGATAAAAATATTGAGTTCCTCCACATGTAATGGAAGCTTCCTCGCAATCAAATATATATATTGTGGGAAACTAATCATATTACCAAGATATTTATATTTCCCACCTTGGGCATGTGTCACTTGCAATATTGGATTTACTCGCACTATTAACATTTCTTCAACCTGCATCAAAACTCCTAGCACCTGAGGCTGCTCACTAGGATCCATGTTATTAAAGCTAGAGAAATGGTGAGCACCCCCTTCACTTTTACACATTTTAAAAATGGGCCCTTCTGACATTCCATCTGACAACCTGTATACCAGGATACGATTCATTACAAACTCCTCACATTTCCACAACAGATAAGTTATTGATATTGCAACGGAACTTTTTATGCACTTCAATCATCTCCCTAGTAAAATCATGCTAGCCAGGACCAATCTCTCTGTGAAACACAAATCGAGATTGAGGATGATCTGACACAACCTCTCAGGTTTGAGAATTGGATTGAACATTTCTTTCCATAAATTCATGGGAATTCGTTCTTCTATTTTGGTTTCAATTCAGTTCATTTTGTTTGCATAAACTTAAAGTCATAATGCACAAATGAAACATATAAAAAATGATGACTTACTAACTTTTTCAAAGAAAACACATACATTTTCTAGCCCATTGCGCCCACCCATCTGAACCTGATGAGATGATAAAGGTTTCCTTGTTTCCCAATTTACTTCACGACCACTGTCCACTCCAATATTTCTCTCAAACAAAAGAAGATGATTAAAATATGAATATAACAATTTCCAAACAGATATTCAAATGCATAAGTCCTAGCAAAATAAATCTAGTTGCACAACCTATCATGCTTGACTAGAGGCACTCTCCATAGACTCTCTATGAATAACAACATTGACTACACACTTTCTTCCAGACACGCTTGTTCTAACATTCCCACCTCGTTGTCACAATTTTTCAACCATTCGAGCAAGCATAATACTATCAACAAAAACATCAGATGGTCGAAACCCATATAACACATATTTCATTAAATTTGGAAGTTTTTAATGGATCTAGAATTTAGAAGCTTAACTAGATTAAGTTTTTTCAAAATGAGGAATTAGAAAGTCACTTAGGTCACTAATTTTAATGTAGATATTCACCATTTTTTGTGTAAAAATTACCATGATAAGCTTTATAAAAAAATTTATATAAACTTGCTAAAGCAAATCTTTCACATCTTAATCTTAGATTCCTTACATTATCTATTTTAATAGTTTTTATGGTTTATATTAAAAGATAAGTTTTTTAAGGTTACTTTATGAAAATAATGATGTGTATTTTACTATAATTAACCCATTTAATTATAATCGGATATAGTAAATCTCATGTATGTGCTAAGCTACAATTATTACTAAGAAAGTGTTGGCACAATTTAAAAGTCTATCGCCTTTGCAACACTAATAATATGGTTGAAGATTAAAAAACTCTGATAGATCATCCAATTTATACTCATATTGGAATTAAATTTCAAAATATTTGTGACGCTGCCAACCTTTTCGATTGTTTAACTAAATAAAATTATGATGGTCTTGAAACACTTCTTTTAATACTTTTTGAGCATATTAACAATAAAATTCGAAATAACTTTTAGTAATATCTTTTTACCCATTTTTGGTCTTAGTGGATGATAATCATCATTATCACCATCACAATTACATACTATTGTAGGAAGTTTGCACCATTTTAGAGTTGAGGAGAAAAAAAAATAGTATCAAATTAAATGTTGAGTGTGAGTAGTAGCATAATTTATTTTTATTTATTTTTTGTACTTTTATGTTAATAAAAAAGTTGATTGAGGCTTACGATATATGTCCAATATATACCATTATTTAGAACTTTAACTAAATTAAGTTTTTTCAAAATAAGGAATTAGAAACTCACTTAGTTCATTAATTTAATGTAGATATTCACCATTTTTTGTGTAAAATTATCATGATAAAATTTATAAAACAAATTTATATAAACTTGCAAAAGCAAATCTTTCACATCTCAATTTGGATTCCTTAAATTAACTATTTTAATATTTTTTATGGTTTATATTAAAAGATAAGTTTGTTAAGGTTATTTTATGAAAATAATGGCGTATGTTACTATTATTAATCCATTTAATTATAATATGATATAGTACATATCATGTATGCGTTAAGTTATGATTATTACTAAAGGAATGTTAGCACAATTTAAAAGTCTATCACCTTTGCAACACTAGTAATATGGTTGAAGATTAAAAAAACTCTCATAGATCATCTAGTTTATACTCATATTAGAATTAAATTTCAAAATATTTGTGACGCTACCAACTTTCTTGATTGCTTAACTAAACAAAATTACGACGATCTTGAAACACTTCTTTTAATGCATTTTGAGCATAACAATAAAATTCAAAATAACTCCGCGGATCAGCGCGCATGTCTCAGTCTTGTTCATAGAAAATGCCCGGGAAGATGAGGACGCCCTGGATGAACAGGGGCAGAGAACGACTGACAATCAGAAGCATGAAGCAGAGGCAAGCAAGAACAGAGGGGGGGAATTGGCGAGGAGGAAGACACCTTTCCCAATACTGCTGAAAGAGAAGCCTATGGACGATTGAAGTGCAAATGGATGATTGATGACGCCCGCGCACAAGGTTCCTATGGCTTTTTGTTTGGTCTTCTGGTGTCTTCTGTTGTTTGTTTTTTGACTCAGTTATAGTAACCATGCTTCTGGTCTCTTTCGTGCCCTGGTTTAATGTCCCTGTTCCTGAATTTTGTGTTAATGATTTGGGTAAGGTCAGTCTCCCCTGCGTGGGATGTAATGGTTGGTGCCCCTGCGTGGGTGTGCTCTTATGGAAGTCTGGCTTTTGTGTCTGGCGCCCCTGCGTGGGCTAGTTTTTTGGATGCCTCAATTGCTCTCGGGTGACATACCCAGAGCCTGATTCTCTCTTGTTTCACCATGATGTATTTTTGACTCTTGTACATAATATAATAGTTTAGTCTTTTACCGAGAAAAAAAAATTCAAAATAACTTTTAGTAATATCATTTTACCTTCTTATATACCTTATTTGGTCTTAGTGGATGATAATCATCATTATCACCATCATAATTACATACTATTGTAGGAAGTTTGCACTATTTTAGAGTTGAGGAGAAAAAAAAAATTAGGATCAAATTAAATGTTGAATGTCAATAGCAGATTGAGGCTTGCTTAAATAATAATAGATTAATATATATCATAAAGTTATTTAATGACAAATGATCTTAGTAATGTGTCCAATATATACTATTATTTAAAACATTAACTAGATTAAATTTTTTCGAAATGAGGAATTAGAAAGTCACTTAGTTCACTAATTTTAATGTAGATATTCACCATTTTTTGTGTAAAAATTATCATGATAAAATTTATAAAACAAATTTATATAAACTTGCAAAAGCAAATCTTTCACATCTTAATGTTAATTCTTTACATTATCTATTTTTAATATTTGTATGGTTTATGTTAAAAGATAAGTTTGTTAAGGTTATTTTATGAAAATAATGATGTGTATGTTGCTATTATTAACCCATTTAATTATAATCCAATATATAGTAAAATATCATGTATGTGTTAAGTTATGATTATTACTAAAAGAGTGTTAGCACAATAAAAAGGCTATCACCTTTGCAACACTAGTAATATGGTTGAAGATTTAAAAACTGTCATAGATCATCCATTTTATACTCATATTGGAATTAAATTTCAAAATATTTGTGACGCTACCAACCTTTGAGATTGTTTAACTAAACAAAATTATGATGATCTTGAAACACTCCTTTTAATGTATTTTTAGCATAACAATAAAATTTGAAATAACATTTAGTAATATCTTTTTACCTTCTTAAATACCATATTTGGTCTTAGTGGATGATAATCATCATTATCACCATCAACATTACATACTATTGTAGAAAGTTTGCACCATTTTAGAGTTGAGGAGAAAATATTTTTTTAAGATCAAATTAAATGTTGAATGCTAGTAGCACAATTTATTTTTATTTATTATTTGTACATCTATGTTTAAAACTTGAGGCTTACTTAATTAATAATAGATTAATATGCAAGCTATATATTAAGTATAAAGTTATTTAATGACAAATGATCATAGTAATGTGTCCAATATATACCATCATAGATCCATTTTAAGTGGAGATGTAGGGATCAAATTTCTTCACGTGAAAATATTTCGAATGAAAGATACAATGTGTTATTTTTCATTGTTGAAACTGTATTTTTGCATGCTAAATAGAGTATATATATGACCAAATAAGAATTTTAACCATAAATTTTTATTTTTCTTATATATAGATATATATGAAGTTGATATGGACATAAATTAGTTAACATAAATCTTCAAATAGTTCCTTTGTATCTCTAGCTGAAATGTTTTGAAAAAGTATAAAATTTAAACATCTAATTCACACATTTTATATACTTCTAAATACTTTACAAAATATTCATTTCTTTTATTTTTCTATTTAGAACATAATTTTTATTTTCCCCCCCATATTGGGTTGTAAAATGAGTCTCTCGTCTCAATTATCAATCATTTTAATGATCAAAATCAATCATGAATTAGAATAGTAACAAAGTAGTACAATTTGATTATTTTCAAATACAACAAGAAAGAGAGAAAATTGACTAAGATATTTATTACAAATGTTTAGTTTTTATTCTTGTAGTGTTTAAGGATATTATATTGAAAAGAACATATTAACATTCATCTAAAACTTAGATTAGTTACATTATTTCTATTATCATTAACATTTATATTTATGTATTAAATTTGACTCTTGAATAATAGATTTTGCAAAAAAAAAAAAAAGTTTATCTATGAAGTTATTTAATGATATACTAATATTGTTGTTCTTACTATTATTGACCATAATGATCAAAATCAATCATGAATTAGAATAGTAACAAAGTAGTACAATTTAATTATTTTCAAATACAACAAGAAAGAGAGAAAATTGACTAAGATATTTATTACAAATGTTTAGTTTATATTCCTGTAGTGTTTAAGGATATTATATTGAAAAGAACATATTAACATTCATCTAAAACTTAGATTCCTTACATTATTTCTATTATCATTAACATTTATATTTATGTATTAAATTTGACTCCTGAATAATAGATTTTGCAACAAAAAAAAACTTACCTATAAAGTTATTTAAGAATATACTAATATTGTTTTTCTTACTACTATTGACCATTTTAAATTGACACTAACTATTTTTCCTACGTTAAGTACATATTAATTATACTAGTACAATGTTGGCACCACTTCAAAATCTATAAGAGGAAATATTTTATAATTCTAGTTGTGTTGTTCAATGATCAAAATATTTTTTTTATAAATTAGAGTGCAACAAGATAGTGAATTTGATTTATATCAATTATAATAAGGAAAATTAAGGAAAACTCGCCTCAAACATTTTTTCTAGTGTCTAGCATTTATTCATTAAGTGTTTAAATGGTTTATATTAAATAGAATACTAATTAGGTACTCCATTGTTTTTTTAATAGACCAAGTTTAGAAGATGTTTTTAAGTGCATTATTGAATTTGATTATGCATATTTGATATGGTGAGAAGTCATGTTGGTCAAATAAAGCTTTGAAAACTTAAATATTTTATGGCATTGTCATGTAATTTGTATAACACATGATTACATTGAAATATTAAATAATATAAAACTCCTCCAAAAAGAATATGAAGAGAATATTTGATATACAAAAAATATGGAAAAGTGTGTATGAATGTATATTAATAGATCCTTCAAAAAAAATTACATTCATGAATCATATAAACCTACTCTTAAGATATTTGCTCAAGTAGATCAAGAATGGCTTCTACACCATATTTATTTATCTTGATCTTCTTGCAATGTTTTTTCTTTGGCATCCATGCCCACACTATGGTATTAATTGGAATAGAGCCAAGTTTTGTGTCATCAGGATTTGGTACCCAATATTACTCTAAAAATTTTCCATTGTATTTCCCTGACATAGGCTTCCACCAGTCAACCTTTACATGAAGATTCTCACTTTCATTATCCCTAAAGATATTTGAGATGGATTTTGCCATCCAAATCATCTCTCCTGCATCCTCATTTCCTGATCTAACTAGCAACATCTTTCCTTTCTCAACATCAATCATCGGATTGAAAGTTGGTTTTGGCTTATTGCATTTGGGTCCAACATATATTGGTTCATCTATCACATTATCAAAATATCCATCTATAATACTTGACATTACTTGGAGTGCATTACGATCAACATCAACAATGTGCCTTGTCCTGGGCCAGAAATCCTCAAAAGATGAATCAGTTCCATCTATTATTCTATGATCATTATAGATTCCATCTAATGTATCAAGAACTTTTTCCCAATACACTACTTTATTTTTCCATTCCTTTGTAACAATTGGTGAATCCTCATTCCCAATAGTGTCTTTCCACATTTTTATGTATGATGTTATCCCTTCCTTCTTTTAAATAGACATCATTCTATTTGGAAGCTAAGACAGATGGCTTCCCTATGGGAATTATAGGTCGGACTTCATCATCTATATTCCATAACTCAACTGGTTCTGACCACTCAATATCTCTAATTGATTCTTTGTACCTTAATACTGGAACATCATTGAGTACAAGAAATTGGAAGTATTGGACATTAAGATGTCCAAATAGTGCATTTTTTCCCTCCTTGATGTATCCATGAAGGAAACTTTTGAAGTCATAGACCTTGTCAATAAGTGTAGGTGGAAACACTTGATTTTCTTCAATTGTGCAATATGTATCCATCATTTCAGGTAAAGAATAAATATCTTTACTTTTTAGGTTGGAATACATTCTTCCGTAGGTTCCATCTATGTCTTCATGGGTGTGCCCCACAGGCAAGAACCCAACCTCAATAGTGATGAAGACACCAAGTGCAGTTAAAAGTGATAGAAATTATCACTTGCTGCATTGTCCAACTATAGCAACAAATGTGGAGGAAGAGGTTTAAAATCAACATTTTGACTTTTTGAACTTCCATGAAATATAAAATCATCCTTGTACACTTGACATTTTGAGTAAATAGAGGTGTCAAGTAATGCATTTGTAAGTGGGTTTCTTGAAATTCCACTTTCATAAAGTAGATCACCATACGTATCCATTTGTAGGTCTTCAAGGTCCCTTAAGCACTTTGGAAGAGATGTAATAGTAAATTGTGATCCCATATGGACAAATGGTAAGGAGAAATGACCAAAACCTCTCGCCTTATGCCCATGTGTAAGCATACCTTCAATGACAAACCTAAATTTGTTCCTACAATAGATTTTGATTTGACACGTAGCCTTGGGATTGAAGTCTTTGTTTTGTCCATTTTATCATGGATAATGCTCAAATACTCCTTTGGAAACCGCTCTGACATAATTCTATTGGCATAGTAGCAATATCTTCCACACATAACAATCTTGTTATGTTTCTTCAACCTACCTCGTGCCTTTTCTTCCAACTCTTTTGTAGTTGCTGACTTCTTTTATGCTTTCAACACAATACATTCATTGCATTTACTGAAGTTGGTGTTCTTTGAAAATGCCACATCTCGAAACTTAGTATTCCAAATATTGCTCATTGTTGACTGTGATATTGATGGGTAATTGAGCTTTTGAAGAGCCTCATTGATCTCTTTTAACAAAGAATTTTGTGTGTAAGTCGAAGGAAGCAATCTTAAAGGAGAAGATGTTCCATCTTCTTCAACTTGACGTGTTTGGTTTGGTGAAAAATCTGAATTATCCATTACAATTTTGTGCAATATTTCTATGGCTGCCACTGTGTGAGCTCTTGCTTTGCATGTGTTGGTGTTACCATGAATAGCTTTGATCTGTCCATGTTGGAAATAATGCTGGTAGTTATAGAATGTGCTTTGAGGAATTTTATGTATCTTATACCATGCTTTCTTACAAATAATATTCCCATTAAATCTCATGTCCTTTACATTTCTAGCAATAGGTGGTAAGCCATGGCCATGGCCATGGCCCTTTGACATGACTGTGTTTGACATGAGTGAATTCAAGACAAATTCTCTAATACCATTTTTATTTATTTGTCTCATATCCCTTCTAGCACCTGCAATGGCCTTCCTATCCACATGTTGAAGACAATCTTTTCTACAACATACATCTGCTGCCAAAACTTGAATTTCTTTCTCTTCATCTATTTTTGTTTGACATTTTGCAATTTTTTTTGTAGCCATAACTCGTTTAATCCTTTTATATGGCCTTGTTACATGCATATCAATTGAGTTTCTATATTTTTCATTACAAAAGAACCCATCCCAATTGTTTAAGGGATTTGTGTCCTCTATAACATCCCATATCACCATTTCCTTGGGTGGCTCCTTGAACTTTTCCTTAACCCTTAATATCACACCTTTGTTGTCCACCAACTTATTTATTGGCCATCTAACCAAACAGTGTATAGACCTATCCCCAATTCTCCATATCTCACAAGTTCCATCTATCTCTTCTAGAAAAACACCAAAATCCATTTCACCTAGTGTTTCACCCTCAACAATGTCATCCTCGCGGACATTAACTAGCATTCCTTTGGCAATGCACATGCTTGTTCCCATGCATTCATGTGTAAGAGAAACCTTTGTACATATGAAGCTAACTCTATCTTGGGGAATATTTGTCGCATGATCATGACAGTGAGGCTCCAAATCTGATTCTCGCAAATTTCATAAGATTCTAATGCACCCCCAAGTGTATGCTCAAATCCTGTTGGATGTGGTAGAGGAGCATTATGTTTTAACACCTTCTCGATTTTAACCACTATGCATCCTTTCTTTACCATCTTTCCATGCGCTTTATGCCCAAGCTCTGTATTGAATATGGAGCCCTTGCCCACCTTCACTCCATGTTGTAGAAGATCTACCTTGGCTCCAATAGAAAATGTGGAAGAAACATTTGCACCTATAAACGAATGTAAATAAGGTTAGTATTTACTCAAAAAAAACATTTATTATGCTATCAATAATATATAACAAATGCTTCAATATTTTTATTTACCTATGTTGTGTCTCAAATCCATGATCTTCCATGGATGTATGTCCCCTTAATTAAAATCCTCATCAATCAAATGTGGTTGAGTTACATCAATTATCAAAATTGTAACATAACCAGCGTTAGCCCTTTCTCCAACATAATAAGTTCTAGACTCTGCAGATTCGACCCTTCCTAGCCCAATGACTTGATCATTAATAAGGAGATCAACATAGTCCCCTTTTGCCAAAATTATATTTTCCATTGTAGCTTGTATCAATTCTGTAACAACAATTAAATCATAACTTGTAATTACAAGGTTGAACCGTGTAAAGTGTGACTTTATATTTTCACAAAAACACACAACTTACGAAAAAGTAATATAGATGCAAAAAATAAAATAGTATGGTAGTAATATTGTATGTAATGAAACATTGTTTCCTCAAATGAAAGCTAACAATCAATATCATTCCTTCTACTACAAACATAAGCATATTGCTAGAAGCAACATTACATGGTCAAATAAATCTAGCACGTGCTAGATTTCGTTATAGGACAAACAAGCACATTTTCAATAAGAATATTGCAAGGCGAAGGAAATCCACCACATGCTAAATTTCCTTCTAACATAAATAGAAGCATATTACTCACAAAAACATTTCAAAGTAAAAGAAATCTTACACATTCTAAAGTTTATTCTAGCACAAACACAATCACATTGCCAAAAACAACATTGCAATGTGAAAGATATCTAGCATACGCTTGATTTACTTCTAGCACAAACAAAAGCACATTGCCAACAATAATATTGTAGGGGAAACCAAATCCAACAACTTCTATCAAAAACACAATCACATTTCCAATAACAACGTCGCAAGGTAAAATAAATTTAACGCGTGCTAGCTTTACATGTAGCATAAATACAAGCATACTACCAAAAACAACATTTCATGCCAGAAGAAATCTAGTGCATGTTATATTTCCTTCTAACACAAACAAAAGCACGTTACCAAGGTGAAGGAAATCTAACACGTGTTAGATTTCCTTCTATAATAAACAACCAAATTGAAAACAACAATATTGCATAGCAAACGAAATCTAGCATAACTTCTAGCCCAAACACAAGCACAACATTTCCAATAACATTGCCAAGGTGAAGGAAATCTAACACTTGCTAGATTTCCTTTTATCATAAACAACCAAATTGACAACAACAATATTGCAAAGAAAAAGAAATCTAGCATAGTTTCTAGCCCAAACACAAGCACGCTTCCAATAAAAATATTGCAAGGTGAAAGAAATTTAACGCATGTTAGCTTTACATGTGGCACAAATACAAGAAAACTACCAACAACAACATTTCATGCCAAAAGAAATCTATTGCGTGTTATTTTTCTTTTTAACACAAATCAACAAAGTGTAATGGTGATTCTCTGTTGTGAAGACCCATATTAAAAGTGGTGTAATGCTAATAAGACCAATACAGCTATTGCCAAGATACCAATGTAAAGTTTCATTGTTCAAAAGTTTAGGGCCTCCTTGGTAAAACCATGCATGTCATATTCAGTGACTATGGCATACTCTGAGGTAGATTCAGTAATAAATTTTGTGCATCAATAGAGTTTTGGCATTTTCTAGCTAAGTTAAGGCACCAACACCACAACTGTTATGAATCACCTAGTCAAGTCTCAAGAGAGAGCTTCTTTTGTCTCATCACAATATCAATCCATGAAATGGTGGAGAGCCTAACAACCTTCTCTTTTAATCACTCAAGCTAGACCAAATTGACAAGTTGTATTCCTACCTAACCAAACATTTTCCATGTTTTTGCTTCCTCATAAAAAGATAGCAATCTAGGGGTTATCCTGATGCAAAATGTACCTTTCGACAGACTATGTTAACACCTTCTTTTAGGAGATTAACCCACTAGCCTTTGTTCTATAGTACAAATAAAATTGGTCACACTTTCACATTTTATTTGGATTTTATTTTCACCCATATGTAGTAGCATTGTGCTGACCAGTACATTGGATTTAAAAAGTAATGCAGTTCTAATAGTCAATATTGACATGGTTGGTCAATCTTTTTCTATGGAATAGATTTATGACGACAGGAAAATTATAGAAGTATCGATAGTCATAGAAAATGAATTTGCAGAGAGACTGGGAAGACCAAATCAAGTTCCCACATCCATTGGCCTGTTGAAAACATCCCAACATGAGGACTCAGATACATATCTTGGAAAGGAATCTTCAAATGGAACTCGATCCAAAAAAAAATAGACAAACGTAAAAGAAATCGATCAAGAACCAGGAACAGATTCAAAATCGTTATGGGTATTGATATATATTGGGATAATGTGGTAAAGATGAAGCATAAGGTATTGGTGGGCCACTGGGAACACATTAGGATGTCTAGTGGACAAATGAAAGAATGGGTGCAGAAATGTTGGTTCTGTATTGTTGGAAATAGACCGAAGGTAAGCATGCTCCTCAATAGTTGGTTTGGATTCCACTTCATGACAGTGGAAGATGTAGATAGGATTGGCTCAATCTCATGTGTGAAAGGTAGGGGATTTTTATGCTTGTAGAATTAGACAGTCGGATTTAATCCTATTAAAGAAGATCCCCATCGAAAATACATATGGGTTAAACTCCCTAGCCTTCCTTTGGAACTATGGACCAAGAAGGAAATCATGGAATTTCCAACAAGATAGGAAAATTCTATTATGTCGATGAAGGGAGTGCTGGCCTTCTAGAAAAATGAGTAGCATGGTTTTTCATTGAACCAGATTCCATAAAAGGTCTCTCGGCTACCTTTAATATCTATTAGAGTACACAATCTATCATAAAATGAGTGGATTACTAGGGAATCCCTTTTAGATGTTTGGGATGCCATAATACCATACATCTAATAGCGAAATTCCTACATAGACTTGGTTGGGATGACATCAAAATGTATGGTAAGGCTATAGGCATAAATCAGAATCATATTTTTCCCAAGAAAGAACATGCCCCTTGGGAGCTGCCAAATGAAGTGTAGGTGCCTACGCTAGAATAAGTTCCTATAAACAATAGTAGTAGAAAGGATAACAGTATGTCGACTCTAGGAATTAATACTCAAGAAATAGATTCTGAAGAGAGGCCATATGGACGGGGAAACTTGGTGAATAATGAGAAGAGAAGCTTAATATGACTAAGATGGAGCAATTAAGATGACAAAGTGAGCAGGAAAGAAGGATCATGCACAAAAATGAAGAACAAGATGAGTGAGAATGAAAAAAGATGAAGAAATATCAACAGATAAATAGTTGCTTAGCAAGCAAAGGTGGAAGATTTCAGATTCAAGTAGTATCTTTGGTTGTTAGTTGTAATTGGTTCCCAGTAAATGCATATATTCGTTTGCCAGAACTAAAAAAAAAAAAAAAAAAAAAAAAAAAAAAAAAACTGTTATTTGTTTGCATCAATTTACTAAGCAATGGTATATCATCATAAATATATGATGTTTTCCTAGAAATTTGGAGCACCTCCTCACAGATCTTGTCTGCTAGAATTTTATAATTAATATTATAGAGGCAGAGTCAAGGTGCTTATGCACCAAAGTGCCAAAGTGTACTCTGCTTATGTAGAATAACAGTCAATAAATAGGAACTCATCTACAGTCATACAAGAGATCGCAATGTTCAGAGAGCTAAAAGATTTCTAAGCACCTTCCAAGCAAAAGCTTAGCACGCTTATACATATAATGGGCATTACCATCCATGGATCATTACTTCAACCAAACTACAGTAGTCAAACTTTCAAACCATTAGGTATGGAAGTCATAAAAACACCAAGTAATGGCATGGCTTACCAAAGAACAATTGCACTGCCATGACAGGAGAATCATTTGGCATGTGTTCAGACACATCCAAAGTTAATAGAAAGACAATTTCCTATTCAGATTCTGGTTCTTCTGAACCCTCCTCAGTGTCATCATCATCATGATTTTTATCATCTTCTTCCCCTTCAATATCTTCTTCAGTGTCAGGGGTATTATCGTTATTTCTTCTAAGTCCATGAAGTTGCCTGAAATCAGGGGCAACATTATCAAGCATCTCATTCAAAGCTTGGTGCTCATAGCTTTGCCGAGAAGCTAACTTGGGAGGTGGAGAATTTTGACTTCCTGCCACTACATCTTCAGGCACTGTGTGTTGACACTTAAAGCTACTTAATAGTAGATCTTGCCTGGACCTAATATTCTCACCTGCTGCTGCAATCTTACTAGCATCAAAATCTTGATTAATTCCTTCATCACTGATCCTTCCTGTCCCTGGCTGTCTGTCATCACTCCGAAGAGATTCATTGTCACCATGAACTGAACCAACTGTACTGAATGCCCAACTACCAGCAACCTCTGATGCTAATAGATCAATTATTGCTATCGAATGCTTATCTCCCTTGTTTCTAGCATCTATCTCATCTCTATGCTGCTGACTGACAGGAGATTGACTCTGCCTCTCCCCATTTAACAAGTTTCCAATAGGATGGGATGTTCTCACCAAATGCTGGCCACTGTTTTATGTATCAGGTAATCTTTTTGGTTCAGCACCAGTCCTAGTGTTTAATGTTTCCCCTTGACTTTCACCAGCTAAGTCTGTCCTCGCCCATTCCATTGGAGCTTGTTCTTCATCTTCAAGTTGCATTGTTTCTCATCCCAAACCCTCTTCACCATCTCTTACTTCATCATCCTCCTGAACCGTTTCTCTTAGATTCTTGTTTGATTTGGTAGGCTCATTCCCCATAGGATATGTACAAAACTCGATCCTTCTACATCCACTTGTGCTTTCAAGCAACTGAGTTGCATCTGCTTCTGCCCCAAGGAATTTTAGTTTCCGATCATAATGCAATCTTTTTGGAATGGAATGGTGAATAAGAAGCCAAGGAATTGCCATTCAAGTTCAATCAAGTATGGCTACAAGATAAATATTTAGTGGACCTGATTAAGATATCTTGGATGAGGCCTTTAGGGATAATGAAAAATAAAATGATGTATTAGGTCACTCAAAAACTGCACAGGCTAAAGTCAAAGGTTAAGACATGCATCATCAAGTGCAAGAAGACACTCTCTCGAGAGTTTTCTATTATAGATAAAGAGATTTCAGAATTGATGGACCCTACAAGTCCTAATTTCCTATCTGAACAAAGCAAAAATACAATATTGGAGCTCTCTAAATTATCAGGCAGAGGAATGGAGACAAAAAATAAAAATGACGTGGGTTTCTAGGGGAGATAATAATACTAAGTACTTTCATAAGATAGCTTCCAAAAGAAAAAAATTCCGACACAATCTGGTATATTAGAAATATGGACAATATAATACTAACTACTCAGAAAGACATCCTACAGGAAGTTGTAAGCCATTTTAGTAATCATTGGATTGGCTGGGAATCACATTCTTCCTCCCCCAATCATCCAGTTTCTTCACAGGCATGAGCTGTTCACTCTTGCTGATATTGGCTGCCAACAATCTGTCATTTCCTCCTCTTCTAGTTGACCACATGCTGAAAATTTGGCTCTTCTGATGGAGCTCAATGTCAAATGGGAAAATTACAGATCTCATCTCTATCACGCAGATATTGCTCTGTCTAAGAGGGCAGATAGGCATTCTTGGGGCGTCTTTCTCATGGAGGAGAAATCTCTACCAAAGAAACATACAAGTACATATACAACATGCAAAGGTAGGGGAAGAAAATCAACCATATGAAAAGTATGGTGAAGATCACGCTTTCCTTGCTGATAATTTAAATCCTGAAAACACTTTTGAGGTCACAGAAATACAGTTCATTAAACTAATCCTATTTTCACAGACACTGAAAGTAAGGGAGCTGTAGACTTTCATGGTAATACACTTGGCACCTCAACATTTCATTGTGAGTTTGAGTAGGAGTAATGTAACCCCCATGTTGCACTTTGATGTAGACCATGACTTTGTCCTTTCTTTCTTTTGCTTAAACATTTGGTTTTTCCTTTCTTTCCAAAGCATTGACATGACAAAACTACGGGAAATAATCCACTCTGTATTTTGAACTGGACTATTGAATAGGCTGGATCTATGAGGGAGTACAAGTATAAAAAATTGTTGAAGTTACAGTACAAGGATCCAAAAGGCAGTCAACTATGCATCGAAATATGTTTAATGGAAGGACATACATTCAATATACGCTCCATAGAATATTCATAATTCCAACATAAAGTACAAAGTCAGGGGCCCTAAAATCCATTTTTCCTGATTTGATCCCATGTGAGGATCTTACGTCATCCAACTAGCCAAAGGAGTTGAGGACCATGGGAAAACACCATTCATCTAGATTTTCTTCCAAATGGGATCCTAGTGGATGTATTGATGACCAACTATAAGAGAGTAGGATTTCTTGAGAGTAAACATCCCTTTGGTTTGAGAACCTCACCAGAGTTTGTCTTCATCCTGAGCATTGGATATTTTTCATTTTCTAAGCTCATGAGCTAAAAATAGGCCAGGGAGAGAAAGATGGATGTGATTGCCAATCTTCAACTGTTTTCCATTCCTTCCATAGCCTAGGGGATTGAATCAGTTTCTAAAATTCTTCTACAGTAAGACCCTGATGCTTTGAAGTAAATGTTATTAAATCTCTAGGATTAACAATCCCTCAATTGTGGCATCTATTGCAAGAATCTTTTGAGAATAATGTAGTCACTAGTGTGACCATTCCAGGTCTCTCAAAAAACATGACTTTGAATTAAGGTCTAGTTTGCCTGTGGCGAAATTCATATGGAAGATCTTAGAGGATGCTTGGTTGCTTGCAACTTTTTCAATTGAGAAGAGTTGCCATATTTCATATCCCATATTTGTTTCTAGAGTTCATCTCTAACCCAAAGTCAATCCCAACATAATTTCTCTCCCAATGCTTTGTCTAGGATCCCCAAGTCTCTCAATCCTAAAGCCCCACTCAATTTAGGATACAAAGCTTCTCTCAGGATTTACATCAAAATTTCTGAAATATGGGCAACACCTACCATTAATAACTTACCTTTTGCAGTGACCACTATCTTTATATCCCTCCAGACATGAATTCAAGATAGTTTTTGAACCCAAATTTTGACGAAATCAGATCAACAGATAAGTATAACTATGCACCCAATCACAGGAGAAGAAACTATTTAAGAAACTAAAGCAACTACAACTGATACTGGAGTTTAAAAATTCTTTGACATCAATGATCAGACCATCATATGACTGGACGTGTGTCCTTTGTGATGCCTAAGGTCTATTGTTAGACATACATTACTGGTTCTTGGTCCAATCATGTTGGTATTCAAGACCATAACCTTGATTTTCCTGCGATCCAAATAGGAGCATGCTTAGAGAATGTGCAACCCCAACAAGAAATCACAGAGTTTCATTCATTGTGGACACTTGTAATATTATGGCAAGACATATAAGATCAACAAATCAAAAAATCCACACACAAACAATAATTTGTTTGGGAGGCAAATCAACTCTGAATTTTGTTAGCAAAGAAATTCTACACCTACAGCACATGAACAGTTTCAAGCAACCAAATAACAACATGCAAAGGTAGGGGAAGAAAATCAACCATATGAAAAATATGGTGAAGATCACGCTTTCCTTGCTGATAATTTAAATCCTGAAAACACTTTTGAGGTCACAGAAATACAGTTCATTAAACTAATCCTATTTTCACAGACACTGAAAGTAAGGGAGCTGTAGACTTTCATGGTAATACACTTGGCACCTCAGCATTTCATTGTGAGTTTGAGTAGGAGTAATGTAACCCCCATGTTGCACTTTGATGTAGACCATGACTTTGTCCTTTCTTTCTTTTGCTTAAATATTTGGTTTTTCCTTTCTTTCCAAAGCATTGACATGACAAAACTACGGGAAATAATCCACTCTCTATTTTGAACTGGACTATTGAATATGTTGGATCTATGAGGGAGTACAAGTATAAAAAACTGTTGAAGTTACAGTACAAGGATCCAAAAGGCAGTCAACTATGCATCCAAATATGTTCAATGGAAGGACATACATTCAATATATGCTCCATAGAATATTCATAATTCCAACATAAAGTACAAAGTCAGGGGCCCTAAAATCCATTTTTCCTGATTTGATCCCATGTGAGTATCTTACGTCATCCAACTAGCCAAAGGAATTGAGGACCATGGGAAAACACCATTCATCTAGATTTTCTTCCAAATGGGATCCTAGTGGATGTATTGATGACCAACTATAAGAGAGTAGGATTTCTTGAGAGTGAACATCCCTTTGGTTTCAGAACCTCCCCAGAGTTTGTCTTCATACTGAGCATTGGATATTTTTCATTTTCTAAGCTCATGAGCTAAAAATAGGCCAGGGAGAGAAAGATGGATGTGATTGCCAATCTTCAACTGTTTTCCATTCCTTCCATAGCCTAGGGGATTGAATCAGTTTCTAAAATTCTTCTACAGTAAGACCCTTATGCTTTGAAGTAAATGTTATTAAATCTCTAGGATTAACAATCCCTCAATTGTGGCATCTATTGCAAAGAATCTTTTGAGAATAATGTAGTCACTAGTGTGACCATTCCAGGTCTCTCAGAAAACATGACTTTGAATTAAGGTATAGTTGACCTGTGGCAAATTTCATATGGAAGATCTTAGAGGATGCTTGGTTGCTTGCAACTTTTTCAATTGAGAAGAGTGGCCATATTTCATATCCCATATTTGTTTCTAGAGTTCATATCTAACCCAAAGTCAATCCCAACATAATTTCTCTCCCAATGCTTTGTTTAGGATCCCCAAGTCTCTCAATCGTAAAGCCCCACTCAATTTAGGATACAAAGCTTCTCTCAGGATTTACATCAAAATTTTTGAAATATGGGCAACACCTACCATTAAAAACTTACCTTTTGCAGTGACCACTATCTTTATATCCCTCCAGACATGAATTCAAGATAGTTATTGAACCCAAACTTTGACAAAATAAGATCAATAGATAAGTATAACTATGCACCCAATCACAGGAGAAGAAACTATTTAAGAAACTAAATCAACTACAACTGATACTGGAGTTTAAAAATTCTTTGATATCAATTATCAGAACACCATATGATTGGACGTGTGTCCTTTGTGATGCCTAAGGTCTATTGTTAGACATACATTACTGGTACTTGGTCCAATCATGTTGGTATTCAAGACCATAACCTTTCTTTTCCTGCGATCCAAATAGGAGCATGCTTAGAGAATGTGCAACCCCAACAAGAAATAACAGAGTTTCATTCATTGTGGACACTTGTAATATTATGGCAAGACATATAAGATCAACAAATCAAAAAATCCACACACAAACAATAATTTGTTTGGGAGGCAAATCAACTCTGAATTTTGTTAGCAAAGAAATTCTACACCTACAGCACATGAACAGTTTCAAGCAACCAAATAACAACATGCAAAGGTAGGGGAAGAAAATCAACCATATGAAAAATATGGTGAAGATCACGCTTTCCTTGCTCATAATTTAAATCCTGAAAACACTTTTGAGGTCACAGAAATACAGTTCATTAAACTAATCCTATTTTCACAGACACTGAAAGTAAGGGAGCTGTAGACTTTCATGGTAATACACTTGGCACCTCAGCATTTCATTGTGAGTTTGAGTAGGAGTAATGTAACCCCCATGTTGCACTTTGATGTAGACCATGACTTTGTCCTTTCTTTCTTTTGCTTAAATATTTGGTTTTTCGTTTCTTTCCAAAGCATCGACATGACAAAACTACGGGAAATAATCCACTCTCTATTTTGAACTGGACTATTGAATATGTTGGATCTATGAGGGAGCACAAGTATAAAAAACTGTTGAAGTTACAGTACAAGGATCCAAAAGGCAGTCAACTAT
The DNA here is from genome assembly GCA_031772625.1 of Pinus tabuliformis. Classification (NCBI taxonomy): domain Eukaryota; kingdom Viridiplantae; phylum Streptophyta; class Pinopsida; order Pinales; family Pinaceae; genus Pinus; species Pinus tabuliformis. The sequence goes on from CM062808.1 coordinate 629,204,915, forward strand.
GCATCCAAATATGTTCAATGGAAGGACATACATTCAATATATGCTCCATAGAATATTCATAATTCCAACATAAAGTACAAAGTCAGGGGCCCTAAAATCCATTTTTCCTGATTTGATCCCATGTGTGTATCTTACGTCATCCAACTAGCCAAAGGAATTGAGGACCATGGGAAAACACCATTCATCTAGATTTTCTTCCAAATGGGATCCTAGTGGATGTATTGATGACCAACTATAAGAGAGTAGGATTTCTTGAGAGTGAACATCCCTTTGGTTTCAGAACCTCCCCAGAGTTTGTCTTCATACTGAGCATTGGATATTTTTCATTTTCTAAGCTCATGAGCTAAAAATAGGCCAGGGAGAGAAAGATGGATGTGATCGCCAATCTTCAACTGTTTTCCATTCCTTCCATAGCCTAGGGGATTGAATCAGTTTCTAAAATTCTTCTACAGTAAGACCCTTATGATTTGAAGTAAATGTTATTAAATCTCTAGGATTAACAATCCCTCAATTGTGGCATCTATTGCCAAGAATCTTTTGAGAATAACGTAGTCACTACTGTGACCATTCCAGGTCTCTCAAAAAACATGACTTTGAATTAAGGTATAGTTGACCTGTGGCAAATTTCATATGGAAGATCTTAGAGGATGCTTGGTTGCTTGCAACTTTTTCAATTGAGAAGAGTGGCCATATTTCATATCCCATATTTGTTTCTAGAGTTCATATCTAACCCAAAGTCAATCCTAACATAATTTCTCTCCCAATGCTTTGTTTAGGATCCCCAAGTCTCTCAATCGTAAAGCCCCACTCAATTTAGGATACAAAGCTTCTCTCAGGATTTACATCAAAATTTTTGAAATATGGGCAACACCTAGCATTAATAACTTACCTTTTGCAGTGACCACTATCTTTATATCCCTCCAGACATGAATTCAAGATAGTTATTGAACCCAAATTTTGACAAAATAAGATCAATAGATAAGTATAACTATGCACCCAATCACAGGAGAAGAAACTATTTAAGAAACTAAAGCAACTACAACTAATACTGGAGTTTAAAAATTCTTTGACATCAATTATCAGAACACCATATGATTGGACGTGTGTCCTTTGTGATGCCTAAGGTCTATTGTTAGACATACATTACTGGTTCTTGGTCCAATCATGTTGGTATTCAAGACCATAACCTTGCTTTTCCTGCGATCCAAATAGGAGCATGCTTAGAGAATGTGCAACCCCAACAAGAAATCACAGAGTTTCATTCATTGTGGACACTTGTAATATTATGGCAAGACATATAAGATCAACAAATCAAAAAATCCACACACAAACAATAATTTGTTTGGGAGGTAAATCAACTCTGAATTTTGTTAGCAAAGAAATTCTACACCTACAGCACATGAACAGTTTCAAGCAACCAAATAGGAACATGCAAAGGTAGGGGAAGAAAATCAACCATATGAAAAATATGGTGAAGATCACGCTTTCCTTGCTCATAATTTAAATCCTGAAAACACTTTTGAGGTCACAGAAATACAGTTCATTAAACTAATCCTATTTTCACAGACACTGAAAGTAAGGGAGCTGTAGACTTTCATGGTAATACACTTGGCACCTCAGCATTTCATTGTGAGTTTGAGTAGGAGTAATGTAACCCCCATGTTGCACTTTGATGTAGACCATGACTTTGTCCTTTCTTTCTTTTGCTTAAATATTTGGTTTTTCGTTTCTTTCCAAAGCATTGACATGACAAAACTACGGGAAATAATCCACTCTCTATTTTGAACTGGACTATTGAATATGTTGGATCTATGAGGGAGCACAAGTATAAAAAACTGTTGAAGTTACAGTACAAGGATCCAAAAGGCAGTCAACTATGCATCCAAATATGTTCAATGGAAGGACATACATTCAATATATGCTCCATAGAATATTCATAATTCCAACATAAAGTACAAAGTCAGGGGTCCTAAAATCCATTTTTCCTGATTTGATCCCATGTGAGTATCTTACGTCATCCAACTAGCCAAAGGAATTGAGGACCATGGGAAAACACCATTCATCTAGATTTTCTTCCAAATGGGATCCTAGTGGATGTATTGATGACCAACTATAAGAGAGTAGGATTTCTTGAGAGTGAACATCCCTTTGGTTTCAGAACCTCCCCAGAGTTTGTCTTCATACTGAGCATTGGATATTTTTCATTTTCTAAGCTCATGAGCTAAAAATAGGCCAGGGAGAGAAAGATGGATGTGATTGCCAATCTTCAACTGTTTTCCATTCCTTCCATAGCCTAGGGGATTGAATCAGTTTCTAAAATTCTTCTACAGTAAGACCCTTATGATTTGAAGTAAATGTTATTAAATCTCTAGGATTAACAATCCCTCAATTGTGGCATCTATTGCCAAGAATCTTTTGAGAATAATGTAGTCACTACTGTGACCATTCCAGGTCTCTCAAAAAACATGACTTTGAATTAAGGTATAGTTGACCTGTGGCAAATTTCATATGGAAGATCTTAGAGGATGCTTGGTTGCTTGCAACTTTTTCAATTGAGAAGAGTGGCCATATTTCATATCCCATATTTGTTTCTAGAGTTCATATCTAACCCAAAGTCAATCCTAACATAATTTCTCTCCCAATGCTTTGTTTAGGATCCCCAAGTCTCTCAATCGTAAAGCCCCACTCAATTTAGGATACAAAGCTTCTCTCAGGATTTACATCAAAATTTTTGAAATATGGGCAACACCTACCATTAATAACTTACCTTTTGCAGTGACCACTATCTTTATATCCCTCCAGACATGAATTCAAGATAGTTATTGAACCCAAATTTTGACAAAATAAGATCAATAGATAAGTATAACTATGCACCCAATCACAGGAGAAGAAACTATTTAAGAAACTAAAGCAACTACAACTAATACTGGAGTTTAAAAATTCTTTGACATCAATTATCAGAACACCATATGATTGGACGTGTGTCCTTTGTGATGCCTAAGGTCTATTGTTAGACATACATTACTGGTTCTTGGTCCAATCATGTTGGTATTCAAGACCATAACCTTGCTTTTCCTGCGATCCAAATAGGAGCATGCTTAGAGAATGTGCAACCCCAACAAGAAATCACAGAGTTTCATTCATTGTGGACACTTGTAATATTATGGCAAGACATATAAGATCAACAAATCAAAAAATCCACACACAAACAATAATTTGTTTGGGAGGCAAATCAACTCTGAATTTTGTTAGCAAAGAAATTCTACACCTACAGCACATGAACAGTTTCAAGCAACCAAATAACAACATGCAAAGGTAGGGGAAGAAAATCAACCATATGAAAAATATGGTGAAGATCACGCTTTCCTTGCTCATAATTTAAATCCTGAAAACACTTTTGAGGTCACAGAAATACAGTTCATTAAACTAATCCTATTTTCACAGACACTGAAAGTAAGGGAGCTGTAGACTTTCATGGTAATACACTTGGCACCTCAGCATTTCATTGTGAGTTTGAGTAGGAGTAATGTAACCCCCATGTTGCACTTTGATGTAGACCATGACTTTGTCCTTTCTTTCTTTTGCTTAAATATTTGGTTTTTCGTTTCTTTCCAAAGCATTGACATGACAAAACTACGGGAAATAATCCACTCTCTATTTTGAACTGGACTATTGAATATGTTGGATCTATGAGGGAGCACAAGTATAAAAAACTGTTGAAGTTACAGTACAAGGATCCAAAAGGCAGTCAACTATGCATCCAAATATGTTCAATGGAAGGACATACATTCAATATATGCTCCATAGAATATTCATAATTCCAACATAAAGTACAAAGTTAGGGGCCCTAAAATCCATTTTTCCTGATTTGATCCCATGTGAGTATCTTACGTCATCCAACTAGCCAAAGGAATTGAGGACCATGGGAAAACACCATTCATCTAGATTTTCTTCCAAATGGGATCCTAGTGGATGTATTGATGACCAACTATAAGAGAGTAGGATTTCTTGAGAGTAAACATCCCTTTGGTTTCAGAACCTCCCCAGAGTTTGTCTTCATACTGAGCATTGGATATTTTTCATTTTCTAAGCTCATGAGCTAAAAATAGGCCAGGGAGAGAAAGATGGATGTGATTGCCAATCTTCAACTGTTTTCCATTCCTTCCATAGCCTAGGGGATTGAATCAGTTTCTAAAATTCTTCTACAGTAAGACCCTTATGCTTTGAAGTAAATGTTATTAAATCTCTAGGATTAACAATCCCTCAATTGTGGCATCTATTGCCAAGAATCTTTTGAGAATAATGTAGTCACTAGTGTGACCATTCCAGGTCTCTCAGAAAACATGACTTTGAATTAAGGTATAGTTGACCTGTGGCAAATTTCATATGGAAGATCTTAGAGGATGCTTGGTTGCTTGCAACTTTTTCAATTGAGAAGAGTGGCCATATTTCATATCCCATATTTGTTTCTAGAGTTCATATCTAACCCAAAGTCAATCCCAACATAATTTCTCTCCCAATGCTTTGTTTAGGATCCCCAAGTCTCTCAATCGTAAAGCCCCACTCGATTTAGGATACAAAGCTTCTCTCAGGATTTACATCAAAATTTTTGAAATATGGGCAACACCTACCATTAATAACTTACCTTTTGCAGTGACCACTATCTTTATATCCCTCCAGACATGAATTCAAGATAGTTATTGAACCCAAATTTTGACAAAATAAGATCAATAGATAAGTATAACTATGCACCCAATCACAGGAGAAGAAACTATTTAAGAAACTAAAGCAACTACAACTGATACTGGAGTTTAAAAATTCTTTGACATCAATTATCAGAACACCATATGATTGGACGTGTGTCCTTTGTGATGCCTAAGGTCTATTGTTAGACATACATTACTGGTTCTTGGTCCAATCATGTTGGTATTCAAGACCATAACCTTGCTTTTCCTGCGATCCAAATAGGAGCATGCTTAGAGAATGTGCAACCCCAACAAGAAATCACAGAGTTTCATTCATTGTGGACACTTGTAATATTATGGCAAGACATATAAGATCAACAAATCAAAAAATCCACACACAAACAATAATTTGTTTGGGAGGCAAATCAACTCTGAATTTTGTTAGCAAAGAAATTCTACACCTACAGCACATGAACAGTTTCAAGCAACCAAATAACAACATGCAAAGGTAGGGGAAGAAAATCAACCATATGAAAAATATGGTGAAGATCACGCTTTCCTTGCTCATAATTTAAATCCTGAAAACACTTTTGAGGTCACAGAAATACAGTTCATTAAACTAATCCTATTTTCACAGACACTGAAAGTAAGGGAGCTGTAGACTTTCATGGTAATACACTTGGCACCTCAGCATTTCATTGTGAGTTTGAGTAAGAGTAATGTAACCCCCATGTTGCACTTTGATGTAGACCATGACTTTGTCCTTTCTTTCTTTTGCTTAAATATTTGGTTTTTCGTTTCTTTCCAAAGCATTGACATGACAAAACTACGGGAAATAATCCACTCTCTATTTTGAACTGGACTATTGAATATGTTGGATCTATGAGGGAGCACAAGTATAAAAAACTGTTGAAGTTACAGTACAAGGATCCAAAAGGCAGTCAACTATGCATCCAAATATGTTCAATGGAAGGACATACATTCAATATATGCTCCATAGAATATTCATAATTCCAACATAAAGTACAAAGTCAGGGGCCCTAAAATCCATTTTTCCTGATTTGATCCCATGTGAGTATCTTACGTCATCCAACTAGCCAAAGGAATTGAGGACCATGGGAAAACACCATTCATCTAGATTTTCTTCCAAATGGGATCCTAGTGGATGTATTGATGACCAACTATAAGAGAGTAGGATTTCTTGAGAGTAAACATCCCTTTGGTTTCAGAACCTCCCCAGAGTTTGTCTTCATACTGAGCATTGGATATTTTTCATTTTCTAAGCTCATGAGCTAAAAATAGGCCAGGGAGAGAAAGATGGATGTGATTGCCAATCTTCAACTGTTTTCCATTCCTTCCATAGCCTAGGGGATTGAATCAGTTTCTAAAATTCTTCTACAGTAAGACCCTTATGCTTTGAAGTAAATGTTATTAAATCTCTAGGATTAACAATCCCTCAATTGTGGCATCTATTGCCAAGAATCTTTTGAGAATACTGTAGTCACTAGTGTGACCATTCCAGGTCTCTCAGAAAACATGACTTTGAATTAAGGTATAGTTGACCTGTGGCAAATTTCATATGGAAGATCTTAGAGGATGCTTGGTTGCTTGCAACTTTTTCAATTGAGAAGAGTGGCCATATTTCATATCCCATATTTGTTTCTAGAGTTCATATCTAACCCAAAGTCAATCCCAACATAATTTCTCTCCCAATGCTTTGTTTAGGATCCCCAAGTCTCTCAATCGTAAAGCCCCACTCAATTTAGGATACAAAGCTTCTCTCAGGATTTACATCAAAATTTTTGAAATATGGGCAACACCTACCATTAATAACTTACCTTTTGCAGTGACCACTATCTTTATATCCCTCCAGACATGAATTCAAGATAGTTATTGAACCCAAATTTTGACAAAATAAGATCAATAGATAAGTATAACTATGCACCCAATCACAGGAGAAGAAACTATTTAAGAAACTAAAGCAACTACAACTGATACTGGAGTTTAAAAATTCTTTGACATCAATTATCAGAACACCATATGATTGGACGTGTGTCCTTTGTGATGCCTAAGGTCTATTGTTAGACATACATTACTGGTTCTTGGTCCAATCATGTTGGTATTCAAGACCATAACCTTGCTTTTCCTGCGATCCAAATAGGAGCATGCTTAGAGAATGTGCAACCCCAACAAGAAATCACAGAGTTTCATTCATTGTGGACACTTGTAATATTATGGCAAGACATATAAGATCAACAAATCAAAAAATCCACACACAAACAATAATTTGTTTGGGAGGCAAATCAACTCTGAATTTTGTTAGCAAAGAAATTCTACACCTACAGCACATGAACAGTTTCAAGCAACCAAATAACAACATGCAAAGGTAGGGGAAGAAAATCAACCATATGAAAAATATGGTGAAGATCACGCTTTCCTTGCTCATAATTTAAATCCTAAAAACACTTTTGAGGTCACAGAAATACAGTTCATTAAACTAATCCTATTTTCACAGACACTGAAAGTAAGGGAGCTGTAGACTTTCATGGTAATACACATGGCACCTCAGCATTTCATTGTGAGTTTGAGTAGGAGTAATGTAACCCCCATGTTGCACTTTGATGTAGACCATGACTTTGTCCTTTCTTTCTTTTGCTTAAATATTTGGTTTTTCGTTTCTTTCCAAAGCATTGACATGACAAAACTACGGGAAATAATCCACTCTCTATTTTGAACTGGACTATTGAATATGTTGGATCTATGAGGGAGCACAAGTATAAAAAACTGTTGAAGTTACAGTACAAGGATCCAAAAGGCAGTCAACTATGCATCCAAATATGTTCAATGGAAGGACATACATTCAATATATGCTCCATAGAATATTCATAATTCCAACATAAAGTACAAAGTCAGGGGCCCTAAAATCCATTTTTCCTGATTTGATCCCATGTGAGTATCTTACGTCATCCAACTAGCCAAAGGAATTGAGGACCATGGGAAAACACCATTCATCTAGATTTTCTTCCAAATGGGATCCTAGTGGATGTATTGATGACCAACTATAAGAGAGTAGGATTTCTTGAGAGTAAACATCCCTTTGGTTTCAGAACCTCCCCAGAGTTTGTCTTCATACTGAGCATTGGATATTTTTCATTTTCTAAGCTCATGAGCTAAAAATAGGCCAGGGAGAGAAAGATGGATGTGATTGCCAATCTTCAACTGTTTTCCATTCCTTCCATAGCCTAGGGGATTGAATCAGTTTCTAAAATTCTTCTACAGTAAGACCCTTATGCTTTGAAGTAAATGTTATTAAATCTCTAGGATTAACAATCCCTCAATTGTGGCATCTATTTCCAAGAATCTTTTGAGAATAATGTAGTCACTAGTGTGACCATTCCAGGTCTCTCAGAAAACATGACTTTGAATTAAGGTATAGTTGACCTGTGGCAAATTTCTTATGGAAGATCTTAGAGGATGCTTGGTTGCTTGCAACTTTTTCAATTGAGAAGAGTGGCCATATTTCATATCCCATATTTGTTTCTAGAGTTCATATCTAACCCAAAGTCAATCCCAACATAATTTCTCTCCCAATGCTTTGTTTAGGATCCCCAAGTCTCTCAATCGTAAAGCCCCACTCAATTTAGGATACAAAGCTTCTCTCAGGATTTACATCAAAATTTTTGAAATATGGGCAACACCTACCATTAATAACTTACCTTTTGCAGTGACCACTATCTTTATATCCCTCCAGACATGAATTCAAGATAGTTATTGAACCCAAATTTTGACAAAATAAGATCAATAGATAAGTATAACTATGCACCCAATCACAGGAGAAGAAACTATTTAAGAAACTAAAGCAACTACAACTGATACTGGAGTTTAAAAATTCTTTGACATCAATTATCAGAACACCATATGATTGGACGTGTGTCCTTTGTGATGCCTAAGGTCTATTGTTAGACATACATTACTGGTTCTTGGTCCAATCATGTTGGTATTCAAGACCATAACCTTGCTTTTCCTGCGATCCAAATAGGAGCATGCTTAGAGAATGTGCAACCCCAACAAGAAATCACAGAGTTTCATTCATTGTGGACACTTGTAATATTATGGCAAGACATATAAGATCAACAAATCAAAAAATCCACACACAAACAATAATTTGTTTGGGAGGCAAATCAACTCTGAATTTTGTTAGCAAAGAAATTCTACACCTACAGCACATGAACAGTTTCAAGCAACCAAATAACAACATGCAAAGGTAGGGGAAGAAAATCAACCATATGAAAAATATGGTGAAGATCACGCTTTCCTTGCTCATAATTTAAATCCTAAAAACACTTTTGAGGTCACAGAAATACAGTTCATTAAACTAATCCTATTTTCACAGACACTGAAAGTAAGGGAGTTGTAGACTTTCATGGTAATACACTTGGCACCTCAGCATTTCATTGTGAGTTTGAGTAGGAGTAATGTAACCCCCATGTTGCACTTTGATGTAGACCATGACTTTGTCCTTTCTTTCTTTTGCTTAAATATTTGGTTTTTCGTTTCTTTCCAAAGCATTGACATGACAAAACTACGGGAAATAATCCACTCTCTATTTTGAACTGGACTATTGAATATGTTGGATCTATGAGGGAGCACAAGTATAAAAAACTGTTGAAGTTACAGTACAAGGATCCAAAATGCAGTCAACTATGCATCCAAATATGTTCAATGGAAGGACATACATTCAATATATGCTCCATAGAATATTCATAATTCCAACATAAAGTACAAAGTCAGGGTCCCTAAAATCCATTTTTCCTGATTTGATCCCATGTGAGTATCTTACGTCATCCAACTAGCCAAAGGAATTGAGGACCATGGGAAAACACCATTCATCTAGATTTTCTTCCAAATGGGATCCTAGTGGATGTCTTGATGACCAACTATAAGAGAGTATGATTTCTTGAGAGTAAACATCCCTTTGGTTTGAGAACCTCACCAGAGTTTGTCTTCATCCTCAGCATTGGATATTTTTCATTTTTGAAGCTCATGAGCTAAAGTAGGCCAGGGAGAGAAAGATGGATGTGATTTCCAATATTCAACTGTTTTCCATTCCTTCCATAGCCTAGGGGATTGAATCAGTTTCTAAAATTCTTCTACAGTAAGACGTTGATTCTTTGAAGTAAATGTTATTAAATCTCTAGGATTAACAATCCCTCAATTGTGGCATCTATTGCCAAGAATATTTTGAGAATAATGTAGTCACTAGTGTGACCATTCCAGGTCTCTCAAAGAACATGACTTTGAATTAAGGTCTAGTTGGCCTGTGGCAAATTTCATATGGAAGATCTTAGAGGATGCTTGGTTGCTTGCAACTTTTTCAATTGAGAAGAGTGACCATATTTCATATCCCATATTTGATATTTGTTTCTAGAGTTCATCTCTAACCCGAAGTCAATCCCAACATAATTTCTCTCCCAATGCTTTGTTTAGGATCCGCAAGTCTCTCAATCCTAAAGCCCCACTCAATTTAGGATACAAAGCTTCTCTCAGGATTTATATCAAAATTTCTGAAATATGGGCAACACCTACCATTAATAACTTAACTTTTGCAATTACCACTATCTTTATATCCCTACAGACATGAATTCAAGATAGTTTTTGAACCCAAATTTTGACAAAATCAGATCAATAGATAAGTATAACTATGCACCCAATCACAGGAGAAGAAACTATTTTAGAAACTAAAGCAACTACAACTGATACTGGAGTTTAAAAATTCTTTGACATCAATTATTAGACCATCATATGACTGGAGGTGTGTCCTTTGTGATGCCTAAGGTCTATTGTTAGACATACATTACTGGTTCTTGGTCCAATCATGTTGGTATTCAAGACCATAACATTGATTTTCCTGCGATCCAAATAGGAGCATGCTTAGAGAATGTGCAATCCCAACAAGAAATCACAGAGTTTCATTCATTGTGGACACTTGTAATATTATGGCAAGACATATAAGATCAACAAATCAAAAAATCCACACACAAACAATAATTTGTTTGGGAGGCAAAACAACTCTGAATTTTGTTAGCAAAGAAATTCTACACCTACAGCACATGAACATTTTCAAGCAACCAAATAACAACCCATTTAAATCCGGTGCAGCTATCTGAGGGTTTTTTTACTAAGCAATATAAGAGTACAATCTGGGTGTCAAAACTGGCCTACCTAACAGAGAATTTCCTTAGCAGTAATACCTCACAGTTTCTTAGAGATCTCCTGGCTGAAACCTCTGACAATCATTCTGGCAACTCCTCAGCACAAAATTGCACTAAAACCCTAGCGTCTGCCTAATCTGGACTGCGTCAGCCTCTCCTTGCCCAGAGTTGGCCCTGCGTCAGCCTATCTAGGCCTGTGTCAGCCCCAGGAGGCCATGCGTTAGCTCTCTGGGCCTCTCCATCAAATACGCTGGCCTCTCTAGGCCTCTACGTCAAATACGCTGCCCTCTATGGCTTGAAGCAAATCACCGCGGGTTTGATATGAGAGGATTGATAATTGTCAGATGAAGCTGAGATTCACTAAGAGTGAAGCCAATCCAAACCATTGTTTGAAGATTGTGGATGATAGACCTCTCATACCGACACCTTCTAAGAACGACCTATTTCTGATAGGTACAAACCCTCTCACTTGCAAAAGTAAGAGAGAGTTGGATTCCAAATGTGGAATGGTAAACTGCAAGATCGTGACTACCTCGAGGATCTTAACTTTTAGAAGTTATATTGTGATGATGTCGGACCAGATTTAGGAAATGCCTCTAAGTTTCATAAACTCATTTGCATTGATGTTCTTGGTGAACTTTCGTCCGTATATATGTTTTATAATTAGCATGGTGAGCTCATATTTGGTTGAGCCTCACTAGATTGGTGCCAAGAATCTTTTGAGATATCTTCGGAGCACAATCTCTCATGGATTGAGATTCACTGCCTGAAATATGAAGCTGCATGATTATTCGAATGTTGACTAGGCAGGCAATGGGGAGGATCACCAGAGAACTTCTCAGTGCTAGTTCTCTTTGGATTTTGCTTCGATATCATGGATGAGAAAGAAGCAGAAGTTAATTGCTATAAGCACCACCGAGACCGAATACATAGCTATGAGTATGATCTTGTGTGACGCTTCCTGGTTGTGGAAGCTCTTCAGTGCGTTGTTTGTACACATGATGAATACCACTGTGATCCTCTGTGACAACGAGGGGGGGATTCGATTGTTGAGAAATCCTGTATTCGATTATTGCTCCAGTAGATAAACATCAGATACTAACTTATATAGAATATGGTAAGTCGATGAGCAAGGAGGCTCGATGGCATTGAGACTGATGTACAAGTTGCAAACATTTTGTCAAAGCCCAGGAGAAAGGTCAAATCTGTGACTTTCCCGAACAACCTGGAGTCGTTGAGAGACCTTTGTATATATTACTATCAAAAGGCTAGTTGAAGAAAAAGGGAGTATAAGAGGTGTTTTTTACAACACAAAAGGCTACTAAAGGGCTACTAAAAGAAACAGAAACAAACACACCATATGACACCATTATTTTTGGACCAATGTCCCCGGAAAAACCTAATGCGGGAAAACTGGTGTAGCTATCTGAGGGTTTTTTTACTAAGCAATATAAGAGTACAATATGGGTGTCAAAACTGGCCTACCCAACAGAGAATTTCCTTAGCAGTAATACCTCACAGTTTCTCACAGATCTCCTGGCTGAAACCTCTGATAATCATTCCGACAGCTCCTCAGCACAAAATTGCACTGAAACCCCAGCGTCTGCCCAATCTGGACTACGTCAGCCTCTCCTTGCCCAGCGTTGGCCCTGCATCAGCCTATCTAGGCCTGTGTCAGCCCCAGGAGGCCCTGCGTTAGCTCTCTGCGCCTCTGCGTCAAATACGCTGCCCTCTATGGCTTGAAGCAAATCACTGCAGGTTTGATATGAGAGGATTGATAATTGTCAGATGAAGCTGAGATTCACTAAGAGTGAAGCCAATCCAAACCATTGTTTGAAGATTGTGGATGATAGAACTCTCATACCAACACCTTCTAAGAACGACCTATTTCTGATAGGTCCAGACCCTCTCACTTACAAAAGTAAGAGAGAGTTGGATTCCGGATGTGGAATGGTTAACTGCAAGACCGTGACTACCTCGAGGATCTTAACTTTCAGAAGTTATATTGTGATGATGTCGGACCAGATTTGGGAAATTCCTCTAAGTTTCATAAACTCATTTGCATTGATGTTCTTGGTGAACTTTCGTCCATATATATGTTTTATAGTTAGCATGGTGAGCTCATATTTGGTTGAGCCTCACTAGATTGGTGCCAAGAACCTCTTGAGATATCTTTGGAGCACAATCTCTCATGGATTGAGAATCACTGCCTGAAATATGAAGCTGCATGATTATTCGAATGTTGACTGGGCAGGCAATGGGGAGGATCGCCAGAGAACTTCTCAGTGCTAGTTCTCTTTAGATTTTGCTTCGATATCATGGATGAGCAAGAAGCAGAAGTCAATTGCTATAAGCACTGCCGAGACCGAATACATAGCTACGAGTATGATCTTGTGTGATGCTGCCTGGTTGTGGAAGCTCTTCAGTGCGTTGTTTGTACATATGATGAATACCACTGTGATCCTCTGTGACAACCAGGGGGGTTTCGATTGTTGAGAAATCCTGTATTCGATGATTGCTCCAGTAGATAAACATCAGATACTAACTTATATAGAATATGGTAAGGCGATGAGTGAGGAGGCTCCATCGCATTGAGACTGATGTACAGGTTGCAAACATTTTGTCAAAGCCCAGGGGAAAGGTCAAATCTGTGACTTTCCCGAACAACTTGGAGTCATTGAGAGACCTTTGTATATATTACTATCAAAAGGCTAGTTGAAGAAAAAGGGAGTATAAGAGGTGTTTTTTACAACACAAAAGGCTACTAAAAGGCTACTAAAAGAAACAGAAATAAACACACTATATGACACCGTTATTTTTGGACAAATGTCGCCGGAAAAACCTAATGCGGGAAAACCAGTGCAGCTATCTAAGGGTTTTTTTACTAAGCAATATAAGAGTACAATCTAGGTGTCAAAACTGGCCTACCTAATAGAGAATTTCCTTTCCAGTAATACCTCATAGTCTCTCATAGATCTCCTGGCTGAAACATCAGATAATCATTCCGATAGCTCCTTAGCAAAAAATTGCACTGAAACCCCAGCGTCTGCCCAATCTGGACTGCGTCAGCCTCTCCTTGCCCAGCGTTGGCCCTGTGTCAACCTATCTAGGCCTGTGTCAGCCCCAGGAGGCCCTGCGTTAGCTCTCTGCGCCTCTGCGTCAAATACGCTGCCCTCTATGGCTTGAAGCAAATCACCGCAGGTTTGATATGAGAGGATTGATAATTGTCAAATGAAGCTGAGATTCACTAAGAGTGAAGCCAATCCAAACCATTGTTTGAAGATTGTGGATGATAGACCTCTCATACCGACACCTTCTAAGAACGACCTATTTCTGATAGGTGCAGACCCTCTCACTTGCAAAAGTAAGAGAGAGTTGGATTCCGGATGTGGAATGGTAAACTGCAAGACCATGACTACCTTGAGGATATTAACTTTCAGAAGTTATATTGTGATGATGTCGGACCAGATTTCAGAAATGCCTCTAACTTTCATAAACTCATTTGCATTGATGTTCTTAGTGAACTTTCGTCCGTATATATGTTTTATAGTTAGCATGTCGAGCTCATATTTGGTTGAGCCTCACTAGATTGGTGCCAAGAATCTTTTGAGATATCTTCGGAGCACAATCTCACATGGATTGAGATTCACTGCCTGAAATATGAAGCTGCATGATTATTCGAACTTTGACTGGGCAGGCAATGGGGAGGATCACCAGAGAACTTCTCAGTGCTAGTTCTCTTTGGATTTTGCTTCGATATCATGGATGAGCAAGAAGCAGAAGTCGATTGCTATAAGCACCGCCGAGACTGAATACATAGATACGAGTATGATCTTGTGTGACGCTGCCTGGTTGTGGAAGCTCTTTATTGCGTTGTTTGTACACATTATGAATACCACTGTGATCCTCTGTGACAACCAGGGGGGGATTCGATTGTTGAGAAATCCTGTATTCGATGATTTCTCCAGTAGATAAACATCAGATACTAACTTATATAGAATATGGTAAGTCAATGAGCGAGGAGTCTCCATCACATTGAGACTGATGTACAGGTTGCAAACATTTTGTCAAAGCCCAGGGGAAAGGTCAAATCTGTGACTTTCCTGAACAACCTGGAGTCGTTGAGAGACCTTCGTATATATTACTATCAAAAGGCTAGTTGAAGAAAAAGGGAGTATAAGAGGTGTTTTTTACAACACAAAAGGCTACTAAAAGAAACAGAAACAAACACACCATATGACATTGTTATTTTTGGACCAATGTCCCCGGAAAAACCTAATGCAGGAAAACCGGTGCAGCTATCTGAGGGTTTTTTTACTAAGCAATATAAGAGTACAATCTCGGTGTCAAAACTGGCCTACCCAACAGAGAATTTCCTTAGCAATAATACCTCACAGTTTCTCACAGATCTCCTGGCTGAAAGCTCAGATAATCATTCCGACAGCTCCTCAGCACAAAATTGCACTAAAACCCCAGTGTCTGCCCAATCTGGACTGCGTTTGCCTCTCCTTGCCCAGCGTTGGCCCTGCGTTAGCCTATCTAGGCCTGTGTTAGCCCCAGGAGGCCCTGCGTTAGCTCTCTGCGCCTCTGTGTCAAATACGCTACCCTCTATGGCTTGAAGCGAATCACCGCGGGTTTGATATGAGAGGATTGATAATTTTCAGATGAAGCTGAGATTCACTAAGAGTGAAGCCAATCCAAACCATTGTTTGAAGATTGTGGATGATAGACCTCTCATACCAACACCTTCTAAGAACGACCTATTTCTGATAGGTGCAGACCCTCTCACTTGCAAAAGTAAGAGAGAGTTGGATTCTGGATGTGGAATGGTAAACTGCAAGACCGTGACTACCTCGAGGATCTTAACTTTCAGAAGTTATATTGTGATGATGTCGGACCAGATTTGGGAAATGCCTCTAAGTTTCATAAACTCTTTTGCATTGATGTTCTTGGTGAACTTTCGTCCGTATATATGTTTTATAGTTAGCATGGTGAGCTCATATTTGGTTAAGCCTCACTAGATTGGTGCCAAGAATCTTTTGAGATATCTTCGGAGCACAATCTCTCATGGATTGAGATTCACTGCCTGAAATATGAAGCTGCATGATTATTCGAATGTTGACTGGGCAAGCAATGGGGAGGATCACCAGAGAACTTCTCAGTGCTAGTTCTCTTTGGATTTTGCTTCGATATCATGGATGAGCAAGAAGCAGAAGTCGATTGCTATAAGCACCGCCGAGACTGAATACATAGCTAAGAGTATGATCTTGTGTGACGCTGCCTAGTTGTGGAAGCTCTTCAGTACGTTGTTTGTACACATTATGAATACCACTGTGATCCTCTGTGACAACCAGGGGGGGATTCGATTGTTGAGAAATCTTGTATTCGATGATTGCTCCAGTAGATAGACATCAGATACTAACTTATCTAGAATATGGTAAGTCGATGAGCGAGGAGGCTCCATCGCATTGAGACTGATGTACAGGTTGCAAACATTTTGTCAAAGCCCAGGGGAAAGTCAAATCTGTGACTTTCCTGAACAACCTGGAGTCGTTGAGAGACCTTCGTATATATTACTATCAAAAGGCTAGTTGAAGAAAAGGGAGTATAAGAGGTGTTTTTTGCAACACAAAAGGCTACTAAAGGGCTACTAAAAGAAACAGAAAAAACACACCATATGACACCGTTATTTTTGGACAAATGTCCTCGGAAAAACCCAATGTGGGAAAATCGGTGTAGCTATCTGAGGGTTTTTTTTACTAAGCAATATAAGAGTACAATCTAGGTGTCAAAACTGGCCTACCCAACAGAGAATTTCCTTAGCAGTAATACCTCCTAGTTTCTCACAAATCTCCTGGCTGAAAACTTAGATAATCATTCTGGCAGCTCCTCAGCACAGAATTGCACTGAAACCCCAGCGTCTGCCCAATCTGGATTTCCTCAGCCTCTCCTTGCCCATCGTTGGCCCTGTGTCAGCCTATCTAGGCCTGTGTCAGTCCCAGGAGGCCCTGCGTTAGCTCTCTGGGCCTCTGCGTCAAATACGTTGCCCTCTATGGCTTGAAGCAAATCACCGCGGGTTTGATATGAGAGGATTGATAATTGTCAGGTGAAGCTAAGATTCACTAAGAGTGAAGCCAATCCAAACCATTGTTTGAAGATTGTGGATGATAGACCTCTCATACCGACACCTTCTAAGAACGACCTATTTCTAATAGGTGCAGACCCTCTCACTTGCAAAAGTAAGAGAGAGTTGGATTCCGGATGTGGAATAGTAAACAGCAAGACCGTGACTACCTCCAGGATCTTAACTTTCAGAAGTTATATTGTGATGATGCTGGACCAGATTTGAGAAATGCCTCTAAGTTTCATAAACTCATTTGCATTGATGTTCTTGGTGAACTTTCGTCCGTATATATGTTTTATAGTTAGCATGGTGAGCTCATATTTGGTTGAGCCTCACTAGATTGGTGCCAAGAATCTTTTGAGATATCTTCGGAGCACAATCTCTCATGGATTGAGATTCACTACCTGAAATATGAAGCTGCATGATTATTCGAATGTTGACTGGGTAGGCAATGGGGAGGATCATTAGAGAACTTCTCAGTGCTAGTTCTCTTTGGATTCTGCTTCGATATCATGGATGCGCAAGAAGCAGAAGTCGATTTCTATAAGCACCGCCGAGACCGAATACATAGCTACGAGTATGATCTTGTGTGACGCTGCCTGGTTGTGGAAGCTCTTCAGTGCGTTGTTTGTACACATGATGAATACCACTGTGATCCTCTGTGACAACCAGGGGGGGATTCGATTGTTGAGAAATCCTGTATTTGATGATTGCTCCAGTAGATAGACATCAGATACTAACTTATCTAGAATATAATAAGTCGATGAGCGAGGAGGCTCCATCGCATTGAAACTGATGTACAGGTTGCAAACACTTTGTCAAAGCCCAATGGAAAGGTCAAATCTGTGACTTTCCTGAACAACCTGGAGTCGTTGAGAGACCTTCGTATAAGGGTCCTGCATGTTGCATGCATTGAGCTTTGGGAGATGTAAGGGGCTTGGGGTACTTACTGGAGCAACACACAACCATAGGGAAACTCACCCTCCCCTAATGGTGCACTGTGTACAAGATGAATAGCTTAGCCTTCCCTTGTAATACCCCAAGGTGACTTTGGGATAGGATGATTCATTCTCCTGTGAGCCAGGATGATTAGTTCTCCTGTAGGATAGATGATCAATTCCCCTATCGAGGCATCCTACCTATGCAATCTGAGACTCATTGGAAGTACCTCTCATCTGATTAATGAGCAGGGAAATGGGGTTAGGGACCATAGTAGTATTATCGATGACAGCAAGATGTATGGTGCAACAATGGTGCAACAGTATGGACAACAAGATGTATGGTGCAGCAATGGTGCAGCAGAATGGACAACAAAATGTATGGTGCAACAATGGTGCAGCAGTATGGATAGCAAGATGTTTGTTGCAGCAGTGGGACAACAATGCTACATGGTGCTGCAATGATACAGCAATGGGACAGCAAAGGCAACTTGGTGCAGTATGGTGCAGCATATGTTACAACAATGAGACAACAATGGTCAATGGCATATAGTGCACAATGGGACAACAATGGTACAATGGTACAACATGGGACAACTAGTATTTAGTGTGGCAAATTCATGGTGTTGTTATGGTATGGCAAAGCACAACGAGACAACCATGACATAGTGCAGTAGTGGCACAATGGGACAACCATGACATAGTGCAGCAGTGGCACAACTGGACAGTCTCATCAAGAGGTGTAGGATTGATCTAAAGAGCCCTTTAGGACAGCCTTGAAGGAGCCCTAGTTGCTGTAAAACATGCCCAAGCCGCAAGCCTCATATGCTGTCCTAAAGGGATTAAATCACAGTGAAGAGAGGCTCCTTCGATGTCCCAAAAGAAGGCTCTTCATCACAGCAAGGAGGCTTCCATACGCTGTCAAAGGAAGCTCCAAAAGAGCCCTAGCTGCAATCTTCTATTCACAGCTAAGACGCAGTCAAAGGGAGCCTAAATGAACCCCTAATCCACAATAAGAAAGAGACTCAATACACAGTCCTAAAGGATGTGTTTTAGGTGTTGTTCAAGTAAGGAGACCTAGCGCGTCTTAGCAGTAGTCTTAAAGCCCAACCGCATTGAAGGGAGAAGTCTCTACAACTGTCTTATGAGGAGGACCTATACGTTGTCAAAAGAGGTTCTAACTTTCAGTTTTCTTCCAAGTCTGGGTACTTGTCTATGATTTATGGCACATATGTAAGCCTTGAAAGTGTGAGAATGTGCAAGAATAAACTCCTAGGATAAATACCCATTTGATTATAAGGACTTCTCTTACATTGATGTGAAAGTGTTAGCAAGGAAATTTGCAGATATCTTAACACAGAAATAAGCAATCACATTCCATTAAAATGCACTTAACTTTACATATGCCCAAAAGCAGAGGAAATAACTAAGCTGGAATCCGATCCAAGAAAATGCCCCATATTATCATCCTATGCTTAGTAACGCTTACAAGGAAATGGGTTGGGTATGTGTTTACAGTCTGTACAATCAAAAAGAAAGAATCTAAAGGTAGCCCCAACAATCTGAACAGGCAACAGGATATCAGTTTACCAAGTTAATCTAATAATGTAGCACATATGGACTCATCTTGATATTGCTGCCTTGAGTTTACTAGATATTTCACTTGTCAAAGTGAAGGATATTCCCTTCGATCATGTTTATACAATGGGCCAGTATCTTGAGCACTGAGGAATCAGATGAACGCAGCTGATTTTATCTCTCTAGAGGTAGCACTGGTGTATTCTAGCTGTGTAAATGTCATTTAATGAGGTTGCAACTTTTTACATATTACAAAAAAACGTGAATAAATGGCAAGATCATAAACAACCACACAAACGGCAACTGTTTTCCATTGAGAAGAATCTATATACCCCTCTCAATGTCCTGCAAGGCAAGGACATGGATTGAAAATAATATATATACTCTTCTCAAAATATTCCTAGTTCTCCAAGTTGCAATCGAGCCTCAAGAACTCAACAGTTGCAAAGCATTGAAACCCATATTCTTGTACTCTGGTTTTCTTCATATGATTAAGAAAATAAAAAAACTATACAAACATATGCATCCTATTGATAAAATTGGTATACCCCTATCAAGGTCTTGCAATGCAAGATCGGCTAGATTCAACCAGTTTTGGGTTTTGGTGTAGATATCCGTATACTTCTCAACCACAACCAGTATTTTCTCCTTCATCGCTTTCTTAGCAAGTGTAGAAGTGCCAAGAACAAAATTTTTATGATTTTTTTGAAGGTCAATAGTCCCGGGTGTTTTAATATAATTTTAACCCTAAGATGACAGGTTATGATGAAATCTGCAACGACTGGGAATCCGGTAGGGTATACGACGGGATGTAATGATTCTCACTACAGTGGGAGGAAGCTGCTACGGTCCCTGTCTCTTCTACTTTCCTTGTTCTGCTATGATATCGCTTGTTGTGCGTCTTTTCTACTTTCCTTGTTCTGCTATGGTTCCCGTCTCTTCTACTTCCGTCTCTGCAATTCAAATGTCTATGTGTGCGATCGCAAATCTTCCCCGTTCGCAGACGAAATGGCTAACCTTCACTCTACTCTCCACACAAGAGATCTAATTTGTCAAGCTTTTTTACCCAAAGGATCCATCTCCCCTAATGATTCATAAAATATGCCCTAAGCATAATCATAACTTTACAAAAAACTGAGAGCGTAGGGTCCCCTCCTTAATCTCCACCAAAATCGGCACTAGGCGTACATGTGCCCCCACTTGATCAATCATCTCCTCAAGCAGGCTACAGAAGGAGGCAGGAATGGCACTGGAGAAGATCCAGAAGCTAAAACATACATGAAAATTTTGCCTGCAGTTTCTACACCCTATCTTCAAGGAGCTATTTTTTAAGAAAACAAAGAGAAAGCTAAAACACATACCTGTTTTAGGAAAAAACTATGGAAGATCGGCGTCACAGAAAAAATAGTAGTAAATGCAGAGCTGGTAAACCTATCTTGGCTATTGCTCCTCAAAGCACACTGATCTGTCTGCTCCAAAGTTTTCCAAATTGTTGAATACCAGATATTTAGAGCCCACCTTGCCAAATATCATATAATAATATAAGACAGCTGGTTCAGAAAATAAGCTTTCCAATAAGCTTTCCACTGGGTGTGAACCCTGACAACGACACCTTAATCAATCGTTGGAAGAGAATGTTGAGGTGGTGGGACTTCGAGACAAGGAGAAAAGAGCAGCCGATTGACGCCAAGCCCACACAAGGAGAAGCAAAATTTTAAATTTTCCCACAAAATTTTAAATTTTCTCACAGAAATGTTTGAAAAGTCTACTTCATAATATTTTTTTAAAGGTTCATTTGCCAACAGTTCTATTAATTGAATTTTCCCACAAAATTGTTTGAAAAGTCTTCATCATAATAATTTTTTAAATGTTCATTTGCCAGCAGTTCTATTAATTTGTCCATTTATTTTATTAATACAAACCATATAATATTAACTAACCTGTGCATCCTATAAATTATATAAACATACATTTGCATTCTATAAACCATTCATCTTAGAGGCACCAAGAAGTGGTTTTGTATAATGTGCATAGTTTATATTATTGCTAAACCTTAAAAACCATTTAAGATGATAATGGTGTTTCTTCTTAGATGATGTCCAAGGCCCCAACAAAAGTCATCCTTGTTGGGCAAATCCTCACATTAACACCCATACAACATTTATATACCTATGGTTTATAATGCTGGCAAATAGTGCTCCTCATCACCTAATTGTGCAAAAAGCCCCAACTAACCTAGTCTAGGTTAGATGTCCTCGATATTAACATATTATCCTACATTATCCATTAGCTCATGGAGATAGAGGGTTCAAGGACTCTCACTTGATGGTTGGGGACTATAGTCCATCAAGAGGTCAAATGTCGGGCTAACTGTATTAAGGACACCTCAAGGTCAACCAACACGAATGCAATGTATTAGTTGTTCGTTATCAACCTATCAAAATGTCACAATATTGGGTAGTAGACATCAGTAAGTAGGACACTAGTCACCAACAAGAAACCTTGATAACGATAGAGTAATGATGTGATGAGTGGATGTGGACCCGGGGATATCGCATGTCAATTGTGTGGCAGTTGATTTGACATGCTAACGTCTCATTATGATGTGGCACCAATGTGGGTCTAGATGACATGGCATACCAATGTGGCAAGTGATATGGCATGTTGACATGGCAATGGAAGGTTGACTTGGCACCGAGGTGTTGTATAGGTGGTAACCATATAGTGACGACGTGGATGTTGGGCGTTTGGATGTTAAGATATCAACTAATTAGTATCAATGACACTCTCTAGCCTCTTCCTGAGGGCCCAGTGGCTTGATAGCTCAACCATTGGCCTTTCAAGATATCGGGTATTGAGAAATTAGGGCTTCAATCTACAAGCTCGTATGTATGTTAAGTGTCGAGTATCGAGACAGTAAGTATGTATAGAGAATTAAGGAAAATCATGTGTTTCGTGTGAATTTGGGCAAGCTTAGAAGTCGGGTTGCAAACTGCTACAAGTGTCCTTATTTTTCTACAAGAAACAGTGTAATGTGAAGGTGAATATGCTAAATGTGATATTGGATGGCAATGATGCTAAGGAGAAGTTGGAAAATTGAAAAGTGCACCTATCCAAGATGTAAACTTCATTATTAAAGATTTGTAAAGGAGTAGCTGGTTAGATCTTTCATCTTACCTGAATCTATCATTAGCTTTCCACATTCCATTAATAACTCGTTCTGCTTTTTCCTGCCTCTTTTCTTTCCTGAAATTCTGGGAGCTAATCTCGGTGTGTTTTTCATGGTTTTCACACCTTCGTTGCCCTGCCTTTCACTTTTTCCTTGTCTGTCCAGCCCTATAGCCTGAGTTTTCCATAGGAACAGTTGTTGTACCCTATTAAATTCTTCTGGCGGTAAAAAGTCTACCCCACTCATGGTCCCCTGTTTCAAGAATCCTTCCAGATCTAGGTGTTCCCTATCAAGAATCTCCTATAGTTCATGATCTTCCATTTCCATCTCACTCTGGGTCATTTCTTGGTCCATCTCTGGTTCTGCATCGCTCATCATAGTCTCTTTCTATTTGATACTATCCTGTGTTTGAGCTGTGTCTTCCTCTTTCTCCTTTTCCCCTGGGCTTCTTTCCATTACCTGATTTATCTTTCTTATCTCTTCTTCTTCTTCCAGAACTTGGAACCTATTTAGATTAGTCTGTGGTCCTTCTATCTGCTGCTGCTTTAGCCCCCTCCTGCCCCCTTTTCCTTTATGAACCACTTTGTGAAAGCCTTTAGTATCTTTCTTTGTGTTCGCCTTACTTTTGTTCTCTATTTTGCTGAGAGGGCAGTTTCTAAATAGGTGCCCATGCTCATGGAATTTTCGACATCTGAAAGGAATATGTTCATAATCAACTGTTTGCACCCATTCTTCATCCAAAACTTATAAAATGACCTCATCCGGAAGAGCTCCAAAGAGATCCATCTCCACACATATTCTTGCAAAGGAAGTGTACTTACCCTTCTATTCAGATCCATGGCATATTAGTCTATTCTTTCCCAATTCTCAACATGCTAAAAATCTAATAAATTTTATACTTAATATTAATTTAAATGTTAAATATAATCCTAGTGTATTATGTATGGCATAAGAAAATAATATGAAGTGTTATCAACCAATTTCGTTCCTTATATTTATTTGTAGTCATCATTATGTTTTTTACCCTTTTGTGTATATTGGGCCCTTCATTTTGAGCTTGTTGGAGCACAAACATTGGTTCAACACTAGTAATATACCTCCTCCATTCATTCTTACTGTATTGTTTGGTGTTCAAAAGATCAGATTAGTCATTTCTAACCAACGTCCATATATTTTTTCTAGAATATTTCATTCCCTAGAATTTTTTGGTATTTTTTTCTCAAAAATTATATAGTAGAAAAGTTCTCGCATCACACATCAAACCAAAAGGATACAAAACAACACACACACTTCTAGTATGTACAAGGTACAATCACAACTCAATCAAAACAATCATGTCAATGTGTGCCTATTTTGGACACAAGAAAAGGATTCTTGTACATGAACTTAGGGAGGAATTGAGGTACTGGTCACATAAATCTATAAATGATAAATCTATTAAAAATTTAAATCATGATTCATAATTCATAACTGAAAGACAACTTACAACTACAAGATAGTAAGATAACACACTGACAACTGTAGTTTTCTCATTAAGTTATCAAATCAAAATGTGTTACATAAGTAGTGTTGGTGCAATGCCAATGACAAATAGAAATAGAAAATATAAAACAACTACAGGTATACAAGCCTCAAGGCATCAATCAACATCATTGTCCCCATCATCATGGCCCCCACTACTCTCCTCTGCATCCTCCTCCTCCCTTGTATCCATAGTCGCCTCTGCATCTACCCCTCTAAGTCATCAAATCTAAAAGGCTCTAGCACTGGATCATTGAGATCCATGTTGGCCAATGCCAACTCAACAGTGGTGTCCAGACCCATATCATCAGGAACAGTGTTACTTGGGAGCAGGAGCGAAAGCGGGGAGCGGGAGCGAAAACAGGAGCGGGAATGACATATTCAGAAGCTCTTGGTTTGGTGCTCTTGATTAAATACGAGTTCCATACCCTAATACATGACAAAATTCAACGGAAACATTGCAATCCCCCAATCCTAAAATCTTGAAAAACTGATTAGTCTGCTGGATTTTGAATGAAATCTAAAATTCTACTTTCTCCATATGAAATCCAATTAGTCTGGAACCACTCTCAAACATCCTAAGTCATTTCATGGTAATGTTAAAAATTTAAGTAAAAGGATGAAAATGAAGATTAAGGAGAATGTCACTTTTACTTTAAGAATTTAACATTAGCATGAATAGCATATCAATACTAGGGCCTAGACTTGATCATGAAGCTGCCAAAATGCTCTACTCCTTGCTACAATAGCACAAGTCACTTGCCAAATGAAAATATTAATGAGCAAACACGCTCTTTTCATTCCCGCACTAAGCTTAGCGAGCCCTGGAAATAGGACATTGTGTCCCAAAATCGCGACACGCTTTTAAAAATCGTGACATGACCTCGGATTCGAACACTTGAACACTTGCACACTTGCAACAAACCAAGGGGTATTTTGCAGTAAAGTCGAATTAGGGTGGTAATTATCAGATACAAGCTAATCAATAGTGACAATATTCCCATTATGAGGAAAGCACATTACTCGAAAGAGTGAAGACACCACAACATTCATAGCATAGACATAATCACACCCAAGTAGCATATTAAAGTCTAAAGGGCTATCAACCACCATCATATCGATTAAGACAGTCTTTCCACCTAAAGTGATAGGCAATTGAGGAAGAACACCCATAGATTCACCAGGTCTTCTATCATAGGCTAATAACTAACTCTGAGTTGTCAACAACTTTGGGGAACCAAAAGCTTTCCAAGTCAAAGAGGATATAATACTTGCAGAGGATCCTTCATCCACCATACATCGATAGATATTTGTGGAATTAACCCTGACCTTTATTTGGAAAGGTGTAGTGGAAGGAAGACGAGGCTCGACAAGGCTATCCCAATCAAAGGAGACACTCCTAGAACATGGAGGGGGAACATTTGAAGCAGTCGGAATGCCCGCTATATCAGAAGAATCTGCACTAGAGATCAAATAGAATCTTTTGTTAGGCACTTCACCCCCCAAAAAAGGAGTGTAATCAGCCATAGATTGCATTGGCTCGACCACATTATCAACCAATGGTTGGTGGGATTAATGAGAAACCATATCAGATCTAGGAGTAGAAGTACTTTCAGACTTGGACCATATCCTTTGAATCTCTGGAATACCAGGGCATAAATGAGTAAGATGGTCTCCCTTGCATATCTTACAAGGGAACTTAGGTTTAAAACTTCTACATCCAGGTTTCTTATCAACCTCCCTTCCACCAACCTAACTAGTAGTGGTTTGTGGAGAGTCCTGAACATGACTTGCAGAGGATCCTGACTCTTTGCTAGTATGACTCATAGTGACTAGACTCGTGCCCCTAGCATGACTTGCTGCAGCTAAAGGCTCATCTCCAACATGACTTGCAAAGGTTGATGATGAAGGGATATAATTATTCTTCTTCTTTGACTTTCTCTTTCTCCTCTTTTTAGATTTCTTGTTACAAGAAGGAAGAGAAGAATGAATCCTAGATTTCTCTTGGAAAGAAGATGAACAATTAGCACCCATGTGATGCCACTGAAATAAAGCATTCATCTGAGAAGCTTCAAGAGTATTGGGAATATTTGGGGTGGACCACAGCCAAACGGGTAGTCCAACATTCAACCCAGGAATATTCAAAGTGGCCATCAAGGGAGTACCAACGTTTCCAAAGAAAGGAAAAGCACAAGGATCTCCTTTTGGAAAGGTACCTTGGTTGGTTTCCATAGGAATATTGGCCATATCTAACTGATTTGCAGACCCTTCCCTTACGAGAATGGAGAAATTACTTTTCAAGGAAGATATACACACAATCAAGACCTTTGCCCTTGAGGAGGCAACTCCACAACTTTGTAGGTGTTGTATTGAAGTGGCTTGGGAGCTTATACATGGACTATGACCATTATCTTACACCTCTTTTAGGCCCTCAGGGATTAGTTTTCATCCTTGAAAAATGTTCAAGGGCCTAAGAACCATCCCTTAGATGGTCTCCATGAGTACCACTAGGCAAACTATTCACCTTAGAGGCATTGGAGGGTGGTTTTCTACCATGTGCATAGTCTGTATTATTACTAAGCCTTAAAATCCACTCGTACTAGACCCTAGCATGATAATGGTGTTTCTCCTTAGATGATGTCCAAGGACCCAAACAAAGCCATCCTTGTCGGGCAAAATTATCCTCACATTAACACCCATACACCATCTATATACCTATGGTTTATAATGATGGAAAATAGTGCTCCCCATCACTTAATTGTGCAAAAATCCCCAACTAACCTAGATTCCATGTCAAACATGTCCTCGATATTAGCATATCACCCTACATTATCCATTATCTCATGGAGATAGAGGGTTCAAGGACTCTCACTTGATGGTTGGGGACTATAGTCCATCGAGAGGTCAAATTTCGGGCTAACTGTGTTAAGGACACCTTGAGGTCAACCAACACTAATGCAATGTATTAGTTGTTGGTACATCAACCTATCAAAATGGCACAATACTGGGTAGTAGACATTAGTAAGTAGGACACTAGTCACCAACAAGAAACTTTGGTATCAATAGAGTAATGATGTGGTGAGTGGACGTGGATCTGGGGATACAACAGTCAATTGTGTGGCAGTTGATTTGACATGCTAACATTTCATTATGATGTGGCACCAATGTGGGTCTAGATGACATGACATACCAATGTGGTAAGTGATGTGGCATGTTGACATGGCAATGGAAGGTTGACTAGGCACCGAGGTGATGTATAGGTGGTAACCATATAGCGATGACATGGATGTTGGGCTTTTGGATGTTAATATATCAGCTCATCAGTATCAATGACACTCTTTAGCCTCTTTTGAGGGCCTGATCGCTTGATAGCCCGACCATTAGCCTTTCAAGATATCGATTATTGAGACATTAGGGCTTCAATCTACAAGCTCGTCTGTATGTTAGGTGTCGAGTATCGAGATAGTAAGTATGTATAGAGCATTAAGTGTCCTGGGGGGATAGCAGCTTAGTGATCTGGCAGATGGATAAGGTAGATGATGGAAAGGTAATTAGTATCAATGACACTCTTTAGCCTCTTCTGAGGGCCTGATTGCTTGATAGCCCGACCATTGGCCTTTCAAGATATCGAGTATTGAGACATTAGGGCTTCAATCTACAAGCTTGTCTGTATGTTAGGTGTCGAGTATCGAGATAGTAAGTATGTATAGAGCATTAAGTGTCCTGGGGGGATAGCAACTTAGTGATCTGGTAGATGGATAAGGTAGATGATGGAAAGGTAATTGTGTTAATTGATGACCCATTGTTTGGTTATGTGAAGACCGAGTAAGCAAGTTTTAAACTAATGTGATATTTCCCAAGTGGTCGATAGTGGATATAATAGCCAAATTAATTGAATAGGTAAGCTAAAATGAACATGGCCTAATTATTCAATATCTCTTGTAATGGAACCAAAGTTATGTATCACATGAATAGTTATAGGTAAGAATTCTTATAAATTATCTTGATTACTATGTCACATATTGAAATCTTTCATTCCACTAATAGTTTCATCATCTATAATAGATCAAATAACTATGAATTTAGGCAACACTTTTGATGGATTTTACTCATTGTTAACTAAATTTATTATTTCTTTGTCACTGAAGTTGAAAAGTGGAAATACAAAATATTTAATAAACGAGAGTAAATATTATTTCAAGGGTGTTACCAAACTTATTGCATGAGGTTTTATACGAGACAAGTATATATTGCTAGAAAAATAGAGATAAAAAATAATTAACAAATTCCTAAATTCCTTATTTGTATTAAAAAAAAAAATCTCTAGTTTTAATTTTTTTAATAATTACTAAATTGTGTGTTTGAAGTAATTCCTTATTTGAAATAAGGAAAAATCTTTTTTCCTTTTTTTTTTTTTCAATAATCACTAAATTTATTATTTAACATAAATAAAAAATAATTGAAATTTTTTTTTTTTCTTTTAATAATTACTAAATATATTATTTAACATAAAAAAAATAAAAAATAAAAAATAGATTTTTCATTACATGCATATTGAACTTTTACTTATAATTTGATCGAATACTATTTTTTCCATATATAAAAAATATACATGTATTATTAAAATTTGAAAACGTTTTTGTCAGTGAATATAAGCTACTTGGTGAAAATAGTTAGTAAACTAGGTGAAAGTAGTTATTTGAAAACGTTTTTGTCAGTAAATATAAACTACTTGGTGAAAATAGTTAGTAAACTAGGTGAAAGTAGTTAGTAAACTAAGTGTTGATTACCACTCCATCTGATATCTAATCTGATGTCATCAGACAGTTCGAGCTGTAATGAATTAATAAATATGCAGTTTTCAGCTGTTAAATTTACTTCCATTAATGCACCCAATGATTCATTAAAAGCACTGAGATTTACAAATTCACAAGCACAATATTTACATACAGGATTCTGTCTGATTTTCAGAAGAACAAATCTTCAAAAGCAGCACAAGTTTTTGGTTCAGATTTTTCCCTTTTGGAAGTGAGATTTCATGCAAAATATAGGTTTTTTCCACTTCTGATTGTAATTTTGATTACCTGTGCACTTTTTTTAAACAGTTTTTTCCATGTGTTTTTAATATACTCTCTTTTTCTGTTAATGAAAAATACTTTTACACAGAATTTGTTCATCCTGGCTGTAAGTATTTGCAATTTGCTTAGTTGATATAGGTTTGATTGCTTTCTTTAGTCCTATTAGTTGATACACATGCAGATAGCCTCCCAGATTGTGCTGGAAAGCTGTGCAGTTTAGAAAGACTGGGCAATGAGACAGGATTTGGAATCACTACGGGCTTGATTTTGTACTGTGGTTTAGAATTTCTTTGTTTTCTGCTTTAATTGAATAACAAATTTTGATTTGAAACTGAGCAACAGTGGGTATTTCCTCCCTCACTTTTTCTCCTGACAATTTCAAAGAGTCCTCAAAAAGATTTAGGGCATCAGCTGCAGCCTCATCCTCACTGATTATCCATCTTGCATTAAACTATAAGATGTTGAAGCGATGTTAGATCTATTCTTCCAAGTGAAAAATCTGTCCCTACCAATGGAAAGAAATTAAAATTCTAGATATCGACTGGAAGATTTAGATTGTAGCATCAAATCCAAAAGAGATAAATCTGGTCATGTTCCTTCTTCCTGTATACAGAAACGAAAACCTAAACCTATGTCAAGGAAGAAGCATGGTAACGAGGAAAGCCTCCTGAATATTTTTGTAGGTTTGGCTTTCTGAATGATATGGTGTAGCACACTCATATAGCTGTTTCCTATACAAAACAAGTAGGCAACAAGGACACAATAGAGAATTAGTATATTTTTTTAAGTGTCACAGGCCTATGCCTCATAATCTAGAAACCACATAATGGATTGACACCCATTGAGGTTTGAGGACTCCGAGGCCCGAAATGCAAAACCCTTCCGAAATTTCCAAGAACACAGTTATAATTTATGCCAAGTTTAGAGATTGAAATTGAAACTTCTGTCAGTGTCCACGAAACACCAAAATAGGTCAAAGGGATTGATGACTAAAAGTCAGTCAGTAGGACAACAGATAGTTAACTCCTCTGTTTCACCCATAGATCCAATTTAAGGCATTGTTCTTATTGATTGGGTGAGGTATTCTAAAGGAATCTTCTCATAGCCATCAAGGAGGTAGCTGGGCTTAAAGAGTGTGGATTTGCGCGACAACAACACTCATCCAGAATACTGAAGGAAAAGATACGAGATTTAGAAATTATAAATGTTTTACTATCAGAAGAGATTATAATTTTGCGCTTTCTTCCTTCTCTTGATTAAAATGTCTCTCCCCTATAGGGGTCTATACCAGAGGCTCTTCTATTTATCTAGCTAGGAAGTCGAAGTCTAGTCACAACCTTTTTTATAAACCTTTCATCCGGGCAAGGAACCAATTTTGTTGTAAGGGTGGTCCATTGCTTATAGAATTTTTTGCTTTGCTGCATATGGAAATATAATGAAATCTAAGTGTAGCCGTGGTGGGCTATATTACTACTAGCCCCTTCTTTCCAACACATAAACATAAAGCAAGCGATCAATTTACTTTTTATTTCCCCCTTGCTAGGCATACTACTGTCTTGGGTCTGTGTTGAAGGTTCCTCAGCTATGTGGGGATATGTCAAAATGCCGTATGAACCTATGGTGTCTAGAGTGAAGTTATACAAAACACATGATCACTGATTATCCATATTTCTTTAAAATATAAGATGTTGAAGTGATGTTAGATCTATTCTTCCAAGTGAAAAATCTGTCCCTACCAATGGAACCACATAATGGATTGACACCCATTGAGATTTGAGGACTCCCAGGCCCGAAATGCAAAACCCTTCCGAAATTGCCAAGAACACAGTTATAATTTATGCCAAGTTTAGAGATTGAAATTGAAACTTCTGTCTCAAAAATGAGATGAAATGAAATGTAAGATG
Organism: Pinus tabuliformis; assembly: GCA_031772625.1. NCBI lineage: Eukaryota > Viridiplantae > Streptophyta > Pinopsida > Pinales > Pinaceae > Pinus > Pinus tabuliformis. The sequence goes on from CM062808.1 coordinate 629,236,124, forward strand.
AGTACAAGATCACAAAGAAATTAAATGACATAAAATAGACATAACAAGTAGATTATTCCAAGAAGGAAAACCCGGTAAATTGAAGGAGATCAATGGAGATATATAGCCTCACCAAAGATATACCTTCCACGAGGGAGTATTACCTCCCGAAGTTTCACTTGGTGGAAAAGTCCTAACCATAAGGGTGAAGACCCCATAGGCAACTTACGCAAGCTACCTATTGTCATCTTAGTAGGCTTGCCTTTCTCATTTTAAGCTAAGGAAGAAGTTCCTAAGGAAGAGTCTGAGATTTTCTATTCATAGATTCCGACTTATCAAGGCAGGTTTTGCCAGCAAATCAAGGTGAAAACTATATATATGGAATGCTTTCATTTTCTTTATTGGAGGTTGGGTGAATGGGGGATGCAGAATTGGCTTCAAGGAAAGGCTTGACAATCAAAAGTGATGACCCATGGTCTCAGCATGCGGTGTGTGCCACAAAACAGCAGACACTTAGCATGCTGTATTTAAAATTTTTATCCAAGATTGATGGCTTATTTTTTGCATTGCATTTGAAAAATAGTATTTTGTTTTGGTTGGGGGCACCTACTTTATTTGTGTTAATCATTTTACAACATGTCTTTGATCTCCATTAGTTTTTCGTACAGCTATGTCATGTGTTTCAGCATGAGTTTTTCATACAGCTATGTCATGTGTTTCAGCATGAGTTTTTCGTATAGCTATGTCATGTGTTTCAGCATGAATGTTGCTTTAAGGAGGCAGTCCAATTTATGAAAACATGTTTGGATTCATGGAATGCTTGCTGTTCATTCATGTGAAGTAGTCTTTTCCCTCTTCTATCACTGTTCAGTGATCCATACATTACAGATGGTAGGTAGTTTGCAAAGTGGGTTCGATCATGCACTGACATATTTTAGGGTGCCAGGTATACTCACAATTGGTGGCATCTAGCGTTATGTTACTTGGAAGGCCATGCACATTTGAGTAAAGAGCTCCATATATATGACTCCCATATCTTGGCTTCTTTGCAAAGAGAATGTTGATCCTTCACACATCATGATTACTATAACCTTTCTCCATTTTTGCTAAATTGGGAGAGTGACCTGGTCTAAGATATTCTTAAGATTACTTGCTCTTGGTTTTCATTTGCAATTGGCTGTCTTTTGGGTTCTCAGGTTTACTTGAATGCTCTAGGGTTGCTGTTGAATATTCATATGCATGGACATTCTAGTATTATTGATGATAGAATGGGAGATCTTTCATATCACCTTCTGGATCAAGTGAGTACTTACAATCATGATATGCATATTGGAAATGCATGGTCCAAAAGGATTACGCTGATGTCTGATAAGTTAATTGCTTCACCTTGTCCTATCTTATTCTGAATAAATGTGATTTAAAACACTAGATGAGATTATGACTATAACAGACATTTACCTATGCAGATTTGACTTCATGATTTATATATTAGACCAAACAATCAAATTGGGATTGACATGTAAATATCAGAAAGAATTATATAGCCATACACGACAGTCACCAAAGAAAGGGGCTTTCTAGAAACATGGGAAAAAATAGATTACAAATGGATGAAAAGACTATTGTTTGAGTGAGAAGTTAAGAATGATTTAAGTGTTGCAACCCCAAAACCTCAGTCAATATTAAATTGACATCATGAAGTAAGAAGAGGTAGCAGAGCACATCTAGAAAAGCATAAATATTTACATAAGAAAGACACGTTATCCAAGATAAGAAAGGTTGACTCGGACCCAAAATGCAGCGTGCAATGAATTGTGATCAAGGCTGGTATCAAATCACAGTGTTGAAATTGAGATGACCAGGGAAGAAGCTCCAGTCACTGGACAATGTAAAACATGGCTAACAACCATGAATGCAACTTCTAAAGTGAATATGATCAGAATACATTTCCACAACATACGTTTATGAACCCAACTGCGAGAGTGATACTAGTAGATCATGAAAAACATGAAATCTGGAGAAGTAATTGCTCTCAAAATTTTGTGTCTATGCAATATATTAAAATAGAAACACATTTAATAATAAAGGAGACTAGAAGCAACTAATAGTTTGAGTTGGTAGCAGGTAGTTCAAGTTTTTTGTTTCTTCTTCTTTGGGGGCTTGAGGGGGGATAAATATGACTTTTGGGGTTTGTGGAAATAATAACATAAACAAGCTATTGTATTTCCCAATGCAGAATCTCGATGCAGATGGAATGCAGGGATGATTGATAAACCCTGGAAGCAGGTATACTCCACAGAAAATCTTGGCCTTTGAAGGTTCATTTTGGTTTGGATACTGCACACCTGTAGCATATAATCTCACAGAATTTGCTAACTAGAGATCCCAATTAGGCTATTCCTCCTGTAATTCAGTGGAACCTTGTTGTGATTTCATTTCTTGGTATTGCTAAGGCCAATACAGATGTATAACAGCGCCCGACCTAGAATTGTTGGTTAAAAATTGATGGGTTTTAGGCTTGATTGGACAAAGTTTGATGAAAATTAAGGAAATACAGGTTTCCTGCTAAGTCTTCGACAAATGTCCTAAGAATGTGAGCGTAAAAATTCACCAGGGAATTAGAATTTCAAGTGTAATAAAAAAATACAGTATGGATAGCTTGATTCAATTTCATAGCCAATTTCAAAGGAAAATATTAATTATGCCTGAGAGAGCTATGGTTCGATATCACACCCCTGGTGAAGAATGATGCTATGGCTAATAATTTAGAATGATTAATTTTAATGACATATTTAATGTAATTATACATGTTTAATATATCTACAAGACCCTTTTAATAAAATATTGTTGATATGGGCCTCAAGAGCTATTAAGGTCCATAGGTTGAAGTTGGGTCAAAATTGTTTTACAAAGTTCAGGGCCATGAGGGCATGATGGATTAGTAACGATGATGAAGATTGTAGATGTGGTGTAGTGAGGCCAGGAAGGTCATGATGTCATAGAAGTTTGATCATGGTAGCATGGGGTGGTGTGGGGCCATAGAGGTGGGCTAAGCCTATGTTAATTAATGTGTTGTGGAACCATGTTGGGGTAGGGTGTTACTGTAATAGGGGACCTCCCACTATGCTGTTAACGGGAGAGGGGGGGCAATCATATTTGATATTGGCCATTGGATGACCAATGTCAAATTGCATAAACATCGTCAGATATAATGGGAAGAACCCTGAGTTGGAACATTGATTACGAACCCCTATGACATTAGTGAGGGAGTGGGGGTCCGAATTGTGTCTTGACCATCCATTTTCAACATGTATCCACCGTTGGATGTTAGGGGCCTTCTGTCAATGTGGAGTTGGAACCATGCTAAGGGAGTTTGGAACCTGGAATATTAGATTGTGAGGAGCTTGTTAATGGACCAACAATTCGATGTCCAAGGACGATTTTAGAAATTGTATAGGGTTGATATGAGCTATCAGATCTAAGATCAACCAACATAACGACTGTTTGATATTTTAAACTACCAATGGTCGATAAACCGAAGGGACCCTTGAGGTTATGTGGGGTCAACAATAATGCATTTATTAATTTATTTAAAATATTGTAAGATGGGTTATATATATATGTTGTTTTGCGTTCATGCAATATGAAAAGAGAAGTGGTGGGCTCCGTGTAATTTATTTAAAAACATAAATATGTTATATGTATGACCCTTTTGGGTTGTCACTAGAACTGTGAGCTATTAAGGGTTGGGTTTCATATTTATTTATTATTTATGAATATTTACATAGAGGGGATATACTTTGGTCCCTAAGTGTTAAGTTTATATGTTATTTAAATGATTTTTATATTTATATATAGATTAATAATTGGATAATATTTATATAATCAATTAATATATAAACAAAAACATATATATTTATATATCTTAAATAAAACAATATATGAAAATATATGAAATTGTGTGTGGGGTCAGAAAGAAGTTAGGATGTTGGCTAGTTGGAGAAAGAGGCCAAAAAGCTTGTTTACTTCCAATAAGGAACCGAGGAAATCCTAAAGAGAAGAGTGAGAATCACAAGGAATAGGTAAAAATATGGAAGTACAAGAAAATACAAGTACTTTTGACAGGAAAATTAGTTATAGATTTTGAAATATAGTTACAACATTGAGGAAAGTAGGTAGAATTGGAATTTTCTCGGTATGGAGAATTTGACGAAAATTATGCAAACTTAAAAAGACCGTAAGTTACAGCTCACAAATAAGAATTGGGCATATAACAAATAATTAGAATGACAATTTCAGGATGATTATAACTTCCTACCCAAAAATTTGAATTGAAGGTTAAATTTTTGGAAAAATTTGAAGAAAATCTACAAGAGTCTTCACATGTTAAAATGTCATAATAGGTTACAATATTTCAAAGGTCATATATTTTAGCCTGGGGATTGGAATGACACAAGTAGATAGTCAATACAAAGAAATTGACGAAGAGGACAACCTGGAAAATCTAGAATTCTTAAGTCAATGATCAATTTGAACAAAATATTTAGGAAACACTATAAGTAAATTTTCAGGGAAAATTTCCTAGTAACATATATGAGTCAAAAATATGCCCAAGGACCTTAGAGTGAAGAGGAAGTAGTTAGGGTTACAAACATAAGCATGAATGATGTTAAAAAAAACTAATGATCATGTAGTGAACCAACCTAAGGGTAGGGATTTGGAAGAAACAATCAAAAATCTCAAATTGGAATTTCTCAACTATAAAGATGACAATGAGAAGCTGATAAAAGATAAACAACATATTAGCAACAAAATATTTAAGAGTTTAAACAAAATTTATAGTGAATTGACATAAAAAACTGAGTCCAGATTAGCTTATGAGCAAAGTGCATGGTTTATGATGAGAGGTATCGGAAGGTCAAGTCACTCCAAAATTGTTTCTTATCAACAATATCACTCAGCTAGGAAAACAAGTAAAAGGGATTATTTTACTATCGAATCTGATAATATCCATACTTTTTCAACACTTAGAGAAGTTAGAAGAAGAGCAGAAAAGCAAAGCTAAGAAAAATTAAGGCCCCCATATTTAATGGCGAAAATAAGAAAAGGGAAGAAGAAAATACCTGGTTGCTAGAGATGAGGAAATATCTTTAATTGTTACACTATTCTTCGAATTTAGAGTCTAGAATTACCATATATCACTTGAATGGAAAGTTGAATCTCTGGTGGAAATATCTTTAATTGTTACACTATTTCTCAATACCTCTGCCTCTGATCACTACCCCATCACTCTAACTTTGGAAACCCACTGTCCTCTTGGCCCTATTCCATTTAAATACAACCCTCTTTGGAATCAGATTCCTGTAGCCAGAGAAATTGTTTAGATGACCTGGAGCCAGCATGTGGAAGGTTCGCCATGCTTTATTTGGGAAATCAAATTAAAAAGAACCAAGAAGATTTTAAAAGATTGGGCCAAAGATAATTATCAGGAGCCAGAGGAGATCAAAAATAAAGTCAAGAATGAATTAGAAGGTGTGCAGTCAAGGATCGAAGAGCATGGATTATCACAGCAAAATAAGGAGCAAGAAAGTGTATTATATGCACAACTAAGTCACATTAATAGGGAGGAAGAAACCAAGTGGCGTTTAAAATCTAGACAATTATGGCTTCAAGGAGGAGACAAAAATACAGGCTACTTCCACAAATAGGCCACTGCTCGAAAGCTCAGGAACGATGTAAACACAATCCTGGACAGCGAAGGAAATCGGCACAGCACTCAAGAAACCATAAGGAAGGCTGCCTCCAAGCACTACAGGGACCTCCTAACTGAAATCAAAGGGGTAGAAGACTATTGCGAATTGCTCCAGCGTCTGCCCAAAGGAGTCACTAAGGAGATGAACGACAACCTTAGCAAGGAAATTGAAGAAGAGGAAATTAAAAGAGCAATTTGGAGTCTACACCTTGATAAGACACTTGGGCCTGACGGATTCCCCATCTATTTTTTCAGGGAGTTCTGGACTCTGATAAAAAAGGACCTGACAAAGATGACTCGATGGGCACAAAGAAAAGGGAAAATAGGAGGATTCACCAATTCCACCTTTCTTGCCCTCATACCTAAGGAAAATCGGTGCTCTTCCTTTTCCAGATTCCGACCCATTTCCCTCTGCAATTCCTCCTACAAAATTCTATCCAAAATATTAGCTACCAGACTCAAACCCCTCCTTCTCTCCCTGATTTTTGAAAATCAAGGAGGTTTCCTGCCCAACAGACATATCACTGATTCCATTCTCCTTGTCCAAGAAGCCATCCACTCGAGTTTATACAGGAAAGAGAAAGGATTTGTCCTAAAACTCAATCTGGCGAATGCCTTCGATAGAGTAAGGCATTCCTTCCTTATTGTTGCCCTAAAAAAGATGGGCTTCGAATCTCCCTTCATTAATATTATTGTAGCTTGTATCTCTAGGCCATGGATCTCCCCCCTGATCAACGATAGGCCAGGTGAAGCATTCCAATCTTCGCGAGGTCTCAGACAGGGTCGTCTCCTCTCTCCCTACCTCTTCATCCTCATGGCAGAATCCTTCAGTCAAGCTTTGGACCATAATTGGAGATTGGGCCTTATAACCGGTATCAAATTCGGGAATCGAGCAAAAAACATTAATCACTCACACTTTGCTGATGATACCTTATTAATTGGGGGAGCCTCCAACATAATAGCAAGGCAATTCAAGAAACTCCTTGACCAATTTATGGGGTACTCTCGAGGCTTGGTCAATCAGCTCAAAAGTTGTATATATGAATGGAACACTTCAAATCAGGTTATCCATAGCATTGCAAACATATTTGGTGCACATGCAAGCTGGAATGGACCCACTTTTCCTATCTGGGCATGCCAATGAGCTTGGGCCCTTTGAAGGCTGAAACTTGGAACGGAATCATTGACAAGGTAAAGAGAAAAGTGCAGCAATGGGGAACACTGTGGCTCAACCCTGCAGGCCAGCTCATTCTCCTTAAATCAGGTATCACTTCCCTTCCCCTTTACCGTTTTTCTCTATATCAAGCTCCTTCCATTTTTCACCATAAATTGGAGGTTGCACTTCGCCACTTCCTTTGGCAAGGGGGGAAGAATGATAAAAGCAAGTTTAATTTAGTTAGTTGGAGGCATGTAATCCAAACCCAAGATAGAGGAGGTCTTGGTATTAGATCACCAAAGTTCTTAAATTTGGCCTTTGGAGCGAAAATAGTATGGAGGTTAATAACGAGACCCTCATCGTGATGGAAAAAGGTGTTGGAGATCAAATATCTAAACTTCCAAAGGAAGAAGCTCCTTGACTCCAATATCCCCAACGGAGACTCCACTAAAATCTGGAGGTTATGCAAGAAAGCCCTACCTCTTATGATTCAAAATATATCGAAAGTTCCAGGGGGGGAGCTAGCATCAACTTTGAAACTGACAAAATCCAGGGACAACAACCATTGATCATGCATAAAGAGGCCATACACGTCATCAAATTTCTTAACAATAGAGGCATCCATCATCTGGCTCAAATTTCCAGTTGGGACCCTCATTCCCATGCCTGGACTGGTTGGTCCTTCCCAGAAATATGCAACGCTTTAGAACCCAGCCTCAGCTATCTGAAGTCTCTCTTCCACATCAAGGCTCCCATCAAGGAAGGTGAAAGGGATGGTTTTTGCTGGGACTCAACAGGAACAAATTATACAGTCAGAGCAGGCCATCAACACCTTTGCAATAGCACCTTTCAGATGAATTTGTGGAACCATTGGAAAATTGTTTGGAGATCAGAGGCTCTCCCAAAAATAAAATTTTTTATATGGCTCCTGCTGAAAGGCAAAATCTTAACAAAAGAGAACCTAAAAAGAAGAGGCATCAACGGCCCATCCAGATGCCCCAACTGTTGCAATGCCAAAGAAACGATGCATCATCTATTCATAGAATGCCCTTTTGCTATTGAATGTTGGGAAAAGATGTATTCCACTGGCAATTTAATTTGGGAACCTCAGCATACCATAGCGGAGAGAATCTACAAATGGAGAAAATGTTGCCCCTGGAAAGAAAAAAGAAGCAACTTGGTGAAGAGAGTATGGAACATTCTCCCTCACACCTTGCTATGGCGTATCTAGTTAGCTAGAAATTGAAAAATTTTCCAAGAAAAGAGCTCAACTACACAAATAACCTGCAACAAAGCCATAATCCTTGCTCTGGAAACTATCTCAATCAACACCACTGGAAAGATAGATGCAACAAGATATAGTGTGGACGAGCGAGATTTCATAAGTTACATTCTGGAAAAAAATCATAATGTACAGGAAGGTAGCAGGAGGGATGCACAGAGAAAGGCAGAAGCTAGCTCATGGAAAGTTAGATTAAAAGAAGAGGAGTTCGCCAATTGGATACAAAACTACAACTGCTTCTATCTATTCTTCGACAGGGCATCTAAATCAAATCCTGGTATAGCTGGAGCAGGGGGGCTGATTATCAACGCCAATGAGGAGTGCATCCTCCATTATGAGTGGGGTCTAGGGAAGGTCTCAAATAATAGAGCTGAAGCACTAGCTTTGTTTCAGGGCCTAACTCAGTTAGGCAAACCGAGGATAAAGAAGGCAAAGGTATTCGGTGATTCCTCTGTTGTCATCTGCGTAATGGTCCATCAACAAGACTCTCCCAACACTCTCCTTTAGCAAATTAATAGACGCAATCAAATTTTGTATCAGGTAATGGATGACATTCAATACTACCATATTCTTCGTAACCTTAACAAGAGGGCTGATGGTTGCGCCAACAGTGCGTGTGGAAGGCCAGTTGGCACCCTAAGCTGCAACTCTAAGGAGACTTACCAACCTTTGCCATGACTCCAAATAAACTCAACAACGTTAAGCCTAAAAGCACTGACAGAA